>LR999902.1:17468443-18135554 GCA_905220335.1 Noctua pronuba
AACACCTGCTTTTAAGATTATTTATCTTACAATATAGGTAAGTGTTTAGCCACCAAAATATGTTATTATACTCTTTACACCGTATTAAATTAGCCATTTAGACATACAGTTTTAAACGAGCATACAAAACCTTTATGTAAAACCGAGTTCCATTCCAAGGATGACTGTAGGTACAGTTGTCTCATACACACGTTTATGTATACCTGTATAGTTCGACTGTACAGACAGAACTGCGCATGCATAACCATGGTCTATGGCCGGCTTTTCGTGCCTTTCACGACCTCATTTGGGCGTTCAGTGCTGTCCAGGTTGCTACGTACTGGTCGGGGAAAATCTGAGTCTTCGATTCGAGAAGAAGAAGAAGATCAGGCGATGCAACTTGTGCAGACGCCTCGCACGCATTCCTTGTTTCCTTCACGTTCTTACGAGAGCCCATGACCAAAATTTTGGAGTCATTGTTTTCAATTCGAAATTCGATCGATTTGATTATTCTGATCCCAAAAATATAATCTTTTTTTTTTTTCCGCGTCTTATCTGACTTGACCGCATTTTATATATGTATGTCAAAAATTACTAATTGACTCTCACTTATGGGTAGACCACCGATTGCGCGTCACTGTTCTGTGAACTCAAGATGGGTAGGTTGAATATGTTTTCGCCCAGCAGCAGTAGGAATTGGGATGTTCATTCAGGGCAAACATAGATAATGATGAAATGTATGAATATAGAAACATTCAATGTGTAAAACTGCCAGTATCGCATTAAGGAAAGGTTGAGTGCACAGTGTACAAGGTCTAAGCGTTATTCTATCTCTCCCAGATGAATCTCTAAGCATTTTTTCGCGACAAACGCGCCTTTGAAGCGGTCCCTCAGCGCATAACTTGAAGTCGAAGGCCCCATTTACGTGCAAATCGTCACTTTGTCCGCTCGTTCGACGGAGAAATGGCGTCATCTTTTAACACCATACACTTTCTTCACATAGGTATACGTACCTATGTGTTCTGTGTTAAAAGATAAGCTTAATAAAGGCATAGAGGTTCGAGAAAGATTGCTTACTAATAACAACGAGTAATAAATTAAGAACTCCTGTCTAACCAACGGGCCGGCTGCGGATACAGGCCACTTGGTTTGCATGAAATCTGCTATCTATGGGACCTTAGATTTGCATATTACGCAGTCAAAATTATAATCTATATATATAAAACAAAGACGGGTTTGTTACAACACTTATAACTCGAGATCTGCTGGATCAATTTTCATGGTTTTTGTTTCGTTGGATTTGTCTCCGCCCTGAATAGCAGAATACATTTTAAAAACAATGAAAACTTGACGAATACATAATTATAAAAATGAATCATTTTCCATTTAATTATGTTCCTTTGTTTCGTACCTGTCAAACATTTGTTTTCCTCCTGTCATCCTGTCAAATACTGTGATTGACATTTATGCATGCGTTCAGAAATGTGTTTTGTGTAAACTATTTAAAAAGGGTGAATAAACTTTTGTCTGTATTTTTTTTTAATCAATTAAAAAGGTTGAAAAGTGTAATATTATAGGTTAGTTAGGTAGGGTAGGTAGGTAGGGTAGGTAGGTAGGATAGGTAGGTAGGTAGGTAGGATAGGTAGGTAGGTAGGGTAGGTAGGTAGGATAGGTAGGTAGGTAGGGTAGGTAGGCAGGGTAGGTAGGTAGGGTAGGTAGGTAGGTAGGTAGGGTAGGTAGGTAGGTAGGGTAGGTAGGCAGGGTAGGTAGGTAGGGTAGGTAGGTAGGGTAGGTAGGGTAGGTAGGTAGGTAGGTAGGGTAGGTAGGTAGGTAGGGTAGGTAGGTAGGTAGGGTAGGTAGGTAGGGTAGGTAGGTAGGGTAGGTAGGTAGGATAGGTAGGTAGGGTAGGGTAGGTAGGTAGGATAGATAGGTAGGGTAGGGTAGGGTAGGTAGATAGGATAGATAGGTAGAGTCGGTAAAAAGGGTACGGTAGGGTAGGAAAAGGTGCATTGCAACGCATGCCGGGACAGCTAGTTCTGAATAAACAAAATAGCTTTTTAAATAATGTACTTTTTATATTTTATTTCATAACAATAATACATGAATAAAGCAAAATATCCTAAAAATAAATGGCGTCAAAGAAATCCTCCTCAACGCTCTCAACTGGTAATGTCCCCAAGAGAAAGCCACCTTGTATGGCAACGCTAAGCCTCTGGCCAAGGTAAAAGCCAGCCCTTGGGTCACGGGAAGTGTCAACTAAGCGTTTTGAAATTTCCTTAAAAAGGCTGTGAGCACACGCCCATGCCCCAAAAGCCATGGCCTTACCATCGTCTTACCCAAATGGCTCAAAAATATAGTTACTGTTACTAACTAGCTTGTCTTCATAATCATCATGACATAAACATTTTGTGCCAAATCATGATAGTTGCGATATTGCTATCTTTTAATTATGTAGGCCTAATTGTAAGATACTAACAGCAGCAGACACTATCACAACACAAACTTAACCTTTAGCACAGATCTTTGGGCGGCACGGGGCAGTAAGTAGCTCAAATAAAACATAATAACTCGTACAACAAACATCTCTTTGTTACTAAGACTTCATAAAGAGCCGGAGTTGGCAAGCAAAGTTTTTGTAAATAAGCTGAAACAAAGGCAGCCCCGCCGGGCCCGCGCCCCCGCGCCCCCTCGCCCTTCGCCCCCGCGCCCAGCGCGCCCCCGGCGGACGCCGGACGGCATGAAATGTAATAACGAATTCTGATTATTATAATAAGTTTCTACGGAAAATGTTCAGGTAATGGATGATTTATTTGATTTATAACATTCTATTAGAGAGAAAAGAGCTGTCTTTTACCTAATTTTAGGCCTTACATTAGCTATGCTTTGATCCCGGGTGGACTTAATGCTTGTAGTTAAGGCAATACGTTAAATCAGATCAAAAGACGTCTCATCTGCTTAGACTTTTTCCAACAATGTTACGGTCGGCTTCCAGTTTATCTGGATACAGCTGAATAGTTAATGCCAGTATTTTATATGCATACATTATATGCCCTAGATAACCCCAGTTATTGGGTAACACAGTGCCCCTTGTTACGGTTGGTTGTCAGAATTTCGAGCCATCGTATTGTGTCATGCTAGACACACAACAATCAAATCATAAGAATCAATTCTCGAGCAATTCGCAGCATCAATTACATTCAGGTCGAAATTGATATAATTACATGCCACTGGGGTGAATTCACATTACACTATGTTCCAAACAATGATCTTGAGATGTGTTGTGCTTTTTTTTATTATTTTTTACGGATGGGCAATCATCAAATGACTTCTCTCGCTATGGGTGAAGTGGGAGGGAGTGTCAGACTCTTACTGACTAACACCCATCCATGTTCCTTCATTGCCCTTTGTGAACAGTCCCGCAGCCCCGGCAGGCATCGGCCCTTGCGGGCCCCTTCCTGGTTGCTGACATCTCTTTGAGGCGCGCGTGGAACACGAACGCGCCGTCGACACGGCCTGTCGTTATAAGACGGACGGACGGTGAGCTAACCCATTACTCACCGTCCACAGGCCCGCGCCTACGGTGGCCGAGAGCCACCACGTGGCCCCCGACGCCCGGTGCGTCGCCCGCGGCGGCTGGGACGTGAGATTCTCTCCCTCTCACGTCCCGCCACCTCCTTCGCTAGCATGACTGCTTCGCAGAAGGAGGTGACGGCGTGCTTTAATTTTAATTTTGTGTGTGTGACTAAACCATCGCATTAGGTTAAAGACATGTAATGATAGTTTAAGGTATTTAAATAAATAAATAAAAATAAATAAATAAGCACCCACTCCGACAGAAATTTTACTGAGTCCAAAAAACAGGCAAAAGTCTCGTGACTTTATTTAATTTCGTCGAGCTTTTCGCTTGAAACTGCATTAAAGTTGGCAAAGCTTCACACCCCGGGGAGAGCCGTAGTTACATAACACCTTATATATTACACAGCTATACATGTAACTATTGTGATTTTGTCCGCAGTACCCCGTTGCGGGCTTCCTGAACTTTCTCATCGCGCTGAAACTGACACGTGCCGACTTTCAGACAGATATTATTACAATTAGCTTTAAGTTTGCGGATAATTATTCTGTGGAAATATTTTAGCCATATTGTAAAACTTTATATTGTTTATTATATTACTCTCTTTATAATTTTTCTTCCAAACTATTTACATTTGCAAATATTCCAATAAACAGTTTATTAAAAAAGACATTTAATAATATAAAAAAAAATAGTAGCATCTCTTACAAGATTGATGGAGTGCATAATGTAGCTTTGAAGATGCGCCATGCTGTCGGACATGAGGCACACATCATCTGCGTAAAGAATCTCCAGAATAGAGATTTGCTGCAGTTTGGTTTTTGCTTTGAACCTTGAGATATCGAACACACCTTTGTCGGTCCGGACATTCAGTTGGATTCGATCACTGCAATTCTGCATGGCGTCTCTCATGACAACTGCGAAGTAAATGGCAAAAAGTGTGGGTGCCATGACACAACCTTGCTTTACTCCAATAGTAATAAGGATCTCCTTAGAAAGTTCGAAACAATTCAAGAAAAACGCCAAATACGTAAAGAAAGACCAAAGCCCTCCTATGACTCCGTAGGCCAACTTTACTGATCTAGTTGTGACCGGGTATTCAAAACTAAATTCGGTCCAGCAAGTCATATCCGGGCACACGATAGGAAATAATTTTAGTTTATTTATTTAAGGGTCGCCGTTATCGAAATCGATAAGGAGGACTACAGTCTACATACACATTATTTTAATTTTGAAACGGTGGTATTTTATCGACTTTTTAATTACAGTCCTGTCAACTGCGTCGTACCTAGATTATTTCAAAAGCTATTACTAAACAAGCACTATAAAATATAGTTCACTATGTACATTATTCTTAACGTTCATTCTAATAAAGATCGTAAAAGTCCAGTACTGAACATACCACCGAACATTTTATTAGCTCAAAGGAAAGATGTTACCTCTTAAATTAATACCTTAGTCGTGTTTTACGACGCCTACCGGTCGGCTAGGGTGCCCGTTTTATGTACACTTTCATATTTAGTATTTGAAAATACTTTATATTGAAGTTAGCTAAGAAGTGCTGGCTGACGACTTGAACTGGAATCACGATTCATTGGCATCAACTGATATGGAGAATAGGGTAAATTGAAATAAAACACTGGACTGCCTCGTTGGCCGAGTGGTCGCAAGCGCGACTGCCTGGGTTCGATTCCCGGGTCGGGCAAAGTGTTATTGGGTTTGTCCGTCAGGAATTTCTAAGTAGCAGCCACGGAGTCTGGATCTGTGCCCACTTAATGGCAAAAGGCTCGACCCCTATTACATGGGACTTAAAACATAACTGGAAAACTGTACTATTGGGTACACCTCTGCCTAACCTTTCGGGGATTACAAGCGTGATGTTATGTAAAAAAATATTCAAGTACACATGGACTCACAAACATCGTCATCGACATGTTACGCCCGGCGCTCATAGCATTTTTTTTATTGTAGCGCTTCTTCTTAGAATGTCGATCGCAATGAATCTAAATTGTGTCAGCCCAGAACTGAGCTACTAGCTCTGAGAGGTCTAGATTCTTGTTACTTGTACCAAGGAAACAGTACTTTTAAAGTTTGTGCCACGATGTCCCTTTCTTGCACCGTGTTGTGAGCCTTCTGTGCTCTGATTTTTTTCAGAAGACTTTTCGTTTAAACCTCCTCGGCCAGTTAGAATCTGCAATACTCAATTTATTGGTAGTATGGGTGGGGGCTAGGGGCTAGGGGTCACTAGTTGCTTCCGTGCGTCAGCACTGCAGGGGGCCAAGGACGGTCCGCATCCCGCATCCCGGCCGACGCAGCTGCGGACCTGTACATCTTTACCAACTACGCTACAGTTTTCAGCTGCGTTCATCGAGGACACATTTGGCTAAATGTTTGGGTTGCGTTTCATATTTACGAATAAAAAAATAATTGGCAGGTATAGACGTCACAAAGCGCTAGTTATTGATGAACAGTAGCGCTATTTAGTTTGATTTCACGGTCAGGCAGTGTTATTGGATTTTTTCATTAGGAATGTCTGCATGTGGTTAACCTCCTATTACATAGGACATAAGCATAACTGGCGAAATGAGGATGTACCTCCACCGACCCCTTTTGGGAAAACAGGTGTGATGGTATGATTGATGACGCTGTTCATTCAAAGAAAATCTAGTAAGTTCCGGCGAATAACTTCTGATCGAAAGCACCTGTAATGGCGCTGTGTTGCAGATGCAGGCCAAGGTCGCGCCTGCCGCATCTAGGCCCGGTCACAGCTCCGCTCAATATTACACATACAAGTACTTCTTTACTAGGTACTTTACATTAGACAAAGTCAGGGCATATTGACTAGCATCTCAAAATGTTCGAATAGTCATTCTTAGACAGCTGTGTGAAATGGCTATAATGCAGTAAATTGACGAAGGCGAAGGTGTCAATTGCTTTACAATTTTTCGTGGCAGTACATACATTCCAGAAATATTGATATATTCAACAACAAAAAAAATCCTCTTGATCCGCGGTAACTGATCTCTGCTGTTTCGGTAAATGATGACCTAATGTTGCAGTTTTTAACTTAATCTGTGAACCTCATGCTCGGCTTCGGACACAAGGATCAGTTGGATCATGTTACTACCCATTGTCCAGTGAGCGGTAAACGGCTAAAACTCGCTAGTGTGGATTTGTCAATGAAGGTAATAAATAAACAAAATACTGAATTTCACTCAATATTTACGGGTGTGTCTGAATGAGAAATTATCAGTAAATACAAATTATTGCGCTGCAATTATGGGTCAAGGGCGGGTCTGGCGCGCCCCCTCCCTCCTGCCCGCGGCCCGCTGCTCCCCCGCCGCGCCCCGCTGCCGGCTCGATATTACCGCGATACTTCAGCATCTCATTCATACCTGTGTGTGCACAGTCAAGGGTTATGAATTAATGGCGTCTCGTATCGACGCCGAGAGAACAGCTCGTGTCGCGGTCAGAGATTAGCGAGTGACAAGGTTGGCTGCACTTAAGTATGTTCTCTTGTGGAGGCTCGTTATTTGCACTGCTGGACCAACGCTCTCATCTAGTCGGATCCAATACTTCCTGCTATCTAACAGCGTAATTTACTACCTCGTGGACAAAATTAAAGGTTTTGATTTTATCCAACTACTTAACAAATAAATCTAGCTTCTGTTCCTATCAATCATAAAAGTAGCGATCACATGACGGTTCAAAATAGAGTCCAAAAATGGCGTTAAGACCATCTTATCTCTCAATAGATATTAACTAGATAAAACACACTTCGAAAATAATATTATATTATGTGCGAAGCTGAGATATGTATGAGTAAACCTAACGCAAAGTATGATCTATGTATGAATAGGTTCGCATTGCTGCAGGCGACGGGAACCGGGCAAACCGAGTATCAAGGACGATGCGGCGTCCCGGGCAGCGTGGCCCGGTCAATGTTTATAGAGGTACTAGCGATATCACCTGCGTATATAACGTGTGCGTGGTATGTCAGGCTTGTAACCGAATTCTACACAGGTGATCATCATCTGCCTAGACTTTTCCAAACTATGTTGGTGTCGGCTTGCAGTCTCACCGGATGCAGCTGGAAACTAATATTTTACATGAAGCGACTGACTGCCTATCTAACCCTCCACGCCCCAGTAACATGTTAATGCGAAACCCTTTGGTAAGACAGGTTGTCAGACGACTGCGGGGAAAAAAATAAGCAAATTTGCTTAGAGCCATAACACGCGAAAAGAAACGAGTGCCATAATCGCAATGGCAAATGCCGTCGCTTGAGGACGTGTACATAGCGTAAAGGTACGAATAAGTTATAGATGATTCAATCTCTTTACAAACGGTGTAAAAAAAAGTCAATGTTTATTTCCAAATACATTCAAAACAAACGCTCAGTCTTTATTTTTATCTTTTTGTGTGAATCTACCTCTATATTGACTGTGAAAGCTGTTCTTTGCGAACAAAGCTAGATGGATAAAGTAACAACTTAGTCAAGCGGGACGTAACATCTTGTAGCAATTCTTTAGGGAACTGAACTCCGCAACAGGTCTTCAAACTGTACACAGAAAACAAACGCACGCCGTGGTAAGTAGTCCTATAGAAGGTACCAAAAGCAATTTCTGTGTCTTCTAGGCCCATAATCTGCATCAACGCATAGTCATAATCACAGACATTATAACACTCATTAACCACCACAACTGTACCGTATTAGGAGGTGAGCCTATTGCCATCAACCGGGCCGCTACTGAGATGTTCCTAGTGAAAACACCCAAAACCCTTTGCTGGACCTGGCTCAGCAGTACGAAAGTCATAGTCAGGTCCGTTATAATATACCTACGAACATAGATATAGTAAAGTGCTCAGAATTCGATGGCTATATCATATTTTGATGAATGACTTGACATGTAGCAGTGTTTCAGACCATAAGAAAAAATACATACATTCTCAAAGACACTACGCAGCCACCTCGCCTGTTACTAGGGCTGCCTCTCAAGCCTCCCTTCCCAGTCATAAATCTACGTTACGTCGAGGGTATGCCGAGCCCTAATAAAATTACTACCATCCTTAGCGAAATTATTCGGAAACTCAAACGGCTCTCCTTAAAAAGGCGCTCCTAATAGGATGAAAAAAGTTAGGAGCTAACAAGACATGCTTATATTTTTGTTTTATGTTGTTTTTGATACACGTTCTGTGATTACGATGATAAAGAAAAGAGAAGAGAAGGATAAGGAAGATGTTTCCAACCATTTGACTAGACACCATCCTTTTATCTTCATCATGGTTGCAAATAAATGTCTACAGTCGATTATAAGCCCTATTAGCCCTATTAGGGTGTTCGTCACGTTTAGCCGAAATTAGCCGACTGAACTTTATTTAAATTCTGATACCTTTTGCCACATAAACACCAAGATTCTGGTTGTATTTTAGGTCCCTTTCGTTCGTGGAATAAGTAAAATAGAACTAGTATCTTGACGTCTTACCAAAATAGATACCTACCATACAATGTTCAAGACATCTTCCTTTACTCTCTCCTCGTATATACCGCACGCAATGATCACTGAGCATACAAAACTCATCGTATCTCGCAAAATATAAAATCTAGACCCATTACTCAGTAATCAAATAAACTGGCTGTATCTTCTGGATCGTTCCAGCGATATCTGCGAACAGTACAGTTGGCTGCAGCTGCCCTAACCTTGGACAGAACATCCTCGCTGATCGATACGTCAGCTACAGCAGTACAGCCGCACCGCGCGGCTGATAGGTACTCGCGATACAGTTAGGTACCCGAATGTTGGTTGGTGAATCTGCGCTGTAGGGATGAGAGCTCACGTAGGGTAATGATTGGGTTGCTTGTGATTTTTTTTGTTATATAGAATATTATGCATAGAAAAAGTAGATAGGTATTTTACCTAGTGCTGTGCTAGGAAAGTAACGTATTGGAAGCTGAGAAACTGCGTTGTAGGGAGGAGATCAAAACGTAGGGCATTTTTCATTTTTTAAGAAAAGTAAATAAATAAGTTTAGTGCTGAGCTACAAAATTAACTATAATTCCTTTAGTATATCCAAATGTTGGTGGAAGGTATCGCTATCAGAAGATAAGACTGAGTTGTGTAACAGTTAACATGTACAAATCGAGTTAGGTTAGGTTAGTTATCTTTAAAATTATTAAGATTTATGTTTTTTTTTTTGCAAGATTATACCTTGAAAGCAAACAGCCTATCTTACAATTATTCCGTTATTGACTTTTAATAGCGTTATTAACAGTTCATCCTACCTATCGTGATAATGTCACGGTCTTTAGGTCATAACCCTGACGATGGCTGTAAAAAGGACCACAGCATCAGGTAACAACTTTCACGAAAATACACACTTAGCTGAAAATAAATAACCGTATTAATAAAACCCTCAAATATCCCATTAAAACATTCAGTACTTTTTCTTATTAACTTATTCGCGAGGTAAAGAAGGTTTTTTTATTCAGAACTTTTTTCATTGATATTTATTTCTTTTGCGAAGAAAATGGTAAGTATTTCAATCGAATCCCGTCCAAATTGAGATGAATGTATGGAGACATTACTTGAATGTGAATCTTTGGAAGACTCTCGTCCTCACGCCTTTTACGAGGGAAGTGACAAAAAAAGGTTCTCATCAGAGCTGGACAAAAAACTAGAGATCTTTATATTTTTATTGCGCGATTTCGATAGCTGTTCGTTTTTATTCGATCGTTTTTGTAACAGATAGGTACAGCTACTGGCAATGTTTCTAACACGCTTTTCAATATCAGGTGGATTTTAACTCAGGTGCAAAAACAGTAATACTGTTTCTACAAAAGAAAGAACTAAAAATAAGTACAGAAAGTATCAGGATCTAGGTGCGCATAATTTTGGTAAACTAATCTGATTAATTGCAAGTTATTACTTCGTATCGATGGATCGTCTCATCAATATAACTTGGACCCAATGCGTGGCCTCGTTTATAACTGTCTAGGGGTCGCCAGTAGGAGCCTACGCAAGGTTCTCAGGACTCACATACACTTGAAGGGTCAATCTCCAAAACGGGCGTATTCGTGTGATCGCTCTGGTGCTTTTCAGATATTGATATTTAATGGTAATTACGTATCTCATTAAAAAGAATGATATTCAAATGGTATATTTTTACTAGTGGCCTTCAATTTACACAAACAGTTATGGAAATATTTAAGTTCAAAAAATTTCGCGACCAGAGCAATCATAATGGGTGCCAGAGTGATCATAAATGGTGAAATCAGTGAAACAAAAAAATAAATATTGATAAAATATTATTTATTTAGCCGTTTTCTGTCATATTCAATGTACGTGTACAAGATTATATGTAAGAGAAATGTATTATTGACTTTACAAGCCATTGTGCGTATAGATCTGGATTATTTTTATCTTGGCCATTCTACGACGCTCAGCCTATTTCTTCCTAAGACGTTTTTCTTCAATAGATAATTTATTTCGAGGCATGATTTCAATCCCTATTAAAGAACTACAGACCCATTTCGCTCCTTAGCCACGTGTATAAGCTGTTTTCAAGAGTCGTCACAAATCGTCTAGCGCGAAGACTCGATGACTTCCAGCCACCGGAGCAGGCTGGGTTTCGAGGAGGATATGGCACCATAGATCACATCCACACAGTGCGGCAGATTATACAGAAGTCCGAAGAGTATAATCGGCCGCTGTGTCTTGCATTTGTGGACTATGAGAAGGCTTTGACTCTGTCGAGACCTGGTCAGTTCCAGAGTCTCTGCAGCGATGCCAAGTGGATTGGCGATATATCCAAGTGCTGAGAAATCTCTATGAAAACGCCACAATGACCGTCCAAACTCAGAACCAGCAAACAAAACATATCCCATTGCGTCGGGGGGTGAGGCAAGGGGATGTAATTTCCCCGAAATTGTTCACCAACGCACTGGAGGATGTGTTTAAGACGCTAAAATGGGAGGGACGTGGGATTAACATCAACGGCGAGTACATCTCACACTTGAGATTTGCAGACGACATCGTCATACTGGCTGAATCGCTGCACGACTTGCAGCAGATGCTGGATGGCCTAGTTGATTCTTCAATACGCATTGGTCTCAGGGTGAACTTGGACAAAACCCAGGTTATGTTTACGAACACGACGAACACGTCACCCCAGGACCTGTTGTTGTCAATGGCGGTCCTCTCGAAGTTGTTCGAGAATATGTTTACCTCGGGCAAACTCTGCAGTTTGGTAAGAACAACTTTGAGAGGGAGGCTAACAGAAGAATTCAGCTGGGCTGGGCAGCGTTTGGGAAGCTTCGTCGGGTCTTCTCGTCGCGTATTCCACAGAGTCTAAAGACTAAAGTCTTCAACCAGTGCGTCCTGCCTGTTATGACTTACGGGGCCGAAACGTGGACACTCACGGTACGGCTGGTTCATAAATTCAAGGTCGCTCAGCGAGCTATGGAACGCGCTATGCTTGGAGTCTCTCTGAGGGATCGCATCCGAAACGAGGTGATCCGGCAGAGAACCAGAGTTGTCGACATAGCTCACAGAATCAGCAAGCTGAAGTGGCAATGGGCCGGTCATATTAGCCGTAGAACCGATGACCGTTGGGGTAAACGTGTTCTTGAGTGGAGACCGCAAATCGGCAAACGTAAGGTGGGACGCCCTCAGGCTCGGTGGAGTGACGATCTTCGCAGGGTGGCTGGTAGCAACTGGATGAGAGTTGCTGAGAATCGAGTTGAGTGGCGTGCAATTGAGGAGGCCTATGTCCAGCAGTGGACTGCTATGGGCTGATGATGATGATGATGATGATTTCAATCTGCAACAATAGTTGCGATTAAATTTTAGAGAAGGGGTTACAGTTGTGGTAGCTAAATGCAAGGTATAATCAAGGTAAAATACGTCAAAATCTGTTTATGGGTTTAGATTATCCGAAGAAACCCAGGAAAGGTTATAAATTAAAGATTATATGCAGAGTTCACTATGTCGATGAGTACATCTACTTGGGCCAGTTAGTTTCTTTCGAAAACAGGCAGGAAAAGGAAATCGATCGCCGAATCGACAACGCCTGGAAAAGCTACTGGTCCATGAAGACGCTAATGAAGGGAGATTTGCCGATGTCCCTGAAGTGCAAACTCATCGATATGTGTATCCTGCCCGTCCTAACCTACGGTGCTCAGACCTGGTCACTCACCGAATCGTAAAAGTCTCGCCTTGGAGTCTGCCAAAGAGCAATGGAGCGCAGCATTCTGGGTGTACGAAACACTACGCTGCGCTCAAAAACCGGAATTGCAGACGTAGGCAAAAAGGCTGCCAGGCTCAAATGGGATTGGGCGGGTCACGTGAGCCGCATGCATAACGACCGCTGGGCAAAGGTTTCAACACGATGGATGCCTGACGATGGACGGCGCCGCCAAGGCCGGCCTAGAAAGAGGTGACGAGATGATCTAGACGCGCATCACGAAGGCTGGTTTGAGGTGGCGCAGGAGAAGAGTACCTGGAAGGATATGGGGGACGCCTTTGCCCAGCAGTGGGACATTCAAGGTTATTGAAAAAAAAATGCATAGTTCATCGTTTGTCATTATTACAGTCCGGTACTACTACTTAAAATTGATTTATAACGTACAATTAATGCAAAATATCATCGCTCTGGTCTTTTTGGACAGAGCAATCAGAGCCATAGCGATCAGAAAAAGTCACAAAATCATAAAGGAGATTGCCCAACTATGGTCCAATTGCTGCCCAGGGATGGGAGTGCCTGCGCTGGGTTCCTGGCACTAATCTGTGTCTTTTTATGAAATATTTTAAGAATCTATCCCAGGGTTCCTAATTTTTTTAACTATTTATTTGATAATATTATTTTTTATACATGGTTTTTTTGACATACTTTTAAGGTTTTACAGCTTTTTTGATCCCAACTAAAGACAATTTGAGTAAATGGATATTTTGATACTGATATTTGCCCTGGCCGTTTGCTGTCTTGCTTGCTTTGCTTAGTATTGTGACTGTGCGTTTCATCTTATCTCTCGGACTGTATTTTGTTGACTCGGCTATTGATTTTGGACACTGATATTTTGCTTTACGTTTATGTTTTCTTTTCACCTGGAAAATGTTTGAAACTGGTCGTACAGTTGATGAGTTTGAAAGGATACTACAAGAAACTCCATCGCTAGCACAACGCTGTCGAAATCCAAGAAAAGCTTTAGGATTTTTTCTTTCAAAAATAAGAAGCGAAAGGCTGTCAACTTTTTTTCAAACATCTCGTCAAACTCTGGATCGGCTCATAAAAACCGCAAGAGAAAGTGTTGAAAACGACTTCGTGCCTCGACATTTAGGGTTTGATCATATATCACATATCGGCAGCAACTTATTGCTCGAAATCTTGCCGTTCCAAATGGTTTATTTGGAAGTGAAGACGGGGCCGAAGGTGAAAGAGCCATCGTAATATGCGACGCTACATATATTTTTATACAAAAGAGTGGCAACTTCTCGTTCCAAAAAGAAACAAATTGTCTCCACAAATATCGCAACTTGTTGAAACCATTTTTAATCGTCACTTGTGATGGATATATAAAGGGTGTAAATAGACCCTTAACGAAGCCGGAAGGCCCTTGTTCTCCACGCTATTGCGATCATTTTTTTGTTCTGGAAACCTTCTAGTTACGGAGTTATTGGGGGTCAAAGTTCCAACTTTTTCACAAGTTTTTTTTTAAATACAACTTTTTAAGGTTATAACTTTACTTTAAATGCCTCCATGGCCCGTTTACTATTCAAGGCATCCATAAGCACAATGTTTTGAATGCGTTACATTGAGTTTTACCGTAAAAGGTTATTTTCACCCCAAAAAAAAAAGTCGTTTCCCAGCAATAATTTTTGTGTAGAGTTACTTAGTTTGATGTACAGAATGCTTGGTTAACGGCTTCGTGAAGGGTCTGTTTACACCCTGTATTAGATGTGACCAGTCCTTACGCAGCGAGAAAATCCGATGGCATTATTTTGAATGATCTTTTAAAAGGTCCAGAAAGGGTTCTTCATTGGTTTTTTTGAGAGCGGCGATACCTTTATATTGGACCGAGGTTTTCGTGACTTAATCCCTGAGTTAGAATCTCATGGATACGTTGGCATACTGACAGCGTCTGTCACAAGAGGTGCTTCTCAATTAACAACTGTCCAAGCAAATAAATTAAGATTGTGTACGATCTGTCGTTGGCCAGTAGAGGTCGTAAATGGGAGACTTAAACGAGACTTCAAAATATTACTTTGCACATGTACAAAGCAGACGACACGCATCAACAAGATCGTACCATGTTAATATTATACTGATTGATGGAAACGAGGAAGGACGAAACGCAATAAAAATTATTGCTGTTCTTGTTTTACAGGCCGAAGAACGATTGGTTGTTGCGCACATGTTATGTGTCTAGTGTGGTTCTTAGGGTGGGCCAGGTACCAAGATGCTATCAGACGTCCTGCCCTCTTTTTGGATAGCACAATAAGAGACATTGATGAAAATGATGACGATTAAATATTATTTTGAAAGAAATAATACGGCATGTATTTTTTATTTCAATTTTTTTTTGTTATCCTAGCTATCACTTACCGACGGAATAAGTATTAAAACTGTCCATTTATACAAAATGTCTTTAGTTGTGGTCATTAAAGGTGTATAAACCTTAAAAGTACGTCAAAAAAAAACTATGTATAAAAATAATATCATCAAAATAAATAAGGAACCCCAGAGTAGATTCTAAATATATTACGTATAAAGACATAGATTAGTGCCAGGAACCCAGCGCAGGTACTCCCGTTCCTGGGCAGCATTTGGACCAATTCTCTTATAAAGATGAGCAATCTCCTTTAGCCAAATTTAAAAGCAGTAGAAAGTTGTGATTACGTCTCATAACCAACATCATAACGATCACTTAATTCACATAACAAACACATTCGCAAGCTTACTATTGAATTTAAATAACGTGCCATAGCAATCATAAAATTCGAAAACCAAATCCAGAGCAATCATAAACTTACCTTCGTAATGTTGGAATGCGGGAACGTGGCACACAGGTATCGTCCTCAGCAGTTAGACCACTACCGACGCTGCCCCGTGGGAGGGGAATAGAGTGTCTATAATGCGTAACTATGGATGAGGGCGATGTTTTACCTCAGCGCAGAGCGATGAGATAAAATGCCCGGTCACGATTTTAAATTCAAATTGTGGCAAAAGTATTGTTAATATAACAAAAAAAAAAATTATTACTATGAAGATTAACTATTTATTATGTAATCTAAATAAGTTGTTTCATAAGATCCTTCTCATTAAAAAGTTAAAGAATATTTTTTTCATTCAATCGGGAGTTGGGTCAACCCAGAGCGATCAGGATTTTAGGGTTTAAGATTTTTTTATAAATATTTATAATAAACTTATTCATAATATTAGCATTGTACCACGTAGATTAGACACCGAACTGTCTATAAAAAAATATTTTGAAAACGTTTTTCGATTTTAAAATGGGTTTATCCCGTCCGACACGCAAAAAAATGCCTCTGGAGATCGACCCACAAACAGCCAGACCCGGAACAACTACTAGTAGGCCATAAAAATATTTGTTTCGTGCGGGAATCGAATCCGCGACACGCGGCGCAACAGCCAAAGGCTCACCAACCGCTACGCCAACCGTGTCGTAAAAAAACAATGTGTACATTGACTTATTATTACATATCCGATATCCACAAGAACGCTTGTTGAAAGGCGTAGCGCACACGACCTGACGGTCTGACGGGCGCGCGGGCGTAGCCATTAATAAAGTGTTTCCTTCCGACGCGGCGTTTACTGCGCCGTGACAATGTCGTGACACGCCGCGACAATCACCGGCTGCGTGGGTGTTGTTCATTCTCGATGGAATTATTGGAATTGAGAGTAGTTAAGACTTGAGGGAAATGTATGGTGGTTAGGGAAGAGAGATAAAGATAGTACTTTCTTCTTGAGCTTGTCTAATAGGACAATTGCGTAACACTGAGTAACACACTTGCAAGGGCCATTCCTTTCATTTTGACAGTTCGACTATATTCATTGTGATATTTTCTTTAAAAAAATTAAATATTTCGTCTAAAATCCTTTGGATTGTATTGATACTGTCCTGATTAATAATGACTATAACGATTCGGAAAGCAGCGCATTCGGGAGCCAAGGCCAATATAATAGACCCAAGGACCATCAAAAGGTAGGTTTATCAACCAATCTACGCTATAAATTGATATTGCCACACTGGTCATTCTGTCTGATAGTACTGTCGGCCAAATGGAGTTACGAGTTCCGTCTTCTACAATAGTTTTCCCAGGACAGAATAATTGTACTCCCAAACTTACCCTTTTACGGTGAACGTGTGACGTTTAAAATATTTAAACAAAGGACCGAACTAATCTACCCTATTCACACATCAGTCCAGTATGAGCTCATAAAACATGAACACATAAAATGAAACACAAAGGTATGACGAATCACCCCTGACCCTCATCAGACGCACCGCCGAAGCAAATTGAAAACGGAACATTTAGATCCCATCGCACTCGCTGATGCCTATAAAGGTAAACCAATTTTACCGCGGGGCGGGGGGTGTAGCGCTGTCCTTTTCACCCCCTACACCCCGCGCCGCGCACTGGAGGGGATATGGCCCGACATTGACCCGCACTGCGCCGTGCTGCCTGCACAGGTGCGTCATTCATGTACCCCCCTCTGCACCCCCTCCACAGCCTGCATAGCGGGTACATGTTGCAATGGCTTGTTACCGGATCAAACTACTTCGTGGGAAATTCGCTGCAAATTGCTTTGTATTGACGGGAAATGATATTTGCGTGGGAATTCTTTGTACAGCTTTGTGGCTGTCTAGTTTCGCTACGCAAAGGATGTATCAAGGTTAACGTATTTTCTGCGAAATAAACCACAAGCTACTTCATGAATTTCCAGTTCGGTTTGAGTCAGGGCTATCTACTTAATGCAAACACACCTAAGTCCTTATCCCCCGCTTAAACCTGTTTCGTAAACTCTCTTTAGGTACACAACTCAGTTATTTCGCCCCTTTTGGCGGTAAAGTAGTGCTGGCTTAGATATTACGGAGTCAATGGTCCCTTCGCGACCGCCCGCTGTAAAGTAGCTCGCAGGTACCTACGTTATCTCGGGAAAATGGAGGCTGTGGTACCTACGAATAGCAGGGCATTTTCGTCTTTGTTACATACTATTTTAGGGTAAATATCTGGATAGAGATAGGGAAAAATATCACGGTGTTATGTTTGAGTCTATATTAAAGGCTAACCCATTTTTACCTTGAAAACCTTTGGTTGAAAATTAAATCTTTTTTCAGTAGGTAGGTAGGTATACTTCATCTTATGACCTCAACATGAGGACCTGGACCCATGGCAGTAGCTTTGAAAGTGTTTCGTATTTTTAAGACTTTCAACTTGATTGAAATGTTAAGCTTTTCGTTAGCCTAAGTCAATCCAATACATTTTTATCAGCTTTTATTGAACTTGCCTTGTTGGTTAGTTAGTTACTTAGTATATATTGGTCAAATGTAACTGAATTTCAAACCAGTTCCTCCCGGCCAATGGAGCTACATTTTTCACACACCTTTGGTTCTGGTGACAATACATTTTTATGACATGATCCTGCAGCCAGGATCGTCTCCTCGCAAGAGAACTTCTCAGCGTTTAATAGCACGGACACGAAACTTTGTATGTCATTCGCGTTCAATGTTGATAGGTAAATCAAAAAAAATCTTTTCATTATTTTTAAGATTAATTTAATGACTTTTCCACTTGTCCGTATGGATAGAGCGCTACGTGGCTATATCACCAACGATGTAAATATATGTACAATACAATAACTATCATGATTGGAAGTGCTGCAAATAAATTAATGGTAGGTAGAATACTGGTACCACCCTTGTAGTAAATGGTACCTAAGGTGGTATGGTACTTAGTACTTAACCTCGTAGTAAAATCGTGGACATAAATAGCTCCTTAGTAATTTTAACGTTAACAACAATTCTTAAACTATATTTCACTTCACGAGCAGCCCGTTGAAATTCAAAATAATGTTAAATTGAAAGTTATGAACACGCTACGGTAATGTCAAGGTGTTTGGTGGTGGGACTGGTTGGAACCAATTGGCACGGTGCCGCCTGTGGGTTGAGGTGCTGAAAGGTGCGCCCGACCCACTAAGTATAACCCGTTAAGACGAGGACGGAGGTTTTGTGTTGCCAGGAGTGAAGGGTAACTTTTAAAAAGCAATGGGGACGGCAACTGTGGAACTAATGGCGCTAGCATAACTGGTTCCAGTGCTGTGCAGTGGGGTGGGCCCCCCATAGCACAGCATCATGCTGAGTGGTAACCTGCTTGTCGCAGTCAAGACGTGCAAGCTGTTAACTATTTTTTTCTTTGTTCCTATCCTGTTGTATTTATATTATTTGTTGTGCTTATGATTTTGTTAACTTATTTTGTTTGTATGCACGTCATGTCCCTGTGACTAATAAATATTTTTTTCTTTCATTCTCATCGTCATTGGTTGAAAATGTGGTAATGCCATGTTATTTTATATTTCTAAATAGCTTGACCTCCTTGATCAGATTGAGAGATACCTAGCTATGGTTGCGCCATCTACAATTAACTTATAACGGTCTTCCCCATTACATAAACATAAGACTACTATTATACGTCACGCCTGTTATCCGCAAATGGGTAGGCTGAAATATGACAACTATAGTATACTTACATTTCACCAGTTATTGTAATAGGGGGCGAGCCTATTGCCATCAGTTGGGCACAGATCCAGACTCCGAGCTGCTACTGAGAAATTCAAGATGGAAAAACCCAATAACACTTTGCCCGACCTGGGAATCGAACCCAGGACTTCATACTCAGTAGCCCTTGCGACCACTAGACCAACGAGGCCGTCAACCAACGACAACAAATTAATGACTGGGCAAAGTTATTGTTAACTTTCTTACCCGGCGGGAAAATGGGTGTGGCTGAGGTATTCAGAGTTATATCACTCGGAATAATAAATCATAATCAAAAGTCATTTATTCAAATTAGGCTGATAAATCAGCACTTTTTGAACGGCAAAGTTTACAAGAGACAGTTCCCTAAAACGGCCGCCCTTCGGCACTTCCTGGTGTTTTAGCTGGGAAGAAGAAGTGGAGGAATAAACTCCCCAGCAATACATCCGTCTGTTAGGTTAGAAGAACCGGATATAATATTGTTCAAAAATATGTGTAGTTCCCTCAGAGCACACCGTGGCAACCCAGTCCAGGTGTTAAGCTGAGGTTGTGTCCTTGCCTGGGCGCAGTGTCACCCGGTGCTAATCCGCCGCACGCGACGTCGCCGCCGCCGCCGCCCACCACCCGCACCCTGCGCCCCCGCGCCCCCGCCCTTCGCCCAAACGTTCTGCCACCGCCCGGACTGAAGCTATTTCTCTAACGTTCTCAATTTAACATGGTTACGTAAGGCATAGCACGATAGTGAAGTTAATGGAAAGGCTTAAATATAGCTTAGGTATTTAAATACAGACTGTTATAGATCCTGCATGTAGTCGATTGTTTTGTTCACCAACCAAACTTTTTTGTACGTGGGTACCTAACCTATAGTCGATGATTTTGCAGTAACATTCAATCTTAGGGTGGTAAAATAATTACGAGATAGGTACTCTTAGTAGTTCTGTTCCGTTGCAGCAGAAATAACACGAGCACAGCTTTTTGTGGTTGTGTTTGTCATGTAAGTACACTCAGTACTTACATTTTAACGGCTGAACAATGTACGTGCTAGAAAACAACACAATTCCGGAGTTTCTCATCAAGGACTAATCAAATTAGCTGATGGAACCCTGCCGATGTGAGGGGTCTACACGGACCCTCCGCGAAGCCGTCAACCAAGCATTCTGTACATCGAACTAAGTAACACGGTGCAAAAATTATTGCTAGAAAATTATTTTGATTTACGGTAGCGCTCAATGTAACGCACTCAAAACTTTGTGCTAATCGATGCTTTAATAGTACAGGGGTCATGGAGGGGTTGAAAGTAAAGTCATTAAATTTAAAACTTCTATTTTTTTAAAACGTGTGAAAAAGTTGGAACTTTGACCTTCAATATCTCCGTAACTCAGCGGTTTCCAGGAAAAATGATCGCAAAGGCGGGAAGAGCAAGTGCCTGTAAGCTTCGTTAAGGGGGTTTTACATCCTTTATACATGACTAGCTTATGCCCGCGGCTTCGCCCGCGTGGAGTTCGGGAATTGCCCACGGGATCTTACTTTTGGGATAATAAGTAATCTATGTATGTATATTAAATACAGCGACGACTCGGAGAACAAACAGTTTCACAGAAAATTCATCATTCATTCATACATCCCATTTCACCCTCTTAGGGGTGGAATTTCGAAAAACTCTTTCATAGTGGATACCCAATATTTACAAAGAGTACACTCATCAAATCTCATGTCTTTAAGAACAGCAGTTTAGGCTGTGCGTAGAATCGTTGATATATCAGTCAGTCAGGACTTTGAATTTAATATTGGAGGATGATTTTGGAAAAACTGTAATACACTGTCTCATAATTTCAATTCAATCGACTCATCATCTGCCTAGCCTTTTCCCAACTATATTGGAGTCGGCTTCCAGTCTAACCGGATGCAGCTGAATACCAGTATTTTACATGGAGCGACTGCCTATCTGACCTCCACTACCCAGTTAGTACTGGATAATACGATACCCCTTGGTAAGACTGGTTGTTAGACTTTTTGGGCCACTGACTACCTAACGACTGTCAAAGATCTACAAATGACAACCGGGGCCAACGGCTTAACGTGATTTCCGATACACGGAAGAAACTCGGTATGTAATGGGTGGTCACCCATCCACAGACCAACCTAGGCAAGCACGGCTTAACCTTAAGATCGACCCGAGCGGCTGTTATTATTTAGCCACGAGCTCCTCACACCCGGGCAAGTTTCAAGCCAATCGACTCAGAGAATAAAAAGTTTCACAGAAAATTCAACACCCCATTTCACCCTCTTAGGGGCGAAATTTCGAAAAACCCTTTCTTAGCGGATACCTACTCTTCACAAAGAATACTACCCTCTAAATTTCATGTCTCTAGGACCAGCGATTTGGATTGTGCGTTGATATATCAGGGAGCCAGTCAGGACATTGAATTTTAAATTGGGGGATGATTTTGGCAAAACTGTGATACATGTGTCTCATAATTTTAATTGAAGAGCATGTACACAAATTATCAAGTCAATCGTCTCAGAGAACAAAAAGTTTCGCAGAAAATTCAACATCCCATTTCACCCTCTTAGGGGTGGAGTTTCGAAAAAACCCTTTCTTAGTGGATGTTTACTCTTTACAAAAAATACACCCCCCAAATTTCATATCTCTAATACCAGCGGTTTGGGCTGTGCGTTGATAGACCAGTCAGCCAATCAGGACATTGAATTTTAAATTGAGGGATGATTTTGGAAAAACTGTGATACACGTATCTCTTAATTTTAACTGAAGAGTATGTACACAAATTTTCAAGTCAATCGACTCAGAGAATAAAAAGTTTCACAGAAAATTCAACACCTCATTTCACCCTCTTAGGGGTGAAATTTCGAAAAACCCTTTCTTAGTGGATACCTACTCTTTACAAAGAATACACCCTCCAAATTTCATGTTTCTAGGATCAGCGGTTTAAGCTGTGCGTTGATATATCAGTCAGTCAGTCAGTCAGGACTTTGAATTTTATATGTATAGATAGATTATAACCACCATCAGTCAACCTTAAGTGAAGTTTATTTATTATTTAACACTTTTAGCACAAAGTATAGAGGCGTACTTAATACCATAGGCATTTTAGTTTTAACTCATGTTCAAGTAACTATTCCATACCCTTACTAAATGATTGCTTACTAACATAAAAGGTGTTATTAGCACAACAAAAAACAGTTAATTCAATGTATTACTCCTAGAAGACAATCCCCCATTCCTCAGTGGCATGGTAACCCTTGCAGATGGCGCGCCTAGGCCTCTGAAGCAGTTATGTTATAAATGTCAATCAAACGGCCGTAACGTTTTTATATTCCGCTAAATGAGCCTGGTTCCGTAGTACCGTGTAGGTACCAGCTCGTTCTATTTGCCATTAGTCACGCCAAAATGTTTTTAATAGCTGTCGTGTTTGTATGAACGGAATGACAGAAATTGTTCGACGATGTTGGGTTTGTTAGATTGTCTTTGTGTTAACACGCTAAGGGTGAATTACGCCAATGGATATATACACCACGATAAACGATAGATAAACACACCTAAACTGAGACTTACATAATTATAAGAGTGTCATCATTGATATGGAATATTATCTTGTTCAGTGTTATTAGTACAATTCGCCCCAAATTGGTAATCATACTACCTCAAAAATTACTTTATGAAAATCTGATCAGGATCACTTTGCCTTGTTTTGGCCAAAGAATCAGCACTGCCATCCAAGGTGACAGCGATGCGGACGAATTTTTTGACGCCTTGTTATTCTTTTCCCATTTTAATACTTTTTTTTAAATATTATTTTAGATCTATCTGTAGTTTGTAGTATACTTTGCCTTTAAAATTGTTGAGAATTTTAAGTTGATAGAATCAGGTTAGTTCATCAGGAGATACCTATCTACAAAATAAGGTACCTATTCCCCTACTAAGCTGTTTCTTGCGAAAAACCCTAAGTAAGAGGCCATTTCGTATGAAATACCCTGTGCTTTACTTCAAGATCGACAAGGATCCTCTCATCCCTTTAGTTAACAGGCCTCTTCGTGTTTTGTGTGTCAAGGGGAAGGACGCATCCTCAGGCGGCACAAGAATGCTGAAAGATTATTTTTGGCAACTCAAGCTTTAATACATCATCATCATTCTCCCGCCCTTATCCCAATTTATTTAGGGTCGGCGCAGCATGTCTTCTTCTTCCATACTTCTCTATTACTCAACACCTCATCAGACACCAAGTTTGACTAAATGTTACTTTAAAAAAATTGAGACTGCTGCCGGTAGTGTTGTTGTGTTAAAAAAATCATTAACGCAAACAGGCTGTTTTAATTTAACCATGCCTGTGAAGTTTTGCTTGTAATTTTATTTAATCATAATTATAATTATCAACTACAGATAGAGTGCTGATTGCTGGGCAGAATGCAGATTGTGCTAGTTAGCAGATTAAATATTATGCTAATAGCGAGTGCCGCGTTAATGATCAAGTATTCTAAGAGGACGTATTTTCAGTATCAGCACTTTTCGATGTTAGATTCATCATGATAACATCACGCCTGTAATTCCCGAAGGGTTAGGCAGAGGTGTACTTAAAAGTACCTACACCCACATTTCGCCAGTTATGTTTAAGTCTCATGTATTAGGGGGCAAGGCTATTGCCATTAGACGGGCACAAATCCAGACTCCATGGCTGCTTCTGAGAATTTCCTGATGGACAAACCCAATAACACTTTGCCCGACCTGGGAATCGAACCCAGGACCTCATGCTCAGCAGTCGCGCTTGGGACCAGTAGGCCAACGAGGCAGTTGAGAGCAGAAGTTGGGTTATCTAATATTATACAGAATGAAATGAACTTCACGTTTAGGTAATTTAAAATACCCACCCAGCTGTCTCCATCACATACTGACTGACTGGAGGGTACAGCTAGGTAATAACCTCCTGTAGTTAATAGTTGTCTTCGTGTCAGTTCGGCTATTTCAGGTTAACCTCCACATGTCAACCAGCTGACGTGGGTTACCCATCGATCAATGCCTCTTCAGTCTTGATTAAGACATCCTTTTTATTGATTTAGGGAACCTTGGCTATCTCCGTAAACTTAGATGTTTGGTAAACGCGTGTGAAGGTCAAATATATAATTACTTACTCGAATGTATATAAGCGGCATGAATGTAAGTACATAATGTTACGACGTGGTAATGTCAGTATGTGAGAGATCAAAGGCTAAATTCCAAGTTCTTGTACTCATGTCAACATAATTGTTTTATCCCCGTTGCTTTGTAACGTTTAACAAATGAATAGGTACTTTACTTCTTGCATAAATGGTTCTATAGATTCTTAGATTGACTGTGATCAGTTGTTATTACCTAATCTGTCTACATAACAGTAATAATTCCGTTGTAGTAAAAAGTCCGCCTATGTCTATTTGTCTGCTTGAAGTCTATACCTACAATGGGTACCTACGTACATATATTATAATGAGGTAAAGTTTGTAATTTTGGATGTAGGGGGGACAATCGGAACTACTTCCTCTTTTTGATGGGAAGCTACATTATCCACGAGTGTCTTAGGCTATATTCAAAACGTTCCGTGGGATAATTTCTGGCCATAATGGGAGCTAAGTCGCGGGCAAAAACTAGTGTTAAAATAATAATAGCTAAGGTAATGAATTAGGCTCGCCCCCTGTTAATTTTCGACTTAGGTACAAAATCATAACGGAAGTATGACGCTGACGTGGGTACTAGGTAAGAGGTACATGTCTGCCAAACCCTTAAAGGATTACAAGCGTGACGTTACGTTGCTTAATACTATAAATTAATGAATTAAATTCTAACATTTAGACAATAGGTCCGTATGTCAGTCCAAATAGGAAATTAAACCCGCCCCTAATTAATTATTAAGTGTCTTTTACCGTTTGTAATAATTGAATACCTACCTATTATAATATCCGTAATCCTCGCTATCTAATTGCTTTTGCATAAAATACCCAATATAGAATGCTAGGAACTTTTCGTGCATCGGAAGCTAACAACCGCAGCTCATAGCCCACACAGCCTATGAACTAGTTAGATTCATCAGCGATCGATATTACGGCATCGAAATATTCATGTGGACTTAATATTCCGCACACATTCGGTATAGCGAGGTTGGCACGCCACCAGTTTTATATCTGCAGCCGATACTGATCTACTTTGCGACCATTATGGTGTAGCTTCTTTGTGGACGAATAGTAGGCTCACTTTAGATAATCTTCTAAAGTATGTAAGTTTGTATCTTCTTCTTCAAAAATCAGCTTACTTTACCTAGGCAGGTAGGTAGGTACTGCAGAGAAGGTACCTATACCTACCTATAGCTGTATGATGCCTGTAAACTAGCTCGTTGTTTTAGTGCTTGCAAGCGCTAATGATTGGAGTTTGAGTACCTGGGTTTGATTCCCAGTGTTATAGGTTATTTCGTTAAGATTTTCTTAGTACCTAGCAGATCCAGTCTTGATTTGTGACCGGTTGATGAAATATTGCTCGCCCTTTTTTTATCGTAATCAAATCGTATGATATATGTGTGAGTATTGTAGTTGAATGTAAAACTCATTAATAAGATAAAGGTAATACTCAAAATATATAGTTTGGCTATTTATGGTTTATTTCCTCCAAATAGAAATAATAAAAGGTTTCAGCATCTTCAGCATCTGCATCTTCTACGACTAACGCCATCTATTGACTAGGAGCAAAAGCTTCCTTGAAAGCATGTTTACAAAGGCAGTCACTAGAATGAATTCTAATACAATCTCAAAACAACAAAACAGTTACTGATGAAGTCGCCAATTTTTTTGTAACAATACGAATCGAAATTTCTAAAAATAAAGTTAGAAATTATAGTAGGAAGCTTACTTTGCAAACAAGAAATTAAACTACCCATTGCCGACACTGGCGCTAGTAGTGACACAAAATAATAATTTTATAGATAATATAATAACAAAAAATACATTTTATGCTACCAAATAATTTAATTAACCAAAACTTATAATCATTTAGTTTATGAAAATCGAATGCTAATTGCTTATTGAAATCGATTGCAGAATGAGACTTTGATGGCAGAATGAACTCCGCGAACTATGTTGTCATCTGTCAAGTTTGGCCTTCAATTCGCTGGTGATCCTGGGGAACTAATGCAATTTCGAAAAGGTTTTGCAATGTATGAGTGAGGTGTTCAATCAGTTCGATGGTGTGACAAACGAGTAAAATTATTCCCGTGTTAAAATGACATCGAGGAGTAAGAATGCTGTGCGGGGCTACGAAACAGAGATTGAGAAGAGCCGTGAGGAGTCCAATTGGAGGAAGGCAGTGGACTTGGCTCAGCAGTTGAAGGCCAGGTCTCCACAGCATGGTTAGTGACACATGTTACGTATTCTCTCAACGCTTATATCACCGTAAGGCAGCTTCAGCTAGGTCATTGAAATGCAGTTGTTATCATGAGAGCTTAAAAATGTTATATTGTATTATTACTTATCAGCAAATGTTTAAAACATAATGCTTGTACGATGATTTCCCGCTGTTTAACTGATAACCATCAGTACATGAGCTGTGGACCAACTATTGGCTTATTAAGATAAATATTTATTCATGTTTCCTTGAATGTCAGTTACAAAACCATTAAGTTTTTATGGTTTTGTGCTATAAAAAATAAGTAAGGTCGAAACAATCACTGTCTCTAATTACATTTAAAATTAACATGGCTTTTTAGAATCAATTTAAGTAATGACTCAATTTAAGTTAATAACTGTATCAAGTGGTGTAAATTATTTAAATTGGAACATTCTTTCCTGTACTTCTACCCTGTTACCATCCAGTCCAATTTCCTCTCTGTATAATTTTATAGGAGAAATAAGATTTGCCCATCTATATGACATAAAGTTATTCTTCTCCCACTGCTGACACATTCAAACTTGACCCCTTTCTCCATAGAAAGGGGTCAAGTTTGAATGTATGCCAAGCAAGACTACACTAAAAACAAACTCATCTGTTATGCAAGCTGATGCAAGCTTCCAGTATGAAATACATTAGTTTAGATTGGAAACTAGTTCCACAGCACCTTATCACTTCAGATACTGTTTATGAATATTAACTTTATTACTCATCAACTAAATTGTATCAACAGAAAGCCTTGCCCACTTCCTCATTGGGGAGGGCAAGCTTGAGGCACACCTAGAGGAATGGCCGCCCAGCAAGGAAAACATTGAGAGGGCACAGCGGGAGCTGTCTGATGCCCGTGGCTACCTCACCCTAGCCACCGATGAAGCAGGCAAGAGAGCTGGTGTAGCCCTAGATGCCCATCTCTTGCTTGGGAAGCTGAACTACGCATGTGGAGCGTATGATGATGCACTGAAACATTACAAACTGGCCGAGCTAAACACATTGACGGAGAAAGAATTACCTGTGTGAGTAACCTTTGATTTTAAATTCAAATTATGTTACTTGTCTCTGATAAGTTTTGTAAGAATCATAGTAAAAAGTCTGAAAACGTTTGCACTGCAAATACTACAATAACATAACATCACGCCCGTAATCCCCGACATGTTAGGCAGAGGTGTACCTAATAGTACACCCACATTTCGCCAGTTATGTTTAAGTCCCATGTAATAGAGGGCGAGCCTATTGCCACCAACCAGCCACAAATCCAGACTCCGTGGCTGCTACTGAGAAATTCCCAACCCAGCAATGGAACCCAGGACCTCATGCTCAGCACTACAATAAAGCAAAGTTAAAGTGCATTGCTTTGTTATTTTATAACACCTGACAATAGCCTACTACTCGCAATCTTAACACAATATGCAATGTGTCCTCCATTGCCTTATCTAACATCTCGGTAATTAACAACTAGCTGCTATTAAATTGGTGCTTAATCATGCACCTTAAATACCACTCATTATGAAAGAAATTAACTTTTTTCATGAATAGCTGCGTTATTCCATTGCATTACGTGCCAAGTAATTAAAAGCAATTGCGAATATTGTTGTGACACCCACCTCCTGCTATTTATGGATGAATAGATTTCTTGACTCATACTTGTTAATGAAATGGACACTAAATACTTTAGCAACTGTATGGAGCAATGCACCTATGCTAACAATAGCATAGGTTGTAGCATTATTATGTTATTTTGATGTTATGTTATTGTAACATTAAAGTAGGAAAAGTTATGCCATTAATAAATGTTAATGTTCTGAAAACAATATGTACATTATCATTTGATTTGAAATATATCTTGTACATATAGGGAAAACATGACTGATTTTTTAATACAGGAATGGAATAATGTTCCAAAAAGGTAAACTTTGATCAAACATGCTGTTAATCATAGCATGTACAGTCAGACATATAAATATGTAAATACTAAGCAGAGTTCAATGTTTATTTCCTTGTGAAATGACCATGAAACTTTGAGATAAGACCTATTTCAAAATAAGTATGGATTCCAAGATCGTAGCCTCGTAACATCTTATAATTTCAATTTATGAGATAATAGTTTTAGAAGTTGGCGTAGTGCTTATGTTAACGGAAAAGTATGTAATCCGTCGTTGTATACAATTCCTAGGAAATGTGTACAATTCCTTAAATAGATAGATAATCTATGATATATTTTGTAATATGCACTTTTCCTAGGAAATCTATACATGTCCTAAATAGCGATCAGAAATGTATAATATTCTTGACGTTCTTAGGTACAGCGAAATAGCGGTGCGCGTGGCGACTACACACAGTCGAGAGCGGCTATCGTACTCCTATTTTGTTATGTTACCCTAATAAACTACACATTATACCAACATAAATAAGTCATTATGGCAAGGAAAACTTAGGATGCAAGAGCGAGCGAAACCAGCTCGGGACTTGTGGCACCCCGATTCCAGACAGGTTAGGTTTGAAGCGGATGGCGGGGTCTTGAGAACGAGCGAAGCGAGCGAACTAAAACCCCGCCATCCCCTTCTTGTTAGGTTCCGTTAAACCCTGCAGACAGAAATAGGAGCCCTGCGTAGCGGGGCTATGCCGACTACGCCTTATTACAACATTTTGGTATTTACCTTGACGTTGTTTTTATTCTTGTTTTATTTACTTTATTCACACAGAGCATTCGTTTTTATATATTTTCTAGTATCATCTCGGAATTGCATGTAATTCCTAGGAAATACATACATTTCACTGGAAATGCTTGTATTTAAGAATCTTTGAAACATTATTTTACATATTTCCTACACATCATGCATGACCTCATAGGTCCATGAGTAAAGATCCTTAGTTCATAATCCATCTTTGTCTGACACACAATCACTATCTAAGGCATTATACCGCATGTCTTATCTGCTAGACTCATAGTTCAGATAATAAACACTAGTCTAAGCAAAGCACATATTTGAGGAATTGTTTAGTGTTGATCTGTTATCATGTGCGTCTCGACACGTGTGAACGTGACGTCACCGTGTGATCAAACGATCGCACATGAGAGATGCTAAACAAACTGTTAATAGACGTGAGCGTAATATGCAGAACGACTATAATAGGATGGGTGATAATAAACTCCCGCGCATAAATCAGCAACTTAAATTACTGTTATTATATTTATTTGACTTTGTCTGTTTAAATTTTAAGGTCTTTTGTCTGTTGTACCCATGAATTAAACAGGTTTGCCCGATTTTAATATTATACTAAGCGATACCTAGAGGTCAGAGCTCTGTTGCATTTCCAACGCGGGCTCCGCTTAGCCCTGAGTTGAAAGTTTCAGCAAAAACGGGCATTATTTTTCCTTATACCATTGCTTAGATCTATAGATTTGGGCATAATTTACCAATTTACACCGCAAAGCCAGGGCCAGGTTTGGTCTTTTATATCTGAAATATCCGTGTTTGAAAGATAAAATAGCTCTTTAGTTACCAACACCCCTGTCTAATAGGTACCCTCTCTCCTAACTCACTTATCTTGCTGTGCCCGACAGGGTCCATATTATGACCTAAAATTTTATCACCTAAGAATACCTACATGTGAAATGCAATAAAAGTATTGAGTGAGTAAATCATCTAGGGGCGTAAACAGCTGAATCACCGAACACCGCGCGCGCAGCTGGTGTGTCACCCTTTTGACATTATGTCGGGACGTTATCCTCACATTTTTGGTGATAATTACTTTGTTTACTGGTTGCATATTATTATGTACACAGAATAATAAGAGCTGTATTGATGTTAATTTTAGTATCCACTACAAAGTAAAGTGGCCATCTGTTTGTGATTCACACTTGAAGATTCCTTTTATGACACTAGGTACTTAATTCTAAATGGTGTTAGGTATAGTATAATAAGTTTAAGATATCCTATCATCTACGTTGACAAGCAGGTATTATAAACAGAATTATTGTAATTATTAGTTACATTCCAAATATCTCTAATCGTAATTTAAAGTAAACTACAAAGATATTCTCGGGATTTTTTTTAATAAACTAAACCACACACACACCACATGAGGTGATGAACTTTGGCCATACCACCCCTGCAGTGCTCTGTGCGTTAAACTTTATTCATAAACGCTGTTCAATCCTAAGAGACGTTTTAAAAGTTACAAATGTACTTACGATAAAGCAGACGTTAATCATCCGGTGTTTCATTTTGAGTTATGAATAAACCTCATATCTTTCTCTTAAGAAGATCGTATGCAACACGTTCTTAACAGAACTAAGTTTAAAACCACTTTTTTTGTTGTACAGTCGAAGTCTCCGCATCGTGGCCGAGTCGTACGCCATCAAGGGTCTGTGTTTAGAACAGAACACTGTTCCTGGCTCCACCAGCCGATTTAAACAGGCGGAGAGGGAATCTGAAATGGTAAGGACTTTGTAGCTATTAGAGTTAGAATCTTTCTTCGTGTGTTCTGGGCAATCATAATGCTGATACTTTCTAGCAGCTATTTAAAAGCAATCTTTAATTTTTCTGTCATTGTCATTTTCGTGCTACAGATGTTGCAATTCCCGAACGCGCGTCAGTCATTCCAATTTATATCTTATTACAATCAAATAAGAGTCACATGGTGCACTTTCTTAAATTGCACTCTTTCTATAATTTGTACCACATCAACTGCTGAATAAGGCCTTAAAATAAATAATAACCGTGTTAGGGTAATAGCAACGTGTTATTTGCTGAGTTGAGGACATAGTTGCCTAGTTTCTTAATGTAATTTAATAGTCGCCTTTTACTGCCTCCGCGGGTGGTACATGGCTTATGTATTCGTGTTATCTACATGGAAAATATGATACCTATCATTAAAAGTAGATACTGAAGGCGCCTAACTCGCCCCAGCCAAATCATGGTCCTCATCAAATTAGATTGTCATCGACACGCTAAGAAGCATAATGGCGTGATTGTACTTGTTCGTTAGCCCGAATTCGGGTGTTCGAATGACTTTACTTGAATTCGGGCACCCGATGCATTTATTACACTAGACATTGCAATGGAATACGAGCTAACGAACGACTACGAGTAGTTTGAATGAAGTGGAGGATTTGCGCCTGCCGAAGAGAAAGGAAATTGACGTCGAGTATCTGACTTCTGGTACCCGAAATGATGGAGCCGGACGAAATTGTCTGAATACGGGGTACTCGACCCCGTTCATTTCCACCTGGTAGTTCGCCCGAGTTTCATAAGCACTCAAATTCGGGCGAAAGACCAAGTGTAATTGCTACATAACAAGTAAACGACAGTTAACATCCAAAGTTTGTACTGATAATAAAATATCTTTGTTTTGCCCAGATCCGTAGTTTCGAGCTATCATCAGACCTGACGCTCCTGTACCTGCAACGCACCGGGGCCAACGCCCGCGCCGGCCCCACGCTCGAGACGGCGCTACAACGAGTGCCTATACTACACATACGAGCTGGCAGGCTGCAGAATGCTATAGACAGGTAAATTAGCTCGTAACTTAAGAGAAAAGGCTAGCGGCCATACCAACGTATTCTCCTGTTTCTCTCCCTTCAAAATAAAAAATAAAGAAATTAAAAAATATATATAGGGTTGCTAATCGCTCAACCACTGCGCCAAAAATGCCGTGTTAAATTGTGCTTAGTACTTAACCTATATACATCCCTACCATGTCTCTATGTGTAGATTTTCCATAAATGTATTAATATTATTTAAAAGAATATTTAAGAAATATATATTGATTTTGACGTGCTTGATGGTGATTTTGACATTATTGTAAATGATTTTGACATTATTAGTAATTTTTACCAAAATTTTCCTAATGTATTTACTACCTAACGCTAATGTTTAAGATGTGTATGTATTACTAACAAATTGATGAAATTGATTTATGATCTGGTACGGAAATGATTTATTGAAATGATTGTTTGTTTGATATATCTTTAAAAGTATTTTATATTTATGGGTGCAATGCATGTCTTAACAAAATTCCCACATTTGTTGCAATTTTCCTGACATTTATTGTTTGCTAAACAAGCATGGTACGACCACCGATCTGTGTCATGTAGACTGCAGAGGTATTCTGCATCACTATATCGTACTATGACGCTGGCAACACTTTATTGTAGGCATAGCACTTGGGCCTAATTATGTCCTGAGATTGGAATACTTCAAGAAGTAAGTAACATGTGGATCCTCCCACTAATTTAACAGCTTTATTTCGGAACTTTTCGGGGTTATGGAAGTATAATCACATGTGACTTACTTCCTTGAAGTTAGGCAAATAAACTGTACCTATTCCGATCTCTGGTTATAACACACAGTTTTATGTGTGTTTATCAATGCTTTCCGTAAAAAACTGTCACTTATGCCATTTGGTGATTTATTTTCACAATATAATGTCACGGTTTTTTTCAATTATAGAGCAAGGATAATAAATTGAAGTTGAGTGGGGCATTAGTTAAAAACCTAATATTTTTGAGTTATGACAGTTTTTTAGAGGGCATGCACTGTGTTGTAACGTGTGTGAACTTAATGTAGGTTGTTGGTTCTCGCGCGGCGCTAACCGGCTTACGGTCAGATTGCGTGAGATCCAATTAACCTTGTGACATCTGTTACTATGTCACGACTCACGACGTCGTACTAGCCAAATATTATGCGAGGATCTGGTTTTTAGTAGAGCTAGTCGTTTTTTCTACGTACCTAGTTAACTTGCTACAGTACTTTAAAATGAATTAATTTTAAGGTAATTTGACCTTAGGTAATTAGACAATATTACAGTCTCTGTAGAAAAAGTTATCCCAGATGCACAGGAGTGTAATTATAAAAATAACTAAACTGATTTCTCAGTGAGTGAAATCTTAAGTCATTTTTAGGGTTCCGTACCTCAGTCGGCAAAAACTGAACCTTTAAAGGATCACTTTGTTGCGTCGTCTGACCGTTAAGACCCTTTTTCTCAGGAAATTAATATTAAATACTCAGGTCTGCTATCCCTTGGAGCAGTCAAAAATCAAACTTGCAAGTCAACGCGAACAAAAGGGTGACCAGTCAGTTCACCAAACATTAATTCAAAAATTTTTACTTGACAAGCAACGATTGGTAAAAACATTATTTGTCATTTCATGATTCTACAACAACAAGTTTACCAAATATTTCACTTAGCAAAATAATTATCCGATAAACTTTTATTTAATAACGTATTATTTGACAAACAATTTATTATTTTTTAATTTTATTCCATAAATAACGTTTGGAATAAATACATTACACAAATTGACTTAATATAACGTAATATTCGTAAAAAAAACTCACATTAGTATAATTAATCTGGACTTTTCTAAAAAAAGAGAAAATAAATGAATTTTGTATTCTATAAGCACAAACCCCCCAAACAAACACAGATTCTGACAGAAACCCTAACCCTAGACGGTCGACGTCAGGGGCACCCCGAGGTTCGGTTAGTTAGGTTCCTTTAAACCCTGCAGACAGAAATAGGAGCCCGCGCAGCGGGGCTCCGTCGACTGTATTGTAATTAAATGATATTTAGTAGAAACGTGATTTATCCTAATTAATCTATATGAGAAATGAAAAATGTATAGATGATTAAATATCATCTGATGCATTTGTAAAAAGAATTGTTTGCCAAATAAATGTATGTAAAACGAGTGTTTATAAAATAATACATTTGCGGAATAAGTTGTTTTCGAAATAAATAGTATACGAAACGTTGGTTATAAAATGAATTTTTTTAACTTTGAGCGGCGTTTAAGGCGCGATTAAACGACGCGGGCTAGCCCGATCCTACGCGAGCCGAGCCGTCCGTGGAGATGCGGCTCGGCTAAATACGGACGCAAGCCTGCTCGTTTAAACGACGCGGGGTAGCACGATCCTACGCCAGCCGAGCCGTCCGTGGCGGCTACACATCGCGCTGTTGAACCGAGCTGTCCGCTTGTTCGTTCGTCGTGTTCGTTGTCCGCGTATTAACACAAGCCGAGCCGCAGATGGCGCGCGCGCCTTTGATCTGTGTCGAAAAAACCGACAAGTGATGGATCGTGCGAACTTTGCCGAGCCGCGCCGAGCGCAGTTGTTAACACAGCGCGTGGCGCGGCGAACCACGAGCGGAGCCAGGCTCGGCTCGCGTGTTTACGCGCCGTCTAAACAGATGTCACCCGGGGTAGGACAGTTCCATATATTGACAGATTTGGGGTAATTTCTTTCAAAATGCGACATCTGTTATTTGCATCCAAAACAATTAGTTACCTTATGTCACCACAGATGGCGAAACCGGCGACACCATTGATCCTGATATAATTTGTGACTCAAAACTTAATAAATGAAATATAATTTCATTACCTAATCATTTTATTTACCACGTATTATAATTATTTGCAAATATTTATGTAGATTACAATCTGCGTAATAATTACAATAGCAACACATTGAATTATTGATTTGGTAATGATTGTCAAATGTCAAATTGTCAGGTCAAAATTCAAATAATATGGCGACTGTACCCTGCGCTTGCGCTTGTTTGTAGTTTTCATTCAGTGTTTGTGCCTTTCTTCGTGAAATTAATCCGCCGATCCGCGTTGTGTTGAGTCCGGACAGGACTCCGTAGTGAAGTGTACGAATTATTTTGAAAACCCAAGTATTAATGTGCTCATATAGTTGGACTTGTTCAACAAACCGGATTTCGTCTGGCAAAATCACATATCATGGTGCGGATGAAATTAAAGCAGAGGCGCAAGCTTATAAAATAAAGACTAGATAAATAAATAAGTTTTTTATAAAATATAAGTTGTTTTTTTATGTATCCACTGTGTACCTTTTGAAATTGATGCTTCCTTACTATTTTACTTGTTTTTTTAATTTGATAAAGTTTTACTATGATTTTGTTACTTAGTAAAGAGAAAAAGTAAAATGATGTAAAACTTTATCAACTTCAAAAACAAGTAAAATAGTGAGGAAGCTATAGGTATAGGTGCACTAATGCATAAGTAGTACCTATAGCTAGTTATAGCTATATATGTCGCAAGTTTGTGGATGCAAATAATAGATGGCGCTATTTATCCGATCAATTGACATTAGCGGTCTTCAAAAAATTGTGCGAGGGGGCTCTCTATACCCGTTATATTACTTTACTCTATGGTTGTCACAGAGCGCGCGACGAAGGAAGACCTCGGTTCAACAGCGCGATGTGTAGCCGCCACGGACGGCTCGGCTGGCGTAGGATCGTGCTACCCCGCGTCGTTTAAACGAGCAGGCTTGCGTCCGTATTTAGCCGAGCCGCATCTCCACGGACGGCTCGGCTCGCGTAGGATCGGGCTAGCCCGCGTCGTTTAATCGCGCCTTTAGTGAACCGAACAAAAGATATGACGGATTATGTCCCATATTTTACGATTTCAGAAGGGAATCAAAACCTATAGCGTACTTCCCTTAGACCTAGAATTATGAAATTGGGCAAGAAACAATGTCTTACAGCACTTGTAAAGGGAAAAATATGAAAACAGTAAATATGTAGTTTAATAACAAAATACCCACAAGTTTATGCGGAACCATAGGTGCGCGAGTCCAGCTCGCACTTTGCCGGTTTTTTTTCAAAGTAGGCTGATATTCAGCACTTTTTGAACGTCAAAAATTACATGACACTTTACCCGCTTATACAGTTCTTTAAAGAAAAGTATGCGCTTCGGTAATCAACGTCTATCTTCGGAAATACAAACTCTCGATGATGAGATCTAATATAAAACTATTATACAAAATAGGCAATAAACCATGAAAGTACTTGCCCATTTTGTATGATTACAAAACTATAGAACAACTGATCTGTGACTTAAGTAAGTAATCTGACAGAGAAAATACTTCATACAAAAGCGCAATGACATGTGGACTACTACAAAACGCGGCAGGACTAAAGTTAGCGCTCTGTGGCATGACTTTCGTGATAATTCGGAAACACGAAGGTTAACGAAGCGCATCACTTTTCTGGTTTAACTGTACATGAGAAACCGTTAATGATCTACCTATTCAATCTATATATAATAATAAAATTTGATGTTGTCTAGGTATCGAGAGATGCTGAACGCGGTGGAGTCGGTATCGACGCAGACGCTGCGTCTGACGCTCACGCGACAACTAGCCGAGGTGCTGATGAGGGGCGTCACTGGACAGGTAATTACTTCAGTGCAGTAAAAGCAATAGACGCCATTCGCCTCGTTTCGGATTGGACTACGTGACTCAGCACCGTGCCGAACTAAATGCGACCAATGTCTTGTTGCCTACAACATGTATGGGAAAAGTTTACTGCGTTTTTTTACTTTTCTAATACTCTTATCTCAATTAGTCCGTTAGAGCTTTTTAATCCTTATAACCAACAGGATCAAAAAAACTTGCCACCAAATTTTTTTTTGAGAAAATTGGCCTTTTTCTTGCTGATTATACTTTTTCGCCAAAATTTGTCAATGCAGATCGAAATTTCTTAAAAAGTTATAGTTAGTCTCCTAAGACCGTTTTCCTGTAGCTGCAACGGTTAACCTGCCCTCACCGTCTGACCTCAAAATGCCATCCTGATTTCTTTTTGCTCGCCAGGTATACAAAGCGCCCGAGAAGCTAGCGCTGGCACCGGCCCAAGGCACGCTGTCGCGACGCAGAGACGAACAAGTGTCTGAGGGCCCCTGGAAACCCAAGAAGTACGCGGCCATCAGCCAGGTATGACTATAGGAGCCTTTTTAGATCCGCTTTGATCTCTTATGGTGCAGCATCCACTACTAAATCTGATACGATAAACTCGACTATTTTTCACAGCAGATATATTATCTCGCTTTGCAAGATTAAATTAACTAGCGATACTTTACAAAATAACTCGGTTTTGGGTTCGCCGCAGTCGGGTAAAAAGTATTGTTTTTTTTCAGTTCGTACCCCGAAACGAGTACGAAGAGGTAGTATTACTTCTTCTGGTCGGCGAGGCGATGGCGGTGCGAGACGCCGTGCTGTCGCAGAGCGGAGAGTTCGAGGCGGCGCGGGCGCACGCGCTGCGCAACGCTGTCTGTGTGGTCGACCTGCTGGCGCTGGCGGCCACGCGCTGGGGACAGCTGTGTCTGGTGCTGGAGGTCAGTGGGCCGTGCTGGCCATGTTAGAGTTGGTTTTCAGCTGTCTCGAATGTGCAACCTTTAAAACTCCAGCGTTCTAATATGTGCCTACAACTATAGGTTTATATAATTTCAGATACGGTAAAAACCTCCCATCCATTTACACAGTGATTAATTCTTGCAATTAATTTTATGCCCTTATCTCCTGATATTTCCCTTCATGGCTTGTATATGGAATTTAACTGGCGGAAATGTGTGTGTACTATTGGCACACCTTTATTTAACTTTTCGGGCATCACAGGCCTTATTTAATATAATGTTTATTCCTCCGTGTGCGTAGTCCCTGGAGCGCGCCATGAAGTTCTCGTTCGGCTGCGCGCACATGTGGCGTGCGCGTGCGCTGGCCACGGCGGCCGCCGCGCCCGCGCGCCCCGCGCCGCCCGCGCACATCGGACACATCACGCCGGGTACGATATTCCTCACATTCGTTATACTGATCTCTAGACCTACAGCTGACCGTGAGAAGCGTTCTCGTCATAATATAATTGTCGTAATGTAATTTGCGTTTTTGTTTCCGCGCTTTGTTTTCGCCAGGTTGAAGAAGAAAGTAATCAACAAAATCCCCTTTTTTTAAATTTTTAATATTTTGAGTTGAAAACACTGATTTGGCTACTCTTAAGCACTTTAGTTGAGGTCGTAGTAAGTAGTGTAGCTTGAGCTGGTACTAACGTAACAGCATGTGACGTGCAGGCAGCAGCGCGTGGAGCGCGGGCGTGCTGGCGGCGGGCGTGGCGCGGCGCGCGGCGCCCCTGGCGCCCGCCGACACGCCGCTGCGCCTGGTGGCCGCCAACACCTGCTACCGGATGGGATGGGTAACTTATACTACACACCGCTACCTACATCGTTTAACAGATTTTGGAAAAAGAACTTAATTGCTAAAACAAAGTTTAATTCCCGCTGCACCTATAATATTGTTTGTGGCACATCCTGTTATTAACTAACCAAGATGCCGCCAAATCTGTCGCTCCAACGATGTGTGGAAGAATCATCACACATCATAATTCTTAAATAGTTAGTCATTATTAGTTTATTTCATTTTATTTGTATTAATATGTGCCTATTTATGTATTTCAATTTATGTTAACAAAATGATATTTTTCTTATTTATTTTTTTGTACTCTATCACTATGCTGTCCTATTTGACCCCAAGGTTGACTGGTAGAGAATGCCTTGTGGCATTAAGTCCGCCTATGTACCACTTTTGTACATGAAGTTTAAATAAATAAATAAATAATTTTCTTTGATTTCGTTTTTTAACTATTTTGACAGTAATAAAATCTGTTTTTAACTTAACCAATGGTGCATACAATCTAAAAAAATGGTACTATGATTGGTATTTAGAACATGGGTTTGAATACTTTTCACCAATCAGTTTTCCTGTTTTGTAATTAGCAGCCCGTATTCTGTATTTGTTTTTCTATATTTTCCCATAATACATGAGATTTAAACACTGCTGGGCGAAGTATGACCTCTAACTCTTTAATCATTACAGACGTGATGTCATATCGTTTTTCTAACAATACCATGTTCGGCACAGATAGAAGAAGGCATCGAGATGGCGGAACAGGCGCTCGCGATAGAGGACAAACGCGAGGGGCCCATGCTGGCGCGCTGCTGCCTGTACACCGGCATCGGATACCAGATGAAGGCACAGGTCTGTCAGTACCACCTTGCACTCCTTTACATAAGGTTCAAAATGCTGTTTAACATGATCAATTGCAAAACTTTTGTGGTAAGATAAGTTCTTTCGAGCTTATAATCGCATTATGAAGATGCAGCGATGACTCATGCTGTGAAAAGCTTGTAGCAATATAAACATAATTCTTTGAGGATTAGGTTTATATTCGTATGAACCGATGTTGCGAGCTTTGAATTTGCGTTAGATATAGAGTAAGATAGTTTATAATAGGCTATCTACCGCCACACTATATACACGTATATTTTTGATGCGGACATGAGGCATCATGTGGCTCCGCTCTTATGACACATGAGTAGGTACTAGATTTTCATAAAATCACAATTTGAGCCGAGGAACGGATGTAAAGCCGGGTATCCACTTAGGTTCGCCGTGGTTTACGAACACTGTGTGCTCCGCGAACGTGAACGTGTACAGTGTACACACTTAGGCTGCAACATCAGTGCTCCTGTCGGAGCACTAACATTCCGCGCTCCGGTCTCCAGTCGACACACGACAGACGGTCGGTGCAAACATGCCGCCTCCAGAATTAGTAGGAAGTGCAGCTTATATTTTGATACATTATATTGTGATGGAATACAAACGACCTCCTCGATTTTGGCGTTCTTCCAGGCGTCTCCTTTTAAATTCTTTTTCTTGTAGTTTTCATCTCGTGGGTCCCATAAAACATTATGTTTACGGTATTCTTCTATGAGCTGTAGACATTTTTCATCGGACCACTCCATGTTCGCGAACTTAACAAACACGTCGTGACACGCTCGCGTCCACGAACAAACTGCGCTCCCCTGAGATCGCGCAAAAAACCGCTTCCCGAGCGCTCCGCCGTGCTCCGATCGTGCTCCAGTCGCGCTCCGCGATCACGACGTATCCATTATGTTTGGTTTGCGGAGCGGGCGCGTTCGCAAACCACGGCGAACCTAAGTGGATACCCGGCTTAAGAGGAACGCAGGTGTTTAGAAAGCACACTATAATCACACAAATTACAGTCCTACAGAACTTTTGAGTTAGTGTGCGACCACATTCTTTCACAGGTAGCTTACTTGACTAACTTATAATAAATTACAATCCAATCGTAGTGGAGCTTGCGCGGGCGCGCTCTGACGGGCGGCCGGGTAACCACTGTTGGTTGCCATGCGCCCATGGTATGATTTAACTATTGCCTGACGCTATACAATGATTTTGCTATGTTGTGTGATGGTAAAATCAACTGATATAATATTTACTCTTGTTTACAGAAAACGAATGCGCGTGTGGACAAGGAGGTGGCGAACGAGACGTCGTTGAGTCTGCTGCTGCGTGCAGTGGAAATAGACGACAACGACCATCTCGCCTTTTACTACCTAGCCTTGCAGTACATGTACTTAGGAATGTTGAACGAGGCCATGGTAAGAATCTTATTATACAGACATATTTCCTTTCATCATATGAAAGAAAGAGGAGTAAATGATAGTGTGAAATTGAAAAAAAAAACGTGTTGCGCCGACTCCAAGCAACTAGGACAAGGATAGTTATTGTTGTGATAAAACTTGGCTGAGTTTGGCCCTACTGTAATTTCCATTTTTAAGTAATCGAAATGGAAGTAGGGTCAAACTTCGTATATTGGTCTTAGCGAAGTTTCTTCGCTTCGTTTCGGGAGCGCCGGCAGCAGCGAGAGTCATTCGCAGCGGCTGCAGCGGTAGCAGCTGCGGTGGCTGGTCTAGGTCACTTGTTGCGGTGATACAGGCTTAGGTCACTGAGGCTAGGTCGTGCTACAGTGGCAAAAGTATTGTCTCGGGCTAAAAGTGAACAGGGGGCTGATGGGGAACCCTCACCACAGACAGCAAACCCTCCGCGAGGAAGGCTTTTCCGTCTTAAGCTGCGGGAGGTTCGGGATTTTTTTAGCCTATAAGCCAGAATAGACGCTCTAGAAAGCAAACAAGGTCTCTCTGCCAGACAGCAAAGTGAACCAGCTGGAACAGATTGTGGTGCAACTGCAGTTGGAGCTCAATCTCCATGAGCAAGATTTAGTTGGCTTACCTTGAGATTGCCAACATCCCTGAGGCTCCGGGGTGAAAACGTGATGCACACCGATGCAGGCACATAGTGTGGGCTTGCAAGCTGCACACGCGCGCTCACGGCGGAGCTCGTGCTCCCCGCCACTAGCGTGCGGCTGCGCGCGGCAGGTGCACGCGGGGGAGTGCGGCGGCGCGTGGCTACGTGACGTGTCGGCAACCCCGTCCACTGCGTCCGCTCAGAGGACCCGGAAAATGTTCCCCCATTTTCCGGGTTTTTGGTCGTGAAGTGTTCTCACAGGCACCGCTAACCTCCCACCCATATCGTTCCTCGCCTAGTTTGTTTACGTTAACTATGGCTTATTCACTCTTTTATTTTTTGTCAATTGGTGCTCTAGCAATAATTTAAACAGTGATACCCTTATTTTGTGTCCTAAATTTGTGACACCGACAGGTTCTTGTAATTTAGTCGTTGTTTGACATTGTTACTGGTAGAATAGAATAGAATAGAATATTTTATTTGCTTAAAACATGGTATACAGTGGTGTTAAATACAAATTATGGCACAAACATGTTTAGCTAGGATAAAACATAGCATGCAAAATTTTAAGCCAAGTTTCGGCCACAGCATTAATTTTTTTTTACAAAATCAACATTTTATATCAATAAATTCTTTTAAACTATAAAAACTACATTCAAGTAACCATTTATGAAATTTAATTTTAAACAATTTCGTATTCAGGTAGTAAGACCCTTCAACGTGAACATCATGAACCTTCATCATTGACCTATTTACGGTATATAAGATAAAATCATTTTTTTAAATAAAATTATTCTGCATTTTAGTCTTTACATTTTTTCGGTTTTTTCTTCATGAGTGTCATTTTCATGGTTTTCGAGGTAGCTGATAACGGATATAAGATCAAAATAAAAAATCAATTCTCTTTTTTTTTTCTTCGGCTTCCCCTGACTCAATTATGACCCTTCGCCACTGGTAAACAATACATATCTAAGCGGTTGCAGCAATCACGACAGATTTGCTGCCTATTAATGAATAGTTCTAATGGTTATCCCTAAATGTCAGTATAAGATCCACACCAAATTTTAATAATATTTAGAATACTTTCCAATCAAAACAAGAATCATGGAAATTAGTTTACCATTGGCGAAATGTGGGTGTACTGTACACACCTGCGTACCCCTTCAGAGCATACAGGCGTGATGTAAATAGTAAACATCAGATATTGTGTAAAAAATAAGATTTCGGTAATCGTCCCACTGGATCGTACTACCGGGATAAAAATAACCCTATCTGTTATTCTACTAGGTTATAAAGTAACTGTGCGCCGAATTTCATTCAAATCCGTCCAATCATTTTTGCGTGAAAGAGTAACTAACATTCATCCATTGATCTATACTCACAAACTTTCGCATTTATAATAGTAAGTAAGATGTATGGATTAAGAGCTCATGGAACTTTCTCCCGCAGGACGCGACTCGCTCGTGCCTGGCGGCGCGCGCGGAGTGCGGCGGCGGGCTGCGCCTGGCGGCCGCGCTGTGGTCGTGCGCCTGCGCCGGCTCCCGCGGTGCGCGCGCGCTGGCGGCCGCCCGCCTGGCGCGCCACCACTACCCGCACGCCGACTGGCCGCTGGCGGCGCTGGCTACCTTACAGCTCACGTGGGAGACTCCAGAGGTAACAGACTGCAGGACGATGCTGCCACACCGCTGCAGCGCCGCAATGCACCGTGTGCAGAGGCTCTAAATGTTTATCTCAACCGTCTCTCAACGACGAAAAAGTGCGCGACGACGAGTCTTTGACACTAATCTGAACGTCAAAAATCAAACGGTATTAGAGTATTTTCCATACGTTGGAAGTTTCCATTAGAAAAAACCAAAAATTACGTTTCATAAGCGCCCATCAAAATTAATGTGAACTAAAATATTTTGTTAGAAACGGTTTGCCTAGGTAATGAAGCTGCCACTTAATCTGCTTAAATTTTGTGTTGCAGGAGGCGTTAGCGACAGGAAAGGAACTGTTATCACTAGTGAACAGCTCGGAGTCGGAACTGGAACCGGAACACAACGGGTACGCGGAACTGGACGCCATGTCCGACTCGCAGCATGACGACACGCAGAGCAACCGAGACGGCGGTATGTATATCTGTACTACAAACTGTGGCCCGCGGTTTCCCCCGCCCCTCGGCTCCTAATGCTCCAAGCGTGATGTATATAAAATAACCTATAACCTTCCTCAAGAATTGGGCTATCAAATACGCAAAAATATTTTTTCAAGTCCGACTGCTAGTTCCAGAGATTAGAGCGTTCAAACAAAATACCAAGAAACAAACTCTTCAGCCTATTATATTTATGTATGTCGGATCCGGTTATGGGTACGGATATAAAATGAATCTCAAGTACATCAGTGGTGACATCGCAACCTAATTACAAATTACCCACGCCACAGCGTTAATAGAAACAGTGTATCGCACCCAGTGTATTTTCATTGCACGAAACCTATCTTATCTGCCTACATGATGTACGAGCCTAACTGAATAAATCCTGACAATCCGACATGTAAGCAGCGGCACTTTCATACAAGCCGAAAATCCCGACTTGCTCTCTGCAAGTCGGGATTTTCGTCTTCCATACTAGTTAAATGTCTTTGTCCGTGTGTTACATTTACTTCACTTGAACTGATTTGGTGCATTCTCAAACAGATGAGTCAAAACTTAGAACGGCTCTCTTGCTCATTCCGTCGACTGACAATTTCAGACTTATATTTATTCTAAGTCCAGGTTTCCTCACCGATGTTTTCCCTCGCCAATTCCTTTAATTGTTGTTTTCTCTTCCTCCAGCGTCGATCCGCGCGGAATCCGCGGGTGTGTACCGCATCGAACGCGCGCTGTCGGAGGGCGCGTCGTCGCTGTCGGCGCCGAGGCCGCGCGTGCCTCTCGCCGACCAGCGCGCGCACGCCTGGCTGCTGCTGGCGCAGCTGTGTCTGAGGTAGGTCGGAACTAACTTTTAAAACGTGACCTTTCAGCATAAGTATGTTCGATCGTCAATTATTCTTTTATGTTGTGACTACCCTAGAAGCGACCGCTCGCGCCCGTGTGTTGCCATATAAGTTTCCTCATTTTAGTACTTTTTACTTAATTTTCATCGGGGTATTATTTTTGCTTGTTCTCCAAAAAGGATTACATAAATCGAATCTAATCTCGATACCTAATAATACCCTCACGGATCGGACAGGGTTTTTTTTTAACGTATTGTGTAAATTGTTTGTCTTCAGGTTAGGCCGAGTGAGTGCAGCGGCGGGCTGCGTGTCAGAAGCCGCCACGCTCACGCCTTTCAGCCATCTTGTATTATATACGGTGAGTAATTTCTTTTCGGTCAAAATTGAGTCAGGGGAAGCCGAAGAAAAAAAATGAGAATTGATTTTTTTTTTATATTTATTTTGACCTCATTTTCGTTATCCCAACCCTGAAAACCATAAAAATGATACCCATGACGAAAAAACCAAAAATTTTCGTCGGCGCCATCTTGGATTTTCATTTTGACGTCATTTTCGTTATCAACGACCCCAAAAACCACGAAAATGTCACCCATGAAGAAAAAACCGTAAATTTTCTTCAGCGCTATCTTGAATTTGCAGCTCCTTACGAAACGGTACTGCCAGCCGCGAAGTCACTTGTGCGCTTCTATACGATTTTTGTTCTGAATTCTGACACCCGAGCACCGGCTTATTTGGCGCCACCTGTTGCGTAATTTTTTTAATGTTTTCAATCCTATGATGTTTTAAATGGCTGTACTACTAATAAGCTACAGTAGTACAGTAAAAATTATATTATTTGACTACAGTGGACACCTAGACACTACGTAGAGTGCCTTGTTCCCGAAGGGAAGCCGGCAGGAATCGGCGTCGTGCCGCGGTGCGGTGCCGTGTACGGTGCGCCGCGCCGGCTCACGGCAGCAACCATCGATTCAAAAGTGTACTCTAACTCTTTGCATTAACTGCCAGACGGGCACACCGTACACGGCACCGTCCCGCGGTACGACGCCGCGCCGAGGCGATGTGTCCGGGCCCTTAGGTGCCTTCGGCTCTGCACCACAATATACAGCGTGTACCAGAAAGGTGTGGTCATATTTCGGGATGTGATTCAGATCATCAAACTAAATAAAAATCAGCGAAAAAGAAATCAGCTTTCCCATAAAACATTTGGATCGAGTAGGTATTGAAGTTTTGTATTGGACAGCAGTTTTTTTTTCGCAACTTGAAATATGACCACACCTTACTGGTACATGCTGTACATCGGGGCGTATGCACAGTATGCACACAGCGTTTAATATAAGCTCGTTCCACAAAGATTGTTATCCTTGAAAGAGCGGCGCTCGTTGCGTTTGCAGCGCGTATACGTGTTTAAATGACGTCATTAAGTGCGGCGGACAGACAGGTAGATTGAATTTGGTTAAAATCTTAATGATGATATTTGTTTGTAGCGCGGTTTAGTTCACGCGGCGAGCTCGGAGTGGGACGAGGCGCGGCAGTGCTTCCAGAACGCGCTCGCGATACACCCCACACATCTCGACAGTATGGTGCAGTTAGGTAAGTTTATGGGAGTTTTTTTTGTGGTTTGAATTGCCATTCTATTATTATTTATTTTAGTAACATCGGGTTTTAATACAAAATTCTTAGAGTTCGGGGTCGAAATCTACTCGCACTTCTATAAATATTTGTACGTGTTGGACAAAATGAGTTTTGGGGTTGGTGCGGTGGCGGTATTGAAAGTTTAGTGAGGCGTAGTGTAGCACGATTTACTCTGTTAAATAAACGTCAACGTTATATTTCTTATAATAAATAACCTTGGACTGCACCGCTGTGACCTTTGACGTTTTCTGCGGTTTGAATTAGCGTGATGTTGATATTGGTTTGGCGACGAATGTCAGTTTGTTGTGTCTCATAAAATGAGACTAGGGTCATGAGTAGTACAAAGGAGCTCATGGCACGTCCCCCCTCAGGCGCGGCGTACTACAACCTGGGCTGGCTGGGGCTGGCGGAGAAGGCGCTGCGCGAGGCGGCGGCGCTGGAGCCCGCGCGCGCCGACACGTGGCGGCGCCTGGCGCTCGTGCTGTGCGCCGCCGCCGAGCCGCTGGCCGCGGCGGACGCGGCGGCCGCGGCGCTGGCGCTGCACCCGCACGAGCCCGCGCTGCCGCTGCCGCTCTGATGGCGCCCAGTGCAGCGCACCTACCAGACACGAGTTCGTTGACCCGTCACTTCTCCGCCCGGGGGCGCATTGAAATGTTGTGCGAATTTATTCTATTCCCACACCCAGAATTTGTGATGATCGGTTATCCCTATTCTACACTGTCCTGTTGGCGCTCGAGAAGGTTGATCGTTCCTAAAAGTTTTTCCATATCAAGATTTCTCCAAAATCAAAAATATTTGTTTGACTAGACTCAGGACGAATTTCACCAATAAAGCTCAAACAGCGCTAGCATAATGCTATCAGCGTATCTAAACCGCAATCAAGATCTTTCAGTGATGCCATTGCATTTGCCATTGTTGTAGAATATTGATACTGACAGCATTTGAACACCGACTAAATTCAATTTTATTGGTGAAATTCCCTTTAAAACACCGACATCGGTAACAGATTTGATAATTGTAACAAACTCTGAAATACCCAACCTTTTCATAAGACAACTAGAGACTTAGAAACCACATTTGAAGAAAGTTGTATGTGGTAAATAATAATTTTCAATGAAACATGGCAATTTACAACTCACAACTTTCTCTGATACTCCTACTCCTACTCTACCTGTTTAAAAAACTTACCTCGAAACCACGACTACAATTCAACAAAAAATCGTGTCATACTTCAGAATCCTCAAATGCAAATACATTTTAAGTCGGTTTTAGATCCTACCTACTACTACTACTGACTATCTTTGTCACCTGGTGAATTGTAATGACAGAAATACTTTTAAGAACATCTTTAAATGTGATTTGAGAATTCAGTTGTTAAAGTATTCCAATTCTCACCTGACCCACCCTTTATAGGTTGACTACACCACCTAACTTAAACGACTCCAATACTATTTAACGTCTTAAGAATGACTAAACATAATAATGATTCTATTCGTACGGACGCTAACACATTAAGCTACCCGAAACTGTCAAATTTTCCCAATCGACCTTGAACCTAATGCTTTTGCGATAAAGTTGAAAATCTATTAAAGAAATTTCACAGATTGTAGAAGCTTGATGTGCTGGCGTCTGTACATTAGAAAACATCAACGCAATGTGATGTTAATCTGATTATTGAAATCACTTCAAATACCTATGACTCTGAGTCAATACGTTTCCAATAAAAATCCGATAATTATCTAAAATCTGTCAATAAAATGCAATTATTCAAAATACTTAAATTCTCATCCGTAATTCGTATGTTCCTCATCTACGTACAGAGTGGAAAGGACACCGCCGCGAAAACGGTTACCACGTATTCAGTACATCATTCATTTCATCATGTACTGATTACGTGGTAACCGTTTTGTCCCATCGCGCGTAGGCGTCCGTTCCTGTATATTATAAGAAAATATTTTTCTTGAATTATTGTAAATGTTCCGAAACTACCTAATTACCGTACTATAAAAAAAATGTAAAAAAATCAGAAAACCAATCTACAGCTGTCTCGTTTACTTAGAAACGTTAAAAAATCTAGATCAATAACAAACATAGTCATAAAACTGCCGTTAAGTACTTTAAGATGTCTAAAGATGCCTTTCACAGATAAATTACCTCTGACTTGGCGTCACTGTCAAAATCAAAGCGTCTTTATTCTTGTCACAATAAGTTTGTTTTTGGATTGCTACTGTCAGAGGGGAAATATGTGTTAAAGGAATATAATACCAAACCTGTGTGTTAGAGTAAGATGAAACCTTTGTGTTGCTACAACGAATCGACATCAATCGAACTGTAACCGTTAATTACAACCATTAAACGAAAATATAGCATGAATGATATAACGTTACCACAGTGTAGAGCAGTATTTGCGCAGCGGTAGCGCAGTATTTGCGCAACGTTTCTGCACGAAATCTGCAATTCAAACGATATCCGACGTGTTTTCGAATATCGAAAGTAAGTGAAAACCATTTAAATATCCAACTTAAAAGAAACAGCTATCTAGTAAACTTGTCGAAGCTTACAAAGTGATATCGACGAACAAAATTAATCTCGATTAAAAGCGGATTTCCCCAACGAAATTGAACGCGTTTTCAGCACAACTAAAGCGCATTTAAGAGCTTTCAGAGACAATATTCCATAGTGACGTCACTTTACCTTATTGCAAGAGATACTTTTAACTCTCAGAACTTTTTCATTTCTAGAGATATCTTAATGTTTTTTTCATATGTTACTTTGTTCTTATTTAAATTAATAACTTAAATAAAAAAATAGGAAACTTTTCCATTACACTGAGAGCTCTTGAACGGTTTAGTCGTGCAAATCGCGTTTAGTTTCTTCCGCTCTAAGACGTAATGAAGTAACTCGGACAATGTAGAGATAAACAATAAATACGAAGTATTTTAGGCATAATGTAGCGAGCTGACAACGTTTTAGGAAGCGTGCGTGTGTACTCATAGCGCTCTATCTGTTCATGTAGCTACTATCCTTACGAAGTTACGACTGACTACTGTATTTAGATACCAGCCTCGGAATTGAGATAGGCACGTGGTTTATTGTACATTGTGACCTGACAAGTGTTCACACAGCTTTCTTGAGGAGACGCGTGATTCAATCAATCACAGGAGAGACGACAGTCACTTTTAAATCCACAATGTGATTGGTCGATTCCCACACGTCTCCTCTTCGCTCCCCTCGTCTCTGCTTTGGTAGAAACCGTGCCTTCAACTCGGGAACTCACTAGCGAACTGTACATGTAACCCGAACTTCGTAAATCCGAGTGCTCACGTCACGTAACGTGTGATGTTTTTGGTAAGAGTAACGCAATTGAAGTGTTCGGTTGCATTTTCAGGTTTCTAGTTATTATCAAACTTTAGATAAAAATAAACAGTGCATAAAGGTGGTAAAGTGGTAAAGTGCTAATAGATAAAAGAGCTCTCTTATAGTATTATGTCAATCTTACTTAAGTCCCTCAGTTCACATTAAAGCTGTTGAAGTATCGTCACAATGTACATTATACCATAAACAGTTTCTTTCCTTCAATAGATAACGAAAACTGGCGAGGGGACGCTTCTGTTAATATCACTATATATTAAAAATTCGTCGTTTCCTTTGCGATCGGACATTGTACATAAAACATACATTTTCGCCATAAGTTCCTGATTACTGTGAAATATATATTATTTACGAAAATATAAAAAGCAATATAGAAATTATATAGACAGTTATTGATGCATCATAAAAAAAAATACAGTTAAATATTCTGAAATAAAAATAATTGTAAATAAACTAACTTGAAAACTGGTCTATTTCGTCATAGAATATTTAAATTTTCCTTTAAAACAGTGTTAAGCAAAGGTTGTAGTTATTTCGTCAACAAAGTCATCGTACAGCGAAGGAGTATATAATATAATAAATAAGACAATAGCTCGTTAACTACGTAGTGTCGTCTCGTGTCTGTTTGTGTATTATTAAATGTTATTAATTAATTATTAATATAAATATGTTTATTATATTGTGCTACTTTGTATTGTCGTCGATGCATTTTTGCTTAGAGCATGTAAACATATGAAAAGTATGGTTTTCATATTATTTTCCTTTCTATCTTGCGTGGTACTTATTATAGCAATACTACATTTTGATAATTTAACAACATTCATTGTGTATTTTCGCTGTCGTGTTTCTTAATATCAAAGAAGGGATTTGAATTTTAAAAATTCCCTTCGCGATCATTTGAATTGAAATTGCAAATGTGTTACTCGATTGTGGTGTGCTATTAACTATACTTCTGTTTTAGGTTAGAAAGTCTCTTTCGTGGAGTTTTTGTCTTAAGTTTTCAAGTTTTTTGTTTTCAGTATTATCCAAATATGACAGAAATGCACTTTCAGATCTTGATGATCCGTAATGTTTAAATGCTCTAAGTACTTTCGAGTCCCGTCCAGTGGTTTCAGACATTTTGATTGTGAGTTGCGTGTATGATATCTGTATATAGTTTGCGGGAATATGCTTTTATTATTTTTTTTTCCTTAGGTGTATCATATTTACATTATGGTGTAATAATTATCTTAGCTAAAATATTGTTAATACTTTGGAAATATCACTTATATTATATCACTATCATGGTTTAGGCAATTTAATTATTTATTATAAAATTAAGACCAATTAAGTAAATATTTATGTATAATTTTAATATCCTTATGTTGTTAACAATCTTACAGTCGCGTCATCAGTAAGCGACAACGTTTTTCAGTAAAAGATGCTCGCAACTTAGGGTGATTAATGACAGATGTTGCGCAACAATTGCTCTCAAAAACTGCCATTTTCTCTAGGGATATTATAGGAAGGTACTGCTTCATAAAGTTGCGCAACAGTTGCTCATCTATCGGGCATCGTATTACTTGGAGATCATCACTACCTGACAACACGACTGCAAGCCTCATCGCTAACATTGCCGACCTCATTAGCTAAGACATTCGTCGCCATATTTGAGTACTTGTATAAGCTACGACGCGCATATCAGTATCAAACTATATGTATTACGTTAGTACGCAGTTAGACTTATTTAATTGTTGCTAGTCTACGTCACATGTCGCTCTTAGTTGCGTCTTTACATAGTGTAAATGATGTTTCACCAGGAGGGAACGCCCTAGCAGCGTATAATGTGATGCTCTTCAGAAAGCTCAAGTGCGTAGTACTCACAACCGGCGCGCGTGTATGACCTAATGTATGAACGTGGACGGCGCGAAAGGAGTATGTAAGGGTCGTAGCAGGTGGCGTTCTGTGGTTTCTGCCTACTCACATGGGAAAAAGGCATGAGTTTATATGTTCATTGCAATTTAGTGTTGATGAATAAAACTAAAGGGATGTCAGCCGTGTGAACATCGAGATAAGAATCAATTGAGTTTATTGCACGATATTAAACTAATAATGCGATTGTGGTGAAGCATATTAAAATAATATACGATTCACGATTATCGATAACGCTGTCCTTGCATTCTATGGAAATTTTAATATTGGGAAAAACAAAGATAAAATTAGTGTAAGAAAGACATCCTATTCAGAAAAACAACTCTACAAACAAAACAATTATCGAGAAACCCTGAAATCTTTACTCATGTTTGGGCTTCTTTTGGTAATTTTTATTGCAGGAATAAATATCTAGATATTCTAACGACAACGTTATTGTTTAAAAGATGTAGTAACACAGTAGACAAAATTGGATAGCGTATGCTAAGATAGTTTGGTCATGTAGAGAGATGAGTGAAAGGGGACGAGGCTGATGTGAGTGCTACGCCGGGAGGGGACGCGCTAGATGGACATACACTGACCTCATTGGTGAGCTTCTTTAGTAAGGTCAGGTGCATGAGAGTATCAAGTTTTGAAGCATGTATCATTTACACTAGATCACTGGGTCAATAGGTCACTAGGTATAATTTAAAGGTTCTATAGTTTTATAAGTTAAACGGCGCGGGTGACGACGTAGTGTGTGGTGAGAGAAACGTGGTAGAACGGTGACAGTGTGGTGATAGTATGGTGGTAGGATGGTGAATGTGGTATGTGGTGGTAGTACCTCGGTAGACTTCCAGGTGTGGGTGTACGTATTTAGATTAATTTAGAAGGTATTTCGGTGCGAAAAGATGTTTTTAAATTGAGTTTAAAAGTAGTCCGGCGCCACTATTTGTGGCCGTTTGATGGCAATAGGATCGCCACCTGAGATTTAAATATGAGTGGCGAAATGTGGGTGTGCTGTGTCTGCCTTACCCTTCGGGAATTACAAGCGTAACGTTATGTTGTTTCAAAAGACAGAGATAAATATTTACTTAACTACTACATAAGGCTTTAATTCAAAATCAGAAAAGAATGACATAAAACGTGGTTTTCTTTCAAATACATACTGTGAAAAATAGTAGTTAAATACTTCCGTGATTCATGGTATTTCACGGTTGAGTAATCTTGCTAGCAGTTTTGTGTTAATTTTACGGTTTCCAGTAATAGCTATTTACGGACGACGTAAACAAAACGATTTCTGAAGCCATGAAACGACAACTTTACTTAAAAATTACATGTTATTATATGCTAATCTTACGAACATAAGTGCATACATTATACCGTAGACTTGTATGACAAACGCTTTTCGCACCGGTCTTACAAAGGAGCTAAAATGATAGTAATATAAAGAATCGAACGAGTTTATTTCTTGCATATTGTGACTAAGACGACTTAATAACTTTTCAATTGGTTTCTTTGCAGACGTTCTACGTTATATCAATATATTAAATCGAAAAATAGACGGCTCCAATTGGAGTCACTATCCATTTGAAACCGTCTATTTTTCGAGATATTTTTTTTGGTAATTCCTAGTTATTAGCAGGTGCGAAAACTATCTTAAGGCGTCCCCACACCGGGAGCATTCGCCTGTAGAGTAACAGTTCAGGTTCACTTGATTCTATACAAAAACGCATCTTGGGTTGTTACATGACAGCGAATGCTCCCGATGAGGGTCCGCCTTTACATTTTAGTTCCATATTGCTACCTACCTAAACAAACATGGACTTACAGCTGTGTTCAGTAACAATATGCAATATCTAATCGAATGGCTGAATAAAACGCACTGTTGTATTTTCATAGCTCGGCTCAGGGAAGAGAGTTGAAAATTCTACAGTGCTAGGTATTCATTTAGGTATTGTATTGTGTTGTAGAAGTGCGTTTTATTAGTACACATGGCGACACATCAAACTCTACATATCCAGTATAACATAACCTCGCTTTGTATGAGCCTCCCGTACAATGAAAGATCAGCTTAATTTGGTTTTGTATAACTTGATTGGTCGCTGTGTACCCAATCTATTGGTAGGAATTTACTTTACTTTAAAAAAAAGCTCTGCCCCACAATTTCTCTTGTATCGTGGGGGCGTTCACAAACATTTAAGCTCACATACACAAACAGCCTTGTTTCTTTAGGAATTTCATAAACATACAATAACTTAGTTTTATATATTATCTTAACTGTGTTCGTCTCGGTTTTGTGATAAAAACAGGCAATAATTTGTGTCGCATCGTATCAATAGTGTTTAATATTAATACATAATGCAATGTGAACCCGAAATCGTAGAACATTGGAAGTGCCAATGTCTTTCTGTCTCTATAACTATGCTATCACATGTACTGTCAATGTTTAAATAATATATTTTTGTAACGTGGTGTCCCATCTGTATAACTGTATAACAGGACATGTTTATATCACTACACTAATGTTAATTGGTCACATAGAGTGAAGGTGTGATCAAACCGAGCACACTGGATACCGGGCTTTGACATGATAATGTAATTAATGTTCTGAAATATCTTTCAAAATGTGTCCGCCTCGTTGTTCGAGTGGTCGCAAGCGCGACTGCTGAACATGAGGTTCTGGGTTCGATTTCTCAGGAGCAGACACGGAGTCTGGAGTTGTGCCCGGGTGATGGAAAAATCCAATAACACATTCGGCTCGCCCCCTATTACATGGGATTTAAACATAACTAGCGAAATGTGTGTGTACAATAAGGCACACCTCTGTCCGTTCAACTTGGTTTGGCCGCACCTTAAAACAGCCATGTTATAATATGAAAACAATTTTGCCATAACCAAGGGAAAAGTACATAGTTTTCTTTGGAATAGCTTTCGCGGCTAGTGTGCCAACATATTGGTACTCATTCAACAAGCAATACGTTCCGGTGCTTCGCGTCACTTTGGTTGTGCTCAGTCTGTACACTCGGCGACACAAGTGTTTGCGTGATATTATCCAATATTGGATCACACCCGATTACTTGTGTACCCGACTGTACTACCATGGATCTAATTTAATGCAATTTGTTAAAACGTAGCACTCTGTTATAATATATTGTATGTAAACATGTATATTTTCCCACAACGCAATCACTTGCAACCTGCTCCTGTTACATACAAATTACAAGAAACTGTTTTAAAATTACTATGATAAAATTAATTATTATGATAACTTATCTTTTGCTCGTTTGTAGGTTACAAGAGTTTACTTTAGGGCCCAGAGTCGCGTGCGCACGGCTCGTAGGGCGAAGCTTCCAAATCACGGCATGTTTGGAAAGTGATAGTATTGTGTGTGTAATTATATCCCTTCCTAGTGTTCATTAATCGTTAAACAAAGGAAAGAGACGAAACATTTCGAGATGTTAAGTGTTCGATAGCTTTTACTGTCCAGCCGCCGAGCGAGGGCGACGGCAACGATCAGCCGTCTCCGTCGCCACGTGCGGCCGGATGTAGCCGTAATCATATGAATATTGTATAATAATCCTGTAATCTAAAGACCAATGTAATATTTATTGTCGGTCGTCATAGTTCAATAAAACTATATTGTATTGAATTTCAGATGTTTTCTATTGTGAATGTATCGATCACTTGTTACTATTCAACGACGTCGGTTTGCTCACGTTCTGTCGAATAAAATAGTCTTGACATAAGTGCACATAGATGTTTCGCAGTATAGAAGTAGACGGTCCACTGCTCCACGTAACAATACTGCTACTTGCAGGCACGTTTAAGAAAAAAGACAAATGAAAGGCACATGTAGCAATTCACAAAAATTACCTTCGATGTGTGACGGCAACGTCAGCAGATCTACGTCGTATATAACGCAGACATGCAAGTATACCGATTGTGAGGATATTACTGTAGATGTATATAATTTGATCTATACATATTAATATATAAATACGTTTATAAACCTGTTGTGCTCTTGTGTACTTTACTACGTTGTAGATGTTGTTCTTGGCATTCGATGTTGACTGTATATAAAACGTTTAAGGATATTAAAAAATAATAATTATTATGTTACATAAATTATGAGTTTTATTTTCTTTAGACAAACATAACACGTGGCATTTCAAATGACACGTGTTATGCTTGTCTATTTAAATAATTCACCTTACCCACGCCGTACACACAGCATGGTTCTTTGCGTTACGCCATCGTCGGAGTAACGTCAAAATCTTGTTTTTTCATTACAAGTTTACTGCCTCGTTGGTCCAGCGCTTGCAAGCACGATACCCAAGTCGGCAATGTGTTATTGGGTTTTTCCATCTATAATGTCTTAGTAGCAGCCATGGAATTTGATTTGTGCGCGGTAGATGGCAATAGGCTGACCCCATGTTCCATGTGACTTACACATTACTGGCGAAATGTGGATGTACCTACCATATGGTACACCTCTGCCTAACCCTTCGGGGATTACAGGCGTGATGTTATGTGGTAACCATCAGTACCTTCCGGACAGTGCAGTTCAAGCGCCAATAGAAACTGGTCGACAGAGACAGAAAAGACTGGATGTCAGACTTTCGGGCCACTGGCTACTTAACGACTTTGCCTGAAATGGTCAAATTGAAATACAAACTTTAGGTTTCAGTTTGTCTGTCAACGATCTACAATTGACAGCCGAGACCAACAGCTTAACGTGCTTTCCGAGGCACGGAGGAAACTCGGCATGTAATGGGTGGTCACCCGGCCACGGACCAACCTAGGCAAGTGCGGATTAACCTGAAAATCAACCCTAGCGGCTGTTATTTTTTACTTTATTTAGCCACGAGCTCTAAAAAAGAGTTACTATTCAACGTGACTCAACACTGTGTTGTTTATCAGAAACATTAAGTCACTACATTTTTGGTATAGGTTAGGTAAGCAATTCAAAATGTGAATTTATTTTAAATGCCACATTGTTTTAAATCTTAAATTCATTCAATTCAATTTGACCTCTCCGGCTAGTTAAACGTATATCAACATTCAGGTACGAGTATGTGTAGGTCAGATACCTGATTATCCTTATCTTTATGGTTTAACATCGGGCAAACAATGCAGTTCACATTGAGGGAGGAGGTAATTATGCATGTAGTTATGTCCTGACCTGACCATATTCAGTAAGTTTAGTATATTAGGTATCACTTACTGCCTCGCTGGTGTAGGCTTAGCTTAAACTTCGAAGAAGTAGTAACATGTGGATCCTCCCTCTAATTTAACAGCTTTATTTTGGAACTTAAGAAACATTTCGGGATTTTATACGGAGGTATAATCCACACGAGACTTAATTACTTCCTTGAAATTTAGGCAAATAAACTGTACCTATTCCGATCTCTGGTTATCACCCACCCAGTGATGTCCGGCTTTATTAACCGATTTCTAAAAAAGGAGTAGATTCTGTATTTACTAAAAAAGAACGCTTCGGATTTTTTCGCCAAAAGTTCGGCTTTTTGTCACGACTTTTCAAATCGTAAAAAGCTAATCCTAAGGGCGTGCGCTTAAACTTGCGAGGGTTTTGTATTGTAATGGATGAGCAGCACGAACAGGCACGGGCGTGTGTGACGGGTTTTGTAAGGATAATTTTTACAGGAAGTCCTCCGGAGAGGACACGCACCCGTACGTTTTAGCGTAGCCCTAGCAGGCACTCCAGCAGACACCTAGGTATTTATCGACACCTTTATCTTTAGGATCTTCTTATCTATCGAAACTTGGGCAATTGAGCTTTGTCCCCAAATTCTTTAAATTAATGATAAAAGATAATTAGGTAAATATTATCTCGATAAGATCCACTGGACTCATATTGCTACCAAGCCTATCTACGAAGGAATTTTTTGACAGAAAAAAAACAAAGCTATATTCAGCCCGACCAAGGATTTCAATCTAACTAGGACCAGACATATCCGTAACCATCAGAAAGAGGTTAACGATGCCGCCCCCTTCTAAATAATTCTGCCGGTGCCCATCATCGTGACGTCGAGGTCAATACAGACGCGGTAGTCCAGGTATTCTTTCAAGATAGGGCCAAAGGGCCCGTCTATTTTTTTTAAACGTTTTGTGTGTCTGTGCCAGTCACTTTTGCGGCAAATCGCCGCTCAGCAGACAGACCTGCGGCGCGATCTCATGGCGACATGGAGGGAGCGATTTTCGCAACTCCGTGCAGGGCACGCCACAATAGTGGCGTTAAGGCCCCTCTTTGAGGAATGGCTTTGAGGCGCGCGTGGAACACGGACGCGCCGTCGACACGGCCTGTCGTCATAAGACGGACGGACGGTGAGCTAACCCATTACTCACCGTCCACAGGCCCGCGCCTACGGTGGCCGGGAGCCACCACGTGGCCCCCGACGCCCAGTGCGTCGCCCGCGGCGGCTGGGACGTGAGATTCTCTCCCTCTCACGTCCCGCCACCTCCTTCGCTAGCATGACTGCTTCGCAGAAGGAGGTGACGGCTTCCCATTCCCTCTCGCTCATGACCGAGAGGACCATGGCCTGAACCAGGGCCGGGCGCGAGAGGTCAATGGCTGGGTTTTAGTCAGTAAAAGTCTGACACTCCCTCCCACTCCACCCAGAGCGGGGGTGATGATTTCCCATGCATTTGGATTTGACCATTCTGAACTTAAAAGCTACCAGAATGATATATGAAGCTCTGTGTTAAAAGTCTTTATCGATATTCAACCTTCGGACGGTTGCAGCCCTGCTGTCGTCAAATTTGACACATTTGACACAATCTCGTACTTGAAGTTTGATAACTTCAACTTCCTTCAAATATCCAATATTGGCATCACAGCTAAATAAACCAAGTATTCCAACTAGCATTCCGATGTAACCGCAGTTTGTGTCCCTGCTTATAATGGTGTTGTGTTTTCCTGACGCGTGTTCCCAATACGCGCTCTGACGTGACAAACTGTTACGAGAAGAATGTCCTATCATAGCACCAAGGCCCAAGGGTCTCAGACCAATCAAAACAAGGTCCTCGAGCCTATAGACCTCGACGCTCTACTGCTCGAGTTGGGGCAGTTCGGTCGCTATCAGAGATTTGTGTACCTGTCCTTGGCAGTTGGCGCTATATTCAGCGGTGTCTACAACTATCAGTATATATTTAATGCCGCACCTGTCGCATATAGGTAAGCCGGTGGCGTCTGCCTCGGCTTAAATGCATGCTGAGTTAATTCTTAAATGATTTTTTTAAAATAAAATTTGCTAATGCAATCCATTTGTGTGACACAGTGGGTACCTGGACTCTGCCACAGTAACGGACCAAAATCTCAGATTAAGCAGGCAGGGTTGGATGGAGCATAACGGGGATGCCACGGAAATAATGCAAATAAATAAAATTGAAGTGTCTGTTTGTAATTTCAAAATAACATCTTTTTACTGAATGCATAATATGAAAGCATACACTCATATATATTTTTTTAAGTTTGTCTTTTTCTCTGTCTGTTTGTTTGTTCCGGCTAATCTCCGAAACGGCTGGACCGAAATTAAGACCCGGAATCCTACTCAAAAGAGGGAAGTACTATTTTAATAATAATTTCAAGCAGATGAAGGTCGCGGGCAACACCTAGTGTATCAATAAAACTTTGTAAAATGTATTGTTTCCTAGCCTGCTCTGTCCCAGCCCTGGGCATAGACCTACCACCAGTCCTCTTATTTTTCGTGAGTCAGTCTCAGTTTACTATCCAGGTATGCTTGGTGATTTTTGGGGGCCCGTCGCGACCCGTGTCCTCGTTACGCCCCACCTTCCCCTGCCTCAGTACCTATGTATACCTATACCCCTTCTAAGAGATACAGTAATATATGATTTGTTCAGCGATATCTTTATAGTCACCTGCCGACAGTGCTGCAGGCTACAGATAACTAGCTACTGCTGATTCTCCGCCCTCTTGTTCAGATGCCGAGTGCCACAATGCGAGGCGTCTCCAGAAAGATTCGCGACTAATGGTTGGGGGAAGTTTGCATTACCAGTGGCCGGGTACGACTGCTGGCAACGAATTCCTATTGGCAAGAAATGCGAGCCAGCTAGTTTCAGCAATGAGTCCACGCCATGCTATTCTTGGGTCTACGAGAATCATTACACGATTGTTTCAGAGGTAAATGTGCCCCGTCTGTAATAACCAAATCATCTGCCTAGCCTTTTCCCAACACAGTTCACAGTTAAGATGATTTCAGTCTTACCGGATGCGGATGAATATCAGTATTTTAGATGGAGCGACTGCCTATATCACCTCCGTAACTCTGTTGGTACTGGGTAATACGATACCCCTGCGTATAAATGACAGCCGGGAGCAACGGCTTAACGTGCTTTCCGAGGCACGAAGGAAACTCATTATGTAATTAATGTTCTAGAGCAGTGTTCGTCACACTTTTTTGTTGAGGGGCCACATAGGACAATGTGAGGTATCACTGCGGGCCGCACATTCTGGTAACATTTAGTTGACCCTACGAATCAATGGACATACAGGGTGTAAACGGACCCTTCACGAAGCCGTCAACCAAGCATTCTGTCTACATCAAACTAAGTAACTCGACGCAAAAATTATTGCTGGGAAACGACTTTTTTTTTTGGGGTGAAAAATCACGTTTTACTTTAAAACTCAATGTTACGCACTCAAAACTTAGTGCTGATGGATGCTTTGAAAAGTAAACGGGTCATGGAGTTAATTAAAGTAAAGTTAAAACCTTAAAAAGTGGTTTTAAAAAAAAACTTCTGAAAAATTGGCCTTCAATATCTCCAGAACGGGTTCCCTAACCTGTGGTTTCCCAGGTATTGTCTAGAAAAAAAAAATGATCCCAATGATGGGCAGAATATGTGGTTTTCGTTTTCGTAAGGGTCTTTTTACACCCTTTATTTTTATCAGTTGCAAAACGCGATTATCAATGCCCTAATATATTATATACCTAGTATATTATCTACACATGTTTTTGCAAAAATAAATGAATTGAATTATAAGTGGGAACAGGCGTGAATACATTATTATGTACCTGTGCTGAAGAAAAAGATAGTAAATACATCAGTGTTATGGTGTTGTATATTTTTAATTATTTCTTCAATGTTAGCTTTTTTGGGGCTACATGCAATTCTCATTGTATCTTCTAAATGAGTGGAAAGACTAAAATGATTTGTTTTGTCGCAAGCCGCATAAATATCGCCCGCGGGCCGCAGTTTGATGACCAATGGTCTAGAGGCCTACCGTTTAGCAAGCGCTACTTAACCTTTAAGATCGACCCGCGAGGCTGTTATTAGCTAGCCACAAGTTCCTTTGTCTGTAATAACTAAATATCTGAGCGAAATTTGGTGTTCAACCGACTGCAAACTCATTAGGCATCAATATTTTCAATTCAATTAAGCACGCGCCGCGCGCCTGTCCGCCCGCTCAAACTCGGAACAAACGCCATATTGCGCCATGTTGATATTCAGCTAACGTGAACTGCCAGTACCTATTATAATTAAGTGCTGGTATCATATTCCAGTACGGCCTGGCGTGCAAGGAGTGGAAGCGCACGCTGGTGGGGACCATCCACAACGCGGGTGTGTTCCTGGCGCTGCCAGTCACCGCCACTATTTCAGATGCGTACGTTTTATTTAACTAGATTTATTTAAAAAGAAAAATAGCACGCTTCCGCTTTATCGTTGTCCCGCGTCTTTACTGAATTGCGTTACTTATACTGACTGATATTAAGTGAGATATATACTTAGGTGTTCACGGCAGGTCCTCACTAGGTACTGTTAGTGAATTGGAGTACGTGTACGTAACACCAGGGGATGAGTGAAGAAATGGACGACGATGGTGCACACCTGCCTGGAATTTTCCTGAAAGTTATCGGAAAACACAGACTCCGGAAAATCTAGAATGAATATTATAATTTGCAAGCATGCGGCTGAGGTGAGCATGTATGGGGGATGTGTGGTGTAACGCGTAAGGGTAGAAAGAGGAATGATTGTGTTAGGCAAAGGCTGCAATGGTGTACCGGTGACTAAAAAGTTGCTATGATAATCGGGTATCATGGTATGGGCATGTGAAGCGGAAGAATGGAGAAAATGTCAGGAGGAAAATTTTGCGTATTAATGTGGATGGTCATAAGAGTAGGGGAGGACCAAGGGAACGATAGCTGGACTGTGTGAAAGATGACATGTTAAAAAGGGCACCCCCTCCCATTCATGAGATGACGACTAATACAGAAGTATGGAAGAAAAAGCCATGCTGCGCTGACCCCAAATAATAATTGGGGTAAGGACAGAAGATGATGATGATGATGATTGGGCAGGTACGGTCGCCGATTCGCGCTAATCGCCACGAGTGTGGCGCCGGGGATGGTCGGCTGTGTGCGCGCCTTCTGTGACAACTACATCCTGTACCTGGTGCTCGAGTTCGCCCAGGCCGTCGTCGGCAACGGCGCTTACAGCACCTCATTTATTATAGGTAAGTAACTTGGCAGAATTCTCGTTGGACAACAAAGAGTTGTCTTTTCTTGGTTGACTTTCTGTATTGTTTTATTGTTTGATTTTCTGTATTGTTTTTAATATCCTTTATTTCAGCCCTTGAAATAGTAGGCCTTAAGAAAAGAGTGCTCGGCGGCAACATAATGAGTTGCACGTACGCGATGGGCATAGTAGTCACCGCCTTGTTCGCGTGGTTCATACCCTACTGGAGGACCTACACGATCGCCATCTTTGCTCCATCCATCTGCTTCATATTCTATGGCTGTTTCTTGGATGAAAGCGTTCGCTGGCTCATATCCAACGGAAAGAGGGATGAAGCAGTTAAAATTATTCTTAAAATTGCAAGGATCAACAGAGTAACACTTTCACCCAATACAATTAAACTGTTAACTGAAGAACAAACTAAAAAGAAAATTCTATTTCCTATTAGTGCATTGCCAAAACTTTTTCCCGAACCAGAGTGCAAGGAGCCTAGTATAATAAAACAAGTGTTGGCGTCAAAAATCATCATGAGCCGGGTGGCTGTGGTTTCTTTCTTGTGGATGTCGACGACGATGATTTACTACGGATTGACAATCAACGCAGTGTCGCTGAAGGGCAACATGTACATTAACTTCATACTGACGGCACTCGTCGACATCCCTGGCTGCCTGCTTGGCTACGTCACGCTTGACCGATTTGGAAGAAAGAGTACAATCATGACATGTTATTTTGCTTGCGGCCTATCACTCCTCGTTTTGCCAACTATCGACAACCGTAAGTAGTAACTGATTAGTTTATGAGTTCCCAATTTGATAATGGTAATGATTTTTCTTCTTCTCGAATAATAATAATATGAGTTCCTAATATGATAATGGTAATTCTTTTTCTTCTTCTCGAATCCATGACTCAAATAATAATATTAATAACACCACCTGATGTAGCCAGAGCAGTTCGTCCGTTACCGAATTGGAAATCACCGGGACCGGACGGACTGCACAACTTTTGGCTTAAATTTCTTAGTACTTGCCTGGCATTCCAATTCCAGTCATCCTTAGAGTCTGGGTCCTTACCGCAGTCTTTAACAACAGGCTCATCCCGCTGTCCATAGCTAAAGAGAACTGGTGAAAACCTCTAGTACTTACTACTGATGACCGTAAGGAAGTATGGCAAGGCAAAGAGCTTAAACGGCAAGTATCTTGCACAGACACAACCAAGTGTCCAGGATTATTCACCAGAAACTTGCCTTGAAATATAAACTTGTGGAATCTGAGGTACCGTACTACAAGAATGTGCCCGACCCAGTTCTCGAGAAAGACCATAATTATTGTCATGCTGTACTGGGATGGGTCTATCGCCACTGAAGAGACTACTTTCGCCAATATGCCTGATATAGTGGTGAAAGACCGGGCAGCGCGCCGCGTGTTGATAGTCGACCCACCATCCCCCATGACGAGAACCTCGTGAAAGCTGAGATATGACTTGGCACACGAGGTTGTCGGCATGTAGAATGTTAACTCGGCTATCATTGTGCCGATTGTCGTTACGGCCAATGGGCTGACGGGGTGAATAATGACGTAGTTACGAATGTTAGTACCCAGTGCAGTGAGGAAATGAGGAGTGCTTTGAAGGGTGAATGATTCGAGAATATTTATTTATTATTATTTATTTATTTATTCAACTTACAACTATCATTACAGGCAACATTAAACCTAATTCGATAGTGTGGCTATAATATCGGTTCATGCTGCCCAAAACGCCCGAAATCGTTTTCAGATTTTTAAACAAACTTATTGTCAGGATAATTATATTATCGAAAGTACAAGAGAACGAAGTTTTAGTAAATGAAACTAATAAAATCATTTTTCGCATAATTATTGAGATACTGAATAAATAATACCTGTGTCATGATCTACTCTGCTGATTGGCAACATTTAATTCTATAAGTTGCCCCGCTCTAAAGACTATTCAATAAACATAATTTAAATAAGGCATACCGGCGAAAATACTAGAAGTTGTGGGTTTGGTTTCTGTATAGATAATTAATAATATTCAATGTACAGACACGGATGAAAAAAACTAACATCTCCAAGGCGAGGTGCTCAAAGCTTTTCGAGCTCGCTTTGCTCATGAGAACCTAATTATTCTTCTTTTTTTAATTTACGCGTCTCCAAAAGTAGGTATTCAAAAAGATTTACCAATATTGAAACATGTCCATCAATATTTCAGAAAAATGTGTGATATCCCTCACACTGGTGGGCAAGATGATGTGCAGCCTGATCTTCACAAGTATCTACATCTTCACCATCGAGCTGTTCCCCACGACGGCGCGCCACTTGCTCTTGAGCTGCTGCTCAATGATAGGCCGGTTCGGATCCATGACTGCGCCCCAGACACCTCTGTTGGTTAGTCGCTCTATTACACCTTCATCATTTATTTATCATTAGCTCTTGCTCGCGGTTTCACTTTACAATTTTGCCATCGGGGGAAAAACCTAGATGAGGCTGACACAGGAACGAGAAGATTGGCATAAGAAGAGGCCTGGCTAGGTATCTAGTAGTGGGTGAAGTCCGGCCGCAGATGATGATTGTGGATGGGTTTCACCCGAACCTCATGGTCTGTACAGTCACCAATCAAAGTTTAATAGCTCTTTGAGGAATAGCACAAATTAAGATACGTTGAGAAAGTGTGACAAACCACAGGTTTAGGAGAAAAGCAAAGAAATACGGTAAGGAGGATCAATGACCCGATTATCCGACATAAAATGTCGCGGGGATGCGGGAGGCCCGAGTCAGTTCGATATGGCTTGAGAGAGGCCTGTGCTCAGCAGTGGTGGTCTGCGCTAAGTAATGACGATGATGGCGATTGCGTTGAATTATTAAAGTGAAGCCGCACGGGCGTTGCCGGTGTGTGGCGTCGACACAACTCTCTGACTGCTACGCAGAAAGTGCCACACGAGCAATGCGGTGTCGCAACGCAATGACGCCGGTACTACGTGGCAGTGTTTTAAATTAACTTCGGTATTACAAATAATACTTCGCTGCGCTGTGGGCGCTCCTACCGCGGTGGCGCTCCAAAGGACCTCTCCCTGCTCCGTCTCTCGGGCTCTTTGTCCGACGCGCATGCGTTCCGTTGCCGTTCGCCGTTTAGCACTTTATTGACATCTCTCTTACCAAACGCGTTGCTGGAACAGATTGTGTATGGTGAGTCCTTGCCGTACATATTGTTCGGCTGCATATCCTGCTGCGCGGGCATGCTCATGCTGTTCACGCCGGAGACGCTGCACAAGAAGCTGCCCAATACCATCTCGCAGGCCGAGGAGATGAGCCTACTGGCGTCGCGCAACCCGGAAAAAAAGGTCACCAACCTGATAACGTAACATCAAGCCTGTATAGTATAAGACCCTATAGTACATCCACTTCTAGCCAATTAGCTTTAACTGACCTTTAGAGGTTTTCTAAAAGTCGATGATTGTCTGCCATTTTGTAAATAATATTATGTAAATAAGACAGTAGTTTCTGAACTTCCTCGTTTCACCATTCACTGATTGTATTGAAGTAATTTTGTATAATGTACCTACTGAAAATATATTTACTACTTAATGACTGTGAGTTTCATTGCTACTGCTTTAACTGCTAACAACTAGTGGTTTGGTGGTGATAACTTATCATTTTGTAGATGTGCTACCTCATCGCGTTCTCCAAGCTACACACACAAGTACAAGTAGGCACGTATGTACCTACTATGTAATGTAATTGACGTACTACTCGGTCAAGAAAGTACCGGGGAACGATCTATAATACACAAAATGTTAGTTATTCATTCAAAGTTATTTTATAGCCTTCAAAGTATGCTCCTTCAGAAACGATATACTTACGCCAACGTCAACGTCAATCCACTCATCAAAACCCAGAGTTCAGTTCTCGCCGCGAATTCTCCTTTACTTCTGCTAACGGAACCCTGCGTATCCCGACACGTACTTGTCCGGTTTTAATTATGTATAAATAAGACAAAGTAATCGTGACCTTGAAGTTTTAATAGGTGGGTACACTAGTATCAGCTGGCATCAAAGTGACAGGTTTGTTTTTATTATTCATCTTCTCAGTGAGAGTCTCGTGGATAACTTAAGTCCGGTCGTTATCACTGCCATATAATATATAGGTAATTTATCATTGTTATTGTAATCTGCCACCAATTCGCATATATTAATGACTGTAGCAGCTAAGGATTTCTATAATCTCCACGTTTGAGCATGACGTTTTACAGGAGATTAGGATCAATCGACTTCTCGATAATGTACTCAGTCGATAGTAGCGGAGTCGTGAGTGCAGCTACTCTCGGCGATACCTGTGTGCCTGTGTTTGGCTGCGTGAGGGCAGCGCGCGATAACCGCGGGCGCACGCCACACGCTCGGTGGCAGTGGCGGACGAGTGTCGTGGTGTCTCGTGAACCTTCCTGGACCCTCGTGTGTCTCCGCCATGGCGGTGACTATAGATTTGGATGCCATACTCCTGGAACTGGGCCAGTTCGGCCGCTACCAGATCCGGAACTACTGCTTCATCCTGATCGTGATCCTCATGAGTGCGGTCTATAATAGCCAGTACATCTTCGCGGCAGGAGATGTTCCCTACAGGTAGGACTTCATTTTACTACGGGTTTTAAGAGAAATTTCTCAAAATTATTTTTGAAATAAGTCAATTTTTTTTTGTCTTTAACGATATAAAATTACTTTAATAGTACAAATACAGTTGGAGTTTTAAAAGTTGCTACGTATAAACAAATTAGTGGTCGTGACTGTACTACACTGCAATTAGACAATTGCAAATTAGATAGGGATGAGTAGCGACCGGTCAATACCGAAAGAGTGATTTTTAAATCAAAAGATTATGAGCAAGTATGTAGACAGTAGCAAAGTACTTTGACGTTGCATCTCTCTTCTGAGGTGGCTCTCTTATTCTGTGAAGAGTGAAAGCTGCTTGTCATTTTGTGTGAGATTTCAGGTCTTTACAAGAGAGTACCTGAAATAAACTAGTGACCAATATCGTGACATAAATTAGGTCTGTAATTAATGAATATCGATACCTAGGAAGTATGTGAGATTTACCAAATCAAATAAACCAGTAAGTTATTAGTAAATCAATAATAACAAGAACCTTAAAAAAACATGTTATCAGTGTAAACCTGAAAACCTATTAAATTGAGTTTTCCCTCCCTAGCTACCTATATCATTCACTATGAATTGTTTAATTGCTTCATTTCATTTTAAAATCTTTGACTTAGAAATAACGTACTATCAAGGGATCTTAATTACGATAACGTTAAGATAAATTGATTTTTAATTATTTATCTTGCATTTGTACGCAATATTTCGGACAATGTCATGATAACCATCGAATCATATCAGCTGCGACTGATTACTCGGTGTCGGATCAACTAGATTATTATAATCTAAGTATTACCAAGTAATAACGTACACTTGTGTGTTTGTTTTGATGAAAATTGCCAAAACTGTTGACACTATAATAGAGGGGCGTGTGTTTATGAAAAGATGAATGAACGTGGACGTATAGATGGATCGTAGCAGGTGGCGTGTTGTTGTTTCTGCCTACCCTCGTGGGGCAAAGGAGTGAGTTTATGTATGTACTGTATAAGTACTCATCTGCCTAAGTCCTTCTGCAGGGCTCTCAGCGCCAGGCAGGTTCACCACATAGACGTGGCTAAGGAATATCGTTAAGGTGAGGCATGAGTAGAGGCTAAGCAAAGGCTCAATTTTAGACGAAAAGTTCAAAAACATCATTAAGATTAACATAAGGAAATTGAAAGAAAACTAAGAATAAACCTCTTGTATTTGATTGCAGTCAAATTAAGTCATACGACAATAACTTGTTTAAACTTTAGATATCTATTGGTGCGTACTTTTACGTAGGGTACTTGTTACATATCATATCGTCGTTGGTTTTTTTAAGTTCTCGATTATAGTTCGATCAAAGTGGTATGGACAGACTACGGAGTAGGGTGACCCAAACTCCGTTTTTTTTTCCAGATTATTTAGATACTGTATTATCTCTAAGAGTCCTTTATCCTTGTCCGTAGCCGTAGTCTGTCTGTGAAAACTAAGGAAGGAAGGAAGATCCTTTGGAGCGGAAGTATGGACAGCAAGGCCAATTAATTAGTGTCGCATATTATAGTATTAAGATGACCGTAGCAGTGTTTGACGCACTCTAGAAGAATATTAATCATTTCTGGTGGTGTCGACTGCATCTGATGAGGAAAGGTTATAATTTGAATAAAAGGTTATTTAAAGAATTTGATAAAGTAAACATATTTTGGCACTTGAAGGTTAGCAGAATGACACTATGGTTTTACTAGTATGTTTACACTCACAGTGTTTTGGTTTGGTGTTTTTTTTACGCAATGATACCTACTGCTCAAAAATCGTAGGTACTGCAAGTGGTTAAGCGATACTGTTGAAAGCACTAAACGCACCAAAGGCTCGGCGGCTCTGGTGAGGGAACCTAGCTGACTGCTATGTTCGCTTGTGGCCACAAGACCAACACGCACGGGGGCACCATCAACTTTCAAACTCTGAGCTGCTTCGGAAAAAATCCTAATGGAAACATCTATAACCTAAGTGTTTGCCCAACCTGGAAATCGACCCCAGTACCTCACTAGAAATGGGAGCCTCAGACATTCTCTGATAATAGGTACCTTTAGCTAGTTTGGACTAGGAAGACCTTTCGCAGCCGCATACTGTGAGTCGTAAGCATCTCGTCGTAGGAAAACAATCCTTACTTTTATCAGGAAGCGTGTCCTCCTCTTCCGTCGAGGGTCAGTGAGTGGCTGCACCGTTATCATCACGCTTCATCGCCGAGGACTAATGTTCTGCGTCGGCGCACATTGATGACTAGGGCCGAAGATAATCATCAGTTTAACACTGACGAGATTGATTCTCTAATTGAACGGAACCGCTTTTTGCCCAGTTCGGTTTTTGTGCTTGTATTGCAGTTGTTATCAAGAAGTTTAGTGTAATTGAGTAGTTTGTATGATTGATTTGAGATTATTGTGGCCTCGCTGAATTTGAATGAAACATATCGTAAATAGATTATTGTGATATGTACGGGGTCGTAGATTTCTTTCGATAGTGTCATTAGCCTTCTAAATAAAAGTCGGGCATGAAAACCTGACCTAAGACAATATACTTTTGTTTGCATTAACTTTTTATTATTACTAATAGGTTACTTAAATATCGATCGGAAATCGAACCTCCGCGAAGCTTTATACTGTCTTGGTTCAAATTGTATCTACATACAGGGTGGTTTTCTGGTACATCATTCTGAGCCCCCGCATAGAAATTTTTCATCGGTTATTAAAAAAAAAAAAACAGGTGTTCCATACATTTTGACCGAGTACTCCGAGTAGGTATTGCACTTTTGTAGGAAACAGCAGATTTTGAGATGAAAAATTTCTAAGTGGGAGGCTCACGTAGATGTAATGAATTCGTCGTAACCGTTTTCGCGTCGGTGTCCCTTCCACCCTGTATATGCGCATATTTTATGAGAAAACGTAAATGTATTGCACGTGCATTAATTACATGCTTGATTGTCTACAAGTTCATTGCACTTTTAAAAGCCAATAAAATTTGAAAATAATTTCATGCGCTTAATTACCTATTGTGTTACTGAGGAACATTTTTGTTGTGACTAACGTAAAAGTAGATATTTTTCATCAAGTACATGTTTACTAACCATTATTTAAAGTAATGAACTTGCTCGGCTTGGTTTTAATACGAAGTGTATTAAAACCAAGCCTTCTTTTTATTTTTACGGTAATTCTAATTATTTTTACGGTATGGGTGTAAAAAAAGACCCTTAACGAAGCCGAAAGGCACGTATCCCCGGCGTCATTGCTATATTTTTTTTTGTTCTGGACCATACCTGGGAAACTTCTAGATACGGAGATATTGGATGTCACACTTAATTTTTTTTCACAAGTTTTTTTTAAATTTTATAACTTTACTTTAAATACCTCCATGACCCCTGTACTATTCAATGCATTCATCAGCACAATGTTTTGAGTCTTACCGTAAAACTTGGTTTTTCACCCCAAAAGAAAAGTAGTTTCCCAGCAATAATTTTATTTTTGTGTAGTCTTCGTAAAGGGCCCGTTTACAACTTGTAAATTACCTTTACACTAATACTACCTGCAAAGAGTAAGTACTTACTGCCGGTAAAGAGCAACACAAATCCTCAGATTATATACATTGTCTTCTGGCACATTATCCTGCTGATCTTCAACAGATCGTAAACAAATAAATTGGTTGTATTATATATTTATGTTTTCCTGCAATTTGAGGCTGTACCGAGAGGATACTAACTACTACACTAAAACTAAAACTGTGGTTTTGCATGAATTTGTGCGGTTGTTTAATAGCTGTCGTAGTCATTCATGGAAGTTGTATGTTTATGAAGGGCGACTGAAAAAGTCAGGTCTGACCCTGGGTTCAGTAGACTGCAGACGGGAATCAAACCCGAGCCTCTAAGCCGGCAGTCCGATCACCAGAACAGTAGGGGGCCGTTGTTTCTTATCTTGAAACACGTGGAACGCAGCATGGAATTACGTAGCAAAACGTGTTGCTGTTTAGAATAATCGATCCAATAAAAATCAATCAATTAATCAAGAAATCAGTGTAAGTATTTTCCTTGATTTATCGTGGTAATGTTTGCATGACTGTATAAGCGTGGCGAAGCGGTCATGGATATGGGACAGAGCGGCTTAATAATGTTAAATTGACCTTCCTGTACTCTCCTAGTTAGATTACAAGTTTATTACCTGCAAGTGTCCCCAACACGGAGCTAGGTATAGACTCAATTGTGGTATATATTTATGAGGCCCATGTCGAACAGTGGATAAATTTCGGATCAATGTTGACATAATATGCTGAAAACTATGAAGTATAGCCCCGTGCCGAAATCGTAAATTGTCCCAGAATAACATATTCGAAAGCTCATGTGCCATGAAATCAACCAACTCGCAATTTGGGAACATTATATAGGCTACTGATGTAATAATAACGGTGTATGTAGATTAATTTCAAAACCTCAATACCTACTCGAGCCAAATGTATTGTCTGCTGATTTTATTTTTCAGTCCAGTTAGATGATCTGAAACACACCCGGAAATATGTGACCACACCTTTCTGGTACACGCTGTACACGGAATGTTGACGTGTAATCCCAACTTTTTACCCTAAAATATCGTACAGGCCATATAGATCGTCGTGTGAACGGATCTTCAGCGGCTGAACACGTGTGTAATAAGCTGGCAGCACGCCACTGATCCACTGATACGGTATCATTCACGCCGCGGCTGTCCACTGATGGAAAGCTCGATAGTGTCTGACACTCATAATCTTGCTTTATGAACATGCGTGTGCAGCAGATAATATAACTAATTTGGATGTCTGCTGTTATTAATCACCCTTGCATATTGCTTTTCTGCGCATGTTTCCCATTTCATCGTGTGCAAATAACTATTCTAATCAGTTATGAAATATCTACTTACTTAGGTGCGTTTGTTATTTCGCTTTCTCCTTGGACATTGTGATAACCGACCATTAACAGATACCTGTTGATTCCGTCAGCCAAATAGTAAAGATTCTGTCAGCTTTCTTGATCAACTCAGTTTAATTTAATTACTTCTAATGAAATCACTTATTTTTGTGCATGCTAGTTAACCAGTAATTGGCCACTGTGTAAGTCCAAGACTGTAATAACCGGTACTTGAGATTATATTGTACACAGAAGCTGTAAGTGAAACTTTATCAATAAACAAATAAAGTAATTTTCTGGTCAGTCATTTTCTAAAGACTTCACCGTTCATCACCTCACATAGTGGTAGGCTTTCTTTCACGTCGTTGTCTTCGTCCCATCTTTGTAGATTTTGATGTATGGAAGAAGACCAGGTACAACGGGAACCAGACTTGCAGTTCTGAAAAACCACTGGTTACTTATCTTCTTTGTGTGATCGTCTACATAAAAAATAATAACGTTTAATATGTGTGTGTGTAATGCAGGTTGTGTTAAGGAAAGAAATGACAAGGAAATCTAGGTTTCGATAAGGCGATGTAAATCCTTGAAAGCAAACTTAGGGTTTTCCCGCATTCATTTTTGTCTTTAGGTACGTTATACCTAGAGTAACTATAAGAGAAAAGCTTGTGTGTTAGCAAGACTATCCAGAATAAGCTAGATCATAACTCGTACACGATTTTTTATTATCTGACTTAAAATAGGATCTTCTTAGCACATGCTATGTAGTATTATTTATCTCATAGAAAAAGTTTCTTCTTCTTCAACGTAAGACTTATTGTGCTAAGATGTATGCAAGTGTGTGACATTGAATGCACGAGGAATCAGTTTGCCTTCCTGTCCGCTAATAAACACTACTTTGCTTTGCTAGGAGTGTTTATGTTAAACGAGTGCATCCTGTCCGATCCTGGTACATTGTACACTGGTACATTGTCGTACTGCCCCGGTTGTACACAACCAGGTCACCAGTTCCTTGCTCTATATTTAGTAACGGGAAATCTACAGTACTTAACATTGTAGGTGTCATTATATCTTTCTCTTCATTTCCTTGTCTTGATTAGCCGAAGGTCACCATGTCTCATAACAACGTTAGTTCAGTGCAAGATAAGCAGTGATGTCATAGATCTCGAGTTCGAACCTAAGACGCACACCTCTAATTTTTCGGATTAAGGGCGTATTGTATAATTATCACTTGCTTTGGTGAAGGAAAACACCATGAGGAAACCTGCATACCTGACAGATATTACTCTACAAGTCAGAAGCGCATGGGCGGCATAAAAACTCTGACACCAGGTTAGGTACTAACCACACGATAAAGAAGAAAGAAGTGCAAGATCTTTGCGCGTTACTTGTAAGAACAATCAAACCTGTTATAGTTTCGAAAATTTTAGCCGGCGAAAGAGGTCTTAAGTTCCTAGATCCTACGTGTTGATGTTGCTAGTTCTTTTATGTCGCGTAGTGTCAGTTACACCGTGACTAAGATTTTAATCAGATAGGTAAAGAACACATCACAGTGCCCTCATATCGATCTGCTCATCATCATCATCTACCTTTTCTCTAACTAAGTTGGGATCGGTGCAAACTAAAAGGTTGCAGCTGAATATTGTATTGTAAATGGAGCGACTGCCTATCTGACCTTCACAACTTAGTTACTAGGTCACCTCTTGATAAGAAAGACTATTTAATTTAGCAGTCTCAAATCTATACTAATATTATAAAAAGGTAAGGTTTGTAAGAATGTAGGCAGTAATCTTCGGAAGTACTGCTCCGATTCTGAAAATTAATTCACTAATGGGAAGCTACATCATCGCCGAGTATCATAGGCTAACCACGTTCCCGTGAGCTAACGTCCGACGATAAGACGAGCTTAGCCGCGGGCAAAAGCTAGTTGATATTATTTTCAGTTAATTTGTTTGGAAGTGTTGAGAGGAACGTAGGAGAGGATAGGTCTCCAGGAAAGTACTGTTGACTCGAATTTGCCCTGGCGGTTGAGAGAATGTCATGCTCACTCAAATGTCTCGCTGATGGTGGCGGGTGTGTCGGATCATTCGGTTCCCTTCAAAATGGTTGAGTTGAATGGTGCTGATCCATGCGTCATGTTCGTGAACGGGCGCTGTCAGTTGGGACTGGTCATCTCTTAGCTGCCATGGTTTATTCTAACTACTTTGTTTTTAAATTGTTGATCTAATATTTTACTCTGGACGCTCTTAATGTGCACATCTTTCTACATCGTTCTCACATATATATATTATCTCAACATGAATGATATAACCAAGATCTTGTAAAAATATTTTGATTGAAAAGAGTGTCCATGGAGTTTCTTGCCCATTCTTCTCCATAGAGATCTACGCTTTGGAATGGGCAACTACAGTACTTTCACAAGTTATTATGCCTTGTGTCTGGGACTGTAGCTTCGCCTTCTTTGTTTTTCTGACATTCAAAAGTGCCTGTTATGGTCTAATTGAAATAAATGCTTTGAGTTTGAGTTTGAGTACGTCAAAACTCGACCTACAGTCTGCGATAGGCTATTTTGATTGACAGGCACATTGTATTATTTCTATTTAAAAGTTCAAGATAAGATATTGAACATAATCTATCTTCTAAAGACAATAGATAAAACTAATACTGTAACTGGTATGTTAGTCAATACTATTGACATTGTTTTGAATACTTCAGTTATAGCTGATAAATATGTAGATAACGGAGATTCAAGACCATCAGTAGTAGTAACAGGTTTGCAATGGTCATTGTGAAATTGACTATTTATTTGGGTTAAGTAGGTTGTTTAAGTATTTATTATGCTTATGTTCAAGATTATGCAGATAGCTGAGTTTTAATCGATTATTCCGACTAAGTTTTGGATGAAATTACTTTCGAGGCCTTAGCTTCGATCAAGTTTCCATTAGTAACAACACTTTTTTTTTTTTTTGGGTTTGGAAATCATCAAATAACTCCTCCCGCTCTGGGTGGAGTGGGAGGGAGTGTCAGACTTTTACTGACTAAAACCCATCCATGTTCCTTCTTTGCCCTTTGTGTTCCAGGGCCGAGGTATCTTAGTAACAACACTTCGAGTAGACTTACCGTCTGGCGTACCCGGGGCAGTCAGCCTGCATGCCATTGCTACCATATTTACCTGGCCTATGTTAAAACCAGCATTAGCTATTTTTGTATAGGCCGTATGTACACGTGATAAGCAGATAAAAATGGGTCACCTTTTCCTCAATACTTTGCGTATTGCTTCCGTCAGCTGAACAACGAACTAAGCAACTCAATCGCCTTGTCGTGACCTAGACATACAATTGTAATTTTTTTTTTTTTGCGATTTTCCTTGTCGATTGTAATAAACTTAGTAATTGTTTCTCTATACTATGAGATGGTTCTTGAATCGGTTTAATATAAGATGACACAGTGAATACTAAGAGGTAGACGAAAGGTGAGTTAAACGAGAGTTAATTACTTTTGAGGACCTTTTATTGTAGCTCCTATGATGACCATTGTCAAAATTAGTCTAACAATTTATTTTGTCCATCCTACTGACTATTATTAATGAGAAAGTTTGGATAGATGTTTGTTTGTCAATCAAGCCAGAACGGCTGATCTGGATGCAATGTTCCACAGAGATAGATTATAGTCTTTTTTTCTCGCATATCTCATCAAAATTTCCACACGCACGAAGTCGCGGGCAACAGTTAGCTAACAATACGGCAGTTCATATACCTACTTTTTTCCTTTGTTTTTACAATACAATATTAGCTGGGCTTCTCTCCCTGACTCAGCCGGGATTCAATGTTTCAATAGAATAAGCATGATTGAATAGACAGAGATCGCAATCATTGTAAATAACGGTTTGCTCGTAACAAAATAAAGTAGGTATTAAATATGTAAGTAGCGGTGTCAGTTAATGGCCCTATTGTACGCTAATTTGTTTTTTCCTTCTCTCGGTCAGCAAGCGTCCCTGCGTGATCCTCAGCCAGGACTATTGTTCCTATCAACGATCCGTTTAACCGATGTCTTTTTAGCCTTTCATTCGGCTCTATCTTTCAGTCGAAGTGAAAAGTCGAGAAACGAAATTATTGTTATCCGATCCCACGATGGTAGATTCACGTAGATGTGTGGTGGTGGGTTTCATCTTTAACTCGCTATTTTGTAGGATTTGCGAGAACATACATTGAAACAAAAAAATAATGAACTGAAAAGGGAAAAATAAGTAGGTACTTATCACTACACACATACAATTATAATTTACAATGCATTATTTTGTAAGATACTTGCTTAATCAAATAATGAAATAACTACATAATATGTATGTATATTCAAATTAGTTAAACTAAATACTTTAAGAGGCCGCTTGCGGTGACAAACGTAGTTTTGGTAGATCTTTCTGCGCCAGTAGGTAACAAAGTATTGTTTGTCCCCGTTTGCAGCCTTTAAGTAACAATTTGTGTTAAAACAGTAATATAAACGTGACATGATACACATATTTTTGGAAATGGTATTTTCACTAGCTTTCATTTGATACCCATACTGCTATGGTAAGAAAAAAAACACCCTCCCCCCTCCTTTTTCCCCATCCCATTTTCAAAATTTACATAGCCTATGTCACTACAACAATTTTCACGAATTCAACGACGCCTAATATGTCAAAAACCGTCCAGCCGTTTGGGCTGTTGGGCGTGCCAAAGTAATGGACAAACACACATACATACGCTCGAAAAAGATTACCCTCCTTCTGACGCAGTCGGGTAAAAAGCGGTCTCTTGATTGAAATGTTCAGCCTGAGTAATTCTTAAAGCCATTAAGCGTTATTGCTGAAGAATTAACTGCGGTATTTATAACTAACTAGCTGTTGCCCGCGACTTCGTTCGCGTGGAAATTTTGGTATGTATGTGTAAGACTGCCTCGAGTGGTCGCAAGCATGACTACTAAGTAAGAGGTCCTGGGATCGATTCCCGGGTCGGGCAAAGTGTTAAAAAAAAAGAATGTTTATTTCAATGAGATACATAAAGTTATGACACACATGATTTGGAGATCACCTTTTAAGCAAGGAGATGCTTGGGGTAGGGGGCGTCCATTAATTACGTGAGGCAATTTTGGCGATTTTTCAACCCCCCCCCCTCTCCCCTTGGTGAGATGTCGTAAAGATTTTGCTTTTGATTTACAACATTAAGAGACTTTTTGCGAGAGCCCTTAGACCTCCTTAATCCAGCCCTGCCGCAAAATCCGTTCTTAGCAGACTTTTACTGACTATAAACTACCTCCCTGCCTAATTTTATCTTTTTACGTCAAGCGGTTTCGATATTTCGTAATGAGTGAGTGACCTTTCACTTTTATATATTTTTGCTTTTATTTTTTTAATATTTTGCTCTGAAGTTAAAATGCTAGTGCAGCCACATCTAAACGTTAAAGACGTGCCGCGAGTGAAACAGTTATAATCTCAGTTATTAGTTATTTTCGTTATTTCTCTTCACTCCACAATTTTAAATAAAGCCTGCTTAGTATAGAAAAAAAGCCTAATACAGCCCCCCCCCCAACTGTTCACTGAATGAAAAATATGTTGAATATACATAAAAAAAAACTAAAGTCATCACCAATAGCGTAAAAAGTAGGGTTGAGGTAGATGGGCAAGAAATTCACTACGTCGATGAGTACATTTGAGTTTGAGAGTTGCCGAGTCGAGAACGCCTGGAAGAGCTACTGGTCCATGAAGTCGCTGATGAAGGGTGACCTACCTTTATCCCTGAAGCACAATCTCATCGACATGTGCATTCTGCCCATCCTAACCGGTCAGGGACCAAGTATGAGCACCGTAATGCTCAAACTTGGTCCCTGACCGAGTCGCAAAAGTCCAAACTCAAGGTTGGCCAAAGGGCGATGGAACGTAGTCGTCTTAGTCGTATTGGGTATTAAGCTCAGCGACAGAATTCGCAATACCACAATACGCTCAAAAACTGGAATCGCTGATGTGGGCGATAAGACTGCTAGTTTGGAGTGGGATTGGGCGGGCCACGTCTGTAGAATGCATCAGGATCGGTGGGCCAGAGTCGTCATGCAGTGGGTGCCAGAAGACGGGCGTCGTCGCCGAGGGAGGTCTAGAAAACGCTGGTGTGACGACTTAGAAGCGTTTGTGACAGATTGGCCGAAGAAAACCGCACGGAGAGAAGAATGGAAGGCAATGGGGAAGGTTTTTGCCCTGCAGTGGGACAATAAAGGCTAAAAAAAAAGATTACATAAAAATTATAACGAATGGGTTGCCTAATCATTCAGTCAAGAATATTTAAAACTGCGACAGACGCTAGGCTTGACCGCTTTTACTTAGACAACGTTATACTTTCCAATCACATTTAAGCGTAAACTTGTCGACCTGTATATGCTGCCTATCCTAACCTATGGTACCCAGACATGATCTTTGACGGAGGCTGAAAAGTCCAAACTCAAAGTTTGCCAAAGAGCGATGGATTTTAAACATCAAAATCACCGATTGAATACGCAACATCACAATGCGCTCCAAGACAGGCATCGCCGGTGTTGGCGATAAGTGTAAGAGGTTCAAATGGGACTGAGCGGGTCACATTTCCAGAATGGGTCAGGACAGATGGGCCAGAATGGTCATACAGTAGGTACCTGAAGACTGTCATCGTCACCGAGGCAGTCCCAACAAATGCTGGTGTGACGATTTGGACTCGTTCCTGACTGATTGGCCAGAGAAGGCAAAACACCGGGAGAGTTGGAAAGAAAATGGGGAAAGCCTTTGTCCAGCAGTGGGACAGAATAGGCTAATTAAAAAAACAAAACGTTATACCATCGTGTTTGTTATAAAATTACCTATCTGTTTTTTAATACATATTTCAATGAGAAAACAGATGAGTGTATATAGTACCTAGTAGTACACCCACATTTTGTCAGTTATGTTTAACTCCCATGAAATATTTAGCGAGCCTATTGCCATTTTGTATAAAGAACAGGTTGTAAGGTTCTTCATCCCCCATAGAAAAGGGAGGATAGTCCGACCAGACGGGTGTAATATCTGGTGGGCTATAACTGCCCAACAGTTGTTGTCGGGTACTTCTATATAGTCTTAAGTCGCGGATAACTTTATTTGGGCGATTTATTTGACCCAGGCAGAATTTAGACGTATTTCGATGTTTAGTTCATCACCTGCGTCATAGATGGCGCTGTAGTACTTTTTGTTATTTGTTGTTTTTGTACTTTTTATAGTGCCGATGCACCATCAACCGGGCACAAAACCAGACTTCGTAATTGCTACTGAGAATTTGTTGGTGGAAAAACTCATTGCCCGACCGGGAATCTAACCCAGGACCTCATGCTCGCTTCTGAACACTATACCAATCTATAAAAGAACAATAAAATTCCAAAATAAAATTCCAAACTGCGATTGATTATTGATATTTAGCAAATCGAGAAGGAAACAGACTTCTAGTAAAGCAAGAAATTTTTGTAGAAATCATCATCATCATTCTCCTGCCCTTATCCCAATTTTTTCGGGGTCGGCGCAGCATGTCATCTTCTTCCATACTTCTCTATTACTTTTTGGAGAAACGTTTGAAGAAAAAAGGAGAAAAACGGAAATGCAAACGATGTCAATACAAAAAAAAAATGGAAATCTAAAAGCATCAAAAAAATATTCAAACAAATTACAAAAACGTGAAAGTAATAGTGGGGTTTGAACTTGCGACCAGTAGCTTACAGAACGTTCAAGAACCCGCTAGGCTGTTTTCTCTGTTGACATAAGCTTTAAATAGCCATTCTGGTGCTTGTCATGACTGAAACGTCAAACAAATGAAGGATACTGACATAATGCAATATTGCTCACCCCCTTTAGCGAGTAGCGTGATAATATATAGCCTAACATGTGAAGAAGCCTGTAAGGAATATTTGTGCAAAATTTGAACAGGATCTATGCAGTAGTTTTTGAGCCAAGTCGGAACATAAAATTGGATTTTTACGATTTTATTATATGTATAGATAACTGGCAGTTTTATGTATTAATGCAAAAACTAGATAGTGTGTTGTATACCTACGAGTAATTTCTGCAAGCGCATTTGGTTTTTTTTATGTTTTACTAAACAGAATTTACCTGTTTCCTTATAGTTTTACTAAATGCAGCGTTTGAACAAAAATGGGTAGGTTCTGCCTCTTTTGTCTAGTGTTATTGGGTTTTTAAATCAGGAATATTTCAGTAACAGTCTGGATTTGTGACCGGTTGATGGCAATAGGCTCGCTCCCTTTTACATGGAACTTAAAGGGTTATACTATGTATTATGTAGGTACACCTCACGTATCCAACTCACTTACGTATATCTCTGCCAAACTTTTTTTTTTTAAGGATGGGAAATCATCAAATAACTACTCCCGCTCTGGGTGGAGTGGGAGGGAGTGTCAGACTTTTATTGACTAAAACCCATCTATGTTCCTTCTTTGCCCTGTGTTCCAGGGCCGCGGTATCTCTTTCGAACAGTCCCGCAGCCCTCTGCCTAACCCTTACCCGGGGATTACAGGCGTGATGTTATGTTAGGTACCTATGTCCTAGTAGGCACTACTATTTCTTCATAGCCGTCAATCTAAATTTTTGCAACAAAATAGTTGTGGTTTGATACCTTGCTTTCTTGTGTAGTTACTAGAAAGTGTTGACAAAAAAAATAATTTCAAAGAACGAATTCGTTTTCTTGCGGTTTTTTTTTTTCAATTATACTGAAACAGGAAATAAAGTTGTTTAAATAAAAGTGTTTGTGTAAGATGGTAACAAGGTACACAGTTGCTCAGACAGTGCTACTATGTTGCCGGTAGCAGGTTATCATAAGTACCTAAACATCGTCAACTTGACAAAATATATCTTTATAAATTAAATAAATTAACGGACATTGATAACAGTACTGGGACGGACTGGAAATTGTGCAGTTACCTTTAGTAAACAAATTTTCACGTAGCAAAATGCTTCGAGAAAATATAGCCAGCAACATTTATTTTATCAGGATATGCAAGGATTTTTTATAAAATTATGCACCCTAGCAACTTAAATTGTTTAGTACCTGGGCGATCGAGCGCTGCTCGGGTGAAATTAGAGAGCAAGAATTTTCCCAGATATGAGACCTAGCTAGATTGATTTTTCGCCCCCGTAAACCCCTATATTGCAACTTTCATCGAAATAGTTAGAGCCGTTTTCGATAATATGATTAAAAATAAATACATATATATACCTACATTCAAATATTGCTCATTTGTAAGTACCTAAAAATAAGACAGACTGGCAAGTAAATACATAAGTATCACAACCGCAGACAGGTACCTCTCATACAAATTGCAGAAAGCAAAATACTTAAATACGTTGTGATGTAACCTGCAGTTGCTTGAAACGTGTTTTCAAGGACACGCTGCAGGTAACAAAATTCGGGGCTTTACATTCAATAAAATACGTGACTTTATTTTCCAAAAAACATCGGTAGTGCGCATTGTCTGTTTTAATGAAGTCATCCTTGGTTTTATGTTGCTCCACCTTTTAACAACACAATGATTTTCGAGTACTTTGTAGCTATTTTCATAAACAATAACCTACATAAATTCATAAACTCACGCCTTTTTCCCATGAGGGTAGGCAGAAACTACCGAACGCTACCTGCTACGATTCTTACAATACTCTCTCTCTCTCTCTTCTTATACTCCTTCCGCCCCTTCCACGTTATACATTTGGTGATACACGCGCGCCGGTAGTGAGTATTACCACCTGACCTTTCTGGAGAACCTCACAAATGAGGTCAGTGTCATGTCCTTCTAGGGTGTCCATTCCCCGCGTTGCCACTCATATCTGCCTTGTCGATACCTTTTGTTAGTCGCCTTTCATTCATCCTCTCAACATTACCAAACCGTCTAAGCGCAGGTTAGTAGAGAGTAGGTTAGTCGCAACGTTTTCGTATAACCTCATACCACTCATTTCCATTCATACACAATTATCGAATAAATAATGTAGGATTTGCTATCAGATTGATTCTTGACAATATCATTGTCACAACAATACCTAGGGTAATCCTATCCAATCCAATAGGATTTTCCAGACGCCCCTGCACGAACACGATGGAAATCAAATCAATTGATGAATCGAAAATACAACTCATCCTATTACATTTTGGTTTGGATTCTTGCGGCAATTATTCAAATAGATAGAAAAGGTGAAAACTCATTTTGAAACTTGTATTTTTCCAGATGTGAAGTACCAGAATGCGAGTCGTCTCCGCCGGAGTTCATCACGGGCAGCTGGGGCACCTGGGCGCTGCCGGACGCGGGCGGCCGCTGCGAGCGCCTGGTGCCCACGGCCCAGGAGTGTGCGCCCTCCAGCTTTAGCACCAACCAGACCAAGCACTGCAAGTCCTGGGTCTATGAGAACCACAACACTATTGTTGGCGAGGTGAGTTATCGGTGGCGGTCTGCTGAACTGCTGGGCATGGTCTTGGGGTCTTTCCCCAGAGCAAACTGTGATTCGATTAGCCACCATGGAATCACAAAATGGATTTGATAACAGTGTACTGTCCACCCTTGCGGAATACAGGCGTCATGTTTTTAACTAAAATAATATCTGCACGTGTCGGTCTAGCTAGAGTCTAGACGGACACGTGCAGAAATTATGTGACGGCTAGAGTTTAGAGGACTGTGTATTAATAAGTACTTGAAATGATCTCCAGAAGATCAATGCTTGATACTTGAAGCCTATAAATATAGGCTTCAAGTCTCAAGCATTGTATACAAAGGTAAGAAAAGTAAGTACTTACTAAGAGGATAGTGTTTTTACCTGACTACGGAAAAACCACAAGGAAGGGTTATGTCCGATTCGATTTTGATGAATAAGGTGTCAATCGATTCGTGATTGTGGCCCGGGTAACATAGGTTACATTTTAACCGATTTCAACAATAGGAGGAGTTGATTTTACCTCGTAAACCCCGAATTAACTTAGAGCTTAATTTTTTAGTAGTCGGGTTTTTTAGTTGTAGTATACCATACAAATTCTTGTTAATAAATATCTATAGTCAGAGTGACTGTTTAAATGTGAGCACCGAGCTTTGCTTCCTTTTTTGGCAAACATCTATAATTACGATATGATACCTTTCCACTGACTGGCGTTCAGGTTCATATCAAACCTTAACAGTAGGCATCCGAGGATTCCCTCCTGAAAGTTAAACTTCTGTTTTCACTTCGAGCATAATAATATCGTCTTGTTTGAATTCAGCTACTTAGCGAGCACGTGTGCTGCAACGCTCCATCACTAAACTCCTTGATTACATGAATTATTGTAAGATACTGAAAGATTAGGTGTCGGCCTTATCGAACTATGATCGCAATTTGACAAGGACATCGTCCCTTGAGATAAAATTTATTGGAAGATACGCTAAATGGCCATCAGCGAACCGATAAGTTCGTCACTTATCTCTAAACCAGATACCACGCCTGTCTCATCTGGTCCACACTTGATCGAAGCCGCTACAGTTTTGACAGTTTAAACAACGATAGTTATCTAGAAATTGACATGGAAACTACACCAAATTTTTTAAAGCATGCTTTAGCTAAAACTACTGAGGGGAGCGTGGGTTTGGTTCCGACACCTAACCAAAATTATGTAGTGGTGTTAAAACTGATTCAAACGGTTACTTGGAAACGACTGACTTTGGCAATCCGTTGGCACAATTACTACCACCCAAAACAAAACTGGAACAGAGCAACGTTATTTTTTACTAGTTTAAGCTTGCAGCTTCGCTCGCGTTTAGGCCAGCAATTGTCCCACGAGATCATACTACCGGGATAAAAAGTATCCTATGTGTTAATCCAGGTTATAAACTATATGTGTCCCAAAACCGTTCAGAAGTTTTTGCGTGAAGGAGAAAACAATCATCCATCCATGCTCACAATTTTCGAAGTTATAAAAGTAGTAGGATAAGATTGTACAGTTTTGCGCTGCTTACTATCTCACCTACCCTGCCTTAGAAGAAATAACCTTATTCGCTCAAGACTTTAGAGCCCCATGTTTGGGGAAACAGAGTCTCTCCCAAGCAGTACTTTTGTTTAACAAGTAATATGTATGTTCCAGTTCGACCTGGCATGTGAGGAGTGGAAGCGCACGCTGGTGGGCACCATCCACGTCGCCGGGGTCTTCGGAGCACTGCCGGTCACCGCGTACATATCAGACACGTGAGTAGTTGCTACTGACTGTACTAGTGCAGTAGATAGTCAGCCTATAACAGTCCCACTGGTGGGACACAGGCTTCCTCTCTACGTGAGGGTGTGGGCTATAAGCCATCACGCGGGCCTAGTGCTGGTGGCTAGATAACTAAGTACGACTAATAGAGTAGAGAGTTCGGGAAGATTAAAATAAACAATGAATTTGGATGGAGTACAACCTAGCATCAATGACAAGACTTGGGCCGTCGCGTTGCATCCTGGATCCTTTTCACCTACGACAGCTATTTTGATTCAGCGGCATTAAGATAGTGGTTATTGTTAACCGGGAACTGATATGGCAGGTATACATTACAAATACAGTCAGCCTACAACGCTCCCACTGCTGGCCCACAGACCTACTCTCTAGGGAGAGAGCAAGTGGGATTTAATTCACCACGCTGGCGTATTGCGCCTTAGGAGATTTCATATGTGTTTGGTTTCCTCACGATGTTATCCTTTTGTGTTCGTTTTGGTATAGAAATAATTTATAAAAGTAACCTTCAACTCGTAAGTGGTAAAGCTATCTTTCATGTTCCTCAAGATAGCCTAGGAGGTTGAGGGAGATTGTGAATTTGTGATACCCTAATGGTGTGACCGTCGGCTGCCAAGTCATAGGTCTCGAGTTTGAGCCGAAGACACGCACCTCTGATTTTCGGATTCATGGTGTATTGTATCATTATCACTTGCTTCGGTGAACGAAAACATCGTAAGGAAACCAAACCAGCAATAGTATGCCTGAGACAAATTTATCGACGGCATGTAAAGCCAAGTCAGAGGCCCAAAGCATAAAAACTCTGACTAGAGGTAGTAACCACACGAAAAAGACAAACAAAGATGTTCCTCAGGTACGGTCGGCGCACGGCGATGGTGATCACAGCGGTGTCTCCTGCGGTAGTGGGCGTGATCCGCGCCTTCTCCAACTCTTACGTCATGTACATGTGCTTCGAGTTCTTGGACGCCTTCGTGGGCGCCGGCGTCTATAGTACTGCCTTCATTCTTGGTAAGTTGTTTGTTGACAAGGTCCTGTTGTAAGACCAAAGTCATTGTTTTCTTTTAATTGATTTCAAAGATTACCTCGTTGGTCTAGTGGTCGCAAGAGTCATTGGGTTTATCCATCAGGAACTTTCTAGTAGCAGCTACGATAATTTGTGCCCAGTTAATGGCAGTAGGCTCGCCCTCTCTTACATGGCATTAAACATAATTGGCAAATTGTGAGTATACTATATTAGAAACGCCTCCGCCTAAGCCATTCGGGGATTATGTTGTATTGATTTTAAAGTGAAGTGGTTAATTTGTGTCTTGCTTATGATCATAGTTCTGGTTACCATATCGATTTATGAACTGAATTGTATCAAGCAGGAAATCACAACTCGTGGAGTAAAAGTATGTACTTTCCGTAAGGCGCTACTACTGTGTCGCACAATAACATTGATCTGCTAGAGTATAATTTCTTAATTTTCATATTCCAGCTCTCGAGATGGTCGGCCTCGACAAGCGAGTACTAGGCGGCAACCTGATCTCCAGCACGTTCGCGCTGGGGCAGGTGGTGACCGCCGGCGTGGCCTGGCTGATCCCCTACTGGAGGACCTACACCCTCGTCCTCTACGCACCGTCCATCATCTTCATCACGTACTACTGGCTCACAGAGGAGAGCGTGCGCTGGCTCCTCAGCAAAGGAAGAAACAAGGAAGCTGCCAGAATTATCTTTAAAGCTGCTAAAATGAACAGGAAGAAACTATGTCCAGAAACCATTAAACTGTTGACTGAAGAGCCTGAAAAACTACCCCAATCGGATGATAAGGCTCCGAAGGAGGAAGATAAAGGATCTATCCTGATGCAAGTGTTAAGATCTAGGACGCTGATGTTCCGTTTGCTGGTGTGCTCGTTCTGGTGGATCACGCTGACGTTCGTGTACTACGGGCTGTCCATCAACTCGGTGTCGCTGGTGGGGAACAGCTACGTGAACTACATCCTCACGTCGCTGGTGGAGATCCCCGGCTACTGTCTCAGCGTGCTCACCCTAGACCGGTTCGGAAGGAAGAGCTCCACCATGACTGCATTCATTGTCTGTGGACTGTCACTCATAGCGATGCCTTTTGTGCCGATGTGTAAGTTAGCTTCAAATCTTAAACTGACTTTCTCCCACTTTGGTCTAGCGGTCACAACCGCTACTGCTAAACGCTAGGTCTCGAGTTCGGTTCCTAGGTCGAGTAACTGAGGTTTTCTATAAGAAATTTCTCAGTAACAGCCCGGAGTCTGCATTAGTGCTCGGTTGATGGTAATATGCTCGCCCCTTGTTACACCCCGTCAGGGACTACTGACGTGATGTTATGTATGTTTGGAAATTGCAATCGTAGAGTTATTTAGGGAAAACTGCATTAAAAATACGATACGTATTATTTTTAATCGATCCACGTCCAACTTCATACCTTCATCCTCTATTGCAGCGATACCGTGGCTGCAGACGACGCTGAACCTGCTGGGCAAGCTGTGCATCAGTATGGCGTTCAGCAGCATCTACATCTACACGGGCGAGCTGTTTCCTACGGAGGCGCGGCACAGCCTGCTCGGCGCGTGCTCCATGTGCGGCAGAATTGGCGCGCTGGTGGCGCCGCAGACGCCGCTACTGGTCAGTATCGTTTAGATGAAGAACAATAAAATTGTTATAGGGCTACTTATTAGGGCCTAATAGGTTACCCTAAATAATGTTATGAGTGTAGTATTAGACTGATTAACTGTAGAGTTTGCCCGAGGTAAATATATTCTCGAACAACCCCGAGAGGACCGCCATTGACAACAATAGGTCCTGGGGTGATGTGCTCTTTGAGCATAACCTGGGATTTGTCAATGTTCAACCTCAGACCAATGCGTATTGAAGAATCAACTAGGCCATCCAGCATCTGCTGCAAGTCGTGCAGCGATTCAGCCAGTTACTTGGCATCGCTGCAAAGACTCCAGAACGAACCAGGTCTTGATAGAGTCAAAAGCCTGTTAGTACACAAATGCAAGACACAGAGGCCGATTATACTATTCGGACTTCTGAATAATCTGCCGCACTGTGTGGATGTGGTCTATGGTGGTGTATCCTCCTAGAAACCCGGCTTGCTCCGGTGGCTGGAAGTCGTTGAGTGTTCGCTCTAGACGATTCGTACGACTCTTCAAAACAGCTTATTCACGTGGGTATTAATGAAGGTGCTAAATAATGATTGTTTCCCAATATTATAAAATACTCTTTCCCTAGATGGCGTACATGGAGGCGCTCCCGTACCTGGTGTTCGGTGTGATGGCGGGCACGTCCGGCCTGCTTATGCTGCTGACGCCGGAGACCCTGAAATCGCACCTACCCGACACCATCGAGCAGGCAGAAAACATGAACAAGAAGAAAGTCGCCGCGGAGTAGCAGATACTCTGGTCGCTAAGAGGATCTTTACTGATAGATCTTGAACAATACGTTAAGAGAATAGAAAAATCAAACATGTCAGCACAACTACAGGGCACAGGTGTTACGATACCGACTGCGGACAAAACTATTGTAAGAAATTGCTTAAAGGCGCAAACCCACCGCGGTGCACGCTGTGCACGGGCACGCGGCGCATTTATCTGCGATGGTGCTGTTCAAGGTGGCGTTGCGTGCCAAGAGCATCGAAATGTCAAACTTGCTACATTTATTTTAGTTCTGTGTTTTCCCACCTGAGTTGGTTGAAGTGTTACACTGATAGACTTTTCTCTAATGACATTAATTTGTATTCTTCTTGACATTGAAACTCATTGCTTAAAATGTGCTGAACTGAAATCATATATGATATGTTCGTTTGATCATTTTATTTTTGCTGAATAGTGATGATCAAATTTTTTTTGTATAAAATATCTAGAAACAGATAATGATTACCATGTCCGGTGCATAATTACGTGTTTTTGTGACCAAGAAGTAATGCTTGTGATTTTTTTAGTCAATTTAGCTATAAAATTATATTATATGTTGGAAAGTTGTGTATTATCTTAATTTATTGTTAGCTTAAGTAATGGGCAGTAACTGCTTTGTGCAAGCAGTTTGTCATTAATAGTGACTTTATTTCGCAGCATTTTATTCAGTTTATGTAAATGTTTATTCCACCTCGCAATGATTTACCAGTTTTGACAATAATACCTAGAAGATCTAAACTATCAAACTGTCACATAGAGCAATTATAATAGACCACATCATTCTATGACGAGCTGGTGACATTCAACCTTAGGCTGATAAAGCTATTCCGAGGTAGGCTAAACAAACTTAGTGTAGAGCTTCAGTTGCCAACCGAAGTAAAAACTACAATTTCAACCGCATAATACAATTTTGTAGACATTCGATTAAGTGATTGTATATAATTGAAATAAATTATGTTTTAGTGTAAGTTGAATAGTTAAGAATAAATAATATATTTAGTGAATATTATTTAAGTAGTAAAATATAATCTGCCTATTTATTTAATACCTGCTTTGACAAATAATAATGTAGAGTTAATTAATTTGGATTAAGAAAACAACATAATGACCTGTTTTTTCCCTCCAGATTAGATCTAGATAACGTATCAGGCAGATAATCTGAAATATGCCAAGACTGCAATTCCGCTTTTAATTAATCTGGTAGATAGCGCCTACCCGGACACTGTGAAATAGACCCTTCGTATATCCCGCGACGGCGCGGTTGACGCAGTGGTTGAGCGATTGAATGCTGCGCTGCGTGTCGCGGGTTCGATCCCCGCACGGAACAAATATTTGTAAGGCCTATAGGAAGTTGTTCCGGGTCTGGCTGTTTGTGTATGTGAGTTTAAATGTTTGTAAAATGCACCCACGATACAGGAGAAATTCCTAGTGTCCCCACACAAAGTTTTTTAAAAGCGCTCCAAACGCTACAAAACCGCTATATTCTATTTAACTCCTCTCAGAAGATTAGATAACAGAACAAAGTAGAATAACGGCTTAGCACGCGACCGCGACGGTGGGAAGAGACCAGACGGTTTGACCTACATAGTCCACGTGTGAGTTGACCAAGATTATGTCTTGATCTTAAAATAGACTTTGACCTCTGTCGTTAATTTCGGCTGTTTCTTTTCAGTAGATGAGAAACGACAAAAACTAGAAAATATAGTAAAAATATTTTGAAGGCTCATTCATGAATTATGTTGTACATTCAACAGCAAAACTATTTTTTTTTCATAGTATGGTAATGAAAAACAGTTGCAACTGCTGCAGTTTGATGAAAAAGTCCCATATCTCAAAAACTAAACATCAAATCTTATTGAAACCTCGTTGAAAGTTTTTTTTACGTTCTACAATCCTACATTTTTTCTGAATTTCCTCCTCTTACTTTAGAAATTAGAAGAGGGGGGGGGGGGTCTACGGAACCCTAAAAATTGACGAGTAAAAGTGTTTGTAAAACCTATTTGCAAAATAAACATCACTCATCATAATGCCTTGAAAGTTAGGTCAGTATTTGGTGTGGGATTCAACATGTGTCGACACCCTTGCGCCATCCCTAACGGCGGGCTGTGCTGGGGCGGCTGCTGCAGGTGCTGAAAACTTCAAACGGCGCAAATACAATAACTTAATTGGTAGTTATGTTTTATGAACCGTTTGGGGCTTAAACACTGGGGCCTTGAGTGCCCATCTAGTATTTCGGGATATCGCCAAGCGGTTGGTCGACTCTTCTTGTGACCAGAGGGCTGACCTTTTTCTTGGCAAAAGAATCAGTATTGCCATTCAATGTAGTAATGCTGCCAGACTTCTGGGCACTTTCCCCGATGACAGCGATGCGGACGAATTTTTTTAACGCCCTTTAATTATTTTCTGATTTTGTTACATGTACAGATTTTTGTTATTATTTAAGGTCGTATAGTAAATAATGTTTATATGAGAAAGTTAATAAACAAACAATATGATAAGTAGGTACAAATTGAAGTTTGACTAATTTAGAAATAAGAATTTGGAAAATGTGAAAAGCAACTGTTGAATAAAATAATGTTCGTTACCATCGTATCTACTTAGTGAGTTTAATTTTCACCACAATTTTTAAGACCAATAGGTATCGTATTACCCAGTAACTGGGTAATGGAGGTCAAATAGGCAGTCTCTCCTTGTAAAACTCTGGTTTACTGCTGCTTTCGGCTAGATTGGAAAACGACCCTAACCTAGTTGGGAAAAGCTTAGGCTATACAATGATGATGTGACACAGTCAGAACACGTGATCAGTATCTTATAATAATTTATAACTGCTGTTAATTACTATCAACTAGTGACGCACTCACTTTGGAAAGTACCAAATGATGTTTCGCAGGACAGTAAATAATTAAACATTCAAATAAGATATCTGAACATAATCTTAAAGATATCGATACTTAATTTAATTTATCGCTATACATACCTACCGCATATCGAGTGATTGTTAAAGAGATTACGATAGTGGAGTAGATTAAATAATTATGACAAAAGTCATAATTATTTAATCTACCATACTACCAGGTATGTGCCCGACACGGTTCTCGAGAATTTTGCCAAATTGTATTGAGTTCGATCTATTGTCACGAGCAGGACTATTCTAGCAAATAAAGTTGATATTATGGTGATAGATCGCCGAGAGCGCCGTGCAATGATTGCTGACATCACTATCCCTCATGACGAGAATCTCGAGAAAGCTGAGAATGATAAAAAAATCAAGTAAGATCTTGATTTAGAACACGAGGTTGTCAACAAGTGGGACGTGGACTCTGCAATCATTGCATCGATATTCGTTACGGTTAATGGACTTATAATAAAAAGCCTCGACTAACACCTAGGGAGGGTCTCATTGCACGCCTGGGTTAAGTAAGAGCTTCGTTCGGAAGCAATACTCCTGGACATGGCACGCACAGTGAGGAGGTTCCTCTCCCTGGAGCCCTGACCACCGGCAGCCTGGACCTTGTACCTGATGCCGGTGGGTTTTTTAATAATTTTTGTTATTTGGTTTTGTTTTATAAAATATTTAAACATGTAAAATAATAAACGTACAGAATGAACAGAATGAATGAATGACAATTATACTAAAGCTGAAGAGTTTGTTTGCTTGAACGCGCTAATCTCTGGAACTACCAGTTGGATTTGAAAAAATCTTTTTAACATCACGCTGCGACCAAGGAACCAAGTAAAACAGATAGGGCGGTTGAAATCGCGGGACACAGCTAGTAATCATAATAAAGTAGGATCAAAAGAAGGACCTCTTGCAATCAGCATCACGTGACACGGTGACAGTGATTAGGGACAAGAGTCCCTAATCACTGTCACCGATTATGATACCAAAAGAAGTGACCCAACTTGTTTACAGCTCGAAACAATTCGCCACATCCTTGATATTCAACTATTATCAATCAATCAATTGATACCATGCCTACTATCTCAATAATTCCAAATATCCATGAATTGGAATCGCAAACAAGGAAACTCTAGTATCAATATTTACTCTATAAAAGATTAGCGTGTGATAAGAATAATCTGTTAAATAGATTTACAGCCCCCTCGGCTTCTAGTGAACAAACCAGTTCCCCACCTTGCAATGTCAAATGTCATTAAACCGGTTTTTACATTCTGGCAAGCGCGTGTTATTGGAAGAATGGCTGATTTCATGTGATGTGTGTAGAGAATTAAACATTACCAAAGATATTGAGACATCAAGCAATTTCCCGGAATAAATCAAATTGGTAAGGCAATTTCTATTTACTCATTTTATAATATACAGCAGTAAGATACTTTACCTTTCTATAATCTGACTCTGCCATGTGACGATTTGACATCATTTGGCAGTCTTTATGCAATAGGCATACATATGTCTAATATTGCATCTGTTGAAGCTTTATATTAATTTTTTGCCAGTGGAAATCCTCATGAATTTCTACCGCCCTGGGGTGGGCGAAGGGGTCTGACAGACTCTTACTAAAATCACACCTTTTCTCTTGCGCAATACTCCTTGTAATTAATCTTGCGGTAATTTCGGCTTTCGACTGAGGCCATTTGGGAGCGACCACGTTTCAGTGGCAATACTTACTGGTCAGACTCATCACAATTATGGTGTAAAAAAAGCATAATTATTTGATCTATCTGTAAATGAAAATTCGCAGATATTTAGATAAGCCCCGTTAACATTCTTAAAAATACTAATTCATCCAACTCGTGCGAAATGTGCGTACGTGAGATATGGTAAGTTCCTAATGGCACTACTGTGTTGCTGTTCCTAACCGGAGCGGAGTAGGTATCGAAACTCATCATAACGACATTATTATCCTTGCAAAGATTACTGCCCGCTATCTTATCTTCAAGATTTGGCCAATTGACATTTTAATTGACTTACGGGAAGATAGAAACATTTTTTTATTTACTCTACATTTTTATAATTAGGTACTGTTTACCTAGATAGCACGTGTCTTCTTTAGGAACCGTCATGTTGGTTCTTCTTCTCTTGCATCAGCGCGAACGATGAGAACCTTACATAATAAATAAAAGCGTGAAGGTTACACTTACACAGGGAAGACGAAAATTTGTTGGTAAAGTAGATGATAGTTTTACAGCACGATTGCAAAAGTATCTACAAGAGCTCGAAATAGAAAGACGGAGTTAACAAACAGAAACAGTGAGAAGGACAAAATATTCACAAACGTTATAAATAGAATAAATATGCGCTTTGACGGATCGGGCAATAATTTCCGACCTCGTGCAAATAAAAGGCAATATACTTACTTATCGTGGTGACTTAAATTACCTTTTATTCTACCTTCTGTTTTATCAAAGGTATGCTTATAATAATGTATTTCCTGTGACTGTGAGGCAAAGCCCTGCTACCTATATTGTTAAACTGTACAATGAGATAAATTAACACTTTCTTTCCTGTTCTGAACCTTTTACTTGACCGATACAGTAATATAACCCAGGTAGTACTTACATAGATTCAGGAGAAACAATTTCATTGATCATCTGCGAAACGCAGTAACACGAAAGCACAAAAGCTGACGAAAGTTATCTTTTTAGCGGCTATACATCGATACCCGCTGCGGTCTGTGCAGATGTAGACTGGAGCGTCTACAGGGTGGAACTGTGGAAGGGACAACGACTCACAAACTATTAACACGTATTCAGTACATCGGCATCGTTCTAAACCTTCTTTTTTAAATTACCGATGAAAAATTTCTATATGGGGGGTTTGGAAAGAATGTCATAAATTATACGTGGTATCTGAGCCGCACGGGTCACCTGTGGTTGACTGTAGCCTGAAATGCTTACGCTTGTTTTTTTTGTCGCGATGAGACAAGAAGCCCAGCATAGGTGTATCTCAATGGAGGTTTTGGAGCTTGGATTTGTGCCAGTAGGTTCGCCCCCTATTATATGGGACTAAAACATAACTGGTTAAACGTGGTACTATTAGGTAGGCCCGGATTAACACAGAATCACTTCCCAAAATAACTGAAAACAAATGAGTAGGTACATACGCTACCAGATAATTGTGTTCTTAATTGTTTAGATAACAGTTTTGTTTCAAGTTCACGTGCCAAAATATGCCGTATGGGTACATAAAATAATGTTGATAGTGAAATGATAAACGTAATTATTATTTAAATGATAATCATCTGACACATCACCAAAGTATTTTTATGGACTAAATTAGCTTTATGTATATAATCAACTAGCGACCCGCCCCGGCTTCGCACGGGTGCAATATACATATAAACCTTCCTCTTGAATCACTCTATCTATTGCTGGAATCTGTATTTAAATCCGTTGCGTAATTTAAAAGTTCTAAGCGCACAAACAGCGGGAGCGATTTTGTTTTATACTATTAGTTTCAGAATATTTTATGTTTTCAGTCATGTGCATGTTTCGGCATTTCCCGATTATCGTATGCAGCTGTTCTCTCCTGTATTGGGTTCGCGTTCTGTGCGTGACAGACACACCTTAGCTTCACCTATTCATGGCTAGTGTTGCCTTCCAACCTACTCACGGTGTGCGCTGTAAAAACGCTATCTCATCCTCATACATCTACCCCTGCAGGCTGCCAGTAGGTTGGCCACATCACCTTTCAGATTATTTGTTCTGTGTTTTACTATATGTTAATCTAGGCAGACAGCGGACGGGCAGCTTACTCAAAATATTTCAGGAAAAGTTCCTGAAGGACTTAGGTTAGATCTTTCCCCAGCAAACAAATATATCCGAAAAATTAATGCGTTTTATCAATTCACAACTAAACATAAACACGTCAATGTTGTTTCTAATAAAATTTATTTATCTTTTTCCTGAAACGGAAGGTTTGAACTTGTTATAAACAAAATAAGTTTTGATAACAAACGAATACTGTATTTTGTTTGTTTCGATATTTATGGATCTTACATCCATCACTTTAATTAATTTAAACCGTTACTTACAAATAATCTTTCAACGGAATATGAAATATTGATACTGCAAGATGAATAAGTTAACAGAGGGTGTGAAACTTACAGAAATATAAAAAGCGGTGTTAGAACTCCAAGCTTGCAACTAAGGCCCAAAATTTGTCTACACTCGCCAGACTGTGCTTAGTCTGCACCGATCCTTAGCTAGCGCCGCTTCTGCAATGCCCTCGCAATCCTCGCGAGGGTCGCGTCTATCCGCGATAAACAATGTAAAATCTAAACAGCTTATCGTTACATTAATATATTATTATAATCCTGTACATTTATCTGATAAGATTTCCTCTTGCTTGGCTGCAATGAGCTGTGGTTCACTTCTCCGGGGCACATGGCTTGAGACGCCGCGTGCTCTTACTGAAGAGAAACAATCTGGAATATTAAATAGTTAGCCATGGCGGATGACCGGAGGGACAGTAAAGCCAGCAAGGCTGAGGATTCGGGGAACAGGAAGGGCAGCACGTTCGACGACCGCAAGGGCAGCGTGTTCGAGAAGCCGCTGGACCTCGACGATGTGCTAGTGAACGAGCTGGGCCAGTTCGGCCGCTACCAGATGTTGAACCTGCTGCTCGTGTCCGTGCCCATCATCATGTCAGCGTTCATGAGCGAGTACATCTTCTCTGCCGCCGCTATACCGCACAGGTACGACTTATGGTACACAGTAAGAGAAGATCTTGACGGCACGGGAGGCGCAGTGGCTGAGCGATTGGCTGCTGCGCTGCGTGTCGCGGGTGTGATCCCTGGAACAGATATTTGTAAAATAGGTAGTTGTTCTGGGTCTGGTTGTTTCTGTATATGATTTTAAATGATTGTAACCGGACCCACGATACAGGAGAAATTCCTGTGTGTGGGGCAAAGTTGAAAAAACAAACAATGTATTACATGTAGTTGCTATCTTTTGTTTTTTTTTTTAAGAATCACAACGCATTAATCCATTAGGGCCAACACTGTTAACCAGAGTGAGATTTGAAACAGCAAATGTTAATGAATGGTCATTATTTATTTTTACCCGACGGCTCCGAAGCCCATTGATGATACGTTACCTAATGAATTTTAAGTTATCAAAATCGTTCTTTATAAAATACTTTTCCGTCTACAGATGCCAGATTCCCGAATGTGGAGAAACCACCAAGAGCGAGTTGTTCAGCCCGAATTGGATCACCAACGCGATCCCGGCGGCAGACAACGCGAACGGCTTCGTATCCTGCTCCCGGTTCGAGTCGACCGGCAACGGCACCCTGGACTCCTGCCCTGCTAATATCTTCAACCAACGACAACAGGACTGTGACGGCTTCGTCTACGCTAGAGAAAACTCCGTCGTCTTTGATGTGAGTATCACATACATATGTATATATATGTATACATGTCTGTACGATGACGAAAGTTCCTCTGTATACCAATCAAGAAACCTAAATTATATTTCATTTACAGTTCGACCTGGGTTGTCAAGATTGGCTTCGAGCTTTAGCTGGTACGCTTAGCAGCGTGGGTACCTTGCTGGTACTGCCTATTGCTGGTTATGTCTCTGACACATTTGGAAGACGTGTCGCTCTGGTCATCAGCGTCACCAACCTGGCCATCTTCGGTATCATCAGAGCTTTCTCGGTCAACTACCCCATGTATTTGGCCTTTCAGTTACTGCAGACAACATTTGGTGCCGGAACCTTTAGTTCTTCTTACATTTTTGGTGAGCATGTCTTGTTTATCGTGGAAATAGAATCAACGTATATGGTACACATACATTTTGTAGTTCATCTAAAATAATAGACTTTGTGTGGTTCATACTATAAAGTTGACAATATTGTCCATATTCCAGCTACTGAGTTCGTCGGGCCAAAGTACCGCGTGTTGACCAGCGCCACATGCTCATCCATGTTCGCCGTCGGCCAGGTCATCCTCGGTGGAATGGCCTGGCTCATCGAGCCCTGGAGATACATGATCTTAGCGATTCACATCCCCTGCTTTCTGATCATCGCCTACTACTGGATCCTTTCTGAGAGCGTAAGGTGGCTACTGTCGCAGAAGAAGTACGACCAAGCAAAGACTGTGCTGCAGCGAGTGGCCAAGCGGAACAGGACACAGATCAGTGAGAAGTCTATGAATGCGCTATGCAACCCACCACAGCCGGTTAAGGTCAGTATCGTGAGATATATATCAGATACCTTCAGTACAATGTTGACTTCAGTTTGCGCGTCTAATTCTAAATGTTTCCAAAGCAAGCAATGTCACAAACATTTTTTGTTTAGGTGGTAGACGACGCCGATGTGCCTAACCTGTTCACCGCCATCTTCCGTTCGCGCGTATTGTTGCGCCGTATCTGCACGACTCCCATCTGGTGGATCACCACCACCTTCGTGTACTACGGGCTCTCCATCAACGCCACCAGCCTGTCAGATACTATGCACCTGAACTACATCCTGACCTGTGCCATCGAGATCCCTGGCTTCTACACGGCTGTGCTCATCCTCGACAGGATAGGCAGGAAGCCAACTCTCTCTGGAGGGTATCTATTCAGCGCTGCCTGCAACATCGCCTTCGCTTTCATTCCGGATGGTAAGTGTCATCTAGTTATCGCTATCTCATGTTATGATGTTGGCCAGATTCTACCCGACTACGACAAAACCAAGATTTTAGTAATCATATATTTTTGTTTGTATCATCTGCATTTCACAAATAGTGCGTTACCCTAATTGAACTATCCAATAATTCTTGGAATTAACTTATTTTCCATATTTTAATATCAAATATTATTGACGCCTGGGGCTTGTTTATCTATTCTTATCTGTTAATTGAAGAACTTTTAATTCCTGAGAAGATTGGTTTTTAATTTTCTGGTTTTGTATTTATCAAGTTTTTCATCAAGAGCTAAATAAAATATAAACTTGGCATTGTATGGCAGTTATTTAAATTTTGAAATTATCTTTATCGGCAACAGTACAAAACAATTAACATTATCACACAAGTTAATCTAAATGAACTGGTAAATGCGTCAATAGTAGTCAATAATCATGGGTTATCAATCAATCTAAACCCTTATCATAATCTGTGTTGATGGATATTACTACAGTTTTATCAGTCACGATTATTTGAATCGTTAATCTTTAAATTATGAGATAGTTGGTACCTAAATATTATAATTCTTTAATGCTCACGTGCGCATTTATGAATAATAAAGGTTGGTTAATCTTTCAAATGGCGTTATATACTAAATGTTAATAACCATGATTAACAAAGTATTATTGAATGTACAATTAATTATGTGTAATTAAAGTATTAATACACTGTCGGGGGATTAAAACTGCATTGCACTTTTTACTAACAACACCGTTTCAAAATAATTAAGTCAACTGATTATTATTGATAACCTTGAAAATCGTTGTAATTAGCAAGCTAAATAAAAATAAAAACAAATCGACGCACTTGAAATGTTAAAGATTTCAATCTGTTTTGTGAATCTCCTCGATATAATACCTACTTAAGATAATATCACGTTGACTAACAATTATGTTTGGATAAATAATTATCTATATGATAGCCTCGTTATGATATTTTTTATACATATAGATATCATGTAGATAGACTGATATGGTCATGAGCGAAGGGGGAAATTTACAAAAATTGAATATTTACTCATTTACGACAGATCTGACGACGCTGCGCCTCATCGTGTACCTGCTGGGCAAGTTCGGCATTTCCGTGGTGTTCACGTCGCTATACCTGTTCACGTCGGAGCTGTACCCCACGGTGTACCGTCACCGCTTGCTCGCCTTCTCCTCCATGATCGGGCGCATTGGCTCCATCACCGCGCCCCTCACGCCTGTGCTGGTAAGTGTTCGCATCACTGGCAGCTGAACCAGCACGCCGATAATATAGCTCACATATAATCACCATCCGAAGCCTTTTTTTTAGGCAAATCCACTTCGATTGTTTCATATGTTTGAGAAAATGTCTACTGAGCAACGTCAATAATGTTGTCAAATTGACAATATGAATAATTACCCGTAATTATGTAACAAACTTACAAATGGCTTTACCTATATATATGGTCCTGAATGGTCTGTTAACGATCACAATTGTTCAAGTGTTAACAACAGAAGTGGGCCAGGAATTAAGCCTTGAAGTGCGCCCAGTTTCACATGTTGTTACGTTAAACGAGTATGTATGACGTATTTTGTTGTGATAGAATAACACTAAAACTAGAAAAACTCGAGATAATCCATACAGGAATAAGATTAATTGCAAAAGGGCTTTGTGTAGTCTATGACGCCGCTAAGAGACGTCTCAGATGCCTTACTCATGTCTAAAACATAGACAACAATTTTATGAGTATAATAACTCTTTAACAGAAACATGAACATAACTAAGGTATCCAAATCTTTCTTCAACAGATGGATTATTGGCCTGGATTGCCGTCAGTCATGTTCGGCGCCATGGGCATTCTCTCCGGAGTCCTGGTTCTCACACAGCCCGAGACCCTCGGCTCCAGGATGCCTGACACCCTCGCGGAAGCTGAAGCGATCGGAAAACCAGAAATGAAATCACAAAGAAACTAAACACATACTCATTGTAAATAGTATATTTTAGGATTAATATTACACTACGCTATGACCTTTTGAATGTTTTATATTTTTGATGATCAAAAATCGATGTCATTTGTGAAGACGGCTTAGAAACGAAACTGGACTGAAACAGTAATTATAAACTTTGACTTTCCAATCGAAAGGTATTATCAGTTGTTATAATCAGGGTATTTATATAGGTAAGTAACAATATTTATTTAGAGCGAAAAATAATAAATGTTTTAAAATGTAAAAAAAGTGATTTGTACGCCCAAGTTACATTACGCTGCTTTGTGCTTAGTATTCATATAGAATGGGCTTTGTATTGTGAAATAGGCGATTTTCTTTTATAACAATCAGTCCGCCGTACTGTGTAAGTGTATTATAATATTATTATATTGCTCTCTTAGTAATGTACAGTTTACTCATTTAAGCATAGTTTATATTTTATAAGAGGTAAGTTGATATTAAAAGACTTTGAATGATTTATATTTTGTTTTTATTATTTAATGCCTTTAGCTTAACAGCTGATGTAATACTAATATAACTTTAATCTTATTTATGCAAATAGCACAATCTCATTGTATTATACATATAATGTGTCTGGAGTAAGACATCTTGTTTGTACTTTAGTAATGATGAGATAGTGAAAACAAAGTTGCTCATGGTGTCACAACATCAACCACGAGGAAGAGCAATTCATTGTACCCAGGACTTTGTAATATTTAACTTGATTTGAAAAGATTGTCCATGGAGTTTCTGTGGCTGTATTGTAGGTAGCTTATTTTTGACTAAGCGATATGAATGATACCGTGACGGCTGACAAACACGTGGATCTCTTAGCTGGTTGGACTCTCTGGCTGGACTCAGTAAGAAACTGTTCTATCGCCTAAAGGTTTTGTAAACTCATTTATCCGAATTGCTACGGGTACGGGAACTACTTGTGGAAACTTTAGTTCCATCTAGGTTGAACTACGTCGACACTGTGTACGGCCCGCGCCTAGTAGTTGAGTTTGAATTGGGTCGATACCACACGTTTTTTTCTTCCATTTACCCTTGTCAGCCGTCACGGTCTCAATTACTCCGATTTCTTTCCTCACATAATCCATCGTTCTTTGGCCTTATTTTTCCTCTCTATCCACCCACAATCACACTCTTTTAGTCACATACGATTCATCCCTCCTCATCACATGTCTATACCAAGACAGACGACTCCCTTTAATTTTTTCTGTCAAATTGTGACAGAACTTCAGATCAGTGAAACACTCTACAAACTGGTAAAAGGTGTTTGGAAATTACGAGGTATACCAAAAAGAAATGAAACAATCACATTTTTGTATATAAATTATTATGAACACTTATAAAATTAGTAGATAGCTAGACAATACTTCGCTATGCGAGATTCACAACATTATCATAATCGCGCCATGACGACATGCAACGTGTCCATGATTATTAGACGCGCACGCGCAAGCTCACCATGAAGGAACGTACAGAAGACCTACTGCATACGATGACACCACAATCTGTCACACACGTCAATAATGACGATGGACGAATCAATGAGTAATTGGTGCTTATTTTGTAAATTGGTTTCAACAATATTTTAAGCAACAGTAATAGGGTAAGGGTAGATTATGAAATTGAAATTGTTTTTTGAAATATGAAAAACAATTTCAATGAAGAAGTGAACTTGTGAGTTTTGGTGAAGTGTGTTATTCCATGAAATCAAAATACGAATACAATAGTTTAAATTTGTAGCAGGTTGGTGAAGTAATGGCGACAATCCATGTGTACGTTTGCAGCGAGTTTTCTGCACTTTCTTAGGTTGTGGCAGCCGGAAGTAAATAAATACAATAATAATAAAATCCACCGCTCATCAGCGCATGAGCTTGAATATTGTATGAAACATATTCAGGTTACGTACCCACTGTACAAATAGAGATTCAGTTTGACCAAGGATATCTTGTTACAAGTAAGTGAGTTGTGGAGGCCTGATAGGCAGTCACTCCTTGTCAAATTCTGGTATTCATCTGCATCCACTTGAAATGGTAGCCGACCTCAGCATGGTTAGAAGGCAGAAGATGATAATGATGTTAGAGATTCAGAATGAGAATGAGTGAGATTAATTCGTGAACGAAATTGTCGTATAAAATCCTCAAGGGTTGATATGTTGAGTTGAGAGAAGATTTAGGCCGCACAAGACCAGTCGTTGTCAATCTTATGGGACACCTGTGTCCAGTGGATTAGTTACAGGTGAAATGATGATAAAACAGGGTCGCACCGCTTTATCATTAAACACGTTAGTAGGGGTGACGATTTAAGTACACGTACGTTCCTTGACAAAAACATCGCTGTCATTTTTGTTTTAATGATACTTTTAATGTAGACAAAAGAGAATTGAGTATCGGATTAATAAATAATAAACTATCAGAGTGTAGTCTAGACACATACGTGTTTACGTCTAGACAGATATCTTCACTAGGATCCTTATCAACAATATGCACAGTGTAACGTACGTAGCTATCACTGTGCTGCATGACATTTTGAAATGTATAAATGGTTTGGTAGGTATTTAATTTTGGGTGCTATATAATGGGTGGAAAATTGAAGTCCCAGAAGCGTAGAAGTTTGTTCTAAAACTAAAGAAAAATGTAATTTTGTGAGATGAATGAAAGCATTATTACAGATCTATATTTTATTACGTCAGTTACGGACGAACTCTCAAATGCAACTCAACTTTTGAGTTCTAGTCTTAGTAAATCGGGGGTTAGTACCTACGTTGGTTAATATAATTATATTAGTTTAAGCATAAAACAAGCTTGTAGACACGCACGACAGAGATCTTATCCTCGCATGGAGTTCAGAGCATATAATATTATAATAACAGTCACTAATACAACACTATTGTATAATTACTATAGGTATGTATGTTACTTAATAATTACGTTACGATTTGTATTAAAGTTATCATAATGGGCCAATAGTCGGTGTAAGAAAATAAATGTAATAACTTAATACAAATTGTCAACATTGATTTATCTATTATCACCTATAACTTCATATAAAATCAAGTCTATCAAGTTCACAGTGTAACTATTGCAAACATCAATAAGGTGGAAAATAATCGCCCTCGTCTAAGTACAAAGTTTTGTGTGATTTTTATGCGACTTCTATAACATCTTGTCCCAATAACCAAATATCACAAAAACCTATAACTATTTAGTATACAAAGTATCACACAACGTCACGGAGTCCAACAGTTACTCCGCAACACGCTTTACTAACTACCTATATCACTTTGTCTTTAAAAACTGCATGATCTTAGAAGTCAGAAGACATAAGTCCTTTACTCATGCAATTTTTCAGGTGAAGCCGCAAAAAATTCACAACGCCGTCGTCTTCCTGAGAGTCGCTAAAATATCCTTAAAACTAAATCACTGCACTATTAGCTTAAAGATTCTTTGGTCTTTTCACACTCCAGTCAATACGTCCTCCACTCATCACTGAGTTTGCTTGTCTCCCGTAACACTAACAGAGAGTCTTGGCACTTCGTCATGTGTGCTATTATTTTGCGTTGCGTCATGTTCATCTTCGTGTGGCTTGTCCAGGTTCTCAGCATCCATGACGTCGTCAGGGAGTTCTGATTGACTGGTTTCGGGCAGCAGGAGAGCCAACGCTGCGGGCCCAAGAGCCACCAGACCGAACAGTATGCTCGGAAGACCGGCCATGTATGCCTCCTGCAAGAAATTATTAGAAATTGTTAGTGTTACATCAAGCCTGGCAATAGGTCTGCTTTACTAAGCGTTGTCTCACTCATACCTGTGTGGTTTTGTCTAAAGTTGGATGAGTTTTAGTGTTATATAAATAGAGTACATAATACAGTCAAATTATGAGCAGTCATTAGACATAATGATTCCTCCATAGCTAAACCACGGGGAAATGGTGAAGCCAAATTGTTTTTTTTTTCTGCGGATGTTTCTGTTTTTCTTTTCTTCCGTGTATGTATATCTTAAGTGTATTTTGTAGAATATGTTGTGTCGCAGACTGTGCTAAATAAATGTATTATCTTTCTTTATTTACCAGTAGCGGCGCCTGTGGGGCGAGCACGGAGCCGAGCCTGCCCACCGTGTTGGCGATGTTGGTGAGCGAGTTACGGGAGGTGGTGGGGAACACTTCCATCGCCACCACGTACACGGAGAACACGCCATAGCTGCTGCACATCTTCCCCAGCAGGTATAATATCATTGACGCCCACGAAATCGCTGTAAAATATAAAGGAATTTGTTAATTTAGGATTATGGAAGAATGAAATATAGGAAGACAGTCTGGAACTATTAGACAATCACATAACATTAAAGTTAAGGCAGAGGTACATCTATGAGTAAACATCAAACATCCCCTGAGTATAGTATATAACATGCCCAGTGCAACCAAATTTTGCCAGTTATGACGGATGAATGAATCGAATGTTATCGGAGCAAGTCCAGTTTCGTCATCATCACCATCGTTCCAGCCACAAATCAGCCACTGCTTGGTATAGGCCTCCCCTTTCTTCAACCATAGTTCCCGGTTGCCAGACTCCAAGCTGCTACTGCGATATTCCCTAAGGACCCACCAACCCTGGCCTTTACATAGATTAAACAAGGCAAACAACAAATAGAGCAAAAAGTTGTTCTAGCTGTGTCAGCACGGCGAACGAAACAAGGTAAGAAGCCGTCTAAACAAATAATAGAAATGCAAGTTTAAATATGAGTCGTAAAGGCATCCGTAAGGATCTGATAAATAGTTCTCTAAATATCTCTAGGTATCCTTATAAGCTTATGCTCACGACTGCCTTTAAGAGCAAGCTTCGGTACAAGTGACCTTAAAAAGCGATGCAGATTTTTATCTGAGTCTTTGATATACATATTAAGTAAATTAGATGTATTTAAACATTACATCCTACTCATATCGATCGAGCGCACGTTATCTTTTCGTTTTAGATTATAAACAGCACATGTATCAGACATGGTGTGATACTCCCAAAATCTTATGAAAAGTAAAATCTATAATATCACCATTCCTCATACAATACATAAATGCTCACAAACGCCAAATAAGAAAATAACAAAAATACGACAAAAAAACGTAGGTACTTACACTTAGGCATAAAAGCGGATGAAATAAAGAACACACAACACAGAGTATACGCGACACAGATGGGGGCCTTCCTGCCGAACCTGGTGAGCGTAAGCGCCGTGATGATCCTCGTGGGGACTTGGACGAGGAGTAGAGCGGAGAAGTTGAGGTATTTGTTGCCAGTCACGCTGGTGGAGTTGATGATGATCCCGTTGTACACGAAGGTGCAGCAGATAAAGCAACCAGCGATCAGGAGCACGCGCAGTAAGATCTTCCTTGAACGGAGGACTGAGAGAAGGTGCAGACGCTCCGGGGGAAGGTTTTCTCCTGCCTGTAAAAAAAACATTATTTGGTTATGATTGTTCGGAAAATTGAAGTCTCTAAGCCCCGTACCATAGTGATATTGTAGGAAATTAAATCTTTTAGTGTTGTCAGTACACAATTGATTAAAGCAATCAATAAAGATTTTCAGTTGAATGCTCCGTATGCCGCGAAGTTCAGTGAACCTCTATTATAGTAAATGCTAACCATTGAGGCTATATGAACCCCAGAGGAAGTGTAATTAAACTGATGATCAAACTGTAGATTATTCAAGATAGATTTTATTAGATCAAGAATGTAAAGTATACAAAGGATAAGTCTTTGTTCCGTCGGAAACTTGTAATTATAGTATCATTAGAGTAGTTAACAATGTTATATGCGTATCCAAATATTTCACACAATTAGCGATATAATTGTTTGTTACTTTATCCATGTTAGGTTCAGTTGCGTTACCTTGAGGTTTATCAGTCTGGTGTCTGTTGATAGTAAGGATGATCATGAATCATAAGTTGGTCATTAAACCGGAACTATGTCTAGGTACACTACAAAGATTGGCTCTTATAAATGTTTGAGTCCATAATCCAAAATAACTAAGTGGCTGTGAATTAAGGTAAGCTTTCTGCAACAGCTGGGACCAACAGCTTAATGTACTTTCCAAAGTACAATGGGAGCTTGGTGTCTAATAAATGGTCACCCATCCACGAACCGATCTCGGAAAGCACTGCTTAACCTCGAATATCGACCCGACAGGATTTTATTATTTAGAGAATTTCAGCTGAACTATGAATGTCCGTTTTCTATCAGAATCATCTGATAATAGATACTTACTTCTTGCGACTTGCTGTCACCAGCCATCTTCGTCAACATCTGCTGCGCTTTCTTCGACAACTGTATTTTATTTATCTTTGCTACTTTGTTGAGCACTCTGGCAGCTTCGTGGTTCTTGTTGTGAGCCAGCAGCCACCTAACTCCCTCGTCGACCAGAAAGATGTAGAACACGACGATGAGAAGAGGGGCGTAGATGGCCCACATCATGTGGCGCCAGTAGGGGACCTTCCACGCGATCAGCCCGAAGAACGCGCTGCCTATGCTTGCGAGGATGTCAGCTATGCACGAGAACATCACTCGCTGCTTCTGAGTTACTGATTCTAGAGCTGAAATAAGAAAGGATTAGTTAGATAACAGTGTGTTTTTGAAGAACAAATTTGGTGTCTTTAGATGACAACCATGATCTTTTAACAGGTCATGCAATAAGAAAACTCTAATGATATTTTTATTACATCGTCAATATATGCAATTTCTGCTATCAAACAAATACTCGTTAATTTACTAAAGGAAGCAATCACAATGTTAGAGCACGTTGGATGCACACGTCACGTGTCCATAGTGTGCAGTAACAACTGTGTCAGATTAAGTTGTATGTAATGAGTGCACGGTGCAGCGGTTACTGATGTCACTAAATAATGATTATAATTATAAGTGTCAAATTATTAATTTATAGCCTGACTAAATACGAAGTTGTGAACAGGCATGAAATTAATTAGAAAGAATAAGAAATACTCAATAATTGGTAAGGTTATTTCTAAAGAGGAAAGTCTATCAAACAAAGAACAGGAAAATTGCGACCATGGTGTGATGTAACGTAATGCTACTGACAAACACAGTGTAAAAGATTGTGGTCACTGCTACGTCATAATTTGGTGGTAGGTATCTACTTCTATAATAACAATACATGACGTTCTATGACATGTGCACAACCCGTAGCTCCCATGACGACACAGTCAAGTGGGTATCAACGGTGCTCGATGTAAATTACATTGACGTAGGGGATTGGGTCAAGCCGCCAAGGTGAAGGGCAGAAGGAAAGTTTACCAAGAAAATTAAATACTTATGCATTTCATTGCAATAATTACAATTGCTAATACAGAAATGTCACATGAAGTTTTCGAATATTTCCGTTGTACTTCAGTTGGTAATAGAATCGATTAGATGTTAAGTTTTACGATTTATAATTAAGTATATATTTTTTGCTATTTGCACACCAATACCGGTACTGGATAGTTCAAATATACTGACGATAAAATGTTACTTTTGCCTACATTTTGTCCTACTAACAGGGCTGTAGATACCATGTTCCCAGTAGTGTCCCTTCCATCACTATCCATCATTAATTCGTTGAAAATAATCAAAAACTACAAGTATGGGAAAAGAAGAATTGCTGCGTCGTCCTCAAATAAATTGAGTTAAGGGTAGGGGAACTGTGATGATGTGTCTGAAACTAGATCATTCACAGATACTTACATAGCACCATAGAAGCGTTGCCATATCCGAGGGCTGTCTCGAGAAACTCGAAGACCAGGAGCATCCAGTAGTTTACTGAGAAGGACTTGATGAGGCCGGCCACACCCACTACCAGCGGCGTGCCTACGATGATCACCTTGCGACCGTACCTGAGGTAAAAAAAAAACCTTAGTACAAAAAACAAAGTAGAAATATCTATCCAGTCAAAAAGAGAGCTGTCGATAGACAAGGTTGTGAATAGTTATTTCATAATGGCAATAGTTTTAGAAATGTTACTAACCTACTTCCTACTCATATTATAAGGATTTGGATGAAATTTAGCACACAGATTGTTTATAACCTGGATTAACACAGGGTACTTTTTATCCCGGTAGCAAGATCCCGTGGGACATTACCAAAGTCCACGCGAGCGAAGCTGCGGGCATATGCTGGTTAATAATAATACCAAAAAAGGACATTGAATTGTGATGGTGTCACCATTATTATCCTCATCATGTTCCTGCTTTAATCCCATATTAGCCTCGATATCTATATCTTGTATTCGTAGGTTAACTTAATGATGTACTTACTTATCTGAAATGAGTCCTGAAATGACGAAGGAGAACACGAGTCCCAGGTTGTGAACAGTACCGATCAATGTCCTCTTCCATGGCTGACAGCCCAGGTCGAACTGAAAATAAACGTTGCTATTATGCATAATGAACTAAATTGCTACGCAGTTGGGAAGGCTACTGTAGATATTACCAATATTATCACTCTCTGAATCTACATTTATGCAGCACATTCACATCATCCTTATACTCTAGGATCCCTGACAGCTAGGATAGTATGTATTTCATAGACGGTACAATGTGAATTATCAAAATAAATAGCTGTACACAAGTTACGAAGACAGCTAGATATAATGTTGTGATGTGATGTACTTGATAAACATGTGCGCTTAATAAAAACAAGTCACGGTGACATGTATGATGAGAGGCTATAGTATGTGCTGTTTGTTTTGCAAGACGTGCTTACTTCTGCAAAAATCAGTCTTATTTAAGAAGTGTTTGCTGACATAACAATGTAAGAAATCGCTGAAGCAATGTTATAACAGGACTCTTCTAAACGACTGAATATAGAGATATAACAAAATAACTAATTAAGCAGATAAACGACCGCAAATCGTCTTTCTGCGATAGATTTGAAAACAATTTCCTGTCGCATCAAGTCATCATAGCTAGCACATGACCGCTAAACACTATAATGTGTGTGTTTACATGTGTTTAGTCGGTTGGCGGCGGTAGTGCGCGTGCGCTCCCGTGCGTGAAGCGACCGTGAACTTGCACCGAGTGACAATGACCATCATTTCGATGCTCATAATGAATGGGGTATAGAACTAATATTAGTTTTTTAGAGTATTTTTTTTGTGATTATGGTCACCACAAACTTGGCACCGGAGTCTATTGAACCAATAGTTTGTTAACTCATAATGAGTTGGCAAAAGAATGTTCATAACTTGGCATGTTATACCAGTGTGATTCTTACAAAGTCATGTAAATGCTTTCGAAGTAATCATAATATGACGACTGAATTACGATGAGGTGAAAAATAACAGGGAAACCTACTCTAAAGGGAAGTTAACCCATACCTACTTGCTTTCTCCGAGAAGAACGAAGTAGCGTTATGGTTGGCACTAGTGCATTATTGAGACCTTGCGCAGAACGCGCTAAAGCGACGGGAGACACTTTGAGATACTTCTCCGAGATACGGTTCAATAGAAGCAAAACACACACACACAATATTGTTAATATGTAGGTACTTACTTCAGCCACAATACTGTTATAGTCTTCGTAGAGCACCTTCTCGCAGGGCATGGTCTTGTTCCAGGCGAAGTTGTCTGGCGCACAGGTGTAGGTGAACTCGCGGCTGAGCAGGGAGCCGTTCTGCACCTCCTCGTAGGGAGTCATCCGGAAGCACGTGTTGGTCTCGTTGGTGAGGGCATACGGTGACCAGGACGCGTTGAAGCGAGGGTCGGCAGACTCGCACTCCGGGACTTGGCATCTGAAAGAGAAGATGAAGTTGAGGATCTAAGAAATTAATCCTGAGGTCAAACTAGCCAATCGGAGTCAACTGCCGGACATAGGCCTCTCCCAATAAGCCACAACTTGCAGTCCTCCTTCTTGCGCACCAAGTCAGACCCATCTTTTCTTGAATCATAAGGGGCACTTTTAAAATTCATCATAATTATTATCTTTTATGATACCCGTTTGTGGGTAACAAACATTTCGCAGTTGAAAATTTTAATAGTTTTTAACGCAATTTTTCTAGATGTCTTGCTGGATACATAATCGCCATCTGGGCAGTGGCGTAACAGATTTTTTTCAAACCAAGATTAATTATAATAAGATGACCAGCAGTGAACTACTAAGCTGAAAATAACCATGATGAAGACGACAATATGAAAGTAGCATTTCTCCACATCTAAGTTGCAATAATGTGTTTTTATTAGGCGGTGCTGGAAACCTCCCCTAAAATGTTAATATGTTTAGCCCGTACTTATATTAGTTTGCAAGACATTATTTTGTTGTTAAGTCGTCAACAACATACTGACAGTACCTATGTTGTTGATGAAACCTTCGTATTACAATCATGTATGTATACTGGGCCAGATATCGTGTGTCGTGTGTGTTGGACATTGTGGCGCTTCCTGGTTCCTACTCACGACTTGTTTGTGTAAGCCGCATGGTAGTGCATAGCAGTGCATAGTCGCACCGATCCTAGTACAAAACATTAACGCAGACGGAATTTAATGATCATTCATCCCGGACAATATTCAGTAGCTTACCCTAAACACCCCGGATTTAAAGCTTATCAGCAGCTACAATGGAATCTTATTAAATGCGTATGAAATAATCGATTGCACGTCAATGTACCTGTGCATACGAGAGAGAGACCACAAAACATTTGGACTTTAGAGGGTACCATAATCCCGAACTTTCCAAATCTTACAACTTGTACTCGGTAAGTTTGTGCAGCTATGAAGAAAACAACATCATAATTCATAAACTGAAAACAAAAGGACTTCATGTACATTCATTACTGCATTTCTAATAAATAGATCACCTGTCTAACTGTCTATGTTATGTCAGGTGCTACGGAGACAGTGACAAGCTGGATACGTGGACATAATACTTCATACAAGCCATTCACTTAGCATGCGTCATTCATTGCACGATCACAATAACTGGTGTAAGTGTAAACATTACACCAGCTGCAACAGTAGCTCTTGTTTTGTCGCCTGGCTTTACTTGCGCCACTAATAAATAACACTCTAAACAAAACTAACAATACAATAATAAATAATTTAATTTTAAAGTAAGAGTAAAGTAAGTTAAAGTAATGAGTGTGTTTACGTTAAAAGATCCCGTTTTGTTAGTTAAATTGATGGATGGAAAGTAATTTACCATTCTTTAGACAAATATGTGAATAGGTACTCAAATATCTGAATGGGTACTCGTTTCAAGTAACTTATTGCTTTTTCTTTCATTGCTTAGAAAAATACCCGCTCGTTTTAACAACAATTGTGATGTGACACACTGAGGTACTGTACACATGAATGCAATAAACAGTTTGAGTTTGAGTTTGAGGTATGTCTTTGGATAGAATGATGACGTCATTAGGCAAATCGATCATAATAAGATTCAACTCAAATTGGAAAAAAAAGTTAAAATATAACTTAGACAATGTTCCTAGTAGTATGTAGGTATTGTTTCATATTCTATTTTTGTTAAATTTACAACCTAACCTGTCCGAACAGAACACGTGAAACGTTGCATAAATCTCGTAAACACACATTTTATGTGCGCGATCCTGTCATCACTTATCCGCTGCGCGCGATGCTGTCACCCGCTGCGTCTGCGCGTCGTCGTAGGGTTCATAAGATTCACAAAAGGTTCAGAGGCATTGTAAACCGAGGCCCGAGAGTGCAGTGTAAACGATACGATATGATACAAATACGATACGAACGATTTCTTAATTGCAACTATCATATTACGGTTATTTTTTGTGACAAGGACAATAACTTGTATTAAACTCTATTCATAGACATGAAAAAAGTCCTAAAATTATGCAAATAGTATTTGTGAAACAAATATTTTCAAATTTAAAATAGGTCGTATTTACGTTACATTTGCCTCGTTGATTACGTTACAATTACGTTACGTGTTAGTGCAAGAAAACATTACAAGTTAAATAAAAGCTTGAAACAACTAATCGCCAAGTGACATCAAATAAGTTCTTGTAAGCTTTCAAATGGCAATAGTTTACCACCACTAGTAGTTATGGATGTGAACCTTCTGCCTCATCTTCCTCAGTGGGCGGCCATTTTACAATGAAATGCATTAATTAACTGCTTTATGTAGATTGCTAGTTTTGCAGCTGTTTCTACTAGGTGCTACGCTTGTTTGTAAACAACACGATTGCTGGGGTAAGCGGTTCTGAGGACGTATGTAAGTACATACTTTGTTATGTGATTGGTAAGTACATGCCCACTGTTAGGTAAAAAATTGGCACTTTGACCTTCAATATCTCCATAACTAGAAAGTTCCCAGGTATAGTTCAGAACAAAAAAATGATTGCAATGACGGGGAGAAAAACTGCCATTCGGCTACGTTAAGGGTCTTTTTACACCCTTTATGTTTGTATATTTTTGAGGGTGCGAAGCCGTTGTTGCATTCTGCATGCAAGAATGGATCTAGTTTTTGTGTAATTTACATTAAATATTCCTTCATAACCTTTCATTTGATGTGAGGTCTCCTAGACTAGTTTTCCCTAGTCGGACATCTAAATCAATAACTTTTCCTTCCTTCGTCTTAGATCATCGTTAGGTAAGTTATCTCAAGATTTTCCATTTTGAAAAACATTTTCTCCTATACCTATTAAATATAAAGATAAATATAAGAAGTGAATCATAAAATTGTTTTATTTACCCGCGCACGGTATTGTACACATCAAAGTGACTAGAAACAATTTTATCTTTACTAGCTTTTGGCCGCGGCTTCGCTCGCATTAATTAAGAATTTGACAATCAATTCGGGTTGTACTCTGCTTGTAATATTATAATTCAATCATGATTCGAAAGACACGTATCGCCATCTATTATCACAAGAACGTTATTGTTGTTCTTATCGGGAACAGTATTTTTTTTCGGGATGAAAGGTACCCTATGTCCGTTTCGGTACACTTGAAAACGTATATGCTAAATGTCAGGATGATTGGTTCAGTGAATAATAAAATATGTTCGATAACTTAAACTTATTTCTACACACGGTCGATCACAAACAAACGATTCGTAAACAGGAAATTGGGTGAGTGACGTATCATGAGGTGAGAAACCAACAGGAAATCAGATGCGCGTCATCACACACACTTGATGGGAACCTAATGTCGCGCCCGCCAGGCTGGTGATGTGGTGATTATCCTTATTTGGAGAATATCTTGCTAATAAACACGAAATATACAAGATATATCTGGACCTCTATGGGGCGAAATTTTATACAAAAGCTAGTAACAGAATAAGACGCAGTATAAGTACGAGTAATGCGTCTTCTAGCTGATTAAAGAGTAGTAACTTTCTATAATTCATCATTGCTGCGATTCCGATAATGTATTTTAAAACAAGTCGCCGCTTATCACTTGCGACAAATCGTGTAAGAAAACATAACGAGAAAGCCATCACAATTCACTCGGAATAAAAGGATTAATGTAACATCTTCCAGCCTATACTCATAATAATTATTATAACTTCGTAGATCGTGAATAAAGAGAAGAAACAAGGCATGTACTAAATCCAAACACCGTACTCAAACCGAAACTGTATCATAGATCTAGCGATGAGTTTGGTGACGATGAGCGTGCAGTAATTTTGTATCACCGTGTGAAAACTCGGTGCAGTTGTTGATGAAATCGTGTTTTATATGTTATTTCAGTGAAGCTAAAACTGGACTAGGTATTGGTTGGTAGTCATCAATTTAACAGACCATAAAATATGTGCAACACTACTCTGCGCTCCAAAACACAGACTACTGACGGTGCTCAAAAAAGCGCCAAGCTGTTGTGAGACTGGGCTGTCCGTCGCTCTATGAGCTTTGAACCAAAATAACCACCATTTGATGCCCTGACAATTCAAAAGGCGACGGAACAAAAGAACTAGAACTCATAGGGGGAGGACTTTGCCCAGCAGTGGGAAGATGCAGTGAAACAGTAACAGTACCTGAAGTCAACCTCAGCGGCGGTGAAGACGTAGTTGAAGTTGCACATGGCGAGGAAGGAGTCCCGGAAGGCGAGCAGAAACAGCAACAACACCTGGTACTTGCCGAAGCTGCCCAGCTCGCTCAGGATGCCGTCCAGGTTGAACTGGCCCTCCTTGTTGTCTTCTGACATCTGGATAAAAAGAAAGAACTGCTATAAGGTCACCATTATAACCATAGAATTAGCAATCTTGTAAGAGAGCTGCGTTACACACACACAGTGAAATGGACTGTTGGAGGGTTAGGAGTCCAAAATTGTTATCAGCATAAAAAAGTGAACGCAATGTTACCTACATACTAAAACAATCTATGCTGAATGGAAATCACAGCGATCCCTGTTGTTTGTTGATACGATATTTTTTTTCATTTTAATGATATTCAATTGCTCATTATTAGGATCGTTGAACCTAATTTGCATAGGCCTAAAGTTTTTTTTATTTTTTTGCCTAGGTGGATATTAACCGTAAGATTTCAAAAAGTGTAACTAACAAGAACTTTGGGTTAGCGATCATCTATCTGTTCTTTCTCTTATAATAATCCATTGGGTAGGCAAAGCTGAAACGTTTTACTTAAATAAATAACTTACCCTGACACTAGTTTCCTTGGCTACCATGGCGACTGCTACAAATTACTTGCTGTTACTTAATCTTCTCGCAACGATGAGCATCATCCCTGTAACAAAATAAATATTCACTCACTTCCAGATGGTAAAAAATTCGCCGTCAAAAAAAACTAGCATTGTCAACAACACGCGGTACTTTTAAATGCACGTTTGGCATCCTTTTGGCAGCCTGCTTACACTGGCAAATACACTGTGTAAACATTGGCGCGCAAACTGTTACCAGTAATTTAGCATAATAACGATTATAGACTCTCTAGCGTTTCAAATTGTTGGTTCTTAAAAAAAATCTTCGACCCTATTCCCTATACCCTTTATGTCGTACTGGTATATTATATATATATATACTTTTCCAAAGATTCTAAAGACAATTAAGGTCCGTATTAATGCGAGGACTCCATAAAAAAGTTAACTGGCAGAAGATAGTGTGACAGAAAATATACGAAAATTTTCCTGTACTTACAATAAGCTAGGAAACTACACACCGCTGCGTGTCGTCCTATACTAATGTAATGTAAGGAGGATTTACTACTTATAACACAAAATGGACATTCTATTTAATGGCCAACTTTCCTCACCAGCCGTCATCGGGGTATCACAGGGACGTCACAACTCGTAACAATAGCTCCTTGTCACACTCCATACTCCATAAAATATAGCTAGATTAAAATGATAGATGCCGAACTCATGTAGCTAGTGCTGTGAAGATACTGATCTTATAGATATACAACCGGAACTAAAATTATTCAAAAATTATTTGCTGAAATATAGTAAAGTAGGTAAGGTAATACGGCGAAATTGCATCTTATTTAAATTCAAAACGCGGTTGGAGTTCGGAGCTTGTGTGTTCCCACTAAACCTAAAAGTTTTTTCTTTAAAATGTTTTTTTTTCTAATTCTATCTATTTACATTTATCGATTTGTTCCATCACTAAAATTTTTGCAACATTACGGTACCCTTGTAGGGACTTCGCACTCGTTGTTAATTAGTTGTATTGTTACGTCTATGAATTAGTATGAATTGTTTTAGTTTTAAAGGTGATTTTATATAATATGCTGATTTATATTATGGTAAGCACTGTATTTAAATAAATATATAAATCAATCGGAAGACGTTATTACAAAGTTACGGCGTCACATTTGCTGTCTGACTGTCATTTGAATCGAGCTATAATAAATGAACTATAGCGCAATCAATTTTCTCTTTTGACGAGAAAGTTGATTGCACTATTGTTGTTTTATGTTTAGACACTTTATAATATTTGTGAAGATTTGTCATAATGAACACAATCACACCTCAACACTGTTGCTCGTTAAAACATTCTTAATTGCGATTATTTGTCACAAGTAGTTGAGTTTTTAATTATTCTTCTATCGAACGAACTCTCTTATCGGTTTGCATATTATGAATACCATGCCAACACATGGTAACGGTGTCACACTGGTATCTAGATAGCATAGCATAACATCACGCCTAAAACTCCCGCAATGGTTAGGTAGAGGCGTACCCAACACGCCCACATTCCGCCAGAAATGTTTAAGTCCCATGTAATAAGGAGCGAACTTATTGCTATCAACTTGGTACAAATTCAGACTGCGAAAACCCAAGGACCTCCTGTTCACCAGCTGCGCTGACGTCCACTAGACCAACGAGTACCACTACCCTGCGCTCAGAAACAAAGGCTACTGACGTTGCTTAAAAAAGGGCCAAGCTGAAGTGGAAGAAGAAAGAAGTGGTGGGACTGGGCTGCCAGGTCTTCGTATGACCAATGAGGCAGTCTGTATTCTAGATCCTATTCAATTATTACTCAATCGTTACTTGTACCACTAGCAGGTCGCAAGCGCACTGCTGAGCATGAGGTCCTGGGTTGGATTCACGGGTAGAGCAAAGTGGTATTAGTTTTTTCCAACAGGAATTTTTCAGTAGCAGTCTGGATTTGTGCCCGGTTGATGGCAATAGGCTCGCCCCCTATTACATGGCACTTAAACATAACTGGCGAAATGTGGGTGAACTATCAGGTACACCTTTCCCTGACCTTTCGGGGATTACAGGCGTGATGTTATGTTATGTTGTTAAACAATAAAAAAGTTCAAAAAATATTCTTTTATATTTTAGATTTCTAAAGAATACATTTGAGATTTTTACCTAATAATATAATTGAAATTAAACCTTGACCAAATAGGTACTCACCATCTTTGTGATATTTTATAAGCTTTCCCAACGATCTCAGCTATTGTTTGATTCAGTAAAAGTATTATTATTTTGTAGGTAAAACCTATACCTGTGTTATTTTGTTACTCGAAAAAATATATGCCAAAATTTAAATAAGCCCTGGTTAGTGTTTGCTTTAACTTTCACTTAATAACAATATTAAAAAAACAGAATTTTCACCAAAAAAAAACCAACACACAACTTACTAGATAAACTAAATAGACCGATCTGAGAGAAGAACTGTCAGGGGAGGTAATCGGCTTTTATATGATTTGATTCAAATGACAATGCTAAAAAGAATAACTAAATAATGAATACGGTCAAGACCGACTCGGCCACAACATTATGGTTCCGCACTAAACTACACTGAGCAGTCACTTGCGTTTCCCAGCTTTTTATTTCTTTCCGCTTCTAACTGACACACCAAATAAGTCCAAAAAAATACTGTTAATCTGCTTTCGCATCACATTATGCCAAAAACGCTTATTGACAAAAAAAAACAAATTTCCAAAAAAACACTTTACTTTCGGAAGTCGGTGACTTTGTTTGTTTCATTGACTTTTTTGGTGTTTTTTTGGAAGGCAGTTTTTTATTCTACCCTTATTAGTTGTAGTTAATACCACACAAATCCTTGTCATGAAACAATTTAACACTGTGAATAGAAGTTATTAAGAAACCAACGTCAGCACAGACCGAGAAGAAAAGGAGCTAACTCAAAAATGATGCAGGTGGAAGGAGGAGGTTATTGCTCCTCCTTTTTTAGAAGTCAGTTAAACATTCAAATTCTCGCGTTGCATAGATCTCGAGAAAAACCGAGATTATAAACGTCCCTAAACGTTCGGGACCTTGAAAATATTGATAATTAATTTGGTAGATTTGTATATATTTGATATTATTAAACTTTCGGCCTATTTCACTAGAGACAGAACTGGTTGTTAACGAATCGTTTTTGTAACCGGTCGCTTTCTCAGTTTAGAATATTATGACGATTATTAAAAAGATAACTTGGAATTTATGAAGTTTACGACCGTGGACCAGTAACCATTATGGCAAGTTGGACGGTATTATGTACCAAGGTCGAGGGCGGGCCCCCCTTGACCTTGGTACATAATACTGTGAGAATAGTAATAACTTGAATTTTATCATAGTTTCGAAGTAGACACAAAAATTAATAATGTAGTTTTTATGTAATTTAGTACTTTTTTAATTATACATGTAGATAGTTGGAATATATTGTATCTTCTATAATATGTACTATCATTCTCATTGTGAAAGATGAATATAAATTAATTAAATTAATGTGGGCCAAAATAACTACGTTGTGGAGCCCTGACACAGCCAGAAGGCGACGCTATAGACCTCGCAGGAGATGGCGGGACGAGCTCGACAGAACGACCCGTGGTCCACATTGGCCTTGGATCGAAAGATTTGGAGGTCATGGGGGCCTCCCCCCTTTGCCCATTAGTGGGATGACACAGGCTAACAGTAATATATTATATTGTAGTTAAAGTCTGTATGTCTATAGATACAGGCACTATAAGTATGGTTCAAACTTTGTTTACTTTTGAAAATCCTGTTATTTTTGTAAGAAGCTGGCTGATTCAGCCCAGCACGACTGCAGCTGTCGCTAATGAGTGTTAGCGCCTATATTGTTATGCTAATTAGCGTTTGTCATAATACAACATGTTTCATAGTTTGAGTCATTTTGCTTATCATCAATTTTTCAGGCGTTTATTGTCAAAACTTATGGATTTTAATATTAGAGACAGTATACGCCATTGTGCCAAAAACGATATCCTAAAATAGGTCAATTGGGTCGACTATACCTGTATGTGGACTGGAGTAACAAATTAACGAAGTTAAATAAAACTAGTGTTCTTCTTATTGTATTGATTGTAATCTTGCGAGTAGGGATGGGCTATTTGAAAGATGATGTGGCTAGGTGGGGTGACCACCGCTGACGAGCGGAAGAACAAGGCATGCGCCGACCCTTAATGAATTGGGATAACGGCAGGAGAATGATTGATAATGTAGGTACATACGGGGTGAAAGGACACCGACGCGAAAATGATTACCACGTATTCAGTAAATCATTCTGAAGCCCCCCCCCCTCCCCCACAAATAAAATTTCCATCGGTTAATAAAAAAAAATCAGCTGTTCCATACATTTTGACAGTGTTGGTATTGCACTTTTGTAGGAAACAACTGTTTTTGTTTCAATAACGAATGAAAAATTTCTGTGTGGCCCCCTCAGAATGATGTACTGAATACGTGATAACCGTTTTCGCGTCGGTGTACCTTACACCCCGTATAATTTTATATGTAGAAGACGTAAACTCACAGTGATTACTGTTGATTTCCTCAACCTATTGCGTATGCACATAATGACGATACTTTCTTAGGTCTCCGTAATGCCGCCATGTTACCTAGCCATGACAATTTGTTTGTTTTATTTAAAAAATGTTCACTTTATGTCCAGCATCAGAACAGTTTATAATCAAAGTAAACACGTAATTATTTGAGTGAGATGTTGCAGTATAAACAAGAGTGTTCCGTCTGGAAGCGCGTCCTAACGAGAACAAACATCATTCTGTTCTACACAAACATCGAACACTTGTTCAAACTATTATCAGTAATGCGACGAATTTTACGCAAAAATAACCTAAATACTTAATGGTTGTGTTTGCAAACTGAACAATTGATCGTTTTTAGGGTTCTGTACACGAAGGGTAACCAACGGGACCCTATTACTAAGCCTCCGCTGTCTCTCCGTCCGTCCGTCTGCGGGCTGTATCTCACGATCCGTAAATGGTAGACATTTGAAATTTTCACGGAATGTGTATTTAACAACAAATAATAAATTACAAATTAAAGGGGGCTCCCCTACTACAATGGTACGGAACCCTTCATGCACAAGCCCGACTCGCACTTGGCCGGTTTTTTTTTAGTAGACACAAGTGTAACAAATTGACCGATGTATTATTCAAACTGGCAATTTCAGTGGCTAAGCACAATTATCGTTGTTTGTTTTCAATATCATGATCTTCCGAGCTACGCCGCGACCAACGTAACGAAGTTCAGTACGCCTACGGTATTGCTACGCGGTTCCGTAGCAAGGTCTCTACGAGCCTGGCTCTACGCTTGCCTGCTGCTATTCAAACTTTGTCTTCAACCGTCTGAAGTACCTCCCCTGCTACGAGATTAATTAGTTAGAATAGAACACGGGAATTATACAACATGGAGTGCAAAATCGAGTGTGCGAGCTGTATGTTTGTGAGTACATACCCAGATTCGAACACAAATCAGCCTTCATGGGAAAGTTTTGTATTTACAACACAGTCTTTCAGAATCAGATTAAAAGGCTAAATACTGGATTGAAGGCTTCCCCGTGTTTACACAATAAAAATAAACAGATTGTCTGTACTCACGGACACAACTTTAAAAATCCAATTTGAAAACAAGTGAAACACTGGTAACGAATAACGCGTTAAATGTAAGTTTAAAGAGACGTGTTTTTTCGGCAAGTCCAGGGGCACCATTGATCATACAACGCTGTCTTGACTCAGTTACCTACTTCCTATTGTTCAGAGCAACAGGAGAAAAGCGACCACTTCAACAGAGCGGTTGCTGAATGAACTGTGCCTTGCGGACGCGCCGCCTGTAGCTGTGAGTATTTATTTCGAAGTGTTATTTACCAGTTTGATATTGGAACGAAACTAAAATATTTTTCAAGTTCATTTTGATTTATAAAATTTTACGAACCATAATAATATGGTTTATTGGACCTAAGTTAGGCCCATTTTAAAGTCAAATCACAAAGATGTTCCGAGTTTTATGAACTCATTCATTTTCACCGTTTCCATTCAAATTTTTTTCGGTTCACGAAGCTATTTACATACTACCGGCTCAAGTTATTTTTAAAACAATATGTTGCCGTTATGAGATTTTCAAAAGATTTGTCATTGACTCGTCATCTTATTTTCATAATGTTTATTTATCGATCCATAATTATATAGTTTTATTAGCTGAAAAGCTGTTTAGTAAAGGACGTAAAACCTTCATCAGAAGAATTTACTTGCCATAGATGCTGATGATGATAATATTATTTTAACGTCGCTCTTATATGTATATAGATATACATAATATAAGTAAACACTAATTAAACGTGCTGTAACAAAATATACTGGAATGAGCAACCGATCTAATAGGGACACCAAAAAACATAAGATTCTCTTGTAAGAACAACATATTTCCGAAACACTCGCGAAAAATGAAAACTACTTACACAAAACGTTCACTGAATGTAAGCTCGTTGTTACGTAAAGCTATTACCACACGAGAGCAACTGAAAGCCACCGAGCATTTCCCTACCTTATATACAAAATCGAACATAACCACTGTTACACGTAATCATAGACGTTGCGGCCGCGCATCACACGCCGGTGACGGCCTGGCGACCGACAGACAACCCCCAGTGACTCACCACTCACTACAACAAAAGACGAACTGAAAGGCTGCAGTATCTGCCTCTAAAAGCTACACTAACGTGTGGTTGCACGAGAACGTATCAAACTGCAGTGTAGTCAAATATTTTTCTAACTTAACTACATAATATGTATTTTTTTAAATCTGCCTGTGTGTAAAATTCATGATTTTTCAAAGTGACAATGTTAAAAATTTCGTCAAATTTACCTGCGATGCGTCACTGACGGGTGTGCGCATTTTGTATTACAACACAGCCCCTATTGTTTTATTGAATCAAATAGCAATATAAGGATGCGGACGGGACGTATTTACCAAGTTATTATTTTATGATGCACAAAGGTGATAGTCGGCAGTCGCAACCTCTATGATTCACCTATATCGTGGATCTACATTATGTTGATCTAAGTTATCAGCACAGATGTTTAATGCAAAATCATCGTCACCCTGACCTTCCTTTTATATATTTTCTGTCATCAGTCGCTGAAGGGGCTGATGGCTAAGTATAACAGTCGCAGACGTCGATCCTCAAGCTTAAGCAATCGAGCTGGTCGGTGAATGGGTGACCATCTATCACCCCCTGCATACTGAGACAGCTCCGTGTCCCGAAAAGCATGTTAAACCGTTGGTCCCAGCTGTCATTGGTAGATCTTTGCCAGTCGTTATGAGTAAGCAATCTAAAGCACGTGAGTCTGACAACCAGTCTTAGCAAAGGGTATCGTGTTACCCAGTAATTAGATTGTGGAGGTCAGATAGGCAGGCGCTGTAGTAACATAAAGGTATTCAACTGCATCCGGTAAGACCGGAAGCCAACCCTAGCATAGTTGGGAAAGAGACACGATGATGAAATCCATCAGTCGTAAAGCTCCTCTAGTTATAGCGCAGAAGGAATAGTTATATTTTTTTGGACAAACCCCTGTTAAAAGGTACTGCTGTGCAAAATAATCTGATAAGTGCGCCTATGAGAATGCGCGGAGAATCTAACGTCAACTTTGACACGCTGAACTTGGTCCGACGTAATAACAAGTGATGTGGCCACTTTACACAGAATCTGCGCTGTGTCGTTCGGTTAAGTAATATAGTTACAAACCGGGCGCCCAAGTCCAGGTGCCACTCCCACTATTAAACTCTTTTAGGGAGTGAATTGACTCACACATCTTTCGTTAGTGTCCACATCGTCATCATCACCTGCCTAGCCGTTTCCTAACTATATATGGGTCGGCATGCAGTCAAAGCGACTGCCTATCTGACCTGCCCAACCCAATAAGTACTGGGTAATACGATACCCCTTGGTAAGACTGGTTGTCAGACTTTCGGGCCACTGACTACCTGTAACGGCTGTCAAAGATCTACTAATGACTGTCGGGACCAACGGCATAACGTGCTTTCAGAGGCACGGAGGAAACTCGGTATGTAATGGATGCTTTCCATCTACGGACCCACTTGAAAATCGACCTTCCTTAATGCCAACTTTTATTGTAAAAGAATATCTTGTTACCCGACTACGACAAAGAAACGTTATGCTTATTTGGATATGCGTAACTAAACACACCGGTTGAAGCCGTGCATTGTCTGTCAATGAATTTAGATATTTATTTAATAAGACTACGGGGCTGCTGATCTTCAAGAAAAATAAGTACAAGATAAGCGTGATGTACGTAAAACGATGTGGTTAAACGCTGTGAGTAATGAAATTTAAATTACTTGTTTGTAATTCTTAATATCACGATATAACGATTACACCGATGGATAAGGCAAAGCGGTGTCCCTATAGCACACCCACATCTCACAATTTAATTTAAGTGTGATGTTTAAGGGGTGATCCTATTGAGTATTAGATATCAACTGGGCACAAACTATTGACTACTAATGAAAAAATCTAGTGACTACAACGCTAACCAATAGATCATAGACCTCGTTAAGAGTTAACTGGAGTGAAGTCAAGTGATAGGTATTCACTTAGTATAATGTGCTAATTTGCTAAATTACATAAGAATAACAAGATTGTTGTTGTTCACTCCATCTGTTTACTACATCTTCAATCACGATTCGCGATAGACACATAAACAATAAGGATGAGCGCGCACGAGCTTTACATTCAAAACGACGCTAGTGTAGCCTCTGTCAAGGGCTGTTCAGGCTATAATATGTGCATTATTACTACGTTACGTAAACGTTCTAAAGAGTTGTCTATTAATAGAAGTTACTAGCTTTTCCCGCAGCTTCATTTACCTTATGGTCAAAAATGATCCTACGGGAACGTCTTAAATAGGTATAGTCTATGACAGTCGGAAAAAAACACGCTTCATTAGTGAAAGAATTTTCGGAATCGGATCAGTAGTTTCGAAGATTAACTCCAATCTCAAAACTTTACCTCATTATAAAGGGTGTAAAAAGACCCTTAACGAAGCTGAAAGGCATTTGCTCTCCCCGTCAATGCGATCATTTTTTTGTTCTAGACCATACCTGGGAACCTTCTAGTTACGGAGATATTGGGGGTCAAAGTTCCAACTTTTTCACAGGTTTTTTTTTTAAATACATGTTTTTAACGTAAGATTTTTACTTTAAACAACTCCACGACCCCCGTACTATTCAATCCATCCGTCAGCACAATGTCCTGTGTGCGTTATATTGACTCTTACCGTCAAACATGATTTTTGACCCCAAAAAAAAAAGTCGTTTCCCAGCAAAAATTTTTGCGTAAAGTTACTTAGTTTGATGTACAGAATGCTTGGTTGACGGCTTGGTGAAGGGTCTGTTTACACCCCGTATATTGTCTAAGCATATAATTCACGTCTCAATATGTTCGTAAACGCAAATCTCCGAAACTAAATAATCGATTTTAATGAAATTTTGTAAATGTGTATGGTTTGTTCCAGCTTTGGATCTGATAGGAGGTGCCGTGCCAAGCAGGGGCGGGTCGCTTGTATATTATATACTAGCACTTCGCCCGCGATTTCTTCCGCAAAAATTGTGATAAAGCGGCTAATTTGCGTGATATAAATATAATTTATAGCTTTAGCACCCACGAATAATGAACGAGTATCTTTAAAAAAAATTAGAATTGTATCATTAGTTTCGGAGATTACTCTTTACATACAATCTTACAAACAAATTTTGCCTCTTTGTAATATTAGTATAATAGATCATTATCATTATCATGGCATCCTTTATTTATCTTAATACATATTTTATACATTTTTATAATTTATGCCTTTATAATAATAAAACACATTTAAAAATAGTATATAATTACTATTATTGTGAAGGAAAACATCGTGAGGAAACCTGGACTGGATTAATATAAGTCTGAATTCGCCAACCCGTCTTGAGCAAGCGTGGTGATCAATGCTCGTGCCTTCTCAGTATGAGAAGAGGCCTTTGCCCAGCAGTGGGACAGTAACAGGCTGGTATTATTATTCTTTTATTATTTATATAATTACATAACACAACATCACGCCTGTAATCCTCTAAGGGTTAGGCAGAAGGATACCTAATAGAACACCCACTCATGTTTTAAGTCCCATGTAATGGGGGGCGACCCTGTTGTCATCAGCAACATCAACACTAGACCAACGAAGTAGTATATATATTTATTATATTATTATTAAGTAGGTGCCTATAGACAATAAATTGTCTGGCAGTCACTAATGTGTTGAATCTAGTTGCTTGTAGGTACTCTGATGCGACCCAGTCGTGATCTAGTACATTGCTGGAAGCAAGTCATTCTCGAACAGATGCAGTTGTTCCGGACTTCTGTGTAACAAACAACAAACTGGCTTCACTAGTTGCACGAACCGGTTACAGATTTCAGTGTATTTTTTTTCACATTTAAATTCAACTCAATCAATCGTCCTGTAATTATTTAGCCTATTTTGGTGCATGTAGGTACACGTTTTTATTTATTATGCAAATTATTCATTTAATGAAAGCCGTGAAGGGATTTGAATATTTTGGCCGACTAACTTGCTCCGTTTTATTTTATTTTGATCCACAGCCACACATAAAACTAAGTATATAATAACTAATAAACAATACAAAGTATTGAATGAGGCAAAATCTTCAAAAACATTACGTTTCCGAGATTTAAGATATTGTTTATATTTATACAAGCTATTGATTGACACAGTTCTTAAGCCTGGCTTAATTTGAAAAAAAAAATAGCTAAAGTAAGGCAGGCCAGACTTCATACAAAAATATTCAACCCCTTTATAAAAAAAACTCAATTACCGCTGTACGGCTGCACCTAAATATTTGCACATGCTCGGAATAGGTAAAACCAATTTCTCTTTAGACTTGTGTGTTTCGACTTACTGACTTATGTTTTTTTCTAGTAATTTAATCATCATTCACCACTGATCAATAATTATATATATAATTACACAACACCCATTCACCTAAACATCCATTTTGGTCTGTACATCCGTGTGCCCTCCTCTAGGTAACCGTGTACTACATCATTTGTTTATGAAGTCCACCACGGTGCCGCCTGGGTGCCTCATTGTCAATACTCCACAATACTGAGAACCCCGTAGATCACACGTGCCAAGAATTTCGTTTGTAAATATTAAATGGTTCCGCCTCCATTTGTAAATCAATAATAAAATGCATTTAATTTAATTCCCATTAAAATATTAGTTGATATAACAATAACGTGTATGTTATGAGTAAGAGCTTGTACCGTTTCTGTTCAAGGCTACCGAGACATCGCATACAACTATTACTTCATTATAAATATTGTACTTTCCCGTTTTGTAGAATATTCTCCGATGAAGATACTTTGTTTTTTTTTATCTTTAACATGAGGCCTCTACGCAGGATCTACGAGAGCGTAGCACCGCGTACCCGTAGCTGAGTGAAGAGCCTACGACATTTTGGTATGATTGCTTAGTGTAGTACCATTATTTGTTTGTTTCTAGTCATAACTTTTACATTTACTGTAAGGTAGTAAATGACACGATACATATTGTTTTACACTCGGTAGCTAGCAAAGTGGATCTAAATTAGCTAGCTAGTTATTTGTTAATTTGACAAACTAAATAAAAACTTCTTAAAAAATCTAAGTAATATTATCGTTCTGTTTAAATATCGATATCTATCATGACTGTGCAGTTTTGCTAGCCAATATAGTTGACCCTATATCCCTAAAACTTCGTGACATTAACTAAATGTAGAAAATGTTTCCTTGTTTTATAATTTGACTAACAATAGAACAAAGTTAAAAAAGAGCTCTTGAGAAGTATAATATTAGGCGCTTATCAACAGTTGGTACCCGAGTAGTACGATATCGCAACACTATCGCTGGCGACACTTTACGACGCACATTTACGATTGTTAGGTAAAATAATATGATGCTTGTAGATCTGCTATTTTAATGTAAAGTGTATCAGGCCAAGCTAGCCACTAGCCTTGATAAGATTTGGCAAAATAAATGTAGAATCGACGGGTGTCACACCCTTCAGTTCACAAATTTTATGAAAATAAAGAATAGAGAGTACCTCTACATTCAGGTTAAATTCTAGTGTAGGCTGTAATAATATGGCCGATGCTCACTCGATAGTAGATTAGTTCATAGATATTCATTCGGTGACCTGTTACTAATCGAGGTAATTGTAAACATTATTTTAAAGTGTACCTACTAATAAAATTATGGATCGTTGTGTCTGAAGTAAATAAATTGAATTGAATTGAAAAATTTGTATACTGCACGTCTTGCTGCCTAGGAAATTTTATTTTAAATAAAAACAATAACATAATAATCTCATCAGTTTTGAATAGTTTTCCTGAGAAGAATGCTAGTTGTCAATAGATTGCAAAATATGGCTTTTGTAATGACCATAAATAGGAGGAAAACGAAAACATTAAATACCAATAAGTATTTAGTTTTGTTTTTCAAGGATTTTGGTTAATAGGTAACGTGGAAATACTGAAACATCAAACAACAGCCCGCTTTTCATACAAATTCTACGAAATTGCCATAGGTACGTAAGCCTACCGACTTACGGAAAATTGTCTCCAATGACGACTGTGACGTGCTCAGTGTGTTTAGCGAGAGTGGGCAGGCGATAAACTTTTTGAAACTGTCAAAGTGTCGGTTCAAAGTGGCCTCATTACTATAAGATCGGTACTTATAGCGGATCTCGGTATTGGGTCGAATCACTTGCGTTAACGATCCTCAGAACAGGTGATGATCTCTATGCACTTACAGTTGTATGTGGCTATTACATAATTTGATGTAACATCTTGCATGCCATGTTTGTATGTATTCTCATATTTTGGACAAATAAAAACTATCTTATCTAATGAGCGAGAATGTGGATCTCTGAACTTTCTACTTATCCCCGTAAGAAATGCATGCAGACTTAGGTACTTCTATAAGAATAAAATTTAAAAAACCCAAATTCACGATGACACTACAATAATGACTGTTACTAACTGAAGTGTACCTTCTAGATAAACAGTAACCTTGTCGTGGCCCTGACACTGACCTCATAGTGTGACGTGACCAGTTCAGAGACACGGCCCATCCCATACATTGCGATTATCCTGTAACCGGGCAAGCCTCTTACGTCAGATGCATAGTGACGCGCTCTGATTTGTCAGTACCAATCATACGTACATATTTCATATGAGAGCTTGAACGATCAAGTACTTAGGTTGTGTGGTCTCAAAAACAACCAGACCTGAACTGAACCTAAAATTCGAAGAAATATGGGATCCATCAATCCACACTAGACCCACTCCCTCTCAAAGAGAGGAGGCCTCCGTCCCAGCATTGGGAATATTAAAGAATATGCTTTGATTCTAAATACTTAGGAATATAATGTTAAATTAAAAGACGTCCGTTCGAGAGATCCGTTAGAGTGATAACATCAAAGAGGAATTTATTGCAAATGCTAGATCATTATGGCAACAGGCAAGAGGAAGGATGAGAGTCACGCAATAGTTTCATGACTAACACATATTAGGAGGAAAGATTCGAGAGTAGATAAATCCACACGTGCTGAGCATTTACACATGATACATATTATACATAATATATATGAAAACCCACGAGAGATCTTATGTTATCCTTAAAATGTTACGAACGTACATCAATCAATCTGCCTAGACTTTTCCCAAGAATGTTGAGGTCAAGTTTCTGTCTAACCGGATGCAGCTGAATACCAGCATGTTACATGGAGCGACTGCCTCCTATCTGATATCTGACCTCCACAACCCAGTTACTGGATAACACGATACCCCTTGGTAAGACTGGTTGTCAGATTTTCGGGCTTCTGACGACCCGTAACGACTGTCAAAGATCCAAGAAGACAGCCGGGACCAACGGCATAGCATGCTTTCTGAGTTTCTTTGTATGTTAAGATCCAAAGACTGACCGCGGCAAGAGTAGCTTAACCTGATCGATCATTGACGACATTGGAGATCGGTTAAAACAACATATTGATATTGAATTCCACTTCATCCATTTGAAACTCGTACCAAAAAATCATATTATATTATATTCGAAACGATCACCCATCTATGAGCATGCCGAGGTAAAGCAGCTTAGTCATGGAGCAACCGACACGCGTGGTTGTCACAAACCAATGACGTCTGGTAACCTCATAAGTCTCATAACTCAATGTGGTTAAGAAAGTACCTGTGTGTCATCTGCGTACCTACTATGTGCGTCAAGAGAAAGCGGAAAATGCGCAAAACTTCCCAGAAAATACCGATATTGTGGAGTTATGTCGTAACAGTGCTGTGAAGGTCAAGGTGATACAGCAATACTGTTTTATAGGGGGTTTGAATGAAGCCTGGCCTACCTCATTTGGTAGGCCAGTTAGGCAGACTAAAATATTCAAAACCCTTTCAAATTACTGTTATTTTTTCAATTAAATTTTTATCATAATTATTTTTATTAATTTAGTTTATATTTATAGAATGATAGGCTTTTATAATGGACTAGCTTATGCCCGCGGCTTCGCCCGCGTGGAGTTCGGTAATTGCCCACGGGATCTTACTTCTGGGATAATAAGTAATCTATGTATGTATAGTAGATACATGGTTTTTATATAGTTGCTTATAACTTGCAAATATTAGTTCATAGTAATATCAATTAGGTACTTTACATATTGTTATGTGAATATTGATACCTTGGTTTGAGATTGGACACCGGTGACGAAAATCAAATGATTAATTAGGAATCTATTTATAGACATAAAACTTTTACATAATATTTAATATCAATGTCGCGTATCACGAGCCAACGCGAAAATCGGTGGAATAAACCATATTTACAGACGTCTACCTCAGAAAAATCCTACCTACTTACTTAATAGGTAAATACTCCCACGCCCCGCACGCCCCGCGCCACACTGCGCACCATGCGCCCGTCTACGCGAGCTTCGAAACCCTATTTGACTCTGTTGGGGGATGATTTTGATTTTTGAAAAAACTGTGATACACGTATCTCGTAATTTTAATTGAAAAGTATGTACACAAATTGTCAAGTCAATCGACTGCGAGAACAAAAAATTTCATAGAAAATTCAACACCCCATTTCACCGTTTTAGGGGTGGAATTTCGAAAAACCCTTTCTTAGTGAATACCTACTCTTTACAAAGAATACACACTCCAAATTACATGTCTCTAGAACCAGCGGATTGGGCTGTGCGTTGATATATCAGTCAGCCAATCACGACATTGAATTTTTAAATTGGGGAATGATTTTGGAAAAACTGTGATACACGTATCTCATAATTTTATCTGAATAGTATGTACACAAATTGTCAAGTCAATCGACTGCGAGAATAAAAAGTTTCATAGAAAATTCAACACCCCATTTCACCCTCTTAGGGGTAGAATTTCGAAAAACCCTTTCTTAGTGGATACCTACCCTTCACAAAGAATACACCCTCCAAATTTCATGTCTCTAGGACCAGCGGTTTGGGCTGTGCGTTGATATCTCAGTCAGTCAGTCAGTCAGTCAGGACTTTGAATTTTATATGTATAGATGGCCAAATCCGAAACTATGAAGAATAGCGAAAAATACTCAAAGGAGTCTCGAGCCCGATTGTGATGAGAACTTAATCTGCATCATTCGATTTTGCAAAAATCAATATTCCTAGCCAGGAATCGAACCCATTGATTTTGGAAAAAAAACACACACTTTATTATTACACCATTCGACAGGTAAGGGGTTTTCCATTAATTATGATACACCCTGTATGTATAGGTACACATTTGTGTATTATACTTAGATAGTGATTGGTTAGATGAACTAGCTACGATAATATTGCGTTACTTACTTAGTAATCATCCTATGATTGATGATTGAAAATAAAACAATAAAAAATGTAATGTAATGAACAATCACGGAAGATATCCCGTAAGTGACAGTATAAGTATAATAAAAAATATGCCTAACATAACATAACATCACGCCTGTAATCGCCGAAGGGTTAGGTAGAAGCGCAACTAATAGTACATACACATTTCGCAAGATATGTTTAAGCCCCATCTAATAGCCTACTGCCATCAACCGGGTAAAAATCCAGACTGCTGCTGCTGCTGCTGTGGCTATTACTGAGAAATTCCTGTTGGAAAAACCCAACAACACTTTGCCCGACCTGGAAATCGAACTCGGGACAGGCCGACAAGATGATGTACACACATATTAATATTGCTTGTTTGTAAAAAGTTATGGTTTGAAAGAAGGCATTTTATTAACTTTGGTATTCAGTTGATTATTACTTGAATCTTTTGGCCTCATAGAGGACGAATTTAGTCTAATGTATGTCTTATTTTTATTTTTATCTTAGGTTTGCTTTTTATATAATTTTGTTTTATTTTAAACGATCGGGTCCAAAACTATATCTAATGAAGCCTATATGTATTTTAAGTTAAGCATCTAGCTGCAGAGCGGTGAAAACTGCGTTCAACTCCATGCAGTAGTTTTTGCGTGATGCGCGTACAAACATACAGACGGAAAGACAGACAAAAATTCTAAAACCTGTTGTTTTAGCTTCTGTTGTTCTAAAAAAGACCCTCATGTATTTTTTTTCAATATCTGCAGACATCGGCCTGTTACAATGTTATTATATAGATTGAATCATTTTGTTTTGTCCTGTGCGAGACAAATAAAGAGGTACTTTTTTAGTTTTATATAAGTATCGCTAAATATCTACTCTATCAAAATAAAAATAAAACTATAAGGCATGCTTGAACAAGATAAGTACGTACGATAACAAGCAAACACTGAAAACTGACGAATTGACGGCAACTGTCCAATCCACAGAACTGTTCAATCAGCGATACTGACTAATCAACGAAACTGGCGAATTACAAAAACTATCGAGTGAGAGAAACTGACCAGTGATACGCGGACTCACAGGGCGGGCGAGGGCGGCCTAGGGCAGCGGGTCACTGCATCAATTGCATGCACTTGCCGCGATTACCGACGTAATCTATATTTACATAATCCTGATGTTTACAATAACAGTCGCTCGCACGTGGACCGTTATACTTAACGACTCGAATTCTTCGTCGTATACATAGTAACTCGATTAATCTAGTCTCCCTGAGTGACACTGAGAACTAAGTAAACAATATAACGAGGTGTAAACGGATCCTTCACGAAACCGTCAAGCAAGCATTCTGTACATCAAACTATAAATAATTCTAGGCTAAAAATATTGCAGGTACTTTAATAACTTTTTTGGGAGTAAAAAATCACGGTTTACGGTAGGACTCTTCACTCAATGTAACGCACTCAAAAGATCGTGCTGATGGGTGCATTGAATTGTACAGGTGAATAAACGCATTTAGTTATTTGCGGTGCAAGTAGGCCTTATAATTTTTCGGTAACCTAAAACCTTCTTTCCGCATTGTAGGCAGAAGAAGACAAGAGCCGTACTATTGTATGAATACGAAATAAAATGCGAAATTACAATTTAATAATTAAATTGTAATTTCGCATTTTATATCGTATTGCCAATTATTGGCAATGACATGCCCATTGTCCTGGCCGGGTTTTAAACTCTATCGTTTCCATACGTCACAATAATGTATGCCTTCTAATTTATTATCCTTAAGGAATTTCCGAGTGTCGCTTCAAATTGAATCGTTAACTATGACACGAAGATCACACGTCACACGCGTCACCTATGAGTCCTGCCTAGCATGATTCAATTTATGAGTACTTATACCTATGAAAGAAATAAAGAAACACGTCAAAGTAGGTCACGAACTTTTGTGGCTCACGAAGTTACAAAGGTCTTCTGCCAGGTGTTGCCTTTAGGCACAACCTCTTTGTTAAAGGAATACCTGAGTAATCGACCCTCTACTATCGATGACAGTTCTGTCGTATGAGTCATTATACACCTTTATATAAATGTGTTTTTTTTTTAAGTGGGACAACAAGAGGCATCCGATTCCATTAGAGATACCGGGAAACTTTCTTACTTATTTTTTTGGTAACTGCCTCATTGCTGTGCATGAGGTCCTGGGTTTGATACCCGGGTTGGGCAAACAGGTACTGGGTTTTTCCATCAGGAATTTCTCAGTAGCAGCCACGGAGTTTAGATGTGTGCCGGATGATGGCAATGCCTCACCCTTTATTACATGGGACTTAAAACATAACTGGCAAATACTAACTAATAAGTACATCTCTGCCTAACCCTTCGGGGATTACAGGCGTGATATTTTATGTTTTTATTTTGTAAAGTATGAGTTGGCCATAAACATAAGCTAGTCAAAAATACTATAGTGGCTTGTATTTAATTTAATTATTAATGATTTGGGGATGTTTTGGGGGTGGACGTGCTGCCCAACTCGTGAGGACAAAATGCACGTTATCATATTAATTGTTCAACAAAAGTAAAGTGTAGTGAACAAGTACTGACAACGTAGAAATAGGTCGTGACATAGTCGGCTGGGTCCGTCGACTGCGCAGATACCTTTATGTACATACATTAATAAATTATGTACAGGGTGAACTCTGCCCATCCTTATTTAATACGATTCATAGTCCGATACAGACTGTTCAATAAAAACTAGAAAATGCTAATTGTCTGCAAAGTACCTATTGTTAAGATAAAGATTTGTTGTAAATAATAATTATTTAGCTAGTATGTGGTTTTTCTGGGGATAATTTTAGGTACTTATAATATCAAACAATGTTATGTATCTAAAAAACGAAATAACACACGGTATCTTCAAAAATTAAATGAAGAATCAATTTGATATTTTTAAATAAACGATTCATACTTTTAAAACATAAGTTATAAGAGCGTAGAAAAATATATTTAAGAACAAATATTATGTGCAATTCATATAAATAAAAATACATAATAAACGTGACACCTAACAAACAAACACGAGCAAGTAACCATGAGAATCTACCCATACTCATGAAGCAGTCATTCACGCTACGTTCGGAACAGCTGCGCCAATAGCAGTAACTATACCCATAGACATGCGCATGCGCTGCCCTCTGCAGTGCGCGGTACATTGACTTCGCTAGGACAATGACACATCAACAGCCTTGCTTTCAAGTGCACTCGCTTTCAGCGGGTTTTCAACTAACTTCATCAATTGTCTTAGGCCGCAGCAACTCTGCTTCATGAATAGATCAGCCGCCATTTCAGTAGTAACCGTATTTGTGGACATTTAACTATAACACAAATAAAAATTATTCAATTCTATTCTACCATCTTTCAGTTACGCTGCTCGCGTTTAGAATATGAATGGTTGTTGGACAATAGCATAGGTTGCCAATTTGACAAGCTGATGCGGGGATTGTCAATGATTTAAGGCAGAGGCACGTTAGAGCAGGAGACTCCTGATTTCTACTGGGGTGATTGTCGAGTATGCAATTGTGTACCCGCACCCCAGCCAGAAGTGATGAGGAGGAACACCGTGTGGTTTTAGACAGTAGGAGTCTGACAGACCCCTCCGCCTGCCCCACGGCGGAGGACATCCATTGAGAATTTCCACCCGAAAACGGCGACTCTTGATTTAATCAATTGGATTGTTGCGCTGAAATGGATTTGGGTCTTGGAGTGCAAAAGCCTGAGCTGAAGACTAACAATTTTAGGGCAATTCGTATTACGTCTAGCAGTAGATTATCTTGAACCTGTAGGGCCAAAACCTGAACCTATTATAAGTAATTAAAGATGCAGTCACACAAGTTTTTAGGTAGGCAGTAACCTTCGGCTCACAAGAATTTATTACAATCATGTAGGTGTAGGTATGTAATTGGCAATGAAATTATCCAGATGTTATGGGGTCGTAACTCTTCTAAAGTACCGCAGCTGCAATTTCAGAACCCCTTAGATTTATCGCAGCAGGCACCTTGAACATACACGTGTCGAGAAATCTCGTAAAAATGCGTAAGCGCTACGTAGAATTTGACGCAAGTTTAGAGGTTCCACAGAGCACGTACACGCATCGGCAGCCGCTGCTGGAGGCGGCATTGGTAAAACTTCTTATAGGTACAAACTCAGCGTGTCGCCATTTAACCACAACAGAAACACGGATTAGTAGAGGAGCCCTAAAAAGCAAAAAAAGGTTATATGATGTATGCCCTGCAAAAAAAATCGTGACCTTGAAATACTCGAGCGCGTAAGATTATTATACAGACGCTATATCTTGATGTCCTATCGTACTGACCCATAATCTGAATTCCTCCACATAAATTGTATGAAGGAATTTCCTTAATCTGACGGCTGGAAAAAAAAATGTTTGATGTGTCATCCGAAAATTCTACATCATTAATTAATGTCCTGCGGGATTTTCTGCGAACCGGTTTACTTCGACGATACTCCAAAACCCTCATGCATTCTTTAAATGGTTCCGACGTAAAGGGAAATGCCGGGCCGCCATAGTGATTTAGTCCCTGAGCGCCCACATGTTAGACCGAATGCTAATATTAGTATGCAACACAAATAATTTATTGATAAAAGAAAATTATTGGAAAAATTCAGTTTCCAAATTAAGTATAAGGTTTATTTTTTTATTTTAAAGGTCTTTTTTTTTTCGTTCAGCGCATTATAGAGATCATTGAATTTATTATATTATATGTTGTAAGTCGATTATAAATGTATAATTAATATATAAAATGCATTGGAATTTCTTTACACAAAAGGACAAATAAGTAAAGTACGAATGTGTGTAAATGTGTAAACGCTATTTTTTGCAACAAATCTTAAATTTTTCGTTAAGGTTTAGGATTATATTTAAATGAAACTGAGATTTTCTATTTGCACAAAAAAAAAACGTATTTCCATTTTATTCAGTACAGCCAGAAATACTGAATTTCGTTATTGTTTCAATATTTTTTTGTTTTTCCAATATGTTACCAGCTTCTATCACGTCGTGAATAACAGAGTTAATTACGTAAAATTTATTAATATAACAAATTTCTTGGGCATTTTTGGGCCTAAAATCGGCATGCGGCCCCTTTAATAATTTTTTCAAATGTCTTTTCTCCACAAAATACACAATTCGAACTATTGTCACTCATTGTTGTAACATGTATCAAACTTACTGCACTAAATTCAATAAACGTTTTTTAAAACACCATAAACGAAAACGTTGTACATGCACGCGTTGTTGTCATGTCATGCAGCTGTGATGGCATCACGGCGCCGGAATGTACTTTTGGGACGGTGCGAGAGAGTGAGAGATAGAGAAAGAGTTAGAAGGGCAGAGTGGCGCGAAGTGGGTTATACATAGTTCTCAGCGACTGCATGCACCACGCTTTATGATGATTTTAGCTACTTCGGCTTGTGCAAATCGGCAGATAATGTTATTTCCGTGATCCATGACTAAATTTCTTCAAAATAAAAAAAAATAACCGCGCTCGAGAATGTCACGTTTTTTTTGCAACTTTGTGACTCTCCCATTTTCTTATGTCACGTTTAAATTGTCAGATTATTGAAATGTACACTTTTCAGCATTTAATTAACGTACCTTGCCTTAAACTCACGCGCTCGAGTTTTTCTAACGGTCGATTTTTTTAACTAATCTGATCCGCTGTCCTACACGTTCAACCCTATATAAAGGGCTCAGATATGGTGGGAGTACTTCACGAGGTGCAAGGTTGCCTCCCTTAAGTTGTTCTGCCGCGCTCGAGTAAGTTCCTAAATCCCGCTAGGGCTGCCCTACTATTACTAGGAGTTGACAATACAGGTAATTCACCCCTCCCTACCGATGTACTGTAATTTGCTGAAGCGATACTAACAATCATTCCCCGTATCGTGCGTTTTTACTGTCGCTCGCATATTGTGGTAGAGGCCACGTGGGCTTCAATTTTGTAGCAGAGATGGTAAACATAAATTACTTTTTAACAACTTTCAATATTTTTATTTGATGTCGCTTCATGCCTACAGTCGCAGCTGTCAAAATGAAGAGTGTAAGTTTATTTTTTTAGTTTTACGGTGTAACATAATTTACATAGATTGATGAGCCGAGCTGAACTTGATAAACGATAAATGATTATGGTTATTAATTCAATTGTTTATTTATGTTGAGAGCATTTTGTCAAACACTGTGGTATTTTCTTTGGGCAATATTGATATAATCATCATCTGCCTAGCCTTTTCCCAACACTACATTGGGGTCGGCTTCCAGCCTAACCGGATGCAGCTGAATACCAGTATTTTACATGGAGCGACTGCCTGTCGGACCTCCACAACCCAGTTATTACTGGGCAATACCCCTTGGTAAGACTGGTTGTCAGACTTTTTGGGCTACTGACTACCTAACGACTGTCAAAGATCTACAAATGACAACCGGGGCCAACAGCTTAACGTGTTTTCCGAAGCACGGAGAAAACTCGGTATGTAATGGGTGGTCACCCATCCACAGACCAACCTAGGCAATCACGGCTTAACCTAAAGATCGACCCGAGCGGCTGTTATTGTTCAGACACGAGCTCCTCAATTTGGGCAATATTGATATAAAGCTCCAAAAAACGTTCGTTTTGATAATAAAACAGTGATCATCAGAAAGTAGTTGAATAGTTTTTTTTTAAATAATATACAAGTTTATGTCAACAATGAACACTCAGTCACTGATTCAGTATCGTAAGTTTTGGGGATATTCTCGTTTGTTGCAGACGTCTTAGTAAGTTTTCAAAGGTCTGAACATCGCGATGATGAACATTCTCAATTCATCATTGCAAACCTTCTAACTCACGCAAATCCTCATTCACCGTTTCCTATTAAATATAACAATTAATGCTCCTAAATAAAGTAATAAGATAATTATGTTACATTTATACTTACATTTTGAACAAACTTTCTAATAGTCGTTATTATACCACCTAATTTTAATTAAATAATTGCTACCCGTACTGCTATCAATGTTCCTAGCGATTAGCTCTTTTTTTGTGTCTACTTGTGGACAGCGTCGTGGGTTACTTTACAACCAAATGTCTATTTTGTTAAACTAGTTGTAAGTTCTTATAATGTTACTGTTTGGAAAGGCCTTTCAATAAAAATAAAATCGTAATCATAATTTTAAACTTTATGAATACAGTGGCCATGTATTCAGTTAGAATGACTTAGCCCCGTATTACAGACTTCAATACTCAACCATTATTTAAAACTAGATTCAAGCGATTTGATTGGTTGAAACTAGTTTTAAGTAATGCTTGAGACTTAAGTGACGTTCTTTAACACGAGGCTTGGATTTTCAGATTTACAATAAGTATCTAAATAAGGATTAGGTAAATTTTACCATAAGTTAATCGCTAGTACGTAGCATGACGTGTCAAACCTATCCCTAACGACATTCACGGAGGAAAAGTTCTTACTTCTTAATCAAGATCAAGCTTGTAATACATGTGTCTACCGAGGTCATGTGAAACAAATATGAACTGAATCGTCAGATAGTACGCAACTATAACCTAACCAATACAATATCACCCAAGATAAGATAAATAATTAGCTCATCGACCGTGTTCACTAGTAATGCCTGTTTTCTCTAATACCAGGCGAAACATATGAACAGACACCTAAACAATCGCGCTCTGATGGATTTGCAACGCTAGGCTCAGTGCTGAGTGTTGAAATTCCGACAGTGCCATCATGGTTTAGACATTCATTTAGGTTTTGTGTTGTTAAGGGCATAATTAAGTTCCTATTTATATTCATAAAATATTTAGGCCTTAAAGGCATGTGCCACTTTGCTGAGATTAAAAAAGCACTAACGACCGACTATAGGAACTGTTTTTTTTTAGGTATGGACACTCGCAGTTCAAGGCGATAAGGTTGCAATACTGCTCAACCGGATTATCCTTTTAAGGTATAGGGCTTACAAACTAGGTATACAATGAAATGGCCCCTCGCTTAAGGCACCCCCTGTGGGGTTCGGGCCTCGGCTTACGGCGTCATCGAAGGGAGGCCAGCAAGGGATAGGCTGGGTTCAAAATCAAAATCAATCAAAATATTTTATTCCACAAAAAGGTGCACGGTTCGGGTTGGTCGTTTCCTATGGAGAAGAACCGGCAAGAAACTCCATGGTTGAATTATTATTATTTGGGGAGTTGAAAGCTCCAGGCTCTGCGGTGTGGACTGGCTCGTCAAGCAAGGGTCGGCGGTGGGTATAGGATTTGAACCATTTGGACTTAATTTATAGTTATCTGTGGCCAAAATAAAACACTCGTGGAAATAAATAAAAAAATGTGAAATACAATGTATTCTGAACCTAAATTAGTGCGGTAGGAGCCAGTTTTCTAGTAAGTGTATTGAAAAAAAGATTTCGCGTCACGAAATCGCTGCGAAAAAAAGTGATAAATAAATAGAGCAGTCATTGTTTCAAGTATTCTCTATATTTCTTCCGTGATAGTTCGTGATTGTTTGTCACCCCGCTATCGTGGCGCTTGCAACAGCGTCGAAATATCGGGAGCTCAAAATAATGAACAATCACGGAAGATATCCCGTAGGTGACAATATAAGTTTAGAGCAGTCATTGCCCCTATTTTTATATTTATTCTTTGAGGTCATTGGGTTAAAGTTACCGCTGGTCGGTATCAGAGCGTGCGTCAGGAATCAGCGAGCGGGTCGTGGTCCCGTGTCAATATGGGCCTGATAGCGTCAGCTATATCGGCAAGGAATATTGAAAGATAACCTGATACAGAAGGCTAACATCATTCGAGTTTGAGGTTCCGCCGTCACAGACGTGTAAAATTGAACTTTTTGCTCTAATTGGCAAACTGATGGACCAAAGGCATACGTGGCTACGGCAGCGCGGCAAGATTTTTTAAAATTAGAAGTACTTATCGTTTTCGTCTTTTGAGTTCGTTTTTTACGAAGTCGGGCTTTAGATTTTTTAAATTTACTTGTTTTGTTGACATTTTTTGAATTGCGCGTTGTTTTTGGGACTTTTCCTGATTGTAGTATGGTGTTGAACAGGTTTGTGAGGTGGGAACGGAACTTGGTGGCTATTTCCATGATTTTGTCTCTGCTGTAGTGTTAGACTCCTTCATCATCTACTAGACAATTCAACCAACCTTTCCTTTAGTAATTTTATGTTTAAGTACCCTTAAAGATGCGTGTTTTTCCAGAGCGGTTTTAACTAAATGACTAATACTTGTTGTGACCTCTTTATCTATTGTTCTGTATTCTTCAGTCCCAATTTCTTTCGATGTTCATTTATCTTTCAAGTTTAAACAGTGTGCTGTTAGTTTATTTCTATTATTGAGTGTGTTTTTTACTGTTTTATTTATGTGCATGCTTTGACCAAAAGCAAACTACGTTAAACGAACACTTATACACAATATTATAATATTATACTTGTCTGCACCTAATAATTTATTTACCATACACCTAAATTCTTCATTCATCCCGTAATCATGGCGCTTGCAACAGCGTCGAAATATTGGGAGCTCAAAATTGTTGAAAATCACGGAAGATATCCTGTAAGTGACATTGTAAGTTCAGTTATAAACCGTGAAAGCTTAAAACAGTGTCTAAATGAAATTTTTCATGAATTGAGTTAATAATGTCATATTTCTTAAAAATATGTAAACTACATGAATTTGGCACATTCTTAAAAAATCCACTTTTAAGGGCAGATAACCGTAAATTGTACCGTTACAAAACTAAAAAAGATTTGGATGTTACATGCGTCTGTACTAATTGTAACTTGTTCGTTGAACAGTGATGACGAAGATTCGAAGACAGTGTAACTATTTAGATAACCACGGCCGCAAGTCAAAGAAAAATAACCTAATTCGTTTAGTCGTTTTAATTAGTATAGTGTAACATTTTGTTTGGTCACAATAGGTCACATTACCATTTTAATGGTAAACTTACCATCAAATAATAAATCATAATATAAACAAAGTTATATTTTTTTTTTTTACTTTTCTGAATGGTATGTTATAGTATAAATAAATGTCCATGTTAGGATTTCGGGAATAGGAGAATATCATGAACTTAGATTTTATTACGAAAAAGCCGTGATATTTTTTTGATTTTGGCTCCTGTCTAAAATTTGGAACTTTCGTTTATTAACAGTTTGCCTTATATGACCGTTTTTCGCATACGCGTGGAAATGGTAAATCGCTTTCGGATACACGTGAAGTGACATTGATAACGTTCTTCTTCTTAGTCGTTCACTCTTGGCTGAATGGTCACCCGCTCGCCCACAACTGCGCTTGCTGCCTTCGCGATTATTGTCCACCGGTTTCTGTTGGCTACATGGCGAGCATATTCTGCCACAAGAATCTTGGTGACAGATTTGATGGGGTCTTTTTATCGGATTGGTGATCGACGACGTGAGCTTGACTGTTCCCTGAATTAAAACTCTCCATGGAATCATCATGATAACGTTAGCAATTGTTTTATTTATTACCGTTTTATGGTTTTTATATTACCATGAGAATTAACACTTCGTACCTTCATTTTATTGTATGACGGAACCTTAGATCTCTTTGCGAGTACTATATACTAAGATTTCTGAACACTGCTACTCGTTGTTTGGAGTCTATTGCTACTCCCAGTTCAATCTCCTTGGTCTAAATAAACTAAAGTTGTCTTTGAACATTCTTCCATTCAATACGATTTTAATTATATTACAGCATTATTATTTATAATTTGAGAGCGGTGGTGGCCCCGAGATGGCGGCCCCAACTTACGAACAGTAAGTCGTGGGTTCGAACCGAGGCATGCGCATTCTTTGTGTAATTTATTTCATCACCACTGCTGTCAAAACGGTGAAGGAAAACATCGTGAGGAAACCAGCATGTCCTAGACCCAAAAAGGCATGTGACATCTACCAACCCGCCAATATTGTATATAGCCCATTCCCTTTCATAGAGAGGAGGCCTCTGTCCCAGCACTGGGATCAATATAGGCTGATTATGCTTATGCTTATTTATAATTTTGTTTTTATTCTATTTAGTTTAATGTTATTGATAAAGTCATTATAATTGTATACAATCTTGTCTGGTTTTGATGATAGTTTTAGCTTTTTTGATTTAATTTATATTGTTGAAGGCAGTCGCTTCATGTAAAATACTGGTATTCAGCTGCATTCGGTTAGACTGGAAGCCGACCCCAAATTAGTTGGGAAAAGGCTAGGCAGATGATCATGATGATTTAATTTATATTGTTTTATGTTTAATTTTACTGACCAATATGGCTGTTACTGTTAATTCGATCGGTATTTTAATTTTACATTTATGAGTCAAAAAAAATTACATGATAATGTTGACTTTCAATTTTTGTCATTCTTAAACGGAAGTTAGGATGTTAAGAATAGAAAATGGCTGTTAAGTAGTCAAAGAAGTATTAGATCAGTTTGCAATTTGTGCAATACATAAATAATATATTAATAGGTACTAGTGATACGAAAATGTGAAGGTATTAGCCACTCTTTATGCATAGATAGTGCAATTGCGCTAAAGTGCAGTGTCATATGCTAATGTAGCAGAAAATTAGTGAGCATGAATATGCGGTATGCGAGTGAAACTTACATGAAGTGTGTGCGTATGAAGTGTGTATTTAAAAAAAAAATTGAAATGGCACCACTTCCTAAACGACGATAATATCAAAGACTTGTGACATTACAAGAAAGAAATAATATGCATATGTTTACCTATTACGTGCAGATAACGAGGTGAACTAAAGGCCGGTCGGCCTTAGTGTCCAGGTATTTTCAGTGAAATACTACGGAATGCTACAACGTGTGACAAATAGTAAAAAGTACTTTCGCATTTACATTCATAATACGCGAGCCAGATGCATACAAATATACAGGGTGTAAACGGACCCTTCACGAAGCCGTCAAACAATAATCATCAAACTAAGTTACATTGCGCAAAAAATGTTGCTAGGAAACGACTTTTCTTTGATGTGAAAAATCACGGTTTACGGTAGCACTCAAAACATTACATGATGTTGATGGATGCATTGAATAGTACAGGAGTTAAGGAGGTATTTAAAGCTTGTATTATGATAATTGATGAATGAGGTTATATGAGAAATGCTTAGATGGTTTGGTCCTGTGGAAAGCATGAGTGAAATGCGACTTACAAAAGGTATTTATCTACAGTACAGATGTGAGTGGCAACGCCGGGACGGACGCCCTAGGAGTACAGGCACTGACCTTATTGGTGAGGTTCTTCAGAAAGGTGAGGTGCGTAGTACTTGTAAACGGCGTGCGGGTATGTCGATGGAAGTACATGCTTTTCGACTTCGTTCAGGGTATTTTTACATGCTTTAAAGCAATAAATAACAGAACTATTCTATGTCTAACGGTAATCCTGTGCAGTGTTTTACAAGAATAAGAAAGGTTTTACAAGAAGAAGAAGAAAGAAGTGAGTGTTCAATTTTAAAAACATAACCAATTTTATTATAACTGAAGCAAGATAATAATCAAGGAGATAGGACGTTTCGAGTATTCGCGTAGTCTGAGTAACTCCACATAAGTTAGTTACAGTGTCCTGCGCGGGACATGCTTCAGTTGAGGAACAGCTTATATGCAAGCCCATGGCCTTGCCGGTGGTTGAGTACTTTTGCTTACCCCATGTAAAGCTACCCACCGCCAACTGCCGCTGCGGTTGTTAGCGATCATGTTACACACCGCCATGATTTGCCTTTTAGTCTATATAACTTTATCAAATATAGTTATAATGAAGAAGACATGCTGCGCTGATCCCAAATAAATTGGGATACGGGCAGGAGAATGATGATGATGAGTTATAACGATGACATACTTAAACAAGCACGTACTTAACTAACGTACTTCATTTAAACTTTTCTTTTTAAATTCAGTCGGTACATAGGTGAAGCATTTTGTATTAAACCATTTGTTTATCGCTCGCGGAAGCGGAGATAAACGCACTTTATTGCCAAAACATGCAGTACTGGACAATACGCAGCACATTTTCAAATTAAATCGAGTTTTCTTGTGCAAATTTCGCATTATAAAATATCAAAATAATCAACCGGTGTACTTGTCTGTTACAACTAAGAATAATTATCAACTAAGTAAACACCACACGTGATAGTTAAAGTTTACATAATCATTACTTACCAAAAAAATTGTAACTGAATTTCACGACGGTATTCGTACTCTGACTTCTTATGGTCGAAACTCGCACGCAGTGTGTGTGTGACGTGTGCGGGCGGCGCGCGCGCCTCGCTCGCTGGTCGACGCGTCGCGACTGCCTGCGCGAGAGCCGCAGCGCCTCGCGCCGCGCTACTACGAACGCACCTCATTATTATGATTTTCGCATGTTTATTCTATTACTTGTGATATTATGCTTTCTTCATAATTTCTTCTGTTATCTTATTGTATAAAATCAAGTTGTTTTAACTAAACAGACACGACAAGCCGGCGGCGGCAGGACCACCAGCTTGATAGGGCTAGAGAGGTGTGTCGTGTCGCTGGGAAGTTTGTTCGGCCCCCTTCTTCTCCCTAGCTAAAAGCTAAAATAATAGGAAATGGTGAAGGGCGTCTGAGAGGTATGTTTACGTTCAAAAAGAGCGGATATCAGACTATTGTAATAAATGTCGTTTGATTTTGATAACGGTGAATGTAAACACACTTTCAGCAGATCTGTACAAGTTTTGGGCATGTATTGCATTGGGTATTGCATTTCATATTTGTTATAAAAGATTAATAACGCCTTTCTTCATACCAAGATGTTATTATTTCTTTATTTAGTTACTAGGTAGACATACGTAGGTGTGATACAATAGAATCTGTTTGTTAAAGTTTCCTAACCCAGCCTAATGCACTACGCCTCATTATATCAGCGGTTAGGTATTAATGAAACAATGGCTGCACTTGCAGCTATTCAAGCAAACTCACAGTTGGTAGATTCGCAAAACGTTACAACTGTACCATAAAGCACAAACAACTATAGTAAACACAGAAGTGTTTGCTAAGTTTGGTTATGTTTTTTTTCATGAACCAAAATAAAGTGTTACCGCTTGCTGAAATCTCTCTATCTTCTATATATCTTACTAATATTATAAAAAGGAAAGATTTGTATTTTTGTGTGTGTATGTATGTTTGTGTGAATAAACTCAAAGACCAACGACATAGTTTGGCCTGAAATCTGATTTGACCGGTAACATAAATATTTTCCTTTATTCATTTACAAACATATAATTTACATTTTTAAATATTTCTGTACAAAGTAATATAAAAAACATTTAAAAATAAAAAACATAAATATTATTATTACTAGATGTTTCCTGCGACTTCGTTCGCGTGGTTTGATGTTTACGTGTGAGAAAAAAAAGTAGAAAGTATTAGTCTATGTGCTATTCCAGACTATAATCTATCTCTGTGCCAAACTTCCAGATCCAGATCCGTTTAGCCGTCCTAGCGTGATTGAGTAACAAACATTTATTCATCCAAACTTTCTCATTTATACCCCCCAACATAGATTTTTTTTCGTAAATTTTGACTGTGTCTGTTTTGCAGTTTTGTAGGAAACCGCTGATTTTTTTTTAATAACTGAAAAATTTCCATATGGGCTTCAGAATGATGTACTGAATACGTGGTAACCGTTTTAGCATCGGTGTGCCTTCCACCCAGTATATAGCAATATGTTGCCTAAAGATCAAAATAGTTGTAGATTTAAAGTAGGAGTTCGATGTAAGTGCCTTCCTACATAATTATACCTGCCTGAATTAAAAGTGCAACACTACCCGTTTTAGCATCCCTCTACCTTCATATACAGGGTGGGAGGGACACCGACGCACAAACGGTTATCACGTATTCAGTACGTGATTTACTGAATTTGTGGTTACCGTTTTTTTTGGTATTACGCAGGGACGGCCAAGGTATGAAATAAAACTAAAAATATCCCCTCCGGGGTAAAAAATTTAATCTTAAAGTGTTCATCACTCAGGTCTTCCTTTTGTATCATTTTACCAGTTTCACTTCAATCGATAGAAAAAATGGCCCATGTTACTATTATAACTTGCTGGGATTTTTATATCGTGTACTTTTCCTGTTTTGATGTACCGAGGTTATTGGCCTGCTCTAGAGTGTCGGGCAGCTTGGTGCCCAGCGTCTCCGGCGTTAGTAGGACCAGGAACCCTGACGTGAAGGCCAGCACAGCGAACATGATGAATGGCAGGTCATCAAACGTCGCTGCACCCTGTAGGAAGCATGCTGGGTAACTATCGTTCCCACTGGAGGAACGTTCTCATAAAACACGTTGTCTGATGAGATAAAAGATTTCAAGTAAAAAAAAAAGAGAGAAAAAATAGAGTTGTCAACATTTTTATGTGAATTTTTCTTGTGGGAACCGATTGTTAAGCAGACGTTTTGGAATCAGCTGTAGCTTGTTGACAGGTCACTGCTTAGCTTCGATCTTTTACACTGAGTGTCACTTATCATTAACACGTCCAAAAACAAAAGTCCTAACTCACTGACTCATCTTCTACCAGCTCGAACTTGTGGCCTTCCATTGACAGCTGACATTTTGCAAACATGTTTCTTTCATGATGCAGACCGGACTAAGTTACTCCAAATATTGACGGGATATGACATGAGAGTATAGGGCGGACCAAGTCGCTGCACCACTTATCAATACCAAGGTGACAGGACTTTATCCCATAAAATGAGACGCAACATTATATTTAGCAATAGGATCTCACAAATACACATCTACTTTTAACCATCATCATCATTTTTCTGCCGTTGACCCATATTTGAACTAGGAGGCGGTGCAGCACGTTTTTTCTTACATTCTCAATATACATATTAATATACATATTTTTACATTTCATAAAATAAAATATATGTAGTTATTTACGAAGACAAGATGCGATCAAGAAAGCTCTTGGAGGCAAACTCAAAGCATTTATTCAATTAGACCATTACAGGCACTTTTGAATGTCACAAAAAAACAAGGAAAGCAAAGCTACAGTCCCAGACACAAGGCATAATAACTTGTGAAAGAACTGCAGTTGCCCATTCCAAGGCGTGGATCTCTATGGAGGAGAATGGGCAAAAACTCCATGGACACTTTTTTCAATCAAATATTGTTATTAAATCTTGGTTACATCATTCATGTGGAGACTATACATTTATGTGTGAACGATGTATAAAGAAGTGCAAGCTAAGAGCGTCCAGAGTAAAAAGATATAATCAAAAGTTCAAAAATAAAAATAAACCATGGCAGCTAAGAGATGACCAGTCCCAACTGACAGCGCCCGTTGAACATGACGCATGGATCAGCACCATTCAACTAAACCATTTTGAAGAGAGCTAAATGATCCGACAAACGCGCCACCATCAGCGAGACATTTGAGTGAGCATGACGTTCTCTCAACCGTCAAGGCAAATTCGAGTCAATGAAATATAACTAAATGTAAATGGTAGCTTTACATTACATAGTACTTACTCACACATTTGTGCTATGCAATTATAGAAGCCAAGCGGCCAGCAGATAACCGCCTAAGTTGGAGAGGCGTCGTTTGTGGTCGCAATCCTCAGCATTGAGGCAAAGACGAAGAAGTAAATAAGGTACTTACAATGGCAGGTGTGAGGGGGGCGGTGATGGAGCCAAGCCTGCCTACCATGGACGAGTAGGCGAACAGGTTGTGCCGGCACTGCGTGGGGTATAACTCCGCCGTGTACATGTACAGCGACGTCACGACCGCTGAAATGCTGCTCTTGCCCACCAAGTACACCGTCAGCGACAGGCCGAACATGTCTGGATATCAGCAAAAATTAAATATTTATTTCAGATAAAAATCCATAAATGTATAATCACTACATAGTATTAAGCAAAGTCGCTTCCCGCTGTCTGTCTGTCCCTATGTATGCTTAGATCTTTAAAACTACGCAACTGATTTTGATGCGGTTTTTTTTAATAGATAGAATGATTCAAGAGGAAGGTTTATATGTATAATACATGCATAATATAGTCGAGAAACACTGATAATTTTAGAGGTTTTTAATGTAAGGTCGTAAATAAACACATTTTTTTGCGCTTACATTGCAAACGCTGGCTGAACCCTACGAGCTAGATCAAAATAATGTACTACAGTATTGTACACCTTAAAAAGGTCTACAAAAAAGTCCGCGATGGTATATGTCTATCTCTTAGGGATAACCCACAATAACCATTTTTTATCCTTTACTTACGAGAAAATAATGGCTTATTTACGAAAAAGCGAATTTAAGCAATACAGCATTAATCCTTATCCAATTAAGTACCTTAAATACTTTGTGCATGTAATATAGATCAATATGGCCCTTTACAGCATGTAATTTAAATGAATATTTTCGAAGATATTACAGATTTAAAATGCAGGGACATAGCGGTTGCGGCGCGGCGGTACCGGCCGGGGGGCGCGAGCCTATCAATAGTGCGTCGAAGGCCGCGCTTCGCCCTATAGCACTTTATGATTAGCAGCGATCGCACGCGTTAATCGGAGCTCTCTAGCGAGGAAAATAACAATTATCTTAATATATAAAAGCGAAAAGTCACTCACTCTCTCACTCATCGCGAAATATCGAAAACCGCTTGACGTATGAAGATGAAATTTGGCAAGGAGGTAGTTTATAGGTAGTAGACGTCCGCTAAGAATATCCGGATTTTGCGACAGGGCTGGATTAAGGGGGTCTAAGGGCTCTCGCAAGTTTGTATGAAACTCCTTCATTTTTTGTGCTACAAACTTGAAATTTGGCCGGGAGGTAGTAGAGTAAAAAAAGTTTTGTCTTTCGTAATATAATATATACAAAGTCGCTCCCGCTGTTTGTACGCTTAAATCTTTTAACCTACGCAACGGATTTGAATGTAGTTTTCAGCAATAGATAGAATGATTCAAGAGGAAGGTTTATATGTATAAATTGCACCCGTGCGAAGCCGGGGCGGGTCGCTAGTTGTATATATAATAAAATTGTAACAGGCCGATGTCTGTACATTGAAGATATTGAAAAAAAATATATGGGGGTCTTTATTAGAGCAACAGGAACCAAAACAACAGTTTTAAAAACTTTGTCGGTCTGTCTTTCTGTCTGTATGTTTGTACGCGCATCACGCAAAAACTACTACAAGGATTTAAACGCAGTTTTCACCGCTCTACTGCTAGATGCTTAACTTAAAATATAGGCTACATTAGATATAGTTTTAGACCCAATAGGTGGCGCCGTGCGAAGCAAGGGCGTGTCACTAGTTGTTAATATAATTGTTGTAATGACTTAAAACTATGTAAGTAAACTTATCTAAAATTAAAACTGTTGGCCTGGAACCCGTATGCACCCGTATGTCCCGCATGCACTGTTCCAGTATCGCACAAGAGGGCAATCAACCCTTTCTATGATGGTGCTTAAGATACTGCTGGCACTGTTCAGCACTCGAAGCATCAGGGAGGCTATACATTTGCGATTGTTATAAATCAATCATTCTTAGCTTCAGCAAACATTCCTGACGCGCTACAGAAGCGAGGTAGCCCCAGCAGCATCCTGAAACCATTATTATACTGAACACGTAGGGCGTCCAACGATCTTCGTGTCAATTTCGCCCACAGGCTGCAAATGTAAAAGTCTGGCAGTTCGCTTTGAATAGAGTATCCTTAATAATACATAATTATCTGACCAAAATGAGTTCTACACCGAGTGTTTTTTTCAATATTGAATTTATGAATTTCGACACAACAAAACCAAATGGTTGGTTAGATTAAAAAAAAAAACTTGCGCTTGTACTCACCGCTTGGCATGAGAATATAAGCTACCTGGCATGCAGCGCAAAGCCAAAATCCAGTTATGAGCACCGGCTTCCTCCCGATGATGGGCAGGAACAGCACAGCTATCCAGAACCCTGGGATCTCTGCGGCCGATACAGCCATGTAGTTGACGTAGGCGTTGCCTGACATGTTGACCGCGTTGATAGAAAGGCCGTAATAGATGAGTGTCATGCTGATCCACCACAGAGGCGACACCAAGCAGCGGAGCAGCACCCGCTTGTGTCGGAACACTTTGACGATCAGCCAGGGCTCGTTAATATTCTGCTCTTTCTCCATCGCTTTACGCTCTTTTTCCGCTTCTGCAGTTCTTTTCAAAAGGTCTAATGACTTCTCTGATAACTGCTTTCTATTCATTCTGGCGGCCTCTTTGAGCAGGGCCTCTGACTCCTCGTATCTTCCTTTACTCATCAGCCATCGCACAGACTCTGGCACGATCCAGAAGTAGGCCAGAGTAAACAGCTGCGGGATGTAGAGAGCTAGAGTGAGGGGCCTCCATGCTGGCACTCCCCAGGCTATGAGCCCCATGATCACTTGGCCCACTGCGAAGAATGTGTTCAGCGTGGCTCCTGCGATGACACGGTACTTGGGGCCCACCAGTTCTAGAACTGTTAGTTAAAAAAAAGGTAGTTAAATTAAATATCCAAAACAAAAGACTAAATGGGTAAGGTAGATAGGTCGGGGATGGTAAAGAAGAAGAGTCACACTTTAATTTTATTAAAGTACGTTTGTTGTCTTCTATAGAAGGACAAAAGTCTAATCAAAAACCAAAACACTTCAAATATTTCTAAGCTTTTATTGATTGTAGCGTGATGTTATATACTTGTAGCCTTTCTCGATAAACGGGCTATCCGACACTAAAATAATTTATCAATTCGAACCAGTAGTTACTGAGATTAGCGCGTTCAACCAAACAAACAAACAAATTCATAATATTTGATTTATAATATTATATAGTATAGATACGAACACATAATAATCAATCAGTTCCGTGAGGTCACTTTTGACCATATTATGTGAACGGTATGCAATGGCCCATGGGCTCAAGTACAATGTTAAGAAGAAAACTAAAACCTACCCTGTTCCTCCGATCACACTAAATAGAAGCATTCTACAGCAAGTGTCCAACAAGTACTTGGGTCGCTGGGTCAATGAGAAACTAAATGATGATATGGACCTGGATGGGGAGCGCAGGGCATTGTCGGTAAAGAGTAATATGCTTTCTCGCAGGTTTGCGCGATGCTCACGTGACGTTAAAGTCACACTGTTCAAATTCTATTGCCAAACGTTATGCACGTGCAACCTGTGCAGCAAAAATCCTGCAAAGCCCTGCGCGTCCAGTAACAACGCGTTCAGGGGTTTTCTGGGGCTCCCAAAGCAGTGCAGTGCCTCCGGCATGTTTGCCCCATAGCACGGACGGCTTCCAGGCGGTGCTTCGCAAAAGAACGGCCTCGCTGCGGTAAGGGGTAAAGGGTAGCACCAACACGCTTCTGAGCGGGGTGTCGGACAGAGTGGACATACAAATCCTGAAGCATTGGTCCCTCATGCATGTTCAAAATAACAACTATTAAAAAAATAATTGAAAACATTACGTCAAACTCACCTAAAATATAAATACAAGAAAAGACTCCAGCGCCGAAGGTGGCCTCGACGAACTGTGACACCATAAAGCCCAAGTATGTGCCGGCGAAGTACCGCGTCAGCCCGATCCAGCCGGTGTTGAATGCGTTGATGGTGAGCGCGACACGGCGCCCCCAGCGGTCGGAGACGTAGCCGGTGATGGGCAGCGCCGCCAGCGTGCCGAATGTGCGGACGAAGCCGATCAGCGTGCGACGCCATTCGTCGCACGCTAAGTCGTACTGCAAATCAATTTAAAAACAAATAAAACTAAGCCCTCACTTAATGCCAATCACAGTCCTTAACTTCTTTTGATTCTTCAGCTCCATTGTCAACATCCGCAAAACGGCAAACGATACAATTGTAGTCATTCTTAACGCGATGTACAACGTCAAGTTCATAGCCGTGAAGTTAACGTTCATAATGCGAATATCTAAGCATTAAGTCCTCTATCTTACCATTATCATTCTCATCCTTATAATAGGTATATTGAAAGTTTCTGTAAGTCGTTCGTCGTCGTCGGTCGTTGTATTTTAACATGACATTTTTTTCGACAGTTCAGCCTACCATGACCTCATAAAGTAGTTTTGTTTTAATCTTTCTTCAGCGCGGAAGACAGACGTCTTTTTCCCACACTTAAGTGACGTTAATAAAGTACTGCTTATAAGTGGGCCCAGAGGTTAAAATGTGGACATAAACATATTATTTACCCTAAATCTCCCAAGATAGTCAATTGATGGGGACATAAAGAGACTGCTATGAAAAATGAAAAAAATATTACTTGCATCATAAACGACAGTGAGCTGATTCTCATACACATACTGGTCGCAGGGCAGCAGGGTGTTCCTGTCGAACAGTTCCGCGGGGCAGGTGTGAGCTCGCCCGAGCGCCGACACGTTGCCGAACCGCAGACAGTTGTCGAACGAGTCCGCCGTGGTGGGCACGGCGTTGCTGAGCCAGGCTGGGGAGAACGCCGGCTCTTCGCCATCGCATTCGGGGATCAGACATCTAGAACATGACACATACACACATAACAAAGTGTAACCACATTAAGTTCAGACCTTTTCACATAGTGTAGGTAGAAAGTGTAGAAACAACCCATATTAAAATGACCTAAAAGCGAATGGGCGATACCATACTCGTTTTGCTTCATCTGAATTCTTACACGTCCCTACTACTGTCTGTTGTTAAAAAACGATAAGAAAATTTAGAAACTATACTCTGCGAAGTTATCGTAAAATATTACCAACTACGGACCACTACATCAATTGACAAGTTACGTGTTTATTGTTAAGTCCAAAAGTGATAAAAGTTTTTGCTAGAAAGTGATTAGCTGATAGTGCTATCGCAGGTTGAATTGAAATGTATCGGATAGTACACAATTTAGAAAAAAAATATTGTGGTGCACACGTTAAAAAGACACAGATATATATATGTAATGGTACGTCGTTAGAACATTCATTGTAGTAACAACAAAACAAAAAACGGTTCTTTTCAGAATCTAACACGCCAAAATACAAATTTCCTAACTAAAAGCAAAACAAAACATAATGTTATTAAAATAGAATCACCTACCTGGACTCGATCCTGGCCGTAGTGAACACATATTCGGCGTGGAAGGCAGCAAAGATCACAACGATGAGGGTCAGCAGCAGGGTCCTCAGCTGAAATCTGCCGAACTGACCGATCTCTTCCACCAGGATAGTGTCCAAATCGACGAGATCTCTCTCTCCGCGCGTCGGCGTCGCCATCGCAGCGAGCGGTTGCCGCGGAAAGAATTATCTTACAAACATCATGTTGGTACTACCCAGTGTTGATAATGTTTATTACTTATATCATTTTTTTGCAAGCTATAAAATGTTTAACTTGTGATAGTAATAATATGAAGGTTTGTTTTTTTGAAAGTGATAAGAATAAGAATAAATTTAATTAACCAATGTTACAAACATTTTCTTAGTAAGTAACTTATTGTACCATCCTCCAACTGGCTATCAGTCATACCGATTAAGAAGGTAATAGCAATATATCCCCATTAGAGTTCAGGGACGCACTTGCATTACGTTACCACAGATCACCAGCCTCTATGCCTATGTTATAACTGTGGCTGCGATGAATTCAATATTGATAATATCCTACGTTGCAAAAGACCACCCTGGTCTTAAAACACGACTTATGTCAACATGCATGGGGAAACGCAGGCAACGAACCCATCGTCTCTGAAGGAGACTGTGACTACGGGGAGACCTTTCTTGCCGCGGTGTTTGGGATGCTCAGACGGAGGCGTTACTTGATATCCGTGACGTAGACACTGACGCTCCTTCTTATATTTCTCGCCCTGTCGGCTTTGTACTGAAATCCGCCGAAGAAAAAAAAAATAGGAAATATTCTAACGCTTGTGAAATGCTACACAAAGGTCTACCTTCGTAAAACATCTTGGGGCTGCAATCGCTGACCGCTGGAATAGGTTCTTCAGCGTAGTGATGAGTTAGCTTAGATCAAGAATCATCATCTATATTTTGGCATTCGTGATACAGGGTAATCCTAGTACGAATGCCAAAGCACTCCTTTGACACTTAAGTGCACATTGTATTCTACCAAACTAATATATAAGGAGATTTACTGTACCCATTTTACTAGCAATAAAGATTTTTTTTTAAAATATTTATATCTCAATAATCATGCCACTAGCATGTGCATTCACGGCACAGAACATAAAAAGCCAAAAGCCAAGTTATTCGGCTTCAATGATGGAGCAGCCCTACCTTCACAAGACTGACGTGGACGCGCCCAACGAACTGAGAAGATGCCGATTGCAATAAATCGCGATGGATAAACGGGCCTGTTTTATAAGTCAATTAATCAAAAATTTGACAGTAGGTATGTACTTCCAGATTATTTTGTATTAAAAGATTGTGATACAATTGTTAAGCTATGTAATTCATTGATTGTTCAATGACTCACCATTTTTAATATCAGTAATAAGTTTTATTTTGAGATTAGAAAACAGCGGTCCCCAAACTAGGCTGCGACCGTATCTTGGGTTAGTTGCGATAACTTTAGATTAAAAAATACATTGTAGATGTGACAGTTAGACATAACATAACATCATGCCTGTAATCCCCAAAGGGGTAGGTCGAGGTGTACCTAATAGTACACCCACATTTCGCCAGTAACATTTAAGTCACAGGTAATAGGGGGCGAGCTTATTGCAATCATCATCATATCAGCCAGGAATCACCCACAGATGGGTATAGGCCATCAACCGGGCACAAATCGAAACTCCGTGGCTGCTTCTGAGAAATTCAATCCAATAACACTTTGCCCGACTTGGGAATCAAACCCAGGACAAAACATTTTACTTAGAAGGTAAATGATTGGATTACCTTATTAAACAAAAAAGTTCAAAAACTAAAACCCGACTACTGAAAAATCAAGCTCTAAAAATATGAAACAAGAAAATAAAATATTTATCGTCTATTTAACAAACAACTATACGTTGTATATTTTAATGTATTCAATAAATATTCATAGTGATGGTCAGAGGATAGCCGTGGTCGTATGCCACTTTGCCCTAAAGTTTATGATCCCTTACTACTGTTAGAATGTATTGTTTTTTTAAGGGTAGGTGGCTATCCGGCCCTCGTCGTCGTTATGATACTTATGATATTATTTTGTTTCGCGAGTTATTATATGATAACTCTATTCTATGATATTCCCTAAGATATTCATCTAAATTAAATGGTGTAGAGGATAATTTTGTTCACAATGAAACGCTAAAGATGGCTAACATATTTATTTTCATAAGTATTAATACTATGTCGGTAAAAACACCTTCGCAAATAAAGTATTATGTTTTACCAAATTTTAAAATCATAAAAATGGTTATTTTGAGTTAACCTTTAAAGATAGGCATTATACTGTCACTTTAGACTTTTTAAGAGGCCCTGAAACATTATTTTCGTGCGTATGCCTCCAAAGGACGATCTTAATTCCAAATACCGTCATTCAGGTAGCTTTCTTCCGCAAAATGTCTTAAATTAAACCTTCTGACTAGTCCACACTAATCTTCTTACTGACTACTTCACACTAATCTTCGACCACAACTGATAACATCTTGAGAAAATCATCTTAATCTCTGATTCCGTCAGATAACTTTGTACCTAATCTTATTAGGCTTAGGCTTCCAAAGTGTCTATCGTAAATGCACAGTCCCTTATCTTGGTCGGTACAGATGTATATTATGTCCTTGGTGCACATTATCATAATGTTTTCTCCAAACTGTGACATTGTTATCTCAAGCACGTACAGCGCACGCGCGGGGCCGGTAGTCTCGCTACTCGTCTGTATATACGTAGGTATATCTATTTCCTTCACTATGTTATTTTAGTGAAATGAGAACGATACTTATTTGATTACTTTATTCATAATCCGCCGAACCTTTTCCTAGTGACGTCCTACTATGTTCTTCCAGTATATCCGCATGCAGCTGAACACCAGCATTTTGCGAGGAGCGGTTGCTTATCTTACCTATCCCCAATGACCCAGTTCCTAGGTTCGGGCTTCGGTCTACCCGTAACGACTGTTACTGATGTACGAATGGCAGCTTCTGGGTATGGTGTAGCCGGTTGAGTATACGATGTACTTCTAAGCATCAGCTATGAAGGTCGCGAGTGTATCTTTAAAGCAGAAGTAGATGTATTTAAACATGAACTACTGAACCTATGTTGACGTATCTGGACTCGGGTGTAAATGAAGTCATTCACGTAAGGCCAGAAAACTAATACTGACATGTAGGCTATTAGTTGCTGTTATCGGTAGCACTTAGTGATAATCTTAACAGAACATTAAAGTGGCTTCAGCGTTTAGCTGCTTCATTTGAAGTCGATTTAATCATTTAAAATAATTACTTAATCGATCAATTAATGACATTATGACAATGTTTTTCCTTGTTTCCTAAGTATTGATACCTTTATAGAGAGGAATACCTCTTTAGAATCTCTAGCGAATACTACTAAAACGTATGAGAGAGTAGGGAACTAGGGACACCTTAGCTTATTAATGTAAGTAACGGAGGTACAGGGTGATTACTTCTTAGTGTTGTATCGTTTGTCGCCAATATGCTCTGCTTGTTCCAAGGTGTCTGGCAGCGTAGTGCCGAGCGTCTCCGGAGTGAGGAAGATCAGCGCGCCCGACAGCAGCGCCATCGAGCCAAACATCACGAACGGCAACTCTGGAAAGAATTGCGCACCCTGTAAATAAAAATTAAAGATTAGCTTCTTTTGTCTACTTTGCATGTCACAACTTAAAAGGGTAAACAATACAATAAAAAAAAAACAATTTTGCAAAGATTAAACAACCGGCTTCCAAAAAACACTAATAACAGTGGAAAACAACTTTACTTTCGAAAGTCGGCGCAAAAAAAAATTCCAAAAGTAGGTACAGTATAGTATTTTTCACACTCTTGTTGTTTTTGGAAGCTACGGACTCGGTTTTTTTTAAATTAGTACTTAGTAGTTCGTATTTATCGTTTACATCTTTAGAGCTCTTTTATTTTCTTCATAATTTTGTTTCCATTTTTTTTTGCTTTTTTATGAAATAAAAATTAATCAATTTAAATTACGGTAAAATACAGTCGGAGCAATGGTGGCCCAGTGATAATGGCCCGACTCAACTTACTAATAATTTGTGTAATTTATTTCATCACCACGGTACTGCTCTCTGAACGGTGAAGAAAACATCGTGAGGAATCCTGCACATGTCCTGGAACCAACAGTTCGAAGACCACTGACATTTACCATCAATTACCCGCGTGGAAGATTACAGCACAATCCTTCTTAAGGAGGAGCTCTGTGGCCCGGGTCCCAGCAGGTGGAACATTATACGCTGATTATGCTTATTTTTATTTCTTTTAAATAGGCTTTATCTAATAAACTAACTTTATACGTTATAACTAGTGATCGGATATTCGGCTGCATATTTACTTACCTAAAGTTTGAGCGTTGACAAGTATGGAGTGCGAGCTCGAATATTTTAATAATTATTGTTGTAAGCCCAGTCATATTTTATTTTATTTGAACATTCAGCAGCAAAATTTTAATTCAGTTATATGGCAGCAAATTTTTAAAGTTGAAGTAGTTTCTTACGCGTTTCCACAAATTTCTTGCCTAGTTTAAAACAGAAAAGGAATATTTATTTTTCTTAAGGATACTACAATTTATGCACATTCAATTTTTTATGTAATTCCGCGAAATCGTGAAAAAAATCATATTATAAGAAGCCGCTTCCACACTTTTGCACCCTTTGCCAGGAAAAAATGTATTTTAGGTAAATATGCATCCGAATATCCGATCCCTAGTTATAACAATTAAAAACGATTAAATAAAGTAAAATAATAACTAAACTAACAACAAACTATAAAAAAGGGACGAGGCGAAAAGATTAGGTAAGGATCTTAGCCAGCTGCGGGACTGTTCGAAAGAGATACCGTGGCCCTGGAACACAAAGGGCAATGAAGGAACATGGATGGGTTTTAGTCAGTAAGAGTCTGACACTCCCTCCCACTCCACCCAGAGCGGGAGAAGTCATTTGATGATTTCCCATCCGTAAAAAAAAAAAAAAAAAAAAAAAAAAAAAAAAAAAAAGGATCTTAGCCAGAGGTGCTCTGGAGTTTCTGCCTATCCGCTTGGGAAATAGGCGTGATGTTTATGTATGTTCTTTTGTAATTTGATTTTATTTATAATGTTCTCTGTATATTAATCGCATTAAATATACAGTAATTCTCTTTTTCGTTCTACGCCCTCTGAAGTTACAAATTAAATTGTAAATCTTACAAAAGCTGGAGTGAGCGGCGCCATCATGGAGCCGATGCGTCCAATCATGGAGGAGAAGGCGAACAATGTGTGTCGGTGCCGGGTCGGGTACAGCTCTGCCGTGTACACATACACAGATGTCGCCACCATCGCGATGCAGAACTTAGCAATCAAGTACACCACGAGCGACGCCAGAAACTGATCTGGAAAATGAAATCACAAGTTAGAATCAATTCCTTAAGCTATGATGTCTAAGAAGAGCGGTGCCGACATAGAGCAGCCATACTGTAGCGTAGAATGATGTCACCACACACCGTATGGCTCTATCCTAACGGTGCTGAACGGTTTAAGAACGTTTTTTAATGACCATGAACTTTCCACGTGTTATCACCATTACGGCGGCCGGTTTTTATTTCTGCTATTTTCACGGCTAGTGAATGTCGTTGCAACAATGAAAATACAGAAACATACCTTGAGGCATGAAAATATAAGCAGCCTGGCATGCAGCGCACATCCAAAAAGCTCCCGTCAATACTGGCTTCCTTCCAATCTTGTCGGACAGGTAATATGCGGTCCAGAAGCCGGGGATCTCGACTGCAGCCACGGCTACGAAGTTCAAGTACTTGTTGCCGGACATGTTGACGGCGTTGAGCGACAGGCCGTAGTAGATGAATGTGGTCGTGATCCACCACACAGGGGAGACGATGCAACGCACTAGGATGCGCTTGTGACGCCACACCTGCATCACCAGCCAGGGCTCGCGCACGCGCCCTGAAGTTTCCGACTCCGTAACCCGAACCTTTTCTCGCGCAGTGTGATGCAATGCTTCCAGTGATTTGTCAGACAATTGTCTTCCGTTAACTTTTGCTACCTTTTTAAGCAGAGCTTCAGACTTCTCGAAGCGGCCCTTGCTCATGTACCACCGCACAGACTCGCTCATGATCCAGAAGTAGAAAATGGTGAAGAACTGTGGGATTTAGAGCGTGAGCGTAAGGGTCCTCCAGTTTGGCACGCACCACGCGATCAGCCCCAGCGTCATCTGCCCCACCGCGAAGCAAGTCTTAAGAGCGGCACCGACTGCAACTCGATAGTCCGGACCCACCAGTTCCGTTACTGTAAAAAAAAACCATAATGTGTATTCTAACCGAATTAACTTCACTGTATTTCAACTGCACCAGGTCGATAAAACTTACATAAAATATAGACACTAGAATACGCTCCGCATCCAAAAGTAGCCTCGGCAAACTGAGACAGTATGAATCCGAGGTAGGTGTCGGCCCAGTAACGAGAGAGGCCGATCCAGGCCGTGTTGAACGCGTTGAGCACGAGCGCGACGCGCCGGCCCCAGCGGTCCGACACGAAGCCGGTGATGGGCAGCGCCGTCAGCGTGCCGAACGTGGTCACCGTGCCGATCAGCGACCGCCGCCATTCGTCGCACGCCAGTCCATACTTATGTTGGCAAAAACAATCGATCATAAATCGGTTTATTAAATCAATGCGCTCATACAGAAAGATTTTAATTGTGTCTGGGGATATTTGGCCCCCTATGTTTGGTCAATTATAAAAAATCAAGACTCAGGCTTTATGTAAAATCACATTATTTTTTCCGTACTTTAAAGTGTCTGGCAAAAGATTCCGTCGACAGGAAGCATCTAGCAGAGTTAATAATTAATTTGTAACAATCTTCTATAAAACACAAAAAAAAATCAGCACTCAGGCTTTAACAAAAGTTACTATTATTTGTACGCAACATTTGCAACTGATATTGAAAAGTTGACCGTCGTCGGCACAAGTTAGCAGATATGCATACGTTCACAGTACATACTAACACTATTCGATCCCACACATTTTGTTAACGAGAAAATAAGTAATGTCTGGTGACCCTGGGATCTTGCTCTATTGGTAACTTAGTATGACAGTTAAAAATGTACAGTAATAATAAAAAGAAAATTGATCGGGTATGTTATCCTACAAAATTAGTACAAAAAATACTGAAGTAATGTAATAAATGAACGGGCAGCTAGGTACATAGATAAGAGCGAGCTCGGGGCTTGGGTAAATTGGAGCACCCCGACTCTGGCAGGTTAAGTTTGCTCACTGGACCACGCCACCAGCCTCCTTCGTGTTGGGTTACTTTAAACTCTGCAGACAGAATAAGGCGTTGCGCTGCGCGAGGCTCCGTCTACAACGCCTTTTATATTTCTTACCAACTTATTCCGATTTTTAAACTGTACACACGCCTGTTTGTTTACTGCCCGTTCAGACATTTTACTTTTTAATATTTAAATATTTGTTATGGCTCCTTTTATTCATTTTAGCGCTCAGGTTTCACCGCTGAACTTGATAATAAACATGCATTTGTCATTTTTCATTTACCAACACTGCAATGAACAACTGCCGCTTCAAATCAGTGCCATAAAGAAGTACGGAAGATAATTACACGCACAAATAAATTAGAGTAGTTAGTATTTTGTAGACTCACATCGTAGACTACGGTGTTTGTGGACTCATACACGTAGGAGTTGCAGGGCAGGCGCGTGTCTCGGTCGAAGAGAGTGGCGGGGCAGGTGTCGCTGTTTACTACGCGAAGCGTCGCGTTCACGTTGGCGAAATGTTGACATTGTTCGAACGAACCATGAGTGGCGCCCGCCGGTACGGCATTCTCCAGCCAGTACGGGGAGAACTCCGCCGGCTCACCGTCACACTCTGGGATCGAACATCTACAATGAAACGAGTTATGTTTATGTTGCAATGTCGAGATGCGGAAGGAGACGGTTGGGAAGACGAGCTGTGGCGGACGCGAACGTTGTAGTTGTGTAGTATTCTGTAAGTGAGTTGTAGGCAAATCCTCTTCAATAAATACTCAGTATGTGTTAACTATAAATAACACTTAGCCCACAGTGGCAGTTTGGAGGTAGTGAAAAGGAGCTGCTAATAATCATTTATTTCAGCATGGTGGAGTTGCTTATTTATATTATTACTATCACGGCTTGGCTCGCATTTTTGTCAGATATTAACTAACGAACAGGTCCTGTCAGCCTATGACACTCGAAGATAATATTGGAGCACACAATAGTAAAAGAAGAAAAGAAGTTGGTAGACTCGTCTCACAATTAATTTGTTGTTTTTCTTCATCTATGTATCATTATATCTCTTTACTTTGTATAAATTTTTTTTTACGTATGTTTAAATGTATTTATTTTTATATTTTATTTTGGAAATTTTCTGTACTATTGCACCTACTGTTATGTCTCTGCATCACCCTAAGGTAGACTGGTAGAAAATGCCCAAGGCATTAAGACCGCCTTTGTACATTATGAGCATAAAGTTTTAATAAATAAATAAAGTCAACGTCAAGGTAAATATCAAAATGATGTAATAAGGCGTATTCGATGTAGCGGGGCTACGTCGTCTGCAGGGTTTAAAGTAACTTAACCTATCGTCTGTTTTTTAATCCCTGAGACTAAATTGACAAGTGAAAATGTCAAAAATGACCTAAATCCTATTGAAATCTATGTCAGTTGGCCATTTTTATTTGTCAATTTAGTCTCAGGGATTAAAAAACAGACTATAACCTAAAGTCGGGGTGCCCCAAGTCGCAAACTTGGTATTTTTTTCAGGAATTTTGTTTATTTTTTTTTTCGTAGAATTGTAATTTGAATGAGCTCATGTTTGTTTGTTAAATACACATTTTTTGCCGGTTATTTTTGTATTAATTTTTCGGTAATTCATTTTAATCAAGTTATTATTTCCTTTATTTATCTTTATACATATTTTTTACATTTTTAAATATTCTATACAAAATACTATAAAAAAACATTTAAAAATATATAAAATAGTAGCCCACCAGCATCGGGAACAGGGTTGAGCTACCGGTGGTCAGGGCTCTTGAGAGAGGAACCTCCTAACAATACGCGCCGTGTCCAGAAGTACTGCTTTCTGAATCAAGCGCTTGATCCAGCTGCCAAGTGAGAGCCTCCTCAGATGTTGATCGAGGCTCTTGGCAATTAAGCCATTGGCTGACACGACTATCGGTACAATGACTGCTGTACTCACGTCCCACATGTCGACAACCTCGCGAGCCAGATCTAGATATTTGAATTGTTTATCTTTCTCTGCTTTCACGAGGTTCTCGTCATGCGGGACCGTTATATCAACAATCATTGCACGACGCTCCAATCAATCTATCACCACAATGTCAGGTTTATTGGCAACAATAGTTCTGTCAGTGATGATAGATCGATCCCAATACAACGTGATATTACCATCATCGAGAACTGGGTCGGGCGCATACTTACCTATAGTATGGCACTTCTGATTCCACAAGGTTGTACTTCAAAGCAAGTTGCTGGTGGATAATCCTGGCAACGAGGTTGTGTCTATGCAAGTACTCTCCGTTAGCCAGACGAGAACACCCAGAAATAATGTGTCGGATCGATTCTCCCGGACGGTGGCATGCCCGACATATGTCAACCGTGCCATCCTTCACAATGTATTTCCGGTAGTTATTCGTCATCATAACTTCGTCCATTATTGCACACAAAACCTTCGGTTTCCCCGAAGAGGTCACCGAGACGCAACCTGGATACGGACGCTAAGAAGTCTACATCAGGCCCATGTAGGGCCCGGTAAAAGCGTCCGTGAAGCTCCTTGCCCTGCCATATCTCCTTGCGATCATTAGTGTCTAATACTCTAGGTTTACGCCAGTTCTCGTTAGCCAATGAGAGCGGGGTGAGGCCCTTGTCCACTGAGACCACATCTCGGTGCATCCCCACGTCGGCTTCTAGAAAGTATTCTCTGAGACTGCATACCTCACGGTTGTGCAGGGTCTTAGCATTTAAGAAGCTATACTCATATTAATGTAAGCTTCCTTTTAATGGTTAAATAAATTATTATATATATTAAAGAAGAACATTCCTTGTTAGGATTAGCTAGACAAGTCAAACGTCGTTTTCACGTTTTTATTCGTGATGCTATATCGAGGTTTAGCAAGCGTAAGATAAATCAAGATCAGTGTAATGTTATTTCTAATCATTTCGCTAGTTTCGTAGATTAAATTCTCGAAAATAAGTGTTCTTGTTGTGCGAGTTATTTTATATCTAAATTTTATCTAAATTCAAGGTGCAATTTTCGTCTAAATTAAATATTCAAGATAACTAACATATTTATTTAGATAAAGACTATTGTTAAAATAAAACTATCACGTGTCTCATTACAAACACACTGCTGCCCATCGGCAAGCAAGAACTGATCACATCTGGAGAAAACTTAGACGTATTCCGGCAATGCTGAGCCTGTATGCTCGGAGTAACACAATACCTACATCGCGTACATGTGGTATTAATACAAGAAATATATTAGCGAGGCCTGGGCGAGCAACGTCTGCCTACCGGCGCCACTAGTGTTGTATGTATATAAGTAGTGGTTTGTTTACCTGCTGCTAATCCGAGCTGTGCTGAAGACATACTCCAAGTTGCTCCATCCGATAAACACGACCAGCACCGCGGCTAGCAGGAAGGTCCGGAGCTGGTATCGCCCGAACTGCCCGATCTCCTCCACGAGCAGTGTGTCCAGTTCCAGCTGCCTCCCGCCGCCCGCTTCAGAGACCACAGCCTTGCCCAAGCCTGCCATACCGTCTGCCAGGTCGCCGTGCACCGCATCAACTACCTACATCTCCATAAACTCTTACCATATGTTATTTGAAAAGTATTTACCTATTATCTCTTTAACACGTTTATCAAGTTGTTTGACTTAACTGATATCTGAATTGAAGTAGGTATCATTCCAAAATGCAAATCCTTTTCAAATACATTATCTAGGTACGTACACTTTCAAAGGATAAATAGGCGTTTTTTTGGGCTCCATCCATGTGCTGTACCAAGTTACACGTACCACGTGTCAATTGAAAGGTCATAATAATAAGTTTATTTAAACGATGACCCCACATTGATTGTGATCGATAGTGTATCCGGACTGGAGTGTCCGCACCCCACCACTACTATAGAGCTAACTGGAGTTTGGGGTTGGCGCAGCATATTGGCTTCTTCTTCCATACTTCTCTATTACTCGTTATCTCATCTCCGTTTCTTGCCATATCATCCTTCACACAGACCATCCAGCCTTTCTTTGGTCTTCCTCTACTTTTATACCCTAGAGAAATTATAAGTTAAGCCACAGTTTAGTTTTTGTCCACGGAACCCTTCCTTTGATTTTTATATGACGACGAGAAAATAAAAAAGCTTATTTAAACTGAAAAGTGTCAAGTAAAGAGCAAGAGAGCAATTATTCTTACTTGTCTCATTGATTTAGACATCACCATTTAATTTACTTAGAAAATAAAGAAACAGTTAAGCAAAATAAAAAATGCAAGATATAATAAGGGTCACAGACAAAGGAATACATAAGTATAACTTCAACTGATCGATGCAGACCAACTAAGCTAGTTATTTCTTTCCGAGTCTTTCTGCCTGTTCGAAGTTATCTGGTAGCGTGGTGCCAAGCGTCTCTGGCGTGAAGAAGATCAGCACCCCGGATATCATCGCCATGCCGCCAAACAGTACAAACGGCAAATCGGTGAAAAACTGAGTAGCCTGCAACCCAGGAATTGTTTTTTGTTGGGAGTCTCATGACACATGATTTGAATTATATAAAGTTTTCACTGATTTATACAAGGTGTAGTTTTGCATCCTGGTTAAATTCAAGGAGGTATCAGTATTTATAAGTAATAAAATGGGTAGATATATATATTTTTTCTTATTTACGGAAATATGTATGTATTTAGTGTGGACAGCGGCGGCGGCGCGGCTCCTCGCACAAATCGTCGACATTCACGCAAACAGCGACATATCGCGCGATGGGTGATTCTGTTTGTTGTGTTGAAATGTAAACACGAAATTATTCGTGTTATTCTGAAATACTGTCAAATTGAAACAATTTAAAATAGCAGTGTTACAGTACAATATCTTTGTGCTGTATCTACAATCTACATCGCAATCTTATTGTTAGCGACGGCACGTAACTGACTGATTTTTATTTATTTCTAATTAGATTTTACTTTTTTCATTGTGATAATAATGTGATTAATTAGTCTAATAAGATGTTTAATACTAATTTAGTTTAATAAGAAATTTAAGTGTTGTGCATTCCTGCCGCCTGGCGCCGCTACTTGTAGTAAAATAAGCTTAAGTACTAAGAAAAGTTACCGTAACGAGAGCCATTTCAGTATTTTTGTTATTTTAGAGCGTAAATTAAGGTTTTTAGTATTGTTTTTTGTAAATATAAGCAGGTAAACCCCTCCTGATATTGGGGATGTAAGGAAAAGGTTGTAAGGGATGTCTGACCACAAAAAACAACATGTTTTAAGTTTTTCATATAAAAAGTCACCTGCGCTCTGATTGGTCGAAGACGATCGATTAGTGCCGTGTGCAAAACTAAGGGGCTGTGATTGGTCAGAGCTGCCTATAAAAAAGGGGCATTTTTCCGTGGTCAGGCATTCCAAATCCAGCAGTATCTCAAGAAACATGAAGAATAAATAAGAAGAAACTTCTGAAGATCAGTGTTATTATTTACTCCAGTCTCCACCACCGCTCACTCTCCAGTCAACATCCCGCCAGCGAACCCGCTCCACACTACGTCACAAACACGCTCCACACATCGTCACAAACACACGAGCGTCAACAATTGGTCCTTCGAAAGCCGGATTGGGTTCAAGAAAACTGCGAAGATGCCTGCAAATACAAGATCAAGATCGGTGCAGTCGAAGACTACAAGTGAAAGTAACGCTACGACGGATACTACGGGTACCGGTACGACGGATTGGAGTATGAATACGCCGAGTGAACCTACAAGCGCGACGACTACGAACACGTCGATTTCAAATCGATCGACACTTACGAGAAGATCGCCGCCGGCCAGCGTACAAGAACGTCAGCAACCCGTACAACATCCCAAGAACACTGCAGGAGAGGAATCAACATCGGGGGAAGTGACTCGTACCACCCCCCCGACCCGCACCATAGAAGCGTCAATTCCCACTCGCCAAGAAGAGAGTCATCCAACGCCGCAGATTCAAGAAAGAAGTGTCGCAGTGAAAACGCGTCTGAACGATGGAAGTACACCAACGTCCAGAGAAGAGAGTCTGCAGCGGCCTCACCCTAAGAAGTCGACCCGCGATCTAGACACACATTCTGTTCGCTCGTCGCATAGGAAGAGAGCAGAAGCGCAAGCAAGAATGACAGTGGCACTCAGGGAATTAGAACTGGCAGAAGCTCGATCAAAAGTTGCTCAAGCTGAACTAGAACTTCTAGCCGCAGAATCAGAAGAAGAAGATGGTGCCGGAGAAGAGCTGTTCGAACAAACTCAAGAGGTCGAGCAGTGGATCATAACCACTGGGGACAGGCCCAACAAGGGTCGGAGGCCGACCGAGACAGAAGAAAAGAAGAGCGACATCCAGGAATTGGCTTCAGTCATACTTAAGCTATCCGAGAAGTCACGTGACACCGTTTCATCGAAGCACATCGAACTCCCTCACTTCAACGGGACCTGTGAAGAATGGTTGGCCTTCAAGAGGTCATACGAAGACATGGCCGCTTCCTTCAGTAACAATCAGAACCTAGCGCGCCTTAGAATAGCAATCCAAGGAAAAGCCAGAGAAGCCGTCCAAAGCCTGCTGTTCACTGCTGAAGATCCACGCGAAGTAATCAAGGGACTGGAAGCAAGATTCGGAAGACCTGGAGCGCTTGCATTAGCAGAACTAGAGAAGATGAAGAACCTGTCAAAAGTCGGCGAGAACCCCAGCGACATATGCGTTTTTGCAAGCAAAGTAAAGAACGCCGTCGAGACAATCAAAGCCTTGAAGAAACCACAGTACCTCAGTTCTCCTGAAACACTGAGAATTATAGTCGACAAAATGCCAACATCCATGAAGTTTCGTTGGTTCGCCTACCACAGAAGCAGAAGAGATGAAGATATTCAAGAACTATTACTCGTCGAAGCGTTTTTAGAAACAGAAGCCGATATGTGTGGGGACTTCGCTCCACCTGAAGTACCTTCGGAGCAGAAGAAGCAAATAAGAAGACCCGTACATATGGTGCAAGAAGCGTCACAAGAGAAATACAAGAAGTCATGTCCATTCTGTGAAGAAGAGCATTTCGCATTAGAATGCAAGAAGTTTAAAGAAGTTAACATTAATGAAAAATGGGATATGATCAAGAAGGCAAAAATATGCTTCAAGTGCCTTCGATTCAAGCACTCAAGAATCAACTGTAAAGCTCCAGTCTGCAAGCAGTGTAAAAGATGGCATCATACCATCTTGCACTCTGACAAACCGCCAGTTCCAGTAGACAAAGAAACGAACAAAGAAGACACGGGAAGCACGTCAGAAGAAAAGGTCGCCTCGATCCACAACGCAAAAGGAGAAGAGAAGGCATACCTGAAGATCATCCCAGTGGACCTTTATGGTCCAAAAGGCCAAGTCCGCGTGCTAGCATTGTTGGACGAAGGGTCAACAGTCACACTCTTAGACGCATCGGTTGCTGAGAAGATTGGAGTCGAAGGGAAGCAAGAAAAACTCACAATCGAAACAGTCGGCGGGAAGGTGTTAAGAAAAGACAGTTCACAGAAGATTGAGTTCAAGATAAAAGGGGCTCATAAAAGGGAGAAGAGATCTATCGTAGCAAGAACCATCGACGACCTGAAGCTGTCCGAGCAATGCATAAACAAGGACACCGTGAGAAATTGCCAGCATCTAAAGGCAATTGAAAGTCAACTTCTCTACGTCACCGAAAGGCCTAAGCTGCTGATAGGTCAAGACAACTGGGGGCTGATAGTAACAAGAAGACTGAAGAAGGGCAAACCATCCGATCCTGTAGCCTCCCTCACTAACCTAGGGTGGGTGCTACACGGATGCGAAACAGGGGCGACTGCCTTAGTAAACTTCACTCACTACGGCAGATCGACCACTGACGAAGAAAGCGTAGAAGAAATCGTCCGTCAACATTTTCAACTGGAATCTCTTGGGATTCAAAATCGGTCGCCAACCAACGACAGCGATAGAAGAGCACTAGAAACCCTCGAGAAAACTACAAAGAAACTATCAAGCGGTCAATACGAAACAGGACTCCTGTGGAAGAAAGAAGACGAAACCCTACCCAACAACTACAATCAGGCAATCCGACGCCTGGTCAGCATTGAAAAGAAATTGGATCAAGACCAAGAAGCTAAAGAGCACTACGAGAAGCAGATCCAGAGTCTAATTGAAAAAGAATATGCAGAGAAAGTCCCGGAAACCTCAAACAAAGGAAGAATATTCTACTTACCCCACTTCGCCGTTGTGCATCCAGTTAAGAAGAAGCTGAGAATAGTATTCGACGCAGCTGCCAAGTTCGAAGGGAAGAGCCTCAACGACGCCTTGCTCTCAGGCCCCGACCTACTGCAATCACTATTTGGCGTACTACTGCGCTTCAGGGAAGGACCAGTGGCTGTCATGGCCGACATTCAAGATATGTTCCTTCGTGTCAAAGTAAGAGAAGATGACCGAGACAGCCTCAGGTTCCTGTGGCGCGGAAACCGAAGAACTGGCAAGCCCGAAGAGTATAGAATGTCGTCAATCATCTTTGGAGCAGCGTCATCACCGGCAACAGCTATATATGTGATGAACAAAAACGCAGAAGAATTCAAGAATACTCATCCAGAAGCAGTAAAAGCAATAAACAGAAACCATTACATGGATGACTATCTACAGAGCTTCGCGTCTGCAGCTGAAGCAAAGAAGATCTCAAAAGAAGTAAAGGATATTCACGCAAAAGCAAACTTTCATCTGAAGGGTTGGGCCAGCAACATTCCGGGGGTACTATCGAAAGTAGAAGACACCAACAAAGAAGTTTCTCTGCAACTAACGAAGGAAGAAAAGACTCTGGGGCTAAGATGGCTGGTAAAAGAAGACACACTAGCCTTCAATGTTGGACTGCGTAACACGCCAAAGGACCTGCAAGATGGTAGAAGAACTCCAACAAAGAGAGAAGTCACGAGCGCAGTGATGTCTACTTTTGATCCGATGGGTTTTGCAACACCAGTCTTGATACAAGGGAAGAAATTAATTCAAGACATTTGGCGAACGAAAATAGACTGGGACGAACCGATCAATGAACCACAAAAAGAAGCCTGGATGAACTACCTAGAAGAAGTATCGGCGATAGCAAAACTGAAGATTCCAAGATGCGTTTCACCCCGTGGCAGAAAAGGGCAACTGCACACATTCACCGATGCAAGTGAAGAAGCCTACGCCGCAGTAGTCTACTGGAGAACAGTCGAGCCCGGAGGGAAAGTCCATGTCTCTATGATCGCCGGCAAAGCAAGAGTAACGCCAACGAAACCAGTCTCAATTCCGAGGTTGGAGCTACAAGCGGCCTTGCTTGGCAGTAGACTAGCTGCCACGGTCGAAGAAGAGTCTGACCTCGAAGTATCAAAGAAGACCTACTGGACAGACTCTAGCACAGTACTGCAGTGGATAAAGGCGGAACCAAGGAAGTTCAAAACTTTCGTGGCCAACCGACTGGCAGAAATTGAAGAAAAGTCCAAGCCAGAAGACTGGAGATGGGTACCGACGAAAGAAAATCCAGCAGACGACGCCACGAGGGGAACTCCAATCGAATTTGACCATAACGCCAGATGGTTCAAAGGTCCGTCATTTCTCCGTCGCCCAGAAGAAGAGTGGCCGTTTCATGACTTCAAACCAGAGGGTATCATGCCAGAAGAGAAGAACAAGCAGAAGGTGATGGCGATTAAGGCTACAGAAGACCTCCTTTTGGACCTAGAGAGGTTCTCAAACTGGGAGCGACTACTGCGCACTACGGCCAGAGTGGTTGCCTTCACATGCCACTTATTAAAGAAGACCCGTAAAGCAACCGCCACCGCCGCGCGCCAGAAGGAAGAGCCCTGGAAACCTCAAAGAAGAACCCAAAAGAAAGTCACGCAAAACTCAAATCAATCCACCAACAGAAACGAAAACAAGCGGCGCTACCTACCCCTGGAAGAAGAACACTTAAAGAAGGCCGAAGAGTTACTAATGAAGATGAGCCAGACCGATAGCTTCGCGACAGAAATAAAGAGCTTGAAAGCGGAAAAACCCTTAGAAAGCGCGAGTCGTCTCAAGAAGATCGACGTTTATATAGGAGACGACGGAATTATCAAGTTAAGAAGTAGGACAACGAAGTTCCACGACAACAACGAAAGGAAGATGAATCCCATCATACTGGATGGAAAACAGAAGATAACGCGTCTCCTAATACAACATTACCACAAGAAATTTCTTCACGGGAATACAGCTACGGTAATGAACGAGATTCGACAAAAATATTGGATCCTGGGCTTAAGAGCGACGTTAAAGTTGGTCGCACACAGCTGTCAATGGTGCAAGACAAAGAAGAGTTTACCAGAAATACCCCCGACGGGAGACCTACCGAGCGAGAGACTACAACACCATCAGTTCCCGTTCTCCTGCGCAGCCGTGGACTACTTTGGACCGATGCAAGTAACTATCGGGAGAAGAACTGAGAAGCGCTGGGGGGCATTATTCACTTGTCTCACCACCAGGGCCGTACATCTAGAGTTAGTGCCCTCTCTTAGCACGAGCTCAATGATTATGGCACTTCGACGAATGGCAGCCAGAAGAGGAACCCCAAAAACCATATTCAGCGACAACGGGACCAACTTTGTCGGGGCCAAAAGGGAATTAGAAGAGGCCGCGCAAGAGAAGGGCATCAAGTGGAAGTTTATCCCCCCAGGAGCTCCAAATATGGGAGGCGCCTGGGAGAGACTTGTGCGAACAGTCAAGACGGCACTATCAGTGGTTCTCAACGAAAAAAGCCCACCTGAAGAAGTACTCCATACGCTAATGACTGAGGTTGAACACATTGTCAACTCTAGACCTCTCACCTCAGTTAGCATGGACCCCGAAGACGAAGAGGGTCTGACGCCGAACCATTTCCTACTGGGGAGATCCTGCGGAGCAATGGCACCGGGAGAATTCGACGACTCAGAGCTAATTGGGAAAGCAAACTGGAGAACCACCCAAAGACTCGCAGACCATTTCTGGAAAAGATGGATCAAAGAGTACCTTCCCCTCCTAATGCCGAGGAAACTCGAAGGGAAAGTAACCAAAGACCCAAAGGAGGGAGATATCGTGCTGATAGTGGACGCCACGTTACCACGAAATTCATGGCCTCGTGGAGAAGTTATCAAGACGTATCCTGGACCAGACGGGAGAACCAGAGTGCTGGACGTGCGGACATCGGGAGGAGTACTTCGCCGCCCGACTCGACGGATCATCGTGCTGGTTCCTGCCGCACCGTCGCCTCCAGAGGATGAAGTGCTGCGCACCGTGGGGGAGAATGTTAGCGACGGCACGTAACTGACTGATTTTTATTTATTTCTAATTAGATTTTACTTTTTTCATTGTGATAATAATGTGATTAATTAGTCTAATAAGATGTTTAATACTAATTTAGTTTAATAAGAAATTTAAGTGTTGTGCATTCCTGCCGCCTGGCGCCGCTACTTGTAGTAAAATAAGCTTAAGTACTAAGAAAAGTTACCGTAACGAGAGCCATTTCAGTATTTTTGTTATTTTAGAGCGTAAATTAAGGTTTTTAGTATTGTTTTTTGTAAATATAAGCAGGTAAACCCCTCCTGATATTGGGGATGTAAGGAAAAGGTTGTAAGGGATGTCTGACCACAAAAAACAACATGTTTTAAGTTTTTCATATAAAAAGTCACCTGCGCTCTGATTGGTCGAAGACGATCGATTAGTGCCGTGTGCAAAACTAAGGGGCTGTGATTGGTCAGAGCTGCCTATAAAAAAGGGGCATTTTTCCGTGGTCAGGCATTCCAAATCCAGCAGTATCTCAAGAAACATGAAGAATAAATAAGAAGAAACTTCTGAAGATCAGTGTTATTATTTACTCCAGTCTCCACCACCGCTCACTCTCCAGTCAACATCCCGCCAGCGAACCCGCTCCACACTACGTCACAAACACGCTCCACACATCGTCACAAACACACGAGCGTCAACACTTATGTTCTTTATCGCACGTTCAATATCTATTAAATGTTTCTACTGTCTGTTATCGTCACGTAGTCGTTAGTATATAAGATGCACCTTTGGATAATTATAACCAGACTATACTACATCTTTTGTCTCATTTATACCTAATCATATACTGCCAAGAAGTTTGGCAAATTGGTGACCCCGACGAACGAATACGCAGCAAGAAACATGGCACAATCACCGTGCAAGGCGAACATAAATCAGCAAGGAACACTTGAAGTAGCTGCTGGCACCTCGGTTTTATCCCGCATTCCGGAATTTTGGAAAGACCAACCAAGATTATGGTTCACGCAACTAGAAGCCATATTAGCACCACAGAAGCAAGGAGACGAATACAAATACTGTACAGTAATAGCAAAGTTATCCAAGGAAGAAATACTACAGGTTAGTGACCTAATCACTTCACCACCGACTACAGATAAATACAAAAACATCAAGGAACGTTTAATTGATTGTTACGAAGAAACAGAACAGCGACAGTTTCAAAAATTAATATCAGAGACAGAACTCGGTGATCAAAAACCTTCGCAGTTATTACGTCAAATGCGAGTCCTCGGGAGAGGAAAAATCAGTGACGAAACAATTAAACTACTATGGTTCAGGCTTTTACCAACATCAGTTACTACGGTTCTAGCAGTTACGGAAGACATGGAAATTGACAAACTGAGCCAAATTGCAGACAAAGTAATAATGAATTCAAAAGTAACCGAAATATCAGCTGTTAGCAACGACACTTCAAGCGACAACAATACAGCATGCATTTTAACCCAGCTAGCAAAATTACAGATAGATATTGACGCAATTCAGCAAGGTCAATATGGCTATCGACCCAACACGCACAATCATTTCAAGAAACGTCAACAATTCCCGGTTATGAGGCCGAGAACAAACTATAGAGGAGCAAATCGATTTTGTTACTACCACGAAAGATTCGGAAAATATGCAAGGAACTGCATTAAACCATGCGGTTGGAAACCAATGACTTACGTACGGAACCAGGGAAACGAATAAGAGCACAGACAACGGCGAAACTCTGTGCAGTCCACCCATCCAATCGCCTCACCATTACCGACCGAAAAAGTGGTATGAAGTTTTTGATTGACACGGGCGCAAATATCTCAGTCATTAGCAAGCAACAGAGATATTCAATTTTACAAAATGAACAATACACACTATACGCTGCAAATGGGACTAAAATTAGGACTTACGGCGAGAAGACGCTTACCTTGGATTTAGGACTACAACGATGTTATAGATGGAATTTTATAATCGCCGATGTTACACAACCAATAATTGGAGCAGATTTTCTAGAGCACTATAAACTATTAGTCGACATAGCAGGTCGCAAACTTATCGACAGAGTTACAGAGCTGACAACGCATGTAACTTCAGAAAAAGCGACACAGCAAACAATTCGTACTATCGCAGTGGGAACGAATCCACGTATTACGCAACTTTTAAACAAATACGAAGACATCACGAAAGAGTCCTCTCTACGCAATGCGCCCAAACATAAGATTGAACACCACATTATCACTACAGGACCACCCGTCGCAGCTCGGGCAAGACCATTACCTCCAGAAAAATACGACATAGCCAAAAAGGAATTTCAAAATATGATAGAACTCGGAATTTGCCGACCGTCAGATAGCCCATGGGCAAGCCCATTACATATGGTAAAAAAGAAAAATGGCGAATGGAGACCGTGCGGAGACTATCGAATGCTCAATAGCACAACAGTACCGGACAAATACCCACTACCAAGATTAACTGACTTTACATACATATTAGAAAATAAGAAGATACTAAGCAAGATAGATATACGCAAAGCATACCACTGTATTCCTGTTAAAGATATAGAGAAAACAGCCATCATCACACCTTTCGGACTTTTTGAGTACTTAAGAATGCCTTTCGGATTACGCAATGCGGCACAAACATTTCAACGATTCATGGATTCCTTATTTAGAGATTTAAATTTCGTATTTATATATGTAGACGACTGTCTCATCGCATCAGACAACGAAGATTTGCATTATCAGCATTTAGAAACGGTTTTCAAACGTTTACACGAGAATGGAATAACCATTAATCTCGAAAAATGCGAATTTCTCAGAAGGGAAATAGATTTCTTAGGTTATCATATAACGAGCCAAGGAATACAACCTACCGAAGAAAATTACAAAGCAATCATGGAATTTCCCAAACCGAAAACAATTCAAGAATTAAGAAGATTTTTGGGCATGGTCAATTTCTACAGAAGTAATATTCCACGCGCAGCGGAAAGTCAAAGAATTTTAAACGAATATCTACATGGTTCAAAAAAGAACGATAATTCACCTGTTCCTTGGACAACGGAAGCAGACAAAGCTTACGAAAAATGCAAGGAAAGCATGAAAAACGCAGTATTAACAGCGCATCCTTCCCGCAACGCATCACTAGCGCTCATGACCGACGCTAGTGCTACTTGCGTTGGTGGAGTTTTACAACAAAAATCCGGACGCAATTGGGAACCATTAGGTTTTTTTTCACAAAAATTGAGCGAAACTCAACAAAAATATTCTACGTTTGACAGAGAGCTGTTAGGAATATACATGGCCGTCAAACATTTTCACAGATTAATCGAGGGAAGAGAATTTACAATATTTACGGATCACCGACCTTTGACATACGCATTCTCCCAAAAACCATCATCAAACGATACACCGCGACGGGTCCGGCAGTTAGATTTCATTTCACAATACAGTACCAACATCCAACACATAAACGGACGTGACAATATTACCGCCGATGCCTTATCTCGAATAGAGGAAATATACGTGCCATCACCTATCGATTACGCTGAATTGGAAAAATGTCAATCAACAGATAATGAACTAAGTAAATTACATGACAATAAAAGATTAAAATTCAAAAACATTACGCTTCCGGGTTCCACAATAAACATCACCTGCGACACGTCTACTGGAAAAAGCCGCCCCTACTTACCAAAGCATTTTCGCAAACAAATTTTCGATACCATTCATGGTATGAGCCATCCAGGAAAAAGAACTACGAGAAAAATGATAACCCAAAGGTATTTATGGCCGTATATGAACAAAGATATCAATAATTGGTGTAGATCATGTATAGCCTGCCAAAAATCAAAAATACAACGACATACGATATCACCTCCTGGTACGTTTATGACAGCGCAACGTTTTGAACATTTACATATTGACATCGTCGGACCACTTCCGATTTCACAAGGGAAGAGATATTTAATCACAATCGTAGATCGTTGTACGTCATGGCCCGAAATATTTCCGGTAGAAGATATAACTTCAGAAACAGTAGCCAAGACACTTTTCGAAGGATGGATTACTCGTTTTGGATGTCCATTGCGCATTACTACGGATCAAGGCCGACAGTTTGAATCAAGAATATTTGAGTCACTCTCACAATTTTTGGGAATACATAAAATTAGGACAACACCTTATCATCCGCAATCCAATGGAATGATAGAGAGATTTCATAGAACTTTAAAGGTAGCGTTAATGACAAGAGAATCCAACGAAAATTGGTTAAAAGAAATCCCAACAGTTTTACTCGGGTTGCGGAGTAGCTTGCGAGAAGACACAGGTTATAGTTCAGCAGAGATGACATATGGAACGCCAATACGACTCCCTGGAGGATTTTTTGAGTCATCAGCAGCACAGTTATCAACGTACGAAGAATTTGTAAAGCAAATTCAAAAGGACATCACACAAATGACATCAATTCCGAAAAGAAAAAACCATAACCAAGCTATATTTGTGCATCCCGAACTCAAAGAATGCTCACACGTATTTGTTCGGTGTGATAGAATGAAGACAGCCCTGACACCGCCGTATGAGGGACCCTACCCAGTAATTAGTAAAACAGATAAAACATTTTGCATTAGAATTAGGGATAAAGAGACAGTGATATCAATTGATAGATTGAAACCAGCATTCATGATCAATGACGAATCAAACTACGTGCCAGATTCAAAGGATTACGACAGACATTCACACACGTACACTACACGATCGGGACGTAAAGTAAAGCCAGTAGTACGTCTATAAAAAATAATAAACACTCGTGCAACAGCTAAGTCAAAATTACAGACGTCAGCAAATAACACCACAACAGGCGTCATCAAATTCCACCGCGTACAATAGCATTATTATTTATATACATCAGCAAATAACTAGTAAGGTCTAGATCAAATTTATATTGTAAACACTATTACCATAATATTTTTTTTTTTCTTTTAAAGGGGGGTGTACTGTTACAGTACAATATCTTTGTGCTGTATCTACAATCTACATCGCAATCTTATGTTCTTTATCGCACGTTCAATATCTATTAAATGTTTCTACTGTCTGTTATCGTCACGTAGTCGTTAGTATATAAGATGCACCTTTGGATAATTATAACCAGACTATACTACATCTTTTGTCTCATTTATACCTAATCATATACTGCCAAGAAGTTTGGCAAAAGCAGCTTTATTAATTTTTGACCAGGTACCGTATTATGTCTTTTGTGACAACCTGTTGAATTTTGACAAGGATGCAAAACTGCACCTAGTATAACTCAAATCATGTGTCGTATTTGATACAACACAAATGGACTACAAAAAGTCCTTTTATAAAATGTACAATAATAATAAAATCGACTGTCCCTAGGTAAACAGCTATCGAATCTGATTATAATAACATACATTTTTTAAATATCTGTTTTAAGCTTAGCATAAAGTTATATTTTTATGTGCGTACTAAAAAACAATAATAATCAGTCAATTTTCAATCGAATAATATCGGAACGTAACAGTAAAACCATCGTTTATGAACGAAAGTTAAGATTCGCGCGAGTACGTCGCAGCGGCGAGTGTGCAATCAAGAAGGAACTACCGTTTTCGCGAGAGTACCGCACTTCGCTTTATTTAATAGAACTGCTTGAGATGGTGCTTAATTTACATAACATTATTGACGGTATTGATAATGAAATCATTATCTTATGTTATAAACACAATACGTTGGTCGATCAAGCCAATATCCTTACTAGAGCCGGAGTGAGAGGCGCCGTTATGGAGCCCACTCGGCCAAACATGGAGGCTAGAGCTAGCAGCTTGTGGCGGTTGTTGGTGGGGTACAGCTCCGACGTGTAGACGTACACCGACGTTATCACCATCGCTATGGCGGCCTTGGCCACCATGTACACGTACAACTGATAATCTGCATACAAACAATATTCATATGAGTAAGAGACCACTAACCAACCCGGTGTTAATTTAAAACCAGTCTTAACATCAGAATACCTCATATTTTTTGTAGTTTAAATTTAGTACAACTTAACTCAGTATTTATAAACCCATTCAATGAAGCGAGCGCCGATCGGTGTCGTTTTATATTATTTCTAATCCACGAGCGAAGTAGGTACGTCGATTGTTGTTCTTCGACCTTCCACGTAAATATTCTTCGACCAGAAATCTTTATTTAATTTTGGCCGTAAATTTGGCAAATACTATAATCATATTATCTTCTACCTATCTACAGGGTGATTGGTAATTGGGTGCAGTCCTTGAAATGGGTGATACTAAATCTTATTTGCAATAGTTTTGAACCCGATAACTTGGAGTCCAAACTGAGTGGTTTTTAAGAAATTCAACTTTTAAAGTTTTTTTTTTTTAAATCCACCTCTCCACCTTAAAGTGCTGATTGTGAAGGATACGCTTATCAGTGATGAAGAGATGAAGGCTTGATACTACCCGAATTGGTCAATATCACTTGTATAATCCACCTTGTATTTAGGGAATGCAAATCCGTTCTGTTTTAAAATCCGGATTTTTAAGAACGGATTTTTTGTCCAATCCGGATTATCCGGATTTTATGGATTTTTCATGAAAATAAACTAAAAAAGGGGAAATTCAAGGAAAAGCAGAGTGTTGAAGTAGTAAGTGTTAGTCTGACAGCTGAAAGGAAGAGTGAGTATGATGCTCTCAAAGAAGAAAAAAATCGAAGAAAGCCAAGAAAGCTGTGGCCATAGCTAAAACAAAGGCTCAAGACAAGCTTTATGACACTTTGGTTAGTACAGCAGGCCAAAAAAAACTATAGCGGCTTGCTAGAGCTAGAGAGAGAAAGGCGAGGGATGAATGTCAGATTAAATGCGCAAAAGATGAAGCTGGAATGGTTCTTTCGGATGATGAGGAAATTAAGAATAGGTGGAAGGGGTACTTTGAAAAACTGATGAATGAGGAGAATGACTGGAACGGTGTGCTGGACAATAAACCGGTGAGTGAGGGATTAGTGAGAAAGATTAGTATGAATGAAGTGAGAATAGCAGTAAATGGAATGAAGAATGGTAAAGCTTTAGGACCTGACGGTATACCAGTTGAAGTTTGGAAGTTATTACGGGTGGATGGATGGACGTGGTTAGCTTTATTTTTCAATAAATTGTTGCTGGAAGAAGCCATACCTGACGAGTGGTGCAACAGTTCGCTAGTGCCCATCTTTAAAAATAAAGGTGATGTGCTGGAGTGCAATAACTATAGAGGAATAAAGCTAATGGCGCATAGTATAAAAGTTTGGGAGAAAGTTATTGAAAGACGACTGAGACAAGAGAGTGAAATTTCACAAAATCAATTCGGTTTTATGCCTGGTCGGGGATGCTATTTTTGCCATCCGCTAGCTGTGCAAGAAATACAGAAGTGCGGACAAAAACTTGCACATGGTGTTCATCGACCTCGAAAAGGCATACGACCGGGTACCTCGTGAGGTTTTGTGGTGGGCCCTGAAAGAGAAAGGTATGCCTGGGAAGTATGTGCAGTTGACCCGAGCGATGTACAGTCGATGTAGTACCTAAGTTTCGGTCTACAGCGGGCACTACCAGCAGCTTCAATGTGGCCGTCGACTTGCACCAAGGATCGGCTCTAAGCCCTTACCTCTTCCTGATGATAATGGACGCACTTACGTCAGACATCCAGGAAGAGGATCCTTGGTGTACGCTGTTTGCCGACGACATTGTGTTGGTTGCCGAGAGTGGCCTAGAGGTCCACAGCAGATTGGAGGTGTGGTGGGAAAGACTGGAGAATGTTGGCCTGAAAGTCAGTAGGACCAAAACAGAATATTTATTCTGTGATTTCGGTGGTCTCTCCGGTCCTGTGCCCATAACTCTTGCCGGAACGCCCATACCGATCTGTGCCGATTTTCGGTACCTCGGGTCGCTTGTCCATGGGGATGGCGAAGTAAACAGGGACGTAACGCACCTGATCAACTCAGGATGGATGAAATGGCGACAGGTCACTGGAACAACTTGTGACCCACGGATGCCCCTCATTTTCAAGGGGAAAATATACAAGTCCGTGATTGAGTTTGAGTTTGAAGACCTTTCGTACTGTATGGATCGGAATGCTGGGCTGTGAAGAAGATGGGTGAAAAAAGATTGCATGTAGCGGAGATGAGAATGTTGAGGTAGACGTGTTGTGTTAAGAATGGATAAGGTAAGCAACGAGTATATTAGAGGAAGTTTAAAAGTTGCGCCAGTTACAGAAAAATTAAAAGAGGATCGACTGTCTTGGTATGGACATATGATGAGGAGGGACGAATCGCATGTGACTAAAAGAGTGATGAGTATAAAAATCGATGGATGGAGAGGGAGAGGAAGACCAAAGAAACGATGGATGGATTGTGTGAGGAATGATATGAAAGATAAATGAGTAAATGATATCGTGACGGTTAACAGAGGAGAATGGAAGAAAAAAACGTGTTGCGCCGACTCCAAGTAACATGGGACAAGGGCAGGAAGATGATGATTAGTTTATTAATATGCTGTTTCTTATATTTGTGTAAATGGGTTAAGATAAAAAATAGGAAAAACAAATCATATGATTTTTTTTATTTTTGTTATTTGGAATTATTCAAATTAAATACCATTATTTTGGTGTTATAGCCATAATATTCTTATTATTAAAATAATCATTCTGTGACTCGCGTGCTGAGTAGCGTGAGTAAAATAATTAATAAGTACAAATTAAAATAAACTCTGAAGAAGAAAAATAAAAAGACAAAGAGAGTTCTTGTCAAATTATTAAGCGTAACAAAAGTGAAAAAACAATTTAACTTCCCTTTAATCAACATAAATTGAACAACTAAAAAAACCTATGTTATTTTTTGAGACACAAAATGTGACCTCAAAAATAATAAGGCATTTAAAATGCTGTCGTTTAACCTGCTGCGAATTCGGTTACACATAATTCCTACTGCGAAAAAAGCGTGCTCTGATTCGACGCTTGTAGGGGAAATGCACTGAAGATTACAAGCATCTTCAGTGCAGCGACCTCTAAGTATCGTCCTCGTGAACCACTATCCTCGAATTTCATCCAATCCGCTGACCCGTGTCCCGCACCTCGCGCTCCCCAAAGGCGACACGAATATTCGTGCGATAATGTAGACCCCGAATCACATTTTTTTATTATTCAAAAAATCCGGATTTAATTTTTGAATCCGGATTTGAAAGTCGAGTAAAAATGTTCGCATATCCGGATTTTTCGGATTACGGATAGTCCGGATTGCATTCCCTACTTGTATTGCTCTTAAATAAAATGAAGAATTTTATTTACAAAAAGCATAATTTTATCCCTTTTTTAAAGTGATTTCAATGAGCATGTTAATTGAAAAGCATCAAACACAACAATTGATATGAGTAACCTAGAATCATCAAAGCTTCTTAGACCAAAGTCTATAGAAGTCTGCCCGATCTCCTTTAAACGAGACCACCGCAAAATAATATTATTCCAAACAAAAAAAAAGATTTTCGAATATACCATATTCACATCACAATTGGCGAATATATCGCTAAAGATAAAAAAAAATGACTTATACCTTCCATCATGATCATCAGCTCAGCAACATAAGTGATGATGATTACCAGGCACATATGAGTTGCGTTAGAAAGTATATGAAAAACATTGTATGTGCCAATACTGCCAATAACATATACTTGCCCTCGATTTCCCCGGGATCCCATCATCACTAAAGGACGTTGTACGACTGACGCCGATGTCACCTTATTAAAACACATATTTACTGCGTGGAAAGAGGCACAAGATGCCATAGGAATCTTCTGTGACCTCTCGAAAGCATTTGATTGCGTTAACCACGAAACCCTACTCTTAAAACTTGAACATTACGGTTTATGGAACTCGCGCTCAGTTTAGTGAAATCGTATTTAAACGATAGACATCAGCAAGTACATATAAATGGTGTCAATTCAATGGGTTTAAAAGAAAGTATGGGTGTACCACAAGGTTCGATATTAGGTCCTTTCCTCTTTTTATATAATACCAGCCTGTTACTGTCCCACTGCTGGGCAAAGGCCTCTTCTCATACAGAGAAGGCACCACGCTTGCTCAAGACGGGTTGGCGATTTCAGACTTATATTAATTATAAGTCCAGGTTTTCTCACGATGTTTTCCTTCACCGATGTCTGTGATGTCCAAGATAAACTTAGAAAGTACATATGAATTGAAAAAGTCACATTGTTACTTGCCCGGATTTGAACCCACAACCTCATGCATGAGAGGCGAGGCCTTAACCTCTGGGCCATCACAACGCCATGAATCAAGAGAAACTAGAATTTGTCAATAAAACTGTTTTCTTGGGGATCACGCTGGACTCGAGGCTACAATGGGGTCCTCATTTAACATCTCTTGCAGGACGGCTGAGCTCAGCAGCATATGCTGTTAGAAAAATCCGTCAATTTACTGATATAGATACCGCGAGGCTAGTCTATTTTAGTTATTTTCATAGTATTATGTCATACGGTATCTTACTATGGGGCGGGGTGCAGACATCGAATCTATATTTATTCTGCAGAAATGAGCCATCAGAGCCATAAAGGGTGTAAAAAGACCCTTAACGAAGCCGAAAGGTACTTATTCTCCCCGTCATGGTGATCATTTTTTTGTTCTAGACCATACCTGGGAACTTTCTAGTTAGGGAGATATTGGGGGTCAAAGTTCCAACTTTTTCACAAGCTTTTTTTTAAATACAAGGTTTTAATGTTGTAACTTTACTTTAAACACCTCCACGACCCCCGTACAATTCAATCCATCCATCAGCACAATGTTTTGAGTGCGTTACTTTGAGTTTTACCGTAAAACGTGGATTTTCACCCCAAAAAAAAAAATCGTTTCCCAGCAAAAATTTTTCCTTAAGGTTACTTAGTTTGATGTACAGAATGCTTGGTTGACGGCTTCGTGAAGGGTCTGTTTACACCCTGTATATGATCTACGTAGGCGCGATTCTCTAAGAGAACTGTTTAAGGAAATTAACATCATGACAGTACCTTGTCAATACATACATGAAAACATCATGTACGTTAGAAAAAATCTATTTATTTAGTAAAAGAGGTGACAGACAACACTATAGTACTAGAAACAGGGACCAACTAGATCAGCCAGGTTTCAGGTTGGCTAAAGTAGACTCATCTTTCATGGGGTACTGTTTAAAATGTTACAATAAAATACCTCTCCACATTCTACAACTGAATGAGACGAAATTTAAATCTTGTATTAAACGCACACTATGTAGGCCAGCATATTATAAGTTGGGGGATTACATTGATGATAGAAATGCTTGGCTCAATGCTGGTCCTGCTCCACAACCACAGGGGGCAAACTAATTGATTACCGTGAAGTTATTGTGGAAGCTGCAGAAGATTGTAAAATATCCTTGCATTGTATAGATTCAAATCTCTTAGTATAATATAATTGCATAGCACATGTGTGAGTACTATGTACTGTAAACCTACCATTTACATTTAGTTATCTTTCATTGACTAGAATTTGCCCTGGCGGTTGTGAGAATGTCATGCTCACTCAAATGTCTCGCTGATGGTGGCTGGTGTGTCGGATCATTTAGTTCCCTTCAAAATGGTTGAGTGGAATGGTGCTGATCCTTCCGTCATGTTCGTGAACGGGCGCTGTCAGTAGGGACTGGTCATCTCTTAGCTGCCACGGTTTATTTTTATTTTTGAACTGTATAATAATATGATCTTTTTACTTTGGACGCGTTCTTACATAAATGTAAAGTATCCACATGAATGATGTAACCAAGATTTTGTAACAATATTTTGATTGAAAAGAGTGTCCATGGAGTTTCTTGCCCATTCTTCTCCATAGAGATCTACGCCTTGGAATGGGCAACTACATTACTTTCACAAGTTATTATGCCTTTTTTTTTACGGATGGGAAATCATCAAATGACTTCTCCCGCTCTGGGTGGAGTGGGAGGGAGTGTCAGACTCTTACTGACTCAAACCCATCCATGTTCCTTCATTGCCCTTTGTGTTCCAGGGCCACGGTATCTCTTTCGAAGAACTTCTTAAGACGGACGGACGGTGAGCTAACCCATTACTCACCGTCCACAGGCCCGCGCCTACGGTGGCCGGTAGCCACCACGTGGTCCCCGACGCCCGGTGCGTGCTCTCACGTCCCGCCACCTCCTTCGCTAGCATGACTGCTTCGCAGATGGAGGTGACGGCTTCCCATTCCCTCTCGCTCCGGACCATGGCCTGAACCAGGGCCGGGCACGAGAGGTCGCTGCCGCCGATCGCCGCTAAGAGGACACGGTGGAGCTCCGCCCAAGCGGGGCAGACCTCCACGGTGTGCGCCACCGTGTCCTCCGGACGATCCTCACAATGATAACACCCGGGCGTTTCCTCCCGCTCGATTCGTTGCAGGAACCTCCCGAAACAACCGAAAAACCGAAATAAATCGCGCATTAAAAAAGGCGATTTTTGTAACCGCATTGAATGGGATAAATCCGTTTCTTGTCAAATGTGCTTAACCGACCTCCAAAACGAGGAGTTTATCAATTCAGTGTTTTTTTTTTGGGTTCCGTAGCCGAATGGCAAAAAACGGAACCCTTATAGATTCGTCACGTCTGTCTTTCTGTCCGTGTAAGTCACAGCCACTTTATTCCAAAACAATGAGGGCTACACAGTTGTTTTTTTTTGTAAAAAAAAATATAAAAAATAATTTAAAATCGTAAAGCGATTCACAGAATGCATCTACCTACCAAGTTTCAACTGTGTAGTTCTAATACTTTCCAAAGTAGTAAAATGTGTGTCCCTCTTATTTCTAAAGTAAGAGGAGGAAAATTCTGAAAAAATATAGGATTGTAGAACGTAAAAAAACTTTCAACGAAAATTGGTTTGAATAAGATTGATGTTAAGTTTTGGAGATATGGGACTTTTTCATCAAACTGCAGCAGTATTTCATTAACATACTATGAAAAACAAATTTAGTTTTGCTGTTGAATGCTATACAATACAACATATTTGAATGAGCCTTCAAAATATTTTTATTAAATTGTTTGGTGCTACGGAACCCTGTGTGCGATTGTGAACCGATTTCGATGATTCTTGTTTTGTTTGGAAGAATATTACTTCGCAGTGGTCCCGTTTATCTATTAGATCTCATGCTGATCTTCGGAGATATATAAAATGGAACTCTTCAATAATAGACAGCAAATCTGTCGTGATTGCTGCAATCGCTTAGATGTTTATTGTTCGGGTCTCCCTTGTTTGATCGAAAGGAATTTGACAAATTTTCACTTCCCAAAAATTTTTTCGCATAATTTCATTTGCCAAATTATTACTTAGCAAAAAATCTATTCACAAAAAATTGTAACGCAAACCTAATATTTGGGAAGTGAACGTTTAAACTTATAACTTGTTTACCAACAAGTTCTTTTAACATTTTTTATTAAGTCAAATATTTCAGTTGGAATAACAGTTTTTACGCAAAATCAAATAAGACAAATTCTAAACAGGTTATAATAATATGAATATTAACTTTTCTTTTTTTTTAGTTAGTAACGATTTTTTCCATATTTTTTTTTCTATATAATGTAGTCGTTCCTGGAGGTCAACAGTTTTAACCTAACCTAACCATTTTTTTTTAAATAAGTAATTATCCTAATCTAAATAGTTCAGTTCCGGGTAACCTACTAAAAACAATCTCTTTTTTCTATGAATGCAAGTCGTTTCTGGCACTCGCCGGCAGCTGCCGCGGCACCGCTCGCTGCGCTCACTCGGCTCGTGCGTAGGGGATCACAGTTTTAACCTAACCTAACCTACCCTATTTTTGCCTTAATATTTTTTGTCTTAACAAATCATTTCACCAAACGTTTATTGTCTGAAGATTGTTTGCTGTAATAAATCATTTGAGTAAAGACCAAATGCTATAATGACATTATACTTGGTAATATTTTGCCAAGTAAAAATTTGACCAAATAAAAATATGCGTACTCAAATCATTCGAAATATTGCAATGGTATAAAAAAAAGTTCCTAAAATTTGTTTGGTTAATGAAATTTGGTCAAAATCTTTTCGGCAAAACGGCAGGCTCCCTTATTGTTCACACAACACCATAACATAACATCACGCCTGTGTGCTCTGAAGGGGTACGCAGATGTGTTCAGTACACCCACATTTCGACTGTTAGGTATGTTAAGTTCCATTTATTGGGGATAAGCCTATTACATGTATTGCTAAAGGTTCACTAATGTTTCACCAAAACTCATTTGATAATTTTTAACCGACTTAAAAAAAAGGAGGACGTTCTATGTTCGACTGTATGTATTTTTTTTAATGTATGTTCACAGATTTCTCCGCCAATTGTGGGCCGAATATCAAAGTTTTATTTTGTTCGAAAGCCTATACTCCTGATGTGGTCCCATTGTACCAAGTCAGAATCAGATGATGGATCATTTCTTTAGATGTGTGTGCACGGAGAGAAATGAAATGCGACGGAACTTGGATATTTTTTTACGAAACGTGTTACAAATATTACAATGGAGTAGTTATTTAGGAAGCAAGCGCGTCAGTGGAACTGAGGTCGCCAAGCGCTGCGCGTACGACGAATACAAAATGCTGTGTCAGCGGCTCAGCGCTCCCAACAATGTTTTTCATATACTTTCTTACGCAATTCATGTATTATTCATATTTTTATATATATACTAGCTGACCCGCGCAACTCCGTCTGCGTCACTAAAAATAGATAGTAGCCGATTCTCAGACCTACTGAAAATGCATATAAAATTTCATAAAAATCGGTCAAGCCGTTTCGGAGGAGTATGGTGACTAACATTGTGACACGAGAATTTTATGTTTAAGATTTGTGCCTGGTAATCATCATCTCATGTTGTTGAGCTGATGATGGAGGGTATAAGTCAGGATCTGATGATGGGATCCTGGAGAAATCCAAGGCACTCAACATCATTGTGTTTATGATCAGCGATATCTTCGCCAATTGTTAACCAATTTCGATGATATTTTTTTTTACAAGAATATCATTTCTTGGTGGTTCCGTTTAAATTTGGTGAAGATCTGATGCTGGTCTTCGGAGATATACTATGAAACTCTTCAATAGTAGACGGCAAATCGTCGTGATTTCTGCAATCGCTTGGATGTTTATTGTTTATACAATATCGTAACATAACATAACGCCTGTATGCTCTGAGGGTGTACGCAAATGTGTACAGTATACCCAGATTTCAACAGTTAGGAATGTTAAGTTCCATTTTATTGAGGACTAGCTGTGCCCCGCGGTTTCACCCGCGTTTCCGTGGAAATACCGCGATAAAATATTGCCTATATTATAGCCTCCCTCAATAAATGGATTATTGAATATTTAAACAGTTTTCATATCAGATCAGTATTTCCCGAGATTACCGCGTTCATAACAAACAACCAAACTTTTCAGCTTTATAATATTAGTAGTAGTAGTCTTGCTTGCATCAAGCGCGCGTGGATTTCCTTAGCAGAGTTATTTTAAAAATGTATTTATTATACTCTTCAAAGATCTTATACTTACAATCATCAACAAATATATTTCGAAAAAGATTATTACAGGATTTTATGTTGATAAAAAACTCTATGGCCCATAACTCATAAATAGACCAGGTACCAACTCTTAACATCTTACACACGTGATAACTTTTAAACGAAATATCCGATTGAGATGAAACAAAAAGTATTTTACTTCTACATAAATACTCTTGATAACATAATGCTTAATTTCGATAAAGATTAATATTACGATACATATTTAACGTAGTTTTTTTTTTCTTCAGACGATTTAATAATTATTTTGAAAACAAAATCGGTTATTGTGATTAAACCATGATAGCTAGATATATGTTCTCGCGGACTTTTTTGTAGGTCTTAATGGGATCTACAAACCCGTAGTACATTATTTTGTTCTATGGTCAATAGTTTTTGCAGCGCACGCAAAAATAGGTTTTCGATTTTACACCTTGTGTTACAAAATAGCAATTTTATTACGGATCCCTAATTTTGAAAAAAAGAAAGATAGCCTATAGCCTTCCTCGATAAATGGACTACCCAACACTGAAAGAATCATTCAAATCGGACCAGTAGTTCCAGAGATTAGCGCGTTCAAACAAACAAACAAACACTGCAGCTTTATAATATTATATAGTATATATATAGATAAGCCTATTACCATAACATGTATTATTAACAATGTAAAATAAATGCATAACAAATATTTGTATAGGAAGTTACAACTAAAACTGGAAAAATAAAAAACTTTTTGCAAAAAATAAAACCCACTTCAAAAACACAAAAAAGTGAAAAATAACTTTAGCTTCAGAAGTCGGCGACAAAAAACTGTAAATAAACAAAAATCACCGATCAACAATCACTTTTGAAGCTAAAGTAATTACATAATACTGTCTCCGTCAACTTCAAACGACTGTCATGATGGGGCTGCATTAGCCAACGAAAATTCGTGTCGCGTTAGTGCGTCAAAAACATCGTGTATGGGTGGGTATGCGATGTTCTTGTCCACATTAGATCCATGTCGCGTTGGCGCGCATCGTGCGTGGTGGTGTTCGACGTCTGTTTGTGCGGCCCCCGTAGTCACAACGTATGGCAGTGAATTATTATTTGTTGCAATTGTACGAGTATAATTTGCAAAATGTAGTTAAACAAAATAAAATTGAATAAACTCCTTTTTCATTACTCCAGTTCGTACTGTACAAAAAATCACAAGCACTTCCGTCCCGCTTCAAAGTCTGGAGTGCACTGAAGTGACGCAGGTGTAGCCACGCAAGCGAATATTGTCGCGACAAAACCCTTTGATCCGCACCAGTTCACCGAAAGGGCCCCGATATACATTCGTTATCGCCCGATTATTACGCGATGCGACGATCTACCCGGCCACACTTATCTTGATACTGCAGCCCCACCATCAGTAATGGAACGATAATTTAAATTAAAGTTGATTTAAGCTAAATGAATTATATTGAAACTATTGTGTTGCAAGCGCGCCTAAAAAGGTCAATTGCAAGTCATATACGAAAAAATATTGGAAAGTTGATAATACTCACTTCTAGGAATAACCATGTATGAAAATAGGCATAGAGAGCAAATCCAGAAGCCTGCCGACAACACTGGCTTCCGGCCAACTTTGTTCAATAAGCTATATGCAATCCAAAATCCGGGGATTTCAATAAGTGACACGAGTATAAAATTCTGGTAAGGATTGCCATATACACCAGTAGAGTTGAGAGCTAGTCCGTGGTAGATGAAGGTGGTGGTGATCCACCAGATCGGCGAGACGAGCACGCGCAGCAGCACGCGCTTGTGTACCAGGACCTGACTGACCAGGCTGGTCCCCGCGCCGATCCGCGCCGCATCATTCACCGCCCTCTCCCGCGCCTCTATCGTGGTACGACGCATGTTTGCCAGAGTCGATTCGTGTATTATGCGCCCGTTGACCTTAGCCATCTTTTTAAGTAAGGCCTCGGCTTCTTCGTACTTGGCCTTGGCCATGTACCACCGCACTGAATCCATTATGGCCCAGTAGGCTAAGATTGAGATGAATTGCGGGATGTAGAGCAACCGCGTCAGGGGCCTCCAGTAGGGACATAACCAAGCACATATTCCCAATACCACCTGTCCAATCGAATAGGAAGTGCTGACCGATGCTCCAGCCGCCACGCGCCACTTCGCCCCGAATATCTCCACCACTGTAGTAATGTGAACAATTAGAAGAGAAGTTGAACTACAAAGGAGCTGTTCATAAACTTGAATTTATTTAAAAAAGTCTTTTTTTTCCGTGAACTTTTCAGAAATGTTAATACTTAGTTATTTTGCTATACCGGGTCGAGACGAATCCAACAAATCAGAGATCATTAAAATCGGTCTAGCCGTTCTTGAGTTATAAATGGTTTAACTAACCCGACTTTGTTTAATGTATATAGATATGGATTTGTCTCATCCCGTGTGTTTAATCGTGTAATCTCGTGTATAAAGGGTGTAAAAAGACCCTTAACGAAGCCGAAAGGCACTTGTTCTCCTCGTCATTGTGATCATTTTTTTGTTCTGGACCATACCTGGGAACCTTCTAGTTACGGAGATATTGGGGGTCAAAGTTCCAACTTTTTCACAAGTTTTTTTTTAAATACTACATTTTAAGGTTCTAACTTTACTCCAATTACCTCCATGGTCCGTTTACTATTCAAAGCATCCATCAGCAATAAGTTTTGAGCGCATTTTATTGAGTTTTACCGTAAAATGTGATTTTTGACCCCAAAAAAAATTTCGTTTCCCAGCAAAAATTTTTGCGTAAAGTTACTTAGTTTGATGTACAGAATGCTTGGTTGACGGCTTGGTGAAGGGTCTGTTTACACCCCGTATAAAACCGCAAAATAGGAAAAGTTTGACAGTGGCTCATCTATTAAAGTCCGTGATTATACATATATAAATATCTTACTAGGTATATCAAAACGTTTAATTTACTCACTTAGTACATAAGCACCCGAGTACAAGCCAGATCCCAAAGTGCCTTCAATAAAGTCTAGGACTAAGAAGCCGGGGTAAGACTTGACCCAGGATCGCAGCGTGCCAATAATGGCCGTGTTGACCGCGTTGAAGATCAGCGCGATCCGACGCCCCCACCGATCCGAGATGTAGCTGGTGATGGGCAGCGCCGTCATCGTGCCCAGCTTGCGCACCGTGCCCATGAACGTTCGTTCCCACTCCTTGCACTCCAGTTTGAACTGACATGTAGACAAACAGTAACTCGTAAATAATATCCACACGTAACTTTAACTAATCCAAAAGGTCAAATGTCAAAAGGTGGGTGATTTATTAAATTCACCCACCTTTTGACAATTATGTTTAAGTCCCATGAAAGGCTGCCTATCCACTGGAGTGAAGAAGAGAGGAGGGAGAAGAGCTGAGCAAACTTTGACCAATAGAATTGCATTCAATGTAAACTTGTGTAATGTATAACTCAAACATGTGCGTTGACTTGTTACTTCGCAAATTCATCTCCACGGAAGGTTCAGTGGACATGAATTTGCGAAGTAGATTAAAATTTCACAAATCAGGCCTGTCTCCGCTGAGTTAGGCCGAACACTTCGATGGACAAACAGTCCGCAACACTGCAACATATTACTCCCTCGCTACGCTGCGCGACGATGGACGAGAAGCCTTATACGAGCCTATTGGCACAAATCCAGACTACGTGATTGTTACTGAGAAATTTGCGTTGGAAAAATCCAATACCACTTTGCCAAACCTGAGAATCCAGGACCTTAAAATGAAAATCAAAAGTCATTTATTCAAATTAGGCTGATAAATCAGCAATATTTTTAATCATTTCCATAAAGGAGACAGCCAAAAATTGTATGAGCCTGTTCCCCAGAATGTATATATCTATATATATATATATGTATATGTATATAAAAATCAATTGCTGTTCGTTAGTCTCGCTAAAACTCAGAAACGGCTTGACCGATTTTGACGAAATTTTGCATAGTTGTTCTACATAGGTCAGGGATGGTTTATAAGTATGTAGTAGCTTTTATAGTAGGTAGGTGGTAGATAGGTGGTAGGTGGGTGGTGGGTAGGTGGTAGGTAGGTGGTAGGTGGGTGGTAGGTAGGCGGTAGGTAGGTGGTAGGTAGGTGGTAGGTAGGTGGTAGGTAGGTGGTAAGTAGGTGGTAGGTAGTTGGGTAGTAGGAGGTAGGGAATAGTGCAATACAACGCATGGCCGGGGTCAGCTAGTATTATATAAAATCTATGTCATATAATGGTAAAGACCTTCTATAACCAAAGTAAATAACCGGCCAAGTGCGAGTCGTACTCACACGCACACAGGGTTCCGTAGCACCAAACAATATAATAAAAATATTTTGAGGGCTAAGTTATTGCTGCAGTTTCATAAAAAGTGCCATATCTCAAAAACTAAACATCAAATCTTATTCAAACCAATTTACGTTGTAAGTTTTTTTACGTTCTACAATTCTAAATTTTTTCCAGAATTTTTCTCCTCTTACTTTAGAAATTAGAGCCACACATTTTACCACTTTGGAAGTTTCTATTTTTTATGGGGGACACACATTTTACCACTTTGGAAGTGTCTATCTTTCAAACGATTGACTTAGACAAAAATGGTTTTTGGAACCTCAATGTCATTTTTAAAGACCTCTACATAAAGACACGTATAGGTTTATTTACACGTATAGGTTTGTATAATATTTTTTTTTTTTTTAAATTTCAATTCCATGTATGGGGAGCCCCCTAAATCTTTTTTTTATATATAAAAATCGTAAAGCGGTTCACAGCATACTTGTACTTACATGACGAATCTATAAGGGTTCCGTTTTTTTCCATTCGGCTACGGAACCCTAATAAGAAAACAGTGAATTTTTACGATTTGAAATAAAGCAATAGATTTTCTTATTCTTACTCAATAAAATCAGACGAATTGACTGGAGCCTGGGCTTGAGGTCTCGACATACGTAACGACGCTGACGCAAACTTGCGATCGCTAAATATTAACGAAAATATTCGGTTGCCACAACGAGGCGTGCGAGAAACGCAAGTCTCTACATCCAAGATAACGAGCAAAGTCGTACATTATCTTGACATAACAATGTCGGTACGCTAGCGAAAAACATATTAATAGTGCGGCTTTTTCAAAGACAATTTTAAGCCTTTACAATATCTCCTTGAATATGGGGAAAAATGGAGAACATGGTTCAATAAAAATAATTGGTTTTCTTGTAACTTAAACTGTGACTATATAAACGTTATTTTGAAGGCACTATTTTTCATGAAAACTCGTAAGTAGAGCTAAAAACGTTTTTGAAAACTAAATAAATTACTAAATATTTATGGAAATTAGAATTTGCCTCCTTGCAACATTGACTTAGTGTCAAACTTGTCAAATGTCAAGTCAATTAAGCCCCACCGCATCTGTGTGAGCGCGATAAACTCAACAACATCCAAACCGATTTTCATACTGATTTCACCACTGGATGGAGTGATTCATGAGGAAAGTTTATGTGTATAATTATGCTCTGCTACCCGCGCCAAGCCGGGGCGAGTTGCTAGTGGGGATATCATTGGAACTGAGCGTCTCGCGGACTCACATCGTAGACGACGGAGTAATGGTTCGCGAGCACGTACTCCGAGCAAGGTATTTTTTTCTTCCAGTCGAACATTTCGCGCGGACACGTCCCTTTCTTTTCGGCTTTCGCTGGGGCCCCAGGTTTAGGCGCGTAGCGATAGCATAAGTCGTGCTGGTTGTTTTTTTCCGGGATCACGTTCTTCATCCATGGCGGTTTGTACGTCGCCGGTCTACTCTCACACTCCGGAATGAAACATCTATAAAGAACACCCTTATATAAACTTAAACTAAGGTTGTTCATGTATACAGGGTGTAAACGGGGCCTTCACGAAGCCGTCAACCAAGCATTATGTACATACATGAAAACTAAGTAACTTTACTCAAAAATGATTGCTGACAAACGGCTTTTTTTTGGGTGAAAATTCACGATTTACGTTACAACTCAATGTAACGCACTCAAAACATTGTGCTGATGGATGAACTGAATAGTAGGTACGGGGTCAGTTTATGTCACAAGTTTGTGGTAAAAAAACTATAGTTTTTTTTTCACAATTTTTATATTGTTTATAACTTCACTTGTTTTAAATGGTTTTCGTTCATAGCACTGTCATCTTCAAATTGAACAAGCCCCTTTAAATAAAGAGAAAAAAAATGGCACCAAATTTAAGTGAGTTGACGGCATGAAGGAAAGTTGGTATGTAATAGATGGGCACCCATCCACGGACCGACTTAGGCAAACACGGCTTAACCTTGAAGATCGACCCGTGCGACTGTTATTATTTAGCCACTTCGAGTGCGACATAGTGGAGTCGGAGACTGCGGCAGGGCTAGATTCAAATGACTATAATTCTTGAAATAATTCGTGTTGAGTCAATATTTTGATACCAATTTGTAGGTTAACTCAAGTACTTTTGATTTAATTTAAAAACATACGCAACTTTCAAGGGTTAATTTTGCACTAGAATAGAAAATTTAAAAAAATAAGTCATTAATTATGTAAAATTTCGTAATTTCTTATTTTTTTAGGCTCTTTTTGCTTATTTTTCAGGAAAAAATATTTGATAATTTGATGGCCTAGGCGTTTACCCTTGCAATAAGATCATTTGCACGTCTTTAGGTCTCTTTAATTCAAAAATATTAGCATTCCATTGAACACACCCTAGATCAGCCGATTAAAGAAACAAAATCACTGCCATTCGCGGGGTGAGGGGTTAGGAGTATTTATAAATGTGTATTTATCGACAGAAATGAATGTAAAGGGTGTAAAAAGACCCTTAACGAAGCCGAAAGGTACTTGTTCTCCCCATCATTGCGATAATTTTTTTGTTCTAGACCATACCTGGAACCTTCTAGTTACAGAGATATTGGGGGTCAAAGTTACAACTTTTTCACAAGTTTTTATTAAAATCCATGTTTCTAATGTAAGATTTTTACTTTCAACACCTTCACGACCCCGTACTATTCAATCCATCCATCAGTACAATGTTTTGAGTGCGTTACATTGAGTACTACTGTTAAACGTGATTTTTCACCCCAAAAAGAAAAGTCGTTTCCCAGCAATAATTTTTGCGTAAAGTTACTTAGTTTGATGTACAGAATGCTTGATTGACGGCTTTGTGAAGGATCTGTTTACACCCTGTAGAATATGCCCTTAAAGTTATCGGTAACCAGTAGCCAAACACACTGTAGAAACTTTACAATGTTGCAAGAAGTTATTATGCGATAATCATTTCCTCAACATAGATAAAGAAGATAAAAACGTATTTAAGGTGTTAAATCTTAAATTTCTCTAGCATTGTTAATGTTTATATGGGGCCAAATGAGGGGGTTCCCTCTTCCAAAAAAGAAACACATAAATCGGTGTACCTACATGAAAAAAGCGTTGTTCCGTTGGTCTGCCGGCCTGGCTTAGCACAATCTGGCCTGAAAGCGGGCCGTAAAATCGCAGCTTAATAGAGTTGTATAGAAGAAGACATGTTGCGTCAACCTCAAATAAATTGGGATAAGGGCAGGCGAATGATAGATCATTTGGCTTACCTGGTCTCTATTTTCGCTGTGGTGAATATGTAACTCGCGTTCGCCACGCCGGTGAAGAGCACTAGCCCCATGACAACTAATAGAGTTTGAGCGTGGCACCTCCCGAATTCGCCAATCTCAGTAGCGAGAACAGTATCCACAGTCACTTCGGTAAAGGGTTCAGGTGCTGCGGCGGTGGGCGCTTCAGCGGTGGGCGCCTTAGCTGGCGCTGTAGCTGGCGGTTTAGCTGGCGGTTTAGCTGGCGCTTTCGACTCCTCAGGGTCAGGTTTTGGGTCCGACATACTTCTTCCCGGTCACAAAACGCCGTCCACTGTGCGTGCAATTTCATACCATCATGAAAAATGAAATTATGAATGAATGAAATGAGCTTACTACCTCAGATCACAGTACCTTAGTATATTTTATCCTATGATAGACGTTTAAGGCATTAACAGATTACAGAAAACAGGTTATAAAGTTCCAGGGACCTAAACCTGGGACCGAGTGCTAATCGCTGTGTTTGCAGTAGTCTCTTACCTTTTGTCAGATATTTTTGTCACTCTACAACGACGGAATCCCTAAATCTAAATCCAATTTCTATAATTTAAAGATATTTCAATTCTTAATGCCAAAAAATTAAAATTTTCATGGGTGACATATTATTCTGTCATCTTTTTACGCCAACCTTATAGTTTTTTTATGCCTTGATCACACGTATGTACTAAGTAAATGGGCGAGAGCACAGAACAGATAAAAAAGGTTGAAAGGGCCATTGTGACAGTGTACGAAACTCCGCGAAAAAAATGTAATGCCGGCCACTCACACAGCACACAGATAATTGCGCAAATTTCCGACTTGCACAAGTTCTTGAAAAAGTTCAAAATTTCAATTCCCAACTTGTGCAAACTTGCGTTTGTGCAAGTTTACTTGAACGTGTGTGGGAGCATTTCGCGCAATTTTCAGTATTGTTTTAGCCACCTACATGTACGCACGTCATTTTCGCGCCAAAATGAACGAGACTACCGAGAGGCAAGGAGTTCGCGATATTATAGAAGAATTAATAAATATGTACAGAAATGAGCCAAGTCTTTGGCAAATAAAAAGTAAAGACTATCACCACAGGGACAAAAAAAATGCTGCTTATAATAAAACAATTGATCAATACCAAAAATTCGTGCCAAACGTAATTTATAAATATAATATGTAATATATATCCATAGCATAAGTAGCTCGCTGCATGTACGCACACTTGTACAAATATCATTGAAATGATACTTGTGCAAGCATGCTTGAGCCGTCTGTGGTCACCTCCGAAATTCGTGTATTTGTGCAAGTCTGGACTTGCGCAAGTATACTGGAACGTGTGTGGCCGGCATAAGAATGCGTACCTAGGTACTTGCGCTATGATAACAAAAAAAAAAGAAGCCAGAACATACCTGCCATAGCTACCATACATTTAGGGATTTCTTTTCACCGGTAAGTTCAAAAACCTTACGTATAATACAAGTGATATTACCGCCTACTTACTGTTGCGTGTACGTAAGTAATTATTAATAGTATTATGTAGTCACTAGACAAAACGATACAATGACAAACAAATGCAAAATAATGTAGGTCCTGTACTGTTTGCAATACACGGGTAGGTCTAAGCTGAGCTTTGCACTTGTGTGAGTGATTACCAAAAGTAGAGTCAGACAAAAAACTTTAAAAAATATTTTTTTAATGTTTTAGGTAGTAGGTATATAACATAAGTGGGAGAGGTATAAAAGTTTAAAAATAAAATAAAACTAAAGAAGCAAAATTTTTTTAAATGAAGGCCAGCTATGATAATTATGTATGACTGATGAGTACCTACATAATGTAAGTGTGACTGAGAAGTCAGAGATCAATAAATAAAATTCAAATATAAAAAAAAAACTATAACAATTATTCTTCTCCACCGGACATTGCATCTTCATCAATTTCATTATTATTCTCGTCATCATTTTCACTCTCGTCTGATGTGTCGTTTGTGTTAATAATAAATCGTTCCGTTATATCATCAAGAGCTGCGTCGTGACCACGAAACTTTGTTTTTTCTTTTATTGCGTGGTCACACACATTTTTCCATACTTCGACACTGATAGTATCAACTTTTTCTTTCGCTAACCTCATTATTGTATCCATATCCATTGATACGTTTTTTTTCGCCACGTATCCTTTTATCATTGCCCATATATTTTCAATTGGGTTGAAATCCGGGTGGTAGGGTGGTAGACGAAGGACGCTGTGACCATGTTCTCTAAGTAAAGTGTCAATTTTATATTCAATAAATCTTTGTTTGTTTTGCAGTATCAATTGATAGAGTTGTGGTTTCAGCATCGATGTAGAGTGATCAATATTGCGAAACTTGAGCCAGTCAATCATATCTTGTTTACGACTATTTGAGTTGGGAGCGGGATTTTCTAACGAATTGTGGTAAGATGCATTGTCTACCACCACAACGCTATTGGGCTTTAAATTTGGAATTAATTGCGTTTGTAACCATTTCGTGTAGTTTTCTGCATTCATATTGTTATGGTAATCACCACTTTTTTGATTTGCTTTGAACATCAGCAGTGCATTTGGTATGAAACCGTACTCTCCGCCGGCATGAACTATTATTAAACGATTTCCTTTAGAAATTGGTTTCTTCAAACCAGAAGTGCTGCCATCTGAATAAGATTTCGAAGAAATGTGAGTCGTGTCTATATATGTTTCGTCGGTATAAACGACTGGCCTGCCCTGAATGCGATATTCAGAAATTTTGATCAAAAAATTGATACGTAGATAACGTATCTCATGTTTTTCCATTAGAATTTTTCTATTATCTTCTGTCCTTTTCCATTTAAATCCTAAAAGAGACACTTCTTTACGCAATGACCAAATTGAACCTGGATAGTTTATTTCTGTCTTTAACTTTTCATGTATTCGTTTCATAGTTGGCACCTCTTTATCAGTAATGTGAAAGTTATGAATAGTTCTTCGGATTACCGCTTTATCAAAATCGTCAATGATGATTATATTTTTCCTGCATCTGGTCTTTTTCGGAGATTTAAATTTGCTTTTGTCTTCCAAAAGACGTTTGCCTTCCAATAAAACTCTTTTGACAGTAGACAGTGGGATTCCCGTCGATGTCGCTACCAATTGGGCTGATGTAGTGACACTTGACATGTCTTTGTCGTTTATGTCTTTAAAATAAGTATTTAAATTACACAATATTTCTTTTACTTGGCTATTTAACGGTTTTCTTATTATTCGTTTATTTGTGTTGGCAGCCATTTCCCTAGTATCTATATAATCGAACACAAAAACAAAATAATATTAAGAATTAAAATCGTCACGCTGCTGACAGTACAAGGGGTGAAGTGTGGAAAGTGCGCGGCGGAGATGCGTCGCGCGGGGGATGCACCGCGCCTCAGGCCGGTTGTTTAAACCGGTTTAAACCAGGCAAAAGACGCGCCGCGCTTTAGGCCGACGTCACACCTACACTATCTATGTGCACTCACACAAATGCAAAGCTCAGCTTAGACCTCGCGGACTGCCATCCTGTACTAGGTGAGCGATCGCGGAATGTATTGCGTTCGTATTTGCGCACTAAGCAGGAGTAAAGCAATGTTGTTTTGTGGAGGTCATGATACTAAAACAAGTAAAAATTCTATAAACTAGAAACAAAACTTTCCTGCAATAAGATTGTTTTGTTAAACATCATGGTAAAGTAGGGCTCTGGAATATTCCCCGTTTAATGCATACAGGTTCCTCATTTCCCTGGATCTGTCGACATCCTGGATAGTAAAGGACTATCCTCCATTGCCCCATACACGCCGCAAGAAAAGAGCGCAGAGTTGCATCTATCTTGTACAATTCAAGCACCCTCATGAGCCATGTATGTGGCACTGAGTCGTAGGTCTTCTTATAATCCATCCAATCGACAGTTACTTGTGGGATCGACGAACCTGTTGGATAATGGCCATGTCTAGGATGAGTAGCTCCTTAGTACCACGAGAGAGCCGTTCCTACATCCACTTTGAGGAAAGACATAACTGAATTACTGTGGATGTGTTTATTAATTTTCGTTCTCAAAATGGATGTCAGGAGTTTATAGACCGTTGACATACATGTGATCAGTCTGTAATTTTTGGGTTTCGTTGGGCTACCTGACTTATGGAGCAGGTGCGTAACACCTGTTGTTAGAAACTGTGGAAGCGAGCCAGACTCTAATAATGACTGGAGTTGAGACACTAGGCAAGAGTGTGAACTACTGAACCATTTAAACCAAATGTTGCCGTCCGGTCCCGGGGATTTCCAGGTGGTAACGATCGAACTGCTCTGATGGCCGGGTCACGTCGGGGTCACCAATTTGCCAAACTTCTTGGCAGTATATGATTAGGTATAAATGAGACAAAAGATGTAGTATAGTCTGGTTATAATTATCCAAAGGTGCATCTTATATACTAACGACTACGTGACGATAACAGACAGTAGAAACATTTAATAGATATTGAACGTGCGATAAAGAACATAAGATTGCGATGTAGATTGTAGATACAGCACAAAGATATTGTACTGTAACAGCTACATCTAATGGCGTGATGTTTATTGGGTCCATTTCTGGAAGAGATCCAGCCGACTTCAGCATGTCAGACGGGCACCGACCAGATGTTGCGCCAGAATGAACTCGTAGCGTCATCATCGGGACGGTACACGTCATAGTTTGCTCGGGTCGTTTCCATGTACCCCTCTCTCATCACTCCGGAATATATGATTTTGCGAGTACCGATCAACCCGCTGCTTATACCGCCGACTACGGGTCGCCCATGCCCATTAACTGTGACACGGGACACTCAATGCATTGTGCTGTTCGATGCATTGAATAGTACGGGGGTTATGGAGGTATTTAAAGTAAAGTTATAACCTTAAAAACTAGTACTAAAAAAACTTGTGAAAAAGTTGGAACTTTGACCTCAAATATCTCCGTAACTAGAAGGTTCCCAGGTATGGTCCAGAAGAAAAAATGATCCCAATGACGGGGAGAACAAGTGCATTTTGGCTTCGTTAGGGTCGATCGAGGGTCTATTTACACCCTTTATAAGTGCACTCGGAAAGAAAAATACAAACCTCAGTTAGAAGGACTTAAAATTGCGCGGAAAGTGAAGGATCGAATTTACAAGGACTAAGTAAGTGTGACCTTATAATAAACTTAAAAAAAAACACAGTGATAAGCTCCAGTAAAGTTAACCTTAAAGTGTCATAAACTCCATCATATAAATAGACCGTAGACCAAGCTACTACTTAAGAGGGGATATGGGCTCCGATTTCTCCATACAAATTTGGACGAAATCGACGTTTCGTATTCCCGTTTTTTCTTCCTGAATAATAATACCTCATGAGGTATAATTTTTTTTTCATAAAAACCGTAGTGGTCTACTGTTGACACATTCCTATGATTTACTTTTTTTCAGCAAAGTAAAGAAAATATGATCCTCCAAAATTGACAAAAAATGCCCCACTTTTACGACCCCGATTAGAGGATGTCTCTGTACCTTGGGCATTGACCATGCCTTACGTTTTAACGAATACATTAAATAATTAGATCTATATTTGTTTTATCGAAATATGCATAATACGCAATTTGTTCCGTTTTAGTTTTTTATAAAAATGTCTTCTTCTATAACAGTTAACCAGCGATGAACTTTTAAATTATGCATTTAAAAAAGACAAAATCTAGTAAGGCGATTAGTTCTACATTAACTCTAATTACTTATCTACTTTTTACTTTTAAAATTCATTACTTTAAGAAGACAAAGAGAAAGAGCGGCGAAGGGCAGCGAAGCGCAGCGACCCGCTCGGTAGAAAAGGCTCCGTATATAGAATTCGCCGGAATTTGCGCGTCGCCGCGGGCATCCGCGCGACTCGTTCGAGTTTCTCATGCGATAATAAGTATTATAGTAATGGAAATTAAGTTAAAATTCATATGACACTGAAACTGAAACGCTGCGCTTCGACGCTCTTTTGGTGTGAGTTGACTCTTATACACAAACAAATACATTTCAAAAATAATTTATTTTTATTACAAGATATCTTAAAAACAATATAATGAGTAGGTACAAGTTGTCGAGATCACGTAGGTTTGGTCTTGCCAAGCTGCTCAGCATCCTCAAAAGTGTCGGGCAGCTTAGTGCCCAGCGTCTCCGGCGTCGTGAATATCAGCGCGCCTGACAGACACGCAAAGCTGCCGAACAGCACCGATGGGAACGGCTCCCATACTTCCTGAGCCTGGAAAGCCACAGTCGATTTAAATAAAGGGGGGTTATACGTTTTACAAGCTGGATAAAATAGGTAATAGCGACATCTATCCCATTAGATCGGTACTACAACCAGCGAACTACAGGTCGCAGATGTCACTACACCTTACGTGAATAATAATAATAATGCTTTATACATTCCACACAATCAAACAATAATCAAATCAAATAATAACAATAAATATATATATCTTTTTAATTTAATGTAATTTATTTGTTGATTTTATAATTAAAGATATATTTTCTGTATAAATCTGAAAAAATATTCCGTTCCTGTTAAATAAATGTTAGGATCGAAACTAAAGGTTAAGGCTAGTGTCTTTTAACTTATTTAAGGTCATACATAATATTTAGTTAGATTGCGAAGCTTGACGCGCGGGATGTTCATCAAATCAAGTTCGGGTGTGACCGTGTTTAAATATCGCTTCCTATGACATTTGTCACGTTTTTTAAATAATTACATTTGAGCTTGTATGCTGAACTTACGAGAGCGGGCGTGAGCGGCGCCGTGATGGAGCCGAGGCGGCCCACCATGGAGGAGAAGGCGAACAGGTTGTGTCTGTACTTGGTGGGGTACAGCTCAGCAGTGTATACATACACTGACGTCATCACGATGGCGATGCAGTATTTGCCGAACAGGTACAGAGCGAGCCGCACGCCGTCGTTACCTAAAACAATAATATTTCGGTCTCACTTAGAAAAGTTCTCGCGAAACGGATATAACAACAAAACGTAATATTACTCCTATTTTCCCCGTAGATTTGGGTGTACTTGTTGTAAACTATGATTTCGTCATTCATGTGAAACTGCGACCGTATTGCCATCAACCGGGCACAAATTCAGGCTACGGGGATGAGTTACAATTTTAATCTAGTTATATTGTAGTAATTACCGTCGGGCATAAAAGCAAACGCGAACTGGCAGGCAGCGCACAGCCAGTAGGCGCAGATGAGCACGGGCTTGCGGCCGATGCGGTCCAGCAGCAGGATAGCGGTCCAGTAGCCCGGGATCTCGATGGCAGCCACAGCCACGTAGTTCAGGTACCTGTTGCCGGTCATGTTCACGGAGTTGATGTTCATGCCGTAGTACACCAGCGTGTTCGTGATCCACCAGATAGGCGACACCAAGCAACGAGATAAGATCACGCGAGATCTGAACACTAGGACCGCTAGCCATGGCTCTTTCGGCTTCGGAGTGTTCTTCTCTGCCTCAGCTGTAGCACGTAAAGCTTCCAAACTCTTGTCCGAAAGAACCGTGTTATTAAATTTGGCAACTTTCTTAAGAATCTGTTCTGACTCTTCGTAGCGCCCTTTACTCATGAGCCAGCGGACGGATTCTGAGAGAATCCAGAAGTAGGTGACAACGAGGATCTGCGGCCCGTACAGGATCTGCGTGAGGGGACGCCAGGCAGGCACGCCCCACGCGATGAAGCCGAGGATCACCTGCCCCAGGGCGAACAGTGTGGAGATGGTGGCTCCCGCAATCACACGGTACTTTGGACCGACCAGCTCCGTTACTAGAATCAAACATGATAGATTAGTGTAGGTTCACATCTTCTGAACAATGTTTGTAATGATCGTCACAAACATTGTTCACAAGTAAATGGTTACTAAGAAGCGGAAATTAAGTCGAGGGAACAAGCCAATAGTTGGCTTGTTCCCTCGACTTTTAGAGGTTACAAGTTATTTAAGAAAATCTTCAAAAAAAGTGCTGGCCACTTAAACTTTCTAAATCTGGGGTCTAAAAAAGTTGCTTCGACACTACGGATAATGGGCACTAATAAAGCTCCGAAAAAATCAAACATTGCAAACTCAAAATATGAAATTTACTGCTTTATATACTAATTTTGCAACAGCTAAAAGGACAAAGAAACGACCGAATAAAATAATTAAAATTCCGAATATCAATACAGCATTTTGCTGACGTAATATTTTTCCACCAGCTTGAATTGCGTTTTTTCCCAAAACTATAGTTAGACATTTTCATCGTAACTCACCTATTATAAATTTAGACCTAAAACAGCAATAAAATCAACGTCAAGATAAATATAAAAATATTGTAATAAGGCGTAGTCGACGTAGCCCTGCTACGCGGTGCTCCTATTTCTGTCTGCAGGGTTTAAAATAACCTAACTTACTTTCCGGAGTTAAGAGGCAGCGAAATGTGCTGGAACGTGGTTGAGGATATATGCGAATCAGGATGACTTGTAGACTGGAAAACGGTGGAGGTCACATTCCATGTTAAGGGCCTTTCCCGAAAAGTGGAGGTTATTCTTATTGCCATAAACTCCGCGCTTGGCTGGCGGATTCGATTTCAACTATTGGCCCGTGTCCATACATAGGTCATGCAAATTGGTCCTGCCGTTTATGCGTGATTAGAATATAATAAAATATAAAAATCATTTATTTCTCACCACAAATGAAATATTTAAACATTTTAAATTCAGTAGAACCAAACACAATGTTCAACTGAGACTGGTGCCTGTAGAGTCGGACTTATAGAGTCGCACTGATTGGGTCGCACCTATTCGGAAGTGTGTGCTTAGCAACTACATCTCATTTGCCGCCTGTTTAATATTTTTCGACCATTATTATCTGTCGGTGATTTTGTTAGTCAAATAACACTATATTATACAATGTCGCCCATGCGCACGTGACCGCCCGTAATTTTCTGAATATTCATGAAGAAATGTCGAAAATAAACTTTAAAAGGGGGGTCTATCTACAACATTTTTCATGTTATTCAATTTTTAAGTTTTTAAGTATAGTTTGTAGATTTGCTTTCTATTTTTTGACAGATCTCCGAATTTTATGGGTCGATTTGGATTCTGTTTATTATTTCTAAAAGCTTATGAGTTATTTTAACAGGTTAATTAACATTTTTACTAAAAATTATCGACGACGAAAAAAAAACGGAATCGAAGTCATTTTTTCGGTGAAAAATTGTGTATTTATTTTAAAAAACTAGTGTAACTCCATAAATTATCCCGATAGGACGACTTTTTTAATCATTATTTGTAATCTACTACATAACAGCTACAAATTCACAGAACATTGTTGATACCTAACTGTAACTAAATCTAAGGTAAAACTCTTAAAACTCTGATGAGTCAAATTTAGGAAAAGATAATGTGAAAGTCAATTGAATGTTGCTCTTAGCAGTGAGTGCTAAAAGGTCAAACTAATAATGAGGATGATAATGGAATTAAAAACAAACAAGCAATAGCCAGATTTTTACTAAAAAAATAAAAAATACAAGAATTTTAATTAATTAGATTTTCGAAATGGCCCCCACCCTCCAGTAAACAAACCAAAGCCCTCATGGCAACACTTTTAATTATACGACGTAATTCTTCACGGTTTTCTTTTATTTCCGCAGCAGCAGCAAAAATCCTAGCCGTTAATTGCTCGCGGCTTTCGATGGACGGCATATACTTTTTGTTTCATGTAGCCCCAAAGATAAAAATCTAAGGGTGTAAGGTCGGGAGATCGCGGCGGCCAAGCAATGGCACCTCCTCTGCCAATACACCACGGATAATTTTGATTTAAATAATCACGAACTAGTCGTGTGAAGTGTGCTAGAGCTCCATCTAATTGCAGATACATCCGCCTTTTTGTTTCCAGCGGTACTTCCTCCAAAAGCAACGGCAACGTATTGACTATAAAATCTAAAAACGCGTGTTGATCTAGTCTGTTTGGTAACACGAAAGGGCCAATAAGTTCACCATCAATCATTCCAGCCCATACATTTATGGAAAATTGAGTCTGGAAAGTTGTTTCCCTAATGACGAGTGGATTTTCAGTGGCCCACACATGGTTTCGTTATTGCGATGATTTGTTATACCCGCCCTTGTTGTTTGTTTAGAGATAGGTATCAACAATGTTCTGTGAATTTGTAGCTGTTATGTAGTAGATTACAAATAATGATTAAAAAAGTCGTCCTATCGGGATAATTTATGGAGTTACACTAGTTTTTTTTAAATAAATACACAATTTTTCACCGAAAAAATGACTTCGATTCCGTTTTTTTTTTCGTCGTCGATAATTTTTAGTAAAAATGTTAATTAACCTGTTAAAATAACTCATAAGCTTTTAGAAATAATAAACAGAATCCAAATCGACCCATAAACTTCGGAGATGTGTCAAAAAATAGAAAGCAAATCTACAAACTATACTTAAAAACTTAAAAATTGAATAACATGAAAAATGTTGTAGATAGACCCCCCCTTTTAAAGTTTATTTTCGACATTTCTTCATGAATATTCAGAAAATTACGGGCGGTAACATGCGCATGGGCGACATTGTATAATATGTAACGGCAAAAAGCCGAAGTAAGGTTATATCTAGTTCTAGCCGCCAAACAAAGGTGCGGCCGGTAACTATATTTTTTATTGCTAGGACACACCGACCAAATGGATTAGGTTAGGTTAGATTAGAACTGTGACCTAACGCACGCGAGCCGAGCGAAAGCAGCGAGCGGTGCCGCGGTAGCGGCCGGCGAGCGCTATATCCAAATTGGTTGCATTATAACTAACTGTTACCGGCCGAACTTAGGTATAGCCGGCCAGAACTAGGTGTAACCTTATTTCGGCTTTTAGCTGTAACGTGTACACGAGTCGGGAGGAATCGAGCTACGATTCGCTTCGCTCAATAATGACGATTTCCACATGATGCCAATGTTTTACGAAACTAAAGTTATTTTTGAGTTGGAGTTTATATGTGCTGACCATGCAATTTAAAATAATTGCACAAAATGAATAATGTAAATAAAATAATAATTACAAAGAATTGTGTTATTTAAATGTGCTTATGGATAGTCGATAATATCCTTTGGTCCCGTAATGTCGAACTCCTAAAATGTTGAACATTAACAAATTATTATTATTAATAAGATATCTAAATGTCGTCACATTAAGGCAAAACGAAAAACAACGACTACATAAACGACAACGATAAATTATCCGTCGAAATTAAGTTACTTATATGTTACTCAGCCATGGCAGGGAACATAATTGTCAACATCAATGTGAGTCTCTTCCCTGCGATATGTCAGATTGTGTATAATTAAGACTGTTGCTGTTTACTCATTTATTATTTTATCCATTCGCGTTGCACCACACATGCCCCTTAGCATTCTCATCTCATGCAATTGTCTTTCATTCATCCATTCTGTGGCCTAACATTCTGATCCATAAAAGACAGCAGAATTAAAACAATATGAATCTTAAATAAACAGTGCAATCCGAGGTATAACTATGTAAGATGCCTGTTATAGGATAATCACAGGTGGCAGAACCTCTAACAATTAACGAACAGATTGTTTGTTGTTTTCTTTCCCATACAATTTTAAATATTTGAAATCAATTTAAAATCCAAAATCCTTACCTAAAATATAGCAAGAGGAGTAAGCTCCCGCGCCGACGGTGGACTCCAGAACCTCGAGCGTGAGGAACCACTCGTATGAGTTAACAAAGGAGCGCACCAGACCGATCCAGCCGGTGTTGAAGGCGTTGATGGTGAGCGCGATGCGACGCCCCCAGCGGTCGGATATGTAGCCGGTCACGGGCAGCACCAGCAGCGTGCCGATGGTGCGGATGGAGCCGATCTGCGAGCGGCGCCACTCGTCGCACGCCATGTCGAACTGGAACGAATCACCACTCCCCACTAGTCAGCAGTACTTCACTAACACCGGTCAAGTGACGACACACTCATGCTGCGGCCGCTCTGCGAAGTTAGCCAGTCAGCAACATCAGCTTGGGTGACAGTAGGTAGTGGGTACATGCTACTGACCCAAAAGCGTTTCAAATAAGAATAGAACTGACCTGGCGTCATATTGGATTAAGAAAGGCGACACTTAGCTAACCATTTAGACAGTACCTACATGCTAACTAAATGTGCATAATTTCAGCTCAATAACTGGGATAACTGTTTTAAAATTGAGTTACATGATTTGACCTGAACCAACAAACAAACTAACATTACAAGTTAAATAAAAGTATGTAAAAATAACTAGACAAAAAGATTTTAGGTTGGCCTGAAACTAGGCAGAGCCTGGGCACAAATACAGAGAGGGAGATTACTATTACCCCGGGCGCGACCCTTTCCTCAGAGAGAGGAAAGAGTCGTGCGGATGGAAAAAAAACATATTCTTACATAAAACATTTGGTTTCAACCAGCCGTTTCTAAAATGTTGTTAAAATCAACATATCCACGCTTTAAAAAAAACTATAATAACAAAAAGATTACAAAATGATTTTCAAATTTCAAGAATAACAAACCCCCCTCCCCACTACTTACAAAAGTACGTCGACTTTATTTTTTCTTTTTCACAATATGGTCACAATAATTAATTTTGATTACTGTCATGTCTAGTGGCACTCGCATGATTACGTCAAATCGGCTCACCGCGTTTGGTCTCTAGACCGCCACACAGGAACAAACGAACGAGAAGAAATTGACTGCTTTGACTGTCTGATAGAATAAAATACACTAGATAAAGACAGATGTTAAATGATCTGATCAACTAGGACTCGGAGCATTAATTCAAACAGCTAACATGAACAACAATGAAGACGTGCATCAAAAAAGCTACCTACCCAATTTTTTAACAACGCCAATGAAAAAAGGAAGTCGTTCCTGCAATTTACAACTGTTTTACATTTATTTGAGAAAACTGCCTCGCCTGCATGACGCTTAATTTTCAAAGGCAGATTACTTTTTTGACAAATTGGTTTTCGATGGATTCATTTGCTCATGAGCTATCAGAAAAGTATCAGTTTATCATCCCGAACACCGGAGATTTCTCACAATCAGCAGTATATGTATAGTAGAGACATGGAAAATTTCGAAACAACTTTAAAATTTCGATTTCTCCAAAAGAACCCAGGTGTCCAAGTTATTAGGGTCAAAATTAATGCAAGTCTAGTATCACCCGTTTCAAGGACTGCACCCAATCACCAATCACCCTGAACAGGCTGATAAACACATTACCCTGTTTGTGTCGCGCAGTCGGGTAAAAATAATTTTCGTACCTATATTTACTCAAATTAATCGACAAAGTCGTTTTTAAGATGACGTTTGATTCAACACTTCCACGCTCGAAACGATAATGATTTGGAGACAACATTGACACGAAGGATATTCGAGATATTAGAAGATATTTTTTTTGGGTTTATCTAATTTTTATTGCAAGCCGTACTTTCCAAGAGATAGTTGACAGATCGAGCTTATTCCTATTCTTATTTGTAACGCATTGTACCTACTGACTCCTAAGTCGTTCGACGTCCTAAGCGTTTAGAAGTCAAAGTATCTAAATGATTGTGACCTAGTAATAAGCCTCGTATTATGATCTTAGTTTTATGGATATTGTAATGTGATGGCTACTGGTGAAATAAAGAATTGATTTATTTACTGTTAGGTACTATTTCTACTTTCGGCGCTGAGCCGTGCATTGGTAATCCAACTGAGCTGAACACTGGGCGATACGGGTCTCGCGGGGTACTGGGTGTCGCGGGGTACGGGGTTGCGCGTAGTTTGAGTGTATCCTCATTAGCTAGGTATCCTAAGAGAGAAACATCGATAGAAGTTTTGTAATAATAAATCATAAATGATTATTTCAATGATGATCTTATCATTGAAATAATCCTTCACGGCCGGATTACGATAACTCACTCAATTCCGGTCCTATCTGTAGGTAATTGGCTTATTTAAATAATAAATTGCGTACATCGGCATTCCCAAAACAAAGCGATTTATAACATAATTGATGCATTAAATCGAAAAATAAGTACCTACAGATATACTACATATTTTAATGAAATAAGTACCTACATAATTAGGTATATTATATACTACATCGTCATCATCTTCCTGCCCTTTTCTCTTAAACATAGAATAAGATTTCTAAAAAGAGTCCCTCTTAAAAGAATCAAAAGCTCAGGTCACACTGTGCACTGCAAGCTAGCGAGCCTCTTTTTATCCGACTACGGCGAAGCAAAAAGGAGGGTTATGATTTTGACCGGTATGTATAATATATGAAAGTACGTATGTACTAGCTTCTGCCCGCGACTCCGCCCGCGTGGCCTACATAAAACAAACGACATTTTTTTTTCAGAACCCTTTCTAAGAGGATACCTACTCTTCTCAAAGAATAAATCCTTCAAATTTCATGTCTTTAAGGCCAGCGGTTTAAGCTGTGCATTGATACATCAGCCAGTCAGTCAGGACTTCGAATTTAATTTTGGAGGATGACTTTGAAAATTTTGTGATACACGTTTCTCATAATTTTAACTGAAGAGTATGTACACAAATTTTCAAGTGACGATTATCAAATGATTCATTAGGAATCTATTTATAGACATAATACTTTTACATAATATTTAATATCAATGTCGCGAACCACGCGCCAACGCGAAAATCGGGAATTCACATACGTATACAGACACGAGATACCTCAGAAACATACGCTCTGCGCAACACTGCGCGCCAAGCGCCCGTCTACGTGATCTTCGAAGCCCTATTGGACTCTGCTGGGGAATGATTTTTTTGGAAAAACTGTGATACACTGAAGCATATTTCAAAAATGTATATATATCGCATACAACAGCTTGCGGCTTTGCTCGCATGAACCCGATAATTAGGAATAACTTCTAAAAATCACGCCTCACTCCAAACCTTCGTATACAACTTGTAACTGTTTAAGCTTCCCTAAAAAACAATGCATTCTAACGGAAGTAAGGGATCATAAACTGCAGAGCAAAGTGCCATACCTACGACTATAACGGCTAATAGACGATAAATATTGAATAGTTTGTACAAAACAATTTCAGACGAGAATATTTTCTTGTTTCATACTTACGTATACGTATTCAGGTTCAGATTTGTGTAAATATTTAATTAATTCAGTGCCTTCCCGCATGCAAGCTGTTATCGGCCAGAATGGTGGTTACACGAGCTATAATTAAATATTTGATTATACTTAATTCATATTATTTTACTTAGTACTTATTATTTATGTTAACTGGAGACCTTATTATGTGTGTATAACCTACTACTTACATATTTTTAAACATTTTAAAAAGTTATGAACACTTCAAGTTCGAACACAATATAATTTTTAAGTTTTTATGTTACCTACTAACCATTTGGTATGTTATTGTGCAATTTGGTAGTTTTTCCATTTGACTTTTGTTATAAAATAATCCGGTCTGCTGTTCGTTTTTATTGAGGCTACATGAGCTTCAATACTCTTTCCGTTTCCGAATACTTAAGCTATGGCCTCAATAAGAAGTTTTACATTATATGATAATATTATACGATAATAAATAAACTGACTTTTAGAATTATAGTAAACTGTTATAAATAAACCTCTATATTTTTTTAATGGTGCCTTTTTGTGTGGCGAGCCTGTTTACCTGCGACAGGAAAAAAGAGTCCTCTGTTTTTTCCGGTTGCTAAACAACTACCAACTCGAATATTATATTATTAAATTTAATACCCACTCGTTAGCTTAATGAATAATATATACCTATCGGTTTCTTTTGTTTTTTATCATTTAAGCTACGTAAGCTAGTAAACGTAATGCTGCACTAAAGCTTACATAGATAATAATTAGATAAATGTATTAGCTGTGTAACTCCTCACTAAATTCTACTTAATACGTTTCTTCCTAACTGCTTACTTAACTCTCCTGTCCCCATGTCCAAGTACATCATTATTTTCCAATATCTCAACAGAATATGTAACATTTAGTTCGGTCAAAAATATAAAAATCTACCCCCTTTTTATTTCACCTATAAGTGACACTAGGTATTGTTATTGTGTAAAGACTTTAAAAGACGCTTGTATTTTTATTATTGTTTAGGTAGAAATTAAAAACAAAATTGCCTCGTGGTAGAAAAAAAACATTTAACTTCTGCCACCTACAAATGACACTGGGAATTGAAGAGTTAATAGGTTCCGTAAATTAGTCACAGTTGTGAAGAAACCAACGCCATCTAGGTTTTATTTTCGTAAACTTGAACTCAAACGTTCGCTGGAAAAATAGACTACGAACTATCCAAGCAATTTTGCAGGTGAGTGTAGGCACAGTTAGCAAGAAAATGGCTATTTTACACAAAACATTTTATTGATGCCAATCGATTCTGTTTCTAACACTGATCAAAAACTTCTATTAGACCAACCATCGTTGAAGTACTAAAAAAGTTAGAAATCGCACAAGCTTTTCTCATACATTTCGTAGGAAATCATTGAGGGTCCTAAGAAAGAATTTGTGAAACTGAAATAAACAAAAAAAAATAAAACGAGATGATCACTAAGACGGTATGTAACTTTGAATACATCAAAAATATATATTTTTTTAGTATCGAAACCTAACGTTAATCTTATTCTTATTTAACATCTTGCTGTTTCATAAGGGAAAAGATTTTTGCGATCTGATTTTTTTAGTACTCCGACCTGGGGGGACCCCCTTGTTTCTACCCTGTATATTGCTATATTAATGTTACTCAAACTAATTATCAACACTGCCAGACACTTCCCGTTGGCGGAATTTTCTGCCGGACGCTTTAAAGCTCGGGAAAAATTACGTGATTGTACCATCAGCAAAAAGTGAATGATCTGCTCATCTTTAAAACCGAATCCCCTGCACACGATGATCACTTCTGTTTACCGTGCGGACCAAAAGTAGTCAAACAAAAAAAGTTGTGCGGACCAATAGTAATAGACCGAAAAATATGGGAGCTTTTATTATTATATTAATGTTTTGTTTAAAAAAAAACTCAGGCTCTATTAATGATCACAAATGTTTGACCACCCTTTTTCGACCATAGGAATGAAAAAAAGGACAAAGGGAGTGAAGTCAAGGAAGTTTCTAGCGGCCTGGGCGCTGCAAGCAAGAATAATCCTTACGGTCGTGGTCAGAATTATTTTCGGTGATAGTACTTGTAGACTGAGTCTTATTTTTTTTAAATTTGATTCTCAGGGAAAGGTTTCCGTAGGTACTAATTGTGAGTTTGTTCAAAAAAAAAAAAAACTAAATAAATTAAATATTTTTTAAATTCCTCTGTTCGACTGAGTTGATAATGGGCTTTGCCATTTCCTAACTTAAACTCATCCCATTAATTCAATTAAACAAATTGCACTCACTTTTAAAATGTTAAGAATTTGGTCAATCAAGGAAAACGAACTATTTGGATATTCCAAAGCGGGATACGTTTTAATGGAGAAGAACGGGCAAGAAACTCCATGGACACTACTTAAATCAAGATATTAACAGTTAGGTTAAACATTAACAGGAAATTAACGGAAGATTAATTCAAGCCCTTTTCAACTATGTTGGGATCGGCTTCCAGTCTAACCGAATGCAGCTGAATACCAGTAATTTACATGGAGCGACTGCCTACCTGACCTCCACAACCCAGACAGTACTAGTTAATACGATACCCCTTGGTAAGACTAGACTAGTTGTCAAACTTTCGGGCCACTGCCTTCCTGTAACGACTGTCAAAGATCTACAAATGACAGCCGGGACGGCTTAACGTGCTTTCTTTGGCACGGAGGCGACTCGGTATGTAATGGGTGGTCACCCATCCATGTATCAACCTAGGCAAGCGGATCGGCCCGAGTGGCTATTATTATTTAGCCACGAATTCCATGAAGTATTGAAATTAAGAATTCGCATAACAATGATTAAATAAAAGTTACCAAGATTAGACAACAGATTATAATTTACCTACCTTACCCACGGTCAGATAATTATGTGTAAGTACTAGTGATTTGGGTAACATAATATTCCTAATATTTTATGTGTGATGTATGAAGCAAAATCAATGAGAACATCTAGCATTTACGAATAACCTTCAAGACTGATACTAAAGATATTAGTACTTATCTACCAAGTAAGTGATCATAACACAGGCTTATCAAGAAATACTCCACTATAAGAATAAGGCAGAGTAGCCCGTATAACTAAAAAAACTTCTCGAGACTATATGATCGTCAAGAGGCCACAAATCCAACCCGGCAGTGATAGAATCCTTTGTAAACTTACATCATATACCACGCTGAGTTGGTTCTCATACACGTAGGCGTCGCAGTCTCGGGTTCGGGAGGAGTCGAACAGGCTTGCAGGACAAGTGCCCTCGGGCACCACCGCCGGGGTGCTCACGTTGACGAAGCGCTCGCAGGCCTCGAAGGAGTTTCCACTGGCTGGGATGGCGTTCAGCACCCACGAGGGAGCAAACTCCGGGTTGGCCCCGTCGCATTCTGGGACCAGGCATCTGGAGATCGTTACGAAGTTTTTAATCAGGTTTTTATGTAGATGCAGTCAGGGTCAACTTTAATTTTGAGAATATTGAAACACTATTTGGGGGAGGTTGTTCCGCCACTTCTTCACCCCAGCTAAACACCTGGAAGTGCAATTTTTGACGTGCAAAAAGTGTTAGTCTAACAATCAATCAATCATTTATTTATTTGTTAACATAGGTACACAATAAATATAGATCTTAGGTTAGTTCTTAGTTAGATAAACAGGGCGCTGTCTTATGCCAAGAGGCGTATGCAATTTTAAATAATAGTAGTTCTAAATTAATTCGTCATTAAAACATTTTTTCGAGCCGTTTGAGGTTGAAACTTCAGGACCGTGGGGTCCGAGAGCTCACAGCCTTTTCAAGGAAATTTCAAAACGCTTAGTTGACACTTCCCGTGACCCAAGGGCTGGCTTTTACCTTGGCCAGAGACTTGGCTTTGCCATACAACGTGGTAAAGCCGCCAGTCTCTTGAGGACATTACCAGTTGACAGCGTTGAGGAGGAGTGTTTTGACGCCATTTTTTAGTTTAATGTTAAGTTAGTTATTTTAGGTTATTTTAATTTATTAATGTATATATACGTAATATTATTATGATTTAGCATAATAAATATTTTGTATCGTTCTTAATAATTGTAATATAAAGGGTGACTGGTAATTAGTGACCGATACTTAAACACGTGATTGTGCTGATGATAACAAACAACTTTCCCAACTTTCACAACTTTTTTTTTATACTCATTCGCTTTTATCACAATAAAACTTACGAAGCGGCTTGCGACCCGAGCGGGTGCTCTACCTACCCACTCTTGCACGGTACGATAGTAAAGAGACGGAACGGCACACGTCACATCCCACACAAAAGGTTTATCAAACTTGCAAGGCAGTATAGTCATACCATTACCAGTTAAGTAAACATATAATAAGTCATAGCCATTAATACGTACGACCCCTACGAAGAATTTGGTTGGTTTGAATTTAGGGACAGTTTGAATTGATAGTCTATTTGCTTCACGGTTCTAGCTACAGCGGAACCTAACCGAAAACGGTGAGCTGAGGCTGCCACGCCGGAAGCCGGAAGCGGCGGGGAAGCTCCCGTAGTGCGTAAATCTGACACAATATAATTATGTCGCGTGCTCATATTGCCAACAGATAATATTATGAAGACTCTGTTATGAATTGGTCCTAAATAAATTGTTTCCTTGAGATGAGCAAACAAATCCACGTCTAGGATCATTTTTTTTAAACATTTTACTAGATTCAGTTGAGAGAAACGACGTAACACTAATTAAATGGTAGTAGTTTGTTATAGTAATACATGTTTTCAGTAAGACGAAATAATAGATTAGAAATTCGAATAGAATAGAATTCGGGAATTTCGTGGTCTCCCCAGAGATATGACGTCATTCCTGGTTACCTCTTTTCTCTGCGACATATATTACATGTAGTTGTGCGATAGATGGACCAAAGCCGTGGGTGCTAGGAGACGGGCGTCGTCGCCGAGAGAGGCCTCAAAAACGCTGGCGTGACGAGTAAGAGACGTTTATGAGAGATTGGCCGGAGAAACCGCACACAGAAAAGAATGGTAGGTTATGATTGAATAAAAGGTGATTTTCTTCAATCTTAAAACTTACTTTTAGAATCGACAAAAAACACATTATCGGCTTTTTGACGTGAAGGCTCCGTTGAGCACATATTATTATGCTCTGGAAAAAAAGCCGTTTCTTTCTATGCTCCAATCGACAAGGACATTATTGAATTATCTCACCAACCTGCCTAGCAAAACATGAAATTGATTAAACGATTGTTACCTACCTTGTATTTATCCTAGCAGTTGTGAAAATATATTCTCCGGAGGCAAACGCGGAGAATATAACGGGGAAGGCGGCGAGCAGCAGCGTGACGATCTGGTACCTGCCGAACTGGCCCACTTCTTCCACCAGGATCGTATCTAGGTCCACACCCTTGTCCCGTCCGGTTGCTTGCCCTTTCTCCTGGCTCGTCATACTGACTGGTCCTTCTGCCTCCGGTCCTGAGTGGTGAAGCGGTGCACAGCCCTACGCGAGCGCGTGTATAATGAGACGACTACCAACATCTAGCCCCACATTAATCAACACCGCGTCGTCACCTAAGGCTATCAGCTAGATTAACCAAATCATGCAAATTTGTTATCACTTAAATTTATTACAAACATCAATGAAATAATAATCCAACGGCTATTTACCTGAAAAACTATATGCTATTTAAGAAAATATACCTTTATTAAAATAATGACTAAAATGGCTTGAATAAGTATTTTTATAATCCTTTTATAAAAATACTTATAAATATATATAGATACACGTGAGCAGAGATATGAGCGGTTATCATCTTTTCAATTATTTACCAAGGATTGATCATGTTTAAGTTGTAGTCACCAATGTCCTTCTGCTCACTTCACTACTCTTCTGCTCTTCATCCGTTAGGACCACGCTGGAGTCAAAATTGATGATTGATGTTTAATTCGTAGATAAGTTATTGACGTCAAATTATGGTAGATTTCATAATCTAGTGCATAGCTGAAAAGAATTTTCAAATATTCGTATAGTTTTCTCATTAGAATAGTTTTTATTCAAGCCCTTTTAAAACTAGCGGTCGATGGTTTACGCAGATGTTAGATAATAGTAAAACCATATACGGCAAACTTATAACAATATTACTATTAAAAGAAAAAATACATTCACTAGTGCATGGCTGAAAAAAAAAACATAATTACTGCAAGTTTTCATACAAGAAAAGTATTCTCAAAAGTGTTATTTTTAGCCACTTTTCGAGTAATTAAACGTGTTAGTTTAGGATGAAATCTGAGATATTTTTGTTTTTTTAGAACTAGTAAATGAAGACATTTACGTTCTAAAACATTGTACACTTTTTTTTTAATAACCTATGTTTATTTTACTATGAATTATTTAGTACTACTGTATAATCGGCGCGGAATCGCACCAGCGCTAAGTGCCGGCCGAGGCCTTTCAGAGGTAGGACTTAGCCGCTCTGGAGTAAAAATTACTTATTCCCATTAATATTGCCAAGTTAATTAAAACAGGTAAATATTTGACAGCTATTTGTGATGTTGCCAAGTTTTTGGATGAACGCTCTTACGGCGTGTCCAAATACAGCTCGGCATTTTTTAATTTTTTTATTTGAGTGCTGCTGCCGCACATTGGGCCTAAAATGAAGCTCTTTAGATGCCCGCCCCTTGAAAATGAAGTACCTACCTTATTTCGGAAAAAAAATAACAGTGTATAGGTAGATTACCTTTACTGATTAGGTGCTATTTTTCGTTAGTCATGTTTTTATGAGTTATATATTTTATATGTGATTCTTTATTTTTTTGAGAAGCAGAAGTTGTTTTTATTTAATTTTTATTCCTAGTTCTTAAGCTTTCTTAAGAAATGTCTTCCTGTTTCATAAAATGTGTCATATTAGCTATACAATCACAAAAACCTGATCCTCGCAAACCCTCGGAACATCGTTGTTTTCAGCATTAGACATAAACAAGTTTCAATTTTTTCTATCAGGATTTTTTCTGTAGCTGCCACGGAGCCTGGGTTTGTGCCAAGTTGATAGCAATAGGCTTACCCCCTATTACATGGGACTTAAACATAACTGGCGAAAGGTGGGTTAACTATTAGGTACCTACGTCCTACACCTCTGCTTAAGATTTCGGGGGGGGGGGGGTAATGATGTTATGACTAAATTCTAAATCAAAATGGTAACATCAGGACATAACACAAGATTTCCTTGTTTTTTATTTCTACTGCGCAATTCATTTTAGATACAAACTGTAATGTGCTGCATTCTGCAATTCTTCTTGCGCCTAGGCATAGCGCGGCAGACATTATGTTAATTAAGCGAGTACCGCGCGTTGCTGCCGCGCACCTTGCATGCTCTGTTTGGACACGCTTGGATATTTTACTACTTAATATTCAAATTTCAGAGGATCGAAATTAATAGGAAAGTGATCCTTAAAATGATTTAATATGTACAACTAGGCATAACAATGATTCACTCGCTATCAGAGTCCACATTAGAAGTCCTCTCTCTTTTTAGTTTCATCACTTGTCGGTCTCTGATCTTCAAGCTGTTGATGAGCTTCATGACTTGTATCCTGAACTCGAACTTGGAGGATTCGGACAGCTTCTTCACGGACGGTGTGATGGACTTGAAGAAGGATCTGTCCTCGTCTTCTTCTTTCTGTATCAGGTTAGCGAGGACTGTGATGATGTTTTCTTCGCTTTCTTCTTTACTGCTACCGTATTCGAGTTTCGGTCGTTTGGGTGGACAGGCAGGCGCCTGCGCGTCTGCGCCCTCGTCGATGTCAACGAACACTTCTTGTAGCCAATTGTGCGAATTGTCATTGTCGCCTTCGTCGTCGTTGTCCATCCGCTCCTCGATGAAACTCTTGTCAATGATGCTCTTCCTGTTGCCTTCCCCCAGGTAAATAGGATCTAGGAAAGTCAGCTCCTCAGCATACACATACGGTCTTCGTACTCCAGGTTTTCGTGACTTTACGTACGAGTCTCTGACATTGTACCATTTTCTTGTGATTATGTTACCTGCGAATTATCTATAGTAAATTAAGTATTTTTCGCTTTCCTCTTTATACTCGTCGCTACATAAATTATTGTCTTAACAAAATACTTCAAAAAAAAAAAAAAAAAAAAATGAATCCCGAATAAAAAAAAACCCATATTGACGCACTGGCAATGACTCATCCATACTAATACTGTATACTAAAATTATAAATGCATTATAATTATTATTAGTCGGGTAGTAATAAGGTGTAAGTTATTCATTTTTTAAATATTAATCGTTTGGGCTTGGGTCTCTAACCTAAACGTTACGATCGACATGGATCGACAACCCAATAAACAAAAAATGTCCACAGACACAATAACATAAATGAATATCAGCATACCTATAAGATTCTTCTTGTGGTCGTCGAGGGAGTCGTAGGCGGGTTCGAACTCGAGGTAGATCTCGTGCCAGGACTTGTCCTTGCCGGCCTTGTCCCGGTACGAGGGATGGCAGCGATCCCACAGACACTGCTTCTGCCGCACTAGCCGGATCAGCTCGCGCGTCGCGATCATCTTCTTCGAGAAGTGCTGGACGGTCATACTGCGCAACAAAATATCGTAAGCCATTATATCGAGTTGACAGTCGATGGTCCGGTAAAATCGGAACGGATAATTTGTGGACGCAGCTCCGGACACCGGACTCAGAGACCTTGTATATTATAAACGCAGCCACGATAAGGGACAAAATTCCTAGTGTGGAGTGCGGAACCGTTTTTGAAACTTAGTACTTTGAAAGTTTTACTTTCTAAAAATCCACATTTTTTCCAACTTAGGTTAGGTAGGAGAAGGCACAATTTTAACGGCTTTAGAATTGAATATCTAAAAGTATTTTATGAATCTCGATAGTTATCATTTTTAGGGTTCCGTTGCCAATTGGCAAAAACGGAACAGCCTCTCTATCTGTCACATGCATTTTACTCAGCGATTGATGGCACCACACAGTCGAAATTTGAAGAGCAACGACAAAAATTGGGGTGGATGGCCACCCCTATTTTTTACCCCCCTATACATGAAACAGAAGATTGAAAAAAAAGTGTAACTGTGTGGGGTACTTATCGACAGTAAGTATGTAATCTGCGTAGGCGCGATTCTCTAAGAGAACTGTTTAAGAAAATGAACATCATGACGGTACCTGATCAATACGCCTATGAAAACATCATGTACGTTAAGAAAAATCTACATTTATTTAGTACTAGCTGTGCCCGTGGCTTCGCTCACGTGAGCGCATTCTTTTGGCATTATCAGGGAATGTTACATGGGAACCTGAAGTCTTTGTATATTCCTAACATCCTTTACAAATTAATAAAGGTACCTACTAATAAACTGACTTCCTGGTAATTTGAACCAAGACCTGTTGGTAAGGATTGTTTTAAGTACTAAACGAACTCTTAGTCAATTTCTGGGAGGAATCAATTTAGTAAAAGAGGCGACAGACACCACTACAATACTAGAAGAATGTGATGCTTACTCAAATGTCTTGCTGATGGAGGCGCGTGTCGGATCATTTAGCTCCCTTCAAAATGGTTGAGTGGAATGGTGCTGATCCATGCGTCATGTTCGTGAACGGGCGCTGTCAGTAGGGACTTGTCATCTCTTAGTTGCCTTGGTTTATTTTATTTTTGAATTGTTGTTTTTATCCTTTTACTCGCATTTCTAAATTTTTCTCATATTATTTGTGAGTCTAATGTACATGTACGATTCATGTAGATCTTGGTTATATCATTCATGTTGATATTATATATAATATATTATACATGTAACAATATTTTGATTTAAAAGCGTGTCCATGGAGTGTCTTGCCCATTCTTCTCCATAAAGATCTCCTTTGGAGTGGGCACTACAGTACTTTCGCAAGTTATTATACCTTGTGACAGGGACTGTAGCCTTCGGCTTCTTTGTTTTTCTGACATTGAAAGTTTCCGTACTCCTAATGCTATTTATTTGCGCTCAAATTAGTGTTAAAATATTGAACTTTCAAGTTCCAAACCAATTTTTTTTACTGTTTTGATTAGCAATAAAGGCACGGAAAGGTATCTGCTTTGCACGATGCATGTATCAGGCAAAAAAATATGCCATGCAGCACGTAGCGTATCATCGGCACCTGCAATATATTCTAGCCTACAATTATTGTTGACGCTCCGTGTATACGGTGCTTATGGTGCGGTGTAGTGGGCAGACACCTTGAGACTAAATAATGACGAAACAAATCGATATAATTATGGCTTAGTTATTGTTGTGTTACACCAAATAGTGAAGTTTTCTGCTTTCTCCGTTTGTATGGAATAATAGTCGGCTTGCGCAGCCTTAAGTCTTAGAATGTCTAGTTATTTTTAAAAAAAAGGTAGGTAAAAATTAATATCGTTTAACAGGTGGAGGGGGGTGGGAGGGAGAAAATTGAGGGGGGTGCCCCCTCTCCCCTGGCAGCACTCCCATGAAAGGTAACGCACAGTTCTTGAGAAAACAAATTATTGTAACTAAACCTCAAAAAACTTTTAAGTTGCTTAAAAAGCGTAGTAGGAGTCCGAGTCGGGGTGCCCCAAGTCCTTGCATCCTAAGTACTCTTAGATAGATGAACAGTGTAGATATTAACCGGTGTCCTCCAGTGTACAAGCGCAGGTCAATAGTGAAGGCAAACAATTCAAGTCCAGAGAATAAGTCATAGTCGTCGAAGAAAGCCACAACAAAAACACCACGAAACACAGAAAACATTCACGCAACTCTAGTTTTTAGGGTTCCGTAGCCGGAATGGCAAAAAACGAAACCCTTCTAGATTCTTCATGTCTGTTTGTCTTTATTCCGAAACTATTAGGACTACACAGTTGAAACTTGGTAGGTAGATGTATTCTGTAAATCGCTCTACGATTTTATTCAAAAAAAAATAGAGATTAAGGGGGGCTCCCCATGCATGGAACTGAAACTATTTTTTTTTTCATCACACTTATACAAGCGGGGTGTTTATAGATAGGTCTTTAAAATGACATCGAGGTTCCTAACACCATTTCCAAGATAGGTCTATCTTTCAAACGATTGACTTTGGAAGTGTCTTCTATATAGAAGTAAAATTCTGAAAAAAATTACGATTTTAGAACGTAAAAAAAACTTTCAACGAAAATTTGTTTGAATAAGATTTAATGTTTAGTTTTAGATATGGGACCTTTTCATTAAACTGCAGCAGTTACTTTGTTTTTCATTAAGATACTATGCTTTTGAACGTAATACAATACAACTTATGAATGAGCCTTCAAAATATTTTTAATATATTATTAGCTGCTACGGAACCCTGTGTGTACGACTCGCACTTTGCCGGTTTTTTTTACGTGCCGTTTTGTCGATTTTGCACGACATTTTACACCTCAGGGACAGATTTGGTTGTCAGTCGCCCATTTAACCGACTTCCAAAAGGAGAAGGTTATTAATTCGTCTGTATATTTTTTTGTGTAAGTAGGTATGTTCCTTCTTATTACTTTCTCGGAAAATATGCATTCCTCAGGTAGGTACCTTTTAATAAGATTGGTAGGACCTAGCGTTAGAATCCGGGACCCAACCCCTACCGGTTTTATCCCTTTTACCCCCAACTCCTGCCAAACGATACTAGATCCAACCCTACCTGTGGTCTCTACTCTTTATTTAGGTAGGTACCTACCCGCTAAATTCAGATATAGGCACTATTTCTTCAATAAAAAAACTGGCAAGCATAAGCATGCCTTATTATTTGTATTGCACCCTATAATTATGCCTTCTTAGATGTGTGTCTCGCGAATTGCCATCATCGCCCAAAGATCTATTTCGCCTCAAATGTAAATTAATTATGAGATAGACCTTGCCGAGAGTGTGACATAAGTTCACGGAGTACAAAAACACAAAGATGTGTAAACAGCGTTGACCTTGAACCAGTTTGTCGAATATTGAACCGAGTTTGGCGCCAAAGACACCAAGCGATCTTACTCCCCCGGCATAAAGACCAAAATAGAATGCCTGCGATCTTAAGTGCAGGCAAAGTTCACTCAGATAATGTTTAGAGTTACATTTTACTAAGTAGGTATCGTCTATTTCGTAAGTGTTATGATTACCTTAAACAAATAACAAAACGTTTATGTAGGTATCACACGCAGTTTGTAGTAAGAAAGAGCAAGCGCCAGGCGGCAGGCAGTCACCCACCTTGTATCCGAGTCCGACATTATCGATGTCTTCAAACTGCTCCTATCCGGTTTCAAAATGGCGGTTACCCTTGAAATTTCACACAAAAATCACGTCAAACTTCACTAAATACATTTTACGCATGAAATGGTAACGGGAATATTATAATGGATGAATATTCAGTGGTATATTTTGTGCAAAAATGCGTATATTCCCCTAGCGAGTTTACACAATACTGTCGGCGGCGTGGCGGAGCGGCAGCCGAGCGCCGGACGGCCGCTATCCGGTCCGAAGAACGGCAACGCCGCGCACCGCGCTCCGGAGCTGTAAGTGTCGCAACGTTGCGCGCTGTTCTGTACCTACGTTATTACTTACGCACATTGGATATTGGTGTGAACAGTCTGTGTTTTGATATTTCGTTCAGTTTTCTTTTCAGTTGGTATGTTTTCAGTGACAGTTAGATACTTTCATTAAGTTTTTCTTTTTCATTGCAGATGTATTTTACCGGATGTCGAATTGATACAACCGTTGGATCCGATTTATGTCTGTCAGAGTGACATGAATAGATGCCTGACAGTTTTGTAAAGGTTTAAGGGTTTTTCTCGATGATAGCTGTCTCGATCTTTGGTATATTCAACAAAAAGGTGGTTCGTGTTTGAGTGTTATTTGAAGTAAACTGTATTACCTACTTTATGATACAAAACACGCTGTCGTCCTTGATGTTGTGTTTCCAACTCCCGAGCGCTGTTGCCTATTGTTGAACATTACCTACATTGGTTGAATTGGTTCCATGGGTTGAATTCCCAGAAAATGACCACTGTTACCTACCTAGGTACCTACTGTTTATTTTTTAGAATTTCTATACTTAGAAATTCCTAATGAGTGCATCCCGGAGGTCTAGATATTATAGTAGGTACTCAGTTGATGGCAATGGTCTCCCCCTCTCTGCCTCTGACTCGTCATGCACTCAATACGTGTTGGCGATGCATGACCTGGTTAACTCTTAGTCAAACAATAATTGTGAGTACCTTTAAATACAATGACATGAATATTTACTTTATGAAAGTATTTCATTTATATAAATTGTAATTGCTATGAGGACTATGTGAGTATATTTTTTCTTTTCTATCTACCCGACTACAGCAAAGCAAAAAAGAAGGGTTATGTTTTTAGCAACCATATGTATGTTTGTAACATTTATGTTCATTAGTTTGGGACCTAAACCAAAGAAATTCAAATATTATCTATTAAATCTCTTTGACCTAAACGAATGAACATATTTTGACGAATGCGGTGTCAATCAGTTCATGTTACGGGTCCAAGTCGCGCAAGGCTACCGTTTATGTGAATAAAATAAATACGGTGGATGCTACATCTAAAAAAGTGGTGGCCGCTATAATTTATATTATTTTTCTATCGAGTGGAATGTCAAATTAAAGAAGCTAACTTTCCGAGTTCATAAATACAGGGCGGAAGGGAATCGACGCACAAACGGTTCCCACGTGTTCATTACATTATCATACCGAACAACCCCCACATAGAAATGTACTATAGTTGCTGCCAGTTAAGATGGCAATAGCGGTCATTGCTCTTTCCATAATATCTCTTCGTACGAACTAAAACAAATGAACCATGTATCGTTTTTCATTAGAAAAGATGTTGAAGATCACGATAGATGACGATTCAAGACATGAACAGGCTTATTTGTGGATTTCAAAGTTAAGAACTTTAATAAATGTAGGTGGGTCAATGACCGCCATTGCCATCTTAACTGGCAGCAACTATAGTAGATATATACTACATAATTAGTCATTTAAAAAAAACTGCTAGGTATTTCCCTCAAAAGTGCAATTCCTACATCTGTTTCTTCTTATTAGGTCCTGTATGTTTCTTCCCAAAAATATTGGTAAATCACCAGCTAAGCTTGAAACAACGTTTTTGACGTTCCATCTGTCAAAACCATCTCAAAATGCGTAAAATTAATCGCTATTATATCGTTAATTGGAGATGCAATAGACTAGTCGAGTATTTGTGGCAGCGGAACAATGTAAAATTAAGAAAAGATCCTTATAATAATAGAATTCAGCTTCATAACAATTCAAACAAGTCAATTCCGCCTCGTCTGCAATGACGAAGTTTTTCCACTTGTATCAAAATGCCACTATGTATAATGAGTGTAAAAATACCCTTAACGAACGTCCTTGCAATCATTTTTTTGCTCTGGACCTTACCTGGGAACATCGTGTTAAAGTTTTTAATGTTATAACTTTACTTTAAATACCTCCAACAACCCCTTACTATTCAAGGCATCCAATGTTTCAAAGTCACAATGTTTTGAGTGCGTTACCTACTTTGAGTCTTACTGTAATAACGTGATTTTTCACCCCAAAAAATGGTAATTTCCCAGCAATAATTTGTGAAGTTGTCCGTTTGCATTTGTATTTTGTGAACTGTTCACGCCTTAGGCGCTGTTGGCCCGACAGGACGCGTGGAAATATGAAGCAGGCGTCGGCGTCGTCGCTGCCATCGGTGGATGTTTACGGTACCAACGTCGTGAGATCGACCAATAGGAAGACGGAATCAACGCTACCACTGCAAACCAATCGGGCTTCAGGATTTGATTATGAAAAAGGGGGCTCTCCCCTCCTACGATGGTACGGAACCCTTCATGCGCTGGTGTCCGACTCGCACTTGGCCGGTTGTTTGTAATTTTTGGAGGGTCATAGTTTCTTTACCAATTAGTTGCTGAAAGAAAGGAAATGACAGGACGTGTCAACGGGAGACCTTGATTTTATGAAAAATATATATTGCTGTAGAGACATTGTTCAGGAAGAAAAGAGGGGAACACATTTGTACGGAGATCGCAGCCCCTGTTGCCTCGTAATGTAGCTTATGGTAAGTGGATTTTGTTATTGTTTTTATGGTAATTAAAGATATTCGAAAATGAAAATGACTGTACGTTCCAGTAATATTTTATTTAATAATTATAATTAATTTATTGCCAAGGGGTGTCATGTGACCCAGCAACTGGGTTGGTGTGTGGAGGTCAGATAGGCACTAGGCAGTCACTCCGTGTAAATCCGCACCCAGCTGGGTCCGGTTAGATTGGAAGCTATCCCAACATAGTTGGGAGATAGATGATGTTAGGTTTATGTCAATAGTCAGTATCAGAGTCTTGGTGCGCGTCCCTGGGTTTGATGATGCCGAGCTTGGTGGCGAGCGCAGCCACGTTGGCACGCACCTCTTCCTGCACTAGGTTGAAGCTCATGGCCAGCAGCGCGATGCCAAACAGCAGGTACAGCGAGCACAGCGCGATGGAGTGCACGGCGGCTGCCGCGTCGTCGAGGCTCTGACCCTGAGGGTAGACAAGTTTGTGACATTACTACACGGCTACGCATCGTACCTACAGGAAGTCTGTGTGGCTGATTATTATAATTGCGTGTTTTCTAACCTGCAACTGTAATTCCTAATTCATTGTACGATTGGATGTGTTCGTAAAGGACCACGGGCAATTTACTATGAAATCGGGCCGTAAGATGAGAGGCCATCACCCAACCGACACCCTTCTTAAGCTTAAATGGCTAAATTCTAATGGATTGTAGTAACACATAAAGCGAGTTCAATCCTAATATCTAATCAACCTTTTTGCGACTTTACAAATTGTTTTTTAAAGGATAATTAAATAATAAAAAAGTGTAAAATGAACAAAGTATTTTCAAGCAATCAAAAAATTCGGCTACATGAACAGTGAACTTAAAATAATCCCTGAAAAGAAAAAAACAAGTCTATAATTATGTTAAGAAATAATGATTGAATAACTACACCATTGAAATACACTTGAGAGCAATAAAATCGCATACCCCTTGTAATTTGGTTTATTACTGATTTTTTTCTGAAATCTAAAGATATTGAGTACAAATTATTAGGCCAAATTAAAGCATACAAGCTTAGCTTTAAAAAGACACAAAATTAAAATCATTGACCTTCACGTAACTGATAAAAACCAATCATACACCAAATTCCCCAAATTCACGCGTTTGTGTTTTCACTACTTGCACCCTTACCCGCAGGTAGCAAAAGGTCGATTTTTAAGGATTTTTAATCAGTTGCATACCGAAGGTCAACATTATAACATCCCTGAGCTACTGGAAGCATACGGATTTACTGGAAAATTATGGATACCACGCCTGCAGAAGCCGCTCAAGTTATTGCCTTGCTCGAAGCAGGCCATAATGAAAGTGAAGTTGCTCGACAGCTAAATTTGAGTCGCTACTCTATTCGTCGTGTATACCAGAGGTTCCAAGAGATCAGTGGCTACATTCGGCGACCAGGATCTAGCCGGCGACGCAGAACATCAGGGTGTGATGACCGCTTTCTTGTGACAAGGGCTTTGAAAAATCGGCACCTGAACGCGATTAGACTGGGATAACAGCTTCGAAGTGTTCGCAATGTCAGTAAAAGTCGGTGGACAGATAGAAGAAGGCTGGGTGAAGAAGGACAGACTTCACAGCGCCCAGCAAATGGTCCCAAATTGACCACAGCTCACCGACAAGCCTGGCTACAATTTGCCAGGGAACACTTAAATTGGACGTATGACCAATGGCGGGCTGTTATGTTCACTGATGAGCGCAGAATGACTTTACATGGTCATGATGGACGCTCTAGGGTCTACAGAAAGTCGTAAGGGCGATTTTCACAATGCTGCATAAGCGAACGTGTGGCTTTTGGAGGTGGATCGTGTATGTTTTTGGGTGGCATAATGTTGGACACTGAAACCGATATTGTATACATCACTGGGGCGAATACCGGCCCGAGATCGAGAGAGTTGACGACTGCACGATACGTCGAAGAAGTTCTCGAAGAACATGTGAGGCTACTTGCGTGGTTTATGGGAGAAGATTTTCTCTGAATGCACGACAACGCCATGCCCTATGTCGCTAGAACAGTTTGCGACTACATGAAAGACGTTGGAATCACCGCGATGGAGTAGCCAGCTCGAAGTCCTGATCTCAATCCGATTGACAATGTCTGGTATGAGCTAAAAAGAAGAGTTCTAGAAAGAAGCCCTGCTCTTACGCGCCTCCAAGAAGTACAACTTGCCAGAACATCATCTTTAAGAGAAGTGGAACGCTATACCATAAGATTTCATGGTAAAATTAATACGGTCCATGAAAAAACGAATAAGAGCTTTAATTAAGGCTAGGGAAGGGAATACACCTTATTGATAAACAATTTGATCAAGAATTTTGAGTTTTATTTTCATTCTTTCTTAAGCAAAATTGGGTAATTTTACCCGTATGTTGGGTTTAGTGCCCTAAAACCCTTTATGGGTATTTTTTATCATTGTGTTTGGTATCATTAGAAAGGTAAAGACGTAAACTTTCAATTAATGTGTGTTTTTTTTCAATATTTATTCACTTTAATGAAAAAAAACTGCCTTAACCGAAAAAAGTCAAGGTGTGCCATTTTATTGCTCTCAAGTGTAGTTTCGTGATCGAGAGTACACGTAATAAAAACATACATTCTAATGTGGAACATGGCGACTTTAACACGGGACCTATTAAAAATCTAGACCGACTCAAATCTTCCTAATAATGATTACTGGACTTGTTTTTTTCTTTTCAGTTTTTATGAAACTCATCTCATGTTAGTTCTCTCTCACCTGAGCGGGTACAAAGTCCCCGAAGCCGATGGTGGTGAGCGTAATGAAGCAGAAGTAGGCGGCGTCCAGGTACTCCCAGCTCTCCCAACTCTTGAAGAGGAAGGTGCCCGCCACGATGTACGACGCGACCAGGAACACGCACAGCCAGATCGGGACCGGTTTTATCTGACAAAACACAAATGTCCTATCTTTGATATTGCTCATCGAGGCGTTGAGCTATGTAGTTGAGTTCTGAGACGAGGTAAATAATTACTGACAATGGCTTGTACTGACCGGACACTCACACACATCTAGCTCTTTCCTCAAATGAAAATGTCAAACACTAATCTGCATAGACTTCAAATAAAAAAATAATGGTCAACGTTAAAGAATACAAAATAGAAGTAGCCGTGAGCCCCAAACTAGGCAACGGCCTCCCTTTCCTCCTTCCACTTATCCCTAACCAGTGCCGTTTTTTGCCAATCCTTTTGAAAAGAGTTGAGTTAGTCCCTCCATTTCCTTCTGGGCCTACCGCGTTGCCATTTACTGCTGTTGGGACCCATTGTGTGCAGCTCCCAGCTCTTAGACTCAGACTAAGTCGGTGACCCAAAGACGGACGTGTAACGTAAATTATTGAATTTGAAACATGTGGGGCTGTGTGAGGGCCACTTTTGGGGGTAAATTAGAAAATTAAAAAAAAAGTTTTGTAAACTATATCGTGTTATACCTACTTCAAATAAAGGGCTCATTGCAGAGCATCTCAAATATTTATATTTTATAATTTTAAGATAAAAAGTTTTGAAGTACTTAAGTATTTGTTAACTCCGAAACTACAGGGCCGAAAATGTTGAAAAAAATACTAAAAATAGTTCTTTGCCTATAGATTACAGGAAAACCTATAAGAAATCTATGAACGTATGGAACCCTCATCACGCGAGTCGAGTTTGTACTTGTCCGGTTTATGGAGGAGGATAACATTTGTGTGGCAGAAACTACTTGAAAAGAATAATATATATATATATATATATATAATACCGAAATCAAATAAAATGTGCCTACCAGGGTAATAGCTTAAACGCGGTGAAATACTCACATATGTATATGTGCAACTTTCACTATGGGACTAACTATGAATAATCATGTATATAGCAGCTGATATTTTTATCTCTACTTCATAGTCGACCCCTTAGTAAAAGTTGTTCACTTTCATGAATACTACAAGCCCTTAAAGTATTGCCTACGTTAAAAATGACCCAGTGCAGGTACATCTGAGAAGATGAACATGAATTATATGTATAACACAAACACATCAATAAACGTGATGGCACCAGTAAGTGGTAGGGTGAAATAGGTTGTTTGTGCGAATGTGCGTGGGTGTGTGAGTTTGCGAGCAGGGGCATGGGAAGATCTTGACTATGTGAGTGAGTTTGCGTTTAAGTCTTAGTTACTTCAAGGGGCACAAGATATTATTACGTCGCTGTTTTCAGCGCTGTAGCGCGCCTTCTGAAATACAATAGCAACCACACACCCAGGCGAGTGTTGTAGTACGCGCGCCCTCAGGCCAAGCCTAAAAGGCTGCCAATTGCATAGCCGCTGAGGCCAGGGAGCGTCGCCCCGTGACCACCAGACGCGCCCCCTTGTGGGGGAGCAGCGATATCCATCGATAGTCTAATTTTGAATCGAAGTGAACTACAAGTGCGACATGTAAGTGTAAAGTGATCAATGCAGTGGTGATTTTGTGATTGAGTTACACCTAAGTGTTTTGTGTTAAATAAAGAAATTTGGTGTTTTATTGGCAGTGTTATATAATTTATCCCATACCCAGCTCGTAACAATATTTTCTGTTTCACATAGGTGAGGTCCTGAAGCCATGCACAGTACATGTTGATATTCAAATGGTTATCCCTGACTACCAGCATTCAGCAGAAGCACATTCCTGGTCAGCACTCTTAGCCTCGTCAAGCCACCTTGGCGCACTAGACACCAGACACAACACCCGTCTGGTCGGAGGATCCTCCATTTTCTATAGGGAATGAATAACTTTAAACCCTGTTCCACACATCCCTAAACAATAAAACACTATTCGAGTCAAGCGATGATATTTACAAATAAAACTAAAACAAGCAGTTTTAGTTATACAGACCATTAAACTCACGTAAAAATTACCAGCCGTCTCATATACGAGTATTTGGGTCGAGTCTGTAATGAGGTTTTGTATGGGACAGCTGATTATTTTTTGCGATTATGATGTTTGGGTAAATAAGAATGTTGTTCAGCTTGATAGTCTGAATCCCAACCTTAAAAATGGCCACACCTTTCTGACACATGCTGTATGCAGTATACCGTACTCACATCTTCTTTAACCACGTCGGAAGGAGGGTGGTATATCTCGGACGCTCGAGAGCCCCACGCTGCAATTACAAGCAAAATGTCACAAATAATTATTACCCGAAAAAATTAGGAATTATTATTCGAGTTCACGTAACACTTTACCTGCAGGCGCTTTGCCGTGACGTGCAACCACCGCCACCTCGCCGTCACTCCACTCATCTCGTTCCACTGATGGCGTCTGTTAACACCAGAAATTAAAACATTCTTAGTGAACAAAAATATTTATTATTGCTTTTAAAATTATAATTATATTATAATATTTAAGTACAAGGTGGAAGGGACATCGACGCAAATGATTCGTGCTCGTGATTAGCACATCATTCCGAAAACTTTCTATGTGCCCCCGCACATAGAATTTATTTATCGGTAATTTAAAAAAATCTGCTGTTTTCTACAAAAGCGCAACACGTACAGTACACGCTCAAAATGTATGGAACAGTGGATTTTTTTCCTCCACGATGGTGCACTTGCTAAAGTGTCCCTACACTTGCACTTTAGAGGACCTAAACGCCACAGATGCCGTGATTAAAGTGGCCAAATATGTACTAAGCCCAGGAAATTGAAATAAGTCGTAACATCGATCCGAAAGTGAAGAAGAGCTAGTAGTTCCAGCCAATCAAATAAAGCAGAACACATGAAATTAGAGACTGAACCAGAAGATCCCGTTTCGAGCCGGATGGATGATTTCGAAGTATCTGAATAATTGAAGGATGTCGCACGGATGGGTGTTAAGTAACATGTCTTTCATAAACATTTTAATTTTTCATCAGTGTGGGAAACGTGAACAATGAACATGATGTTCGTTTTCACCAATACAATATCCAGAGTTTCGAGGAAAAGTGCCAAGGTTTATGAGGTAGAAGAATGTAAGCAGATTACTGTTGGTCTAATTTATGCGACACTGATCCAAATCAGAATTAATAATAGCAACTTTACATTTTTTTTATATTTGCAATGTTTCATCAGTTAGAAATCCAGGAGTTACGGCATTACAGTAAGATGCCAGGCCGCTTGATAGACATGATAAACCAGAAGTTGATTTCATCATTAAACTGAACACAACGTTCACGAGTTGTCAGTGCCAATATTCCACAACAATGATGACACTCTCAGGCACTTGAACTCCGTTTAGATTTGCTGATTGTTTGTACTATGTGACTAACATGCGTGCGGTATCTAGTGTCATCCACAGTATGCAGTCTCCGGAGCGGGCGGCGCGCCGGCTCGGGCGGGGGCCGCTCCTCGTCCCAGCGCTGCTCGTAGTCGCACACGGCTGAGCGTGCTCGGCGTTGGCGCCGCGGGCGCTCCCACGCGTTTTCACGGTCCACGTACTCTGATCTACCACGGTCACACCTGGTGAAAACAAACTATTTATTATCTGCAGGTAAGATTATAACTTCATTTCTACTGACCCTCATGCGTAATGAGTTCATTGTGATCATCTTCTGCAACGAGACAATGTTACCTCAAATCCCGTGTCGATCTCCTTCCTCTGGGGTAATCGAACTCGTAATCCTCATCCTCTGGATCATATCCTCGGTCCCTATGAGCGTAGAGTTCCTCTCTCTCTCGTCGCCTTTCCTTCTCCAACGCCTGCCTCTCCTTGTAGTTCTCATAGTCTACATCATGAAGGTCATGTATCTCGAACATATCTTTTGGATCGTCATCAAAGTGTCTTTGGTCATCAAAGTCCCGTCTCGGACCGTATTCGGGCTTCGTTTTAGCTGGTCGTGGCAGAGATTTGCTGCGGAGCTCAGGTTTGGACGATAACTTCATGTGGTGGCTCTCCAAGTCCTGTAACGCTGCCTCTAGATCTTGTAGTGGTAGCGAAATCTTCGGGAATTCCTCTGTGAAGAATACCAATTAATTTACACGAGTGAAATGTAAGTAAGCATATATACCTACGCCAGATCATGAGTGACCACTTGAAATGTTAGTTTCAATTCTTACCCTCTCCATCTTCATCGTAAGTGTCCCGACCTTCTCGTCCGTATTTCTCAAAACGAACTGGAGACGGTTCTTCTATATCATAGTCTCTTACGGCTGGAACCAAAATATACTTAATACTAAAAACAAATTAGTTACAGAGGCCCGATGTGCATTTGGTAGTAAGTAAGGTCATGGCGGTCAAAGACCGCCACAACATTTATAGGTGATTGTCATGAAGATATTTTTTATCATCATTATTTAGCCCTTATCCCTATTTATTTTTATTTAATCTGGGTCGCCACAGCATGTCATCTTTATCCATATTTAGTCGTCATCTTAGTAGTCACCCCCTTTTCTAGTCACGTCATCTTTTACACAGTCCATCCAGCGATTTTTTGGTAATGCTGGTGCGTACTATGGGTGAACAGCTACATGAGCTTTACCGTGAGGTCTTCCGTGCAGCGGTGGTTGTGACCTGGTGCGGGGCAGGGAGGTAGCGTGCGCAGGGGGTGGCAGTGGCTGCCGGGGCCGGCGCACACGGTTGCTGCTGTACCCACTATCTCGATATCTGTACCAACATCATGTGCGTTTAAAAAAACTCGGACTATCGTGGATATAACATTATTTGCCAAAGGGTTTGGTCATTGATCAAAGTCAAAGTTTTTTATTGTTAATATCTAATTCAATACCTTTTTTAAACCAAGGTAAGGTTCATATTTACATAGTTCGCTATGTTTTGCCGCCAGTGGAGTACAAATGTTAAATATCAAAAATATACAATATTAAACTGAATTGGGGCGGTGAGCGTCGTCACTCGTCCGCGCGTTCTCGTGTACGTAATGTACGTGTGACGTGACGTGAGATCCGCTTCACCGTCCAACGGTGTCTTATGAGAATCGCCGAAGAGTTCGAATGGTGTTTTCGTATTTAGGCTATAGAAATGAGTTCAAATGCACGTGTATCAGTAAAAAGTATAATGGGTGTAAAAATACCCTTACCGAAGCTGAAAGGCACTTGTTCTTCCCGTCATTGCGATCATTTTTTTGTTCTTAACTTAGTACTCCAACGAGGGTTGGTCCAATAGAAGTTTTTTTGCAGTATTGGAAACAGGATCGATTGGCATCAATAAAAAATAAATGTAAATTGGCAATTTTTTTGCAAACTGTATTTTTTTTTGAAAATCTGTGTGTCACAACGACTTGGTTCGCCTTGAACTTTGATATTTTCTTATTTTGTTACCCGCGGCATTACGAACTGGACTAACAACGATTAGTTTTGTGATTTTGATATTTGGAATTTTAAACCTCATGGATGATGTTAGTATAAGAAGTGCAAAATATGTGTCGGTTGCCGGCGAAGTTTAAACCCTATTGGTGGGGCTCGCAGGAGATCAATGGTCTTAACAGAAGATTTTTTTATTTTGGCCATCTAGGTAAGTTCAACATTTTGGCTTGACAATGAACTTACTTTAATTCACTTTACTTTTTGTATTATAGAAAAACATTCAGACGAATTGATAACCTCCTCTTTTTGGAAGTCGGTTAAAAAGATTAGTATTCCGTACAAAAAAAATTAAAACCCATGAAATTTTTAATAAATTAGTAGTCAAATAAGTAAGTAATATTTTTATAATAATTTAACGCGGATGAAGGTCGCGGGCAACAGCTGGTGATCAATAAAATCCTGAATATGTTATTGGACGACCGATGTCAGAAAGTGCTGTACATCGTATCTCGACCGAAACTTAGAACATGAAAAAGCTGTGCCCAAAAAGGCTGTCGCAGGTCTTCAAAATACAACAAAATAGAGGAGTGGAGGTGTTTCAGTTGAGTGTTAGGCAAACATTCAGGGAAATACAGCCGAGTTTTTTGTAAATGTACATCGAGTTAAAAGGGGTCTAAGAAAAGGAATAAATTATGAAAAACTTAGATTTACTTATTGTGATTTCTTAGTTAGGTCGGATATTTCTGGGACTGCCCTCGAATTTAAGATAGTTATTTTTTTTCTGGCTATGCGGGAGGTTTGTGTGTAGGCAATAAGTAAATGGTGTGCTGAGTACCTGCAGTCGGTGTCAGAGTGTGCTCGCTCCAGGGGCCGCGCCCGGCGCCGCGTGGAGCCGCGCGCCGACCGTCTGCGGGACAACATATGCACACATACAGCACGATGACATTGAGTAACTTTCTGTAATTACAGCTACATTTTAGTGAAAACTTGAAGCTTAAGCTTACCCAGTGTAAACTTTTCTATTTCAAAAGTTGCTCGATAGAAACTAACCTCGGTGTGAATGCGCCTTTGATATAGTTTAGTTAGCAGGTTAACATGTAAAGCCGAGTTATGCCATCAACCATGACAGTGTTATTTTTTTTTAATATACTGTCAACACTAAATCTTCAAACTGCTAAGTCACAATAATTTAACTCCCCTTTATATATCATTTTAAACACCGACTTAATTTTGTCCTTTAGTCCAAATTTTCCTCCCTTGTAATTTCCTCTCGTTTGTATCTCTCTTTTCTTCCTCATGATTTTGAATATTTTATAAACTTTCTGTGGGCATTGATTTATTAGTGCTCCCATGTAAATTTTTATCATTCTTCTTTTTTTGAACCACAAATACTTTATAAGGGCTTTTATATTTGATTCTGATGATATTTTCAATAATTATTCCCGTTTTTTAACCTTTCGTGTGCCGGAACGTAGATCTACACGAGACACAATGACTTTTTAATTGTGTCCGTATACTCGGCATACGAGTGGTTAAGCACTTACCCACAGCCATCTCTCAAACATATCTCAAACGAACCATTTCTTATTGTGTCAGTTTTCTCCACGACATAACTACGTTGATTATTTTTATTCAATTCAAACCTGTTTGTGCTAAAATTTCCATTCGATGTGCTTCTAATGAGTTTCTTTGGTCGTCTCCTGTCAACTGTAGTAAAGCCTTCTTCACTCTTTTCCTAGATCTTTTCTGTGATCTTGCAGTAATTTGTTGGTCAAAATCAATCGCACCCGTCATCATCAACATCTCACGCTCGCAATTATTTATTATCTCTGAATGCTTGTATCGGTCAACACAGCTTCATTAGTGCTCCCTCCACCTCCATTCCCACCGTCAGCGGGTTCACCCGCGCCGAGTATGATAAATAAAACTCTGATCAGAATGTTTTGCGATAAATACCCTCTACGTCTACGTTTGCAAGCCGTTTCGCATAACTTGACAGCTGCCAAACAAATAAAGCAGTTATTGATGTAAATATAATATACAGGGTGGAAGGCAGTATTACCACGTATTCAGTAGATCATTATGAACCATAGAAATGTTTGATCGGTAATTTAAAAAAATATCTGCTAATCGATAAATATTGACAGAATGATACATACTGAATGCTGACTGTTTTAACGTCGGTGTGACGGTGTCCCTTCCACCTTGTATAGTAGTTTTATTTTAATACGAAGTTTTAGTTTGCATTCACTTTGTTAATCAACAGTTGTCGGGTGTACACACTGTACACGACGTAGGTACACGACGTACCTCGTAGAGTGATGATGTCTGTGTCTTCGTTTGGGCGGTCGAGTGCAGACGTAACAGCATACCCGCCAGTACAGAAACCTGCAAGTTTTATTATTTACTCATTTATTATTCATAATATGGCCCAAACATCAGCCAACAGAACAAGCCGGATTTCGCCCTAGTTTTTCCACAACTGACCACCTTCAGACACTAAACCAGATTTTGGAAAAATTCTCAGAATTCAACAAACCACTATATTTGGCTTTCGTAGATTATACAAAAGCATTCGACAGCATAAAACATCCAGAAATTTTCAGATCTTTGCAAAAGCAGGAACTTGAAACACAATATATCGATCTTATTAAAAACATATACTACAATAGCTCCGCCAACATTAAACTGAACTCTGCAGGACCTTCTTTTAAAATACAAAAAGGTGTTAAACAGGGTGACCCGCTCTCTCCCAAATTGTTTACCAGTACCCTCGAGGAGATATTTCAGGCACTAGCAGCCCCGTGGAATACCAATGGCGTTAAAGTCGGCAGTAAGAGGCTGACTAACCTTAGATTTGCCGATGACATTGTCCTCTTTGCTCCTACTGCTCTCGAACTACAGAGCATGCTCCAAGACCTGAGCACGGCTAGCCTCAAGGTGGGACTCGCGATGAATCGGTCAAAAACTAAAACTATGACTAACAGCACTAAACGTAGGGTCGAGGTAGACGGGCAGGAAATACACTATGTCGATGAGTACATCTACTTGGGCCAGTTAGTTTCTTTCGAAAACAGGCAGGAAAAGGAAATCGATCGCCGAATCGACAAAGCCTGGAAAAGCTACTGGTCCATGAAGACGCTAATGAAGGGAGATCTGCCGATGTCCCTGAAGCGCAAGCTCATCGATATGTGTATCCTGCCCGTCCTAACCTACGGTGCTCAGACCTGGTCACTCACCGAATCGCAAAAGTCCCGCCTTGGAGTCTGCCAAAGAGCAATGGAGCGCAGCATTCTGGGTGTACAGAGAGCAGATAAAATACGAAACACTACGCTGCGCTCAAAAACCGGAATTGCAGACGTAGGCAAAAAGGCTACCAGGCTCAAATGGGATTGGGCGGGTCACGTGAGCCGCATGCATAACGACCGCTGGGCAAAGGTTTCAACACGATGGATGCCTGAGGATGGACGGCGCCGCCAAGGCCGGCCTAGAAAGAGGTGGCGAGATGATCAAGACGCGCATCACGAAGGCTGGTTTGAGGTGGCGCAGGAGAAGAGTACCTGGAAGGATATGGGGGAGGCCTTTGCCCAGCAGTGGGACATTCAAGGCTACTAAAAAAAAAAAAAAAAAATTAAACGAATGAAAACATGGCCTGGTTAGGGCGCAGCGAATTAGCTTAATACTAGGTACTAGGAAGGTAGCAAATAGTTTATATATAAGAAAATCCAAGGAAATATTCAATCATCAAACTAAAACAGTCACGACTACTTTTGCAAACAAGTATCGCGCCCTGAAAAGTGTGAAATAAAGAGTATCAACTTAACAATAAGTTCATTATTTAAATGAAGATCATAATAATATAATCTTATTGTGTTTAGCTGATAATATAATTATATCTTTAAAATGTGCTAATAAAGCCCTTTCATTTGATACCCAACACGGCACAATTTACAGAAATAAATATGATTTATGATTATTATTTTCATGACACTTATTTTCAATGTTGATGTGAGAATTATGTTATATAATAAAATATTATATTATAGGTATTATACCGGGTGGTTCTTTGGTATAGTTTGTTGGGTCGTCGATCTCCTTTAATTCTGAGCTAAGCTACATGTTACGCAAGTGACGTTATGTGTCACTTGCGTGCACTGTCTGGATCCACTCGGTTCATTCAAATCGTTGGTCCTTTCTTCGTTTAATTAAAAAGATTGTAACTCTGAGTTTGTTTCGGTGCTTTTTCTTAGACTAATCGGATAAGAAACTGCGACCACATCTAGTTCGTAAAATAATTAGACGCGTATAATCGTTAACATAACCTACTTATAAATATAATTTAATTTGAATGCGCCTACTATTGCAGTGCGAGTAATAAGCATGTACTTCGTTTTGCTACTATAAAAGTTACAGGTTCTAGGACATTTGCGCGAATTAACTTTTTCGCGAACAGACATTTGCGCGCATGGACACTTGCGCGACTTACGCGACTGTGAGTAGTGATTTATAGAGTAAACATAACATCACGCCTGTTATTACTTGAAGGGTGGGCTGAGTTGTGATTGTTAATGGTAAGCCCCAGACAGACTGGAAAAAAAAATAGTTATGATCGCTGTTTTTTATTATTAATTTTCGGCGCCAACTTGGATTTTCAAAAATCACAACTCAGCCCACCCTTCAAGTAATAACAGGCGTGAATGATGATGTACTCAAAGCAATCATGCGGATGTTAGCGCCACACCAGCACACCTGAAGGAAGAGGCCATGACGTCGCCGATGTTGGACAGGCACAGCAGCATGAGCGGAATGCCCAGGATGGCGTAGAATATCGTCACCACCTTGCCGGTCTGGGTCTTCGGCGCTATGTGCCCGTAACCTGAATAAAAAATATTAAAATGTATGTAAAAACTGGTGTTATTATTTGTGGATAACTTTTATTGTTCGGTAGGTAACGCATTTTGTCATTCGCTTCGGATCATTCTACTGAAGTCAATTTTAAAGCAAAGTAGTTAGATAAAATAAATAAAACAAAAGTTTTGGAGTTTTTTAACGTTTAAGAAAAAAACAAAATGTTGATTGACATTTTGTTCTTTTTTTAACGTCTCTCCTTACTAGGAATTTCTTCTGCATCGTGGGTGCGTTAACAAACATTAAGACTCACAAACAAGCAGACCCGGAACAACTACCTGTAGGCCACACAAATTTTCTTCCGTACGGGAATCGAACCCACGACACGCAGCGCAGCAGCCAATCACTCGGCCACTGCGCCAACCGAACAGTCAAATGATGAAATAGTTATGTAGAACACTATCTCATTCTCTCACACTAGTCACTTGTTGGGAGCACAGTGTGACTTTGTGACGTCATCATGTCTAAGTGTTACTGCGATTGTAAACCGATATTTATTCGGTCAAACGTGAGCGTCTGTGGTTCAGAGGTGGAATGCTCGCCTACCACACGGGCGGCCCCAATTCGACTCCCAGCCGACGACGGTAGCATTCTCTGCACATTATGAAATAATAACAATATTTTTGTACATTGTAATTATTACCAATACCTGTAAATTAAAGCACTGTATTATATAGTTTTGTCTCGGCTGGCTTGGGCAACTACTTTGGTCATTTTAGTCTTTGTAGTTTGTACTCGCCCAGCTCTCGCCGACTAGCGCCTGCCACTGGTGTGAGCGAGCGAGCTAGTAGAACACGTCATCACATTATGAGTGAGCATTGAACATCGGATGTTCATAACTACCAAATTGCATTACCTAATTATGATTATTTTATGAATTGTGTTGCCTTGACATGTATAAGTTAATTATGTTGATGATTCTGTAAAAGGATTGGTGACTCTATTTTTAAGAAATTGGCCAATTTCATTCTGAATTCAGAATAATTTAATATCAAGTCCCTAACGAGCACCCATTGCAAATGTTCACAACACACAACACATGAGGTCATGACATGGAGGTCTCACAGTATCAGGAACATGATCAACCAAATAACTTTGGTTAGGTTAGCAAAGGCAAAACCGACTTGTAGGTACACTTTTAGACACATTTAAAATAACGCCTAATTGATTTATCTCCCTTCCGTGTACCTACGTCCTGCACAACATCGACGTGTGATTAGCGCAGCTGGTTCCGTGACCGACAAATCGCAGATACCAAATTATGTTATTATGATTATCTTCGATCGATAAAGCAAGATAATATGTTTTTTTGTGAAATCGATCTGTTTCCGTTGTTGTTTGAAACGGATACCACCGAGGCCGACTTCTTCATCTACTGATTGTACCTGCGCTGTACTATTTTGGAAATACATGTTCGACCAACTTATGAGTTTAGCCTACTTCTCTATAACGTTGTTGGTACGACCAGTACAAGTGAAGCTAGAATATTATATTGAATTGTAATTCAGCTGTGCCAAGTATGTAGATGCATTAGAAAACAAGACTTAATTTTCCAATGAATTTTGTTACGCAATATGTATGCAGTTCGTCCTGAGACAGTCGAACCGGCCGGTAGGCACACTTGAAGCAAGCGCCCGTTGCCCTGTCATCTCAGCTCACGGCTCCTCACAGACCACTTTTAAGACTAAAACAATCGACATCCGAAGCGCCATAATTGGGTCATCAATGGCAACACAATGCGATAGGCCCCGGCGTCGTTAGCGCTGACCTCCGTGCTGCCTTTTGGCCAGTAGTGGTCAGGTGAGATGGTACGCATAGCCCTAGGGCTTGCAGTACCTACCGGTACCTTTTCCAAACCGTGATTTTTATCCGGTACCGGCCCAGAACCCAGTAATTTCGGTACTTTCGATACTGAAATTAGAGTGACCCTTCCCCATATTGCCCATTGCCCGCTGGCACACTTTCACCATATTGCCCATTGCCCATTGGAAAACCTTCCCCATATTGTCTCACCTAAAGAAATCAGCCTGTAGAACGTCGATTGATGCTTGTAGAATAGATGATGATGTAGGTATAAAAGTTTATGGGCAGTTGTTGTTAATTCTGTGACTCGATGACAATATTAATGATCTTAATTTATTTTCAAAAACTAAAACTTTTCAGGGTCATATTACTCAGGGCCATATGTCCACATTAGGCAGCAAGCTTCCCATAATACGGAGTGGTAATGTCTCTGCATTACCATGAGAGTTTAGAGATGGTGGCAGCGGGGGCGCGACGGCCTTCAACTAAGACAAGTCCGACTCGCGGCGTCATAGCTACCTGCGCCGCTAAGAAGGCGCTGCACTGCGAAACACTTGGGCCTGAAAGACCAGAAGGGTCATGTTTTGGCAACTTTCCAACACTGTAGATAACAGTCGTACCTCACCAGAGGGTGTACCAGAGATACCAATACCTGTATTTTAATCCTGATTGCTAGAGAAAGAAAGAAAATACATCTATTCAGCACATTATAAAAGACACACGACATATTCTACAAAATAAAAACAAGAGCGGATAGAGAAAGAACAGGAATATGTGCCTCACTTCTCTGCCAAAAAGGCACAGATCAGCAAAACATGCCAGGCGGAGAGTTAATATGGATCGAGAGAATAAAGGTATTGATCGGTGCATTCCGGCACCGCACGCCTTTTTAGCGGCCTGGCGCGTGCGCAAGTGCCGCTGAAATCAGCCGCGGGCAGCACCACCTCGCGCAGTTACATAACGTGGGGCAAGCAGAGCAGTCGCTCACATAGTCGTTGTTGCCTAGTGATGTCCTACTGACGTATCGTTTCTACAAGTTATATGGCCCAAATCGGTAGCGAACAAATAAGTGCGAAATATGAATTCATCCAAAATTAACTTTGGTTCGTATTGGTTTTTTTTTGCTATTATTATTTATTTCTTAATTGTAAAGCTTATTTTTGGGTTTAGTTTTATTCAAAATTGGATATGCTAATTAGATGGGTTTTCTTTTTGGTTGATAAATTATTATGTTACCGGTCGCGTTAGTAAGTAACAAAACTAGCTTTTAAATTATTATTTAAATTTAATAAAACGGTGCTAATTCACTAATGAACACGCAAGTTACTCAATACTTGTTATTCAATGTGTTACTGTATAAAATAGATCATTATAGTCAAAAGGATCTAGTTGGTCATCGAATCCTTGAAACGCGCACCCGTTTGCAAAACCCTATAAGCCAGCCGCACAAGCCCGTGCCTTCCATACGTTTATTTACCTTGTTCCATCCTACTAGTATTGAGGATGGATGGATGTTTGTTACTCTTTCACGCAAATTTGGATGAATAAATTTAATATAATTTATAATCTGGATTAATACATAGGACAATTTTATCCCGGTAGTATGATCCCATGGGACAATTATCGAACCTCAGGCGAAGCCGCGGGCATAAGCAAGTATCATATAAAGGTGTAAAACGATTTCCATCTAAAACAGGCACTGGATACAAAACTAGTTATTTCACAATCATCACAAATATTCTAAAAGTTGCGGTTGCAACAACAACACCTGGTACCTTATTACGGCTGCTGGTGACTAAGGATATGTAATTGCTCATATTTTAAAGTTCCGTGTAAAATAATTCTAATATTCCGTGTAAAATAATACTGCATGAAATCGAATGGCAAAGAAAGTTCAGCACAAATTGTCTATCGTATTTGTGTTTCTTTTCTTCTCGTCTGTTGTTTAATTAATACTCATTATCAATTTGTAGAACCGAGTCTGGCAGCATCTCGCACTACAGTTTCAACAATGGCATCGATACACAAGTGTTGATGTGTTGTGTTGTTGTTTGTTTATGTTATCTACTAATGTGCCGTCTTCGAATACAACTAGGACTCAATCATTCGAATGTCTATCTTACAAAGTTCTCTTGTCATCTTTTTCATGTATACTCTTCATTATGTTTCATTTTTATTCGTATACATATCTCTTTTGTTGCAATCCTGTTTTCTATTTGTTTATTGTTAATTAACTGTGTAATTATGCTGGTATACAAATAATTCCACTGACGATGATAGAACAGAGCACGTTCCTGTTGCTTCCATGCAATACTGATTGGATTCAACAAGTCCTCTAGCAATTGAAAATTCTGTTGGTGATCCAGTCGGTGATCCTTTTGGTGACCCTGTTGCACCTTTCCGAGTTCGCTCTCGATCTCAAACTTCATTCCTTACTCTTTGGTTTCCTCTAAATCCATCCTATCCCATTAAATGTGAATCATCTGTCTTAAATGCAAGCCTGGCACATGTTCCATAATTATAATAGTACGTAACAGCGAATATATTTGTAAACTGTTCTTCGGAGTACTTGTCGCGGACTCGCGGCGCTTCCATACGTCTGCTGATGAATCATCGCACATCGATGAACTAGCTTAAAGATTAAGTTAGACAATAACACGATGTCTTGACGTGATGCTTGCCAGAGCTACTGTTGCTGCGATTGTTATTTTAACGTTCAGCTATGGTTGATCCACTTGAGTTCGCATTGCATCGCAGGTGAGACCTACCTAGAGAGTTATGTTTTGATAAACTAAAATGTTGACAAAATGAATTCTTAATTAATATGAGTCTTAATACGCATTTTCTCTGACCATTTTCAAGAAGGAAATAAATATATAAAATTACATAAACTAATACATGGTTATCAAACAGCAACACAATATTTTGACCTTACACCGAACAGGTGCCGTAAAGTCTAGCCACCGTGAAAAAGATGTTACAAAGGTTGTTCAGTTTGATGGTCTGTATCACGCCCTTACACTGTAATCTGACCACACCGTTCTGAAACTTGATGTATCTGATCTTAGTCCGTTGTTGTCCGCTTAGTTATATCTTTCATCAAATGAATGCTTGGTTTAACAGTATATGACCACAGTTTAAGTGATTATGGCAAAACCCACCCTTTGGGGGCGGCTTATGTCCAGCAATGGACGTCTTTCGGCTGAAATGATGATGATGTGTTATTGTGATAACGCGTCACGACTTCCTCTTTGTTTCATTTTATAATCATCCGGCATCACTTTAGCAATTATAGATCTCCTTGGCTTGTGATTCATTCAGCTTCTCCATTGTGGACATTATAAATAGCATAATTGTATGTTTTTAGTTATTATAATCACGCCATCTAGGTACTGAAGTTAGAGTGACGCATACGATCGGACGTACGGACAACAACTAACAATACAAAAAAAAATGAATTCGTTTCCTCGGACCATTAGCTTCTAATTAAATATAACCGGTATATATATTTTTGTACGAATGCAAAAGCACCCTTTTTTACAAGATTTTATTTAACTTGTTCTTTGTTGTATTTTTTTTTAAAGAAATAATAAATTACCTACGACTTATTCTTCGCGGCGCAAAAAGTTTGTATTCATTCTATTTTACATTGATATAAAAATATTATTATTTTTGTACTCATGCTATGGACTGCATTCCTATTTTACTACTAATCATCCCCAACAATTTTAAGTTCGAAAGGCAATATTGTGGTCATTGCATCCCTGTCTCCCACTGTTCATCTATTTGGCGTTAAGTTGACAGGAGCAGTGGAAGCGGCGGTTTTACGTTTTGTAGGTCGCGGGTTCGAACCCAGCCAGACGCGTTATTTTGTGTTTGCTGCCCCCAAAACGGTGAAAAAAAACATCGTGAGGAAACCGACATGTCTTAGAAGCAGTAGTTCGTAGTCATGTGACGTCCACCATCTTCATCGGGCATGCGTACTGGGTTACAGCCCACTCTTGGTTACAGACTCTGCTTACGCTTTTACAGGTGTGGTCTGGTGTCTCCTGCTGCTGGCGTCGTCATGCTCGGGTAATTGGCGCTGGCCGGACGGGGAGAGGGCGGCGGTGGGGGCGGCGTCCGTGCGCATCGACACCAAGGTGCGCTTCGTCGACGACGACAAGTAAGTGGGCTCTCATCTGCAATGTTCACACACTCACTTCCTCTCGGGATAACCCTTATGTGGCCGCACGCTAAATACGCGCTTTGACGTGAAGTTGCGGACACCAGCCCGTTATACAATACAACCCTTATGTGCCCGGAGTGTAAAAGAGTAGGTAACTGTGAAGTTTTTTGGCCATTCTTCTCCATACGGAACTACGTTTGAGAATGTGCAACGAGAATTAGTTCTATTTATTTGTAAAGTTTGACAATCAAATTAAGTGCCCCTTATAGCGTCATTGAAATAAATGGATTGACTTTTGAGTTCGCAACTTAGAGATGGACAGACGCCTATGCTGAACATGAGGGCGGAGGTCGCAAAAGGCTGATGAGCATTGATGATGGTAAGATAACACATTCGCCATCACTTACTCGACACCGGCTACTCGGCGGCAGCAGAACAGCTGGGCCGGGTGGCGACATGGCGAGGAGCTCACCCTGACAATCGCTAGTTTCTGCGCTAATAATGACACAATGCCTTAGCATTGGTTTAGTTCCTTGCACAATTTTATGTGAAGTTTTCCGCAGTTTCACTTTGGTCATTTATTTTTATGAACTCAAGAATAGACTTAAACTTTCTGTCTCCTTGCAACTCAGTAATCATGCGGCAATGCAAACATGAGGAAACAGATGCACTTGTTAATTATTGTAGAACCAATCTAGTTAGCAGATAACATACATAACTTTAGAAAGGTTGCATCGAGCGCGGTCGAGTTCCAAACTGATCGACTTTACACTTTCAAAACATTGGCTACACCCTGTCCGCGGCCTATTGTTGTGAAACTAACCAATTACTAGTAACGCCTTACTTAATACTTCTGCATGGGTGTGTAATGTTACCACATGAACCCTAATATATTACGTTGCTACGTGACTTTCAAAAATGTACTAAGTGTTGATGGATTGCTAAATGATGTAAGTGTTGAATGTGTTCTCCAGTTACAATTTTACGATATTTATAATTTTAATTCTATCATTTCCATTATGAGTTACTTAAGTAGAGTCTTACAACACGTAGCAAAACGAAAATACGGCAATGCACTAAGTCATTCACGCATGACTGCCAGCATTGTGCTGCTTGAATCGTTAGTCACAAGTAATGATAGGCAACACTTTGGTATGCAAACAGGCCAACCGCTTACAAAGTGCCCACACTGCCCGCTGCCGACCGACCGTAGGCACCTGCAACACTCAGGATTGCACATGGAGAGAGCAGACCAGAGCATTGGCAATGCATCAATCCTACCGTAATTATAATGAAAAATACTATCCGGCGGATATTGGGACAATGGTGGTTTGTTTCCAGACTACCCGTTGCTCTATTGAGCAGTAGAGATGGGATGAGCTCTCTCCTGCATCTTCTACTTAATTAAAATAGATTATATGCTCAGTTCACTAGTTGACAACACAGTTGCACACTTGCACGGCCTGTTCGCTGGCTCTAGAAGATTGACATTTTGCACAAGTGTGTCTCATACTTGTATGTATGACGAAGATGCGGTTTTTTTTAATGGCTCCCCTGAAAGCATTAACTATTTAATGCCTGCAGGGAGTACAGGGTGGAAGTTTGTATAGAAGTGCGGCATTTTTGCCGAAATCCCATCGCGCTTGCACCTTGTGTTAACTTGATCTTCGCATCGACGTTCGTGTTTGTTATTGACATATACATTTATGGTTATGACCTAGATGACTAATTGGGCTGACAGACGCGTCGCCTTGGCCTACAGCGTTTTGATTTTATCAACTTCATATTTAAATACACTTTTTAAGGAAAATCTCCGTTTAGAACGTAAAATATCACAAAAGATATAAATAACATTGGTCCCTTACTATATTTAACAAGATGGTCGGTGGGAAAACCTATTGCGACGACTACTTCGAAGGTCTGCTATCTTTACCAGAGCATATCGGTGTTTCCCAACGGATAAGGATGCAGAGTTCAATATGTTCAAATGGTTGCGCGATCTCGAGCCAACGGATTAGCTTCGAGCGATACTTAGCCTAGAGAAGGACTTAGGAGTGCTCTAATTAGTTCTAGTCACCTTAAAAACCCGTACATTCACGAGCCCTCGTAACATACATACACAAACTCCACCTTTTCCCATGGGGGTAGACAGAAGCTACAGAACGCCGCCTGCTACGATCGTTACTTACTCCTTCCGCGTCGTCCACGTTCATACACGCTAGTCCTACACGCACAGCCCCACACCGGCTGCGAGTAGACGAACCTCTCCAATAATGATAATAAAGCTAGTATATGTGTTTAAACGAATAAAGCTAGTAGCAATGTTCAATAAATATACTTTTTTTTGATGAAAGTTCATCAGAAAGCTAAAACGTATAACTTTAAATCAATTTGAATTAATTAATTGAACAAATTGTTTCATTACTTGTAACCTCGGAACTCGTCGTGGTTGACGCACTCTCGCACGCTCATTCAGCCGTTCACGTCCAAGGAAAGCTTTCCCTTGGCACCGAATCTTTGAGGAAAAAGCGACTTGTATTATAGGTGTTGGTGGTCTTACCACCGCGGCACCGTCGTGTTCCAGTCGCCGGCACCTTGGCCGACATCGGAGCGGAGCCGCCACACAATGGCTCCCACGGCTATGAATACCTTGCGTCATCCTGCACGGGTTTATTTCATTCGCTAATTTGTAGTAATTCGCGGTAGGACACAGTAATTTGATAACACTGTTACTTGCAGTAATGGCCGTGAGGTGACAACGTAACGCGTTGCGAGATGCGTGCGCGCGAGTGACGTTTGTCGCGGCAACGTGCGGATGTGGATCTTTCAGGCGGGTTTACGTCATTTCCATTGAAAAGATTAATTTTGTTATCATGTGAGAAACCCAAAAAACTTTATAGAACTGAACAGTGGACAAATTAATTGGTAATTAATTATAGGAATTAGTGTAGCCAGTTGATGTAACAATTATATTTTGTAAATCTAAGCTACGTGCACAAAGCCTAGTTTAAAAAAAGATGCTTTAGCAAAACTTGCAACTGGTATCACTAGTTATCTCTTTAAGATTAATATCTTAGAGAACAATTAGTATAACAGCAATTAGCAGAACCAACCTGAATTACTACAAATATTGCTGCACTTATTAACGTTTTATTGCAGCGGAAGTTAGGTAGGTAGGAGATAATTTTATTTCATTCAAGTCACATGATACATAACTCACACATTTAGTTTTCCTATCGCACACACTACCTTAACCTAACTTGCCCGATTACCTACCTACCGCTACTACCGGTATCTTACTTAATAACTAGACCCAAATCTAGTCACGCTACAATAGCTATTCAGTCTAAAAATAATGACCAAATAGGTATGAATCACTTCGGAAGATAATTTGAAGTTAGCAAATAAATCAATCGCGAAATGTGTAAAAAGTTAGGTAAGCTATAAGAATTCTATTGGCAAACACTTATAAGAAGTACCTAAGTCTAAGTTGAGTAGGTCGGTATGACGCAAGGACAGTTGCATTACGACCAGCAACCACGACGGCAGCGGATCGCTCTCAGCGGTGTTGCAAGCTTCTACTTTTATTATAATTATTGCTGATCCTTTGTGATGAAGCTTTGTTACGGGTTATTCTTCGGAACAATGGAGAATATTCATTTTATTTTTGATAACGAGAGCTGTTGGTTGAGATATACTTAGAGCTTTTTCTACATCTACATTGCGTAATGAAGTAGTTCAAATGATTCATACGACGGCGTGCTTTTACTGGTTAGGACCTTACAGTTGAAACGAGCTGCTCTCAATTACAAAATCGAACTTTGGAAGACCCAAGAAAAGATGCGTGGATTGTGTGAGAAATGATATATGAAAGAAAAGGTAGTGAACGATAGCGCGTCAGTTGACAAGGGAGACTGGAAGAATAAAATGTGTTGCTTCGGCCGCAAACAACGTGCACAAGGGGGATATGATGATGATTGAAAAGAAAAAAATAATTTTACTTATTTTTAGTCGAGTGCAATAAGAAGTTAAACAAATAGTCGTTCGGCATCGGTGTGAATGGTTAAATTGTACATAGATCCTATATATTATACGATACGATATAACGCCATTAATAAAAAATTCGTCGGATTATAACGTGCTCTTTTTTAACTTGATCAATTTTAGTTTTTCATAACTTGATCAATTCCACACCTCTAGTAACTCGACAAAAGCAGTCCCATGAAAAACCGACCACTGTAAACTTTGTTCCACTTTTTGAGTATTTTTTGGTTGACTCGGTTGCTAATACACACACAACAAAATCTTAGGAAGGTGTGTGCATGAGGAAATCAAGTCGCCTGCTTGCTACGCCATGCGCTTTGCACGCATGCACAAATCAACCATCAACCCACGGTCACAACAGCGGCCACATCTCGTGACATAAGGTTCACGGAACTCGTTATTGGTCAAATATCGCGAAAGTTATTGTCTTGAGAAAGTTTAAGAGCTCCACAAAATTAAGGAGCCATAAACATGTACTTATAACGCGCAATGTATTCCAGTAAAGTACCTCCTAAGTATCGCGTTCAATAGTATTATGTATTATGTATTCATATATACAGCTGCAATGGGCTGAGTATACCTATTACTATCTGACCCCTGAAACAACAACACAAACAACTACAAGGATGTCTATCTGTCGATTCCATAAATTCTATATCGTTAGGATATCTTATCCTAAAGTACAACAATTCCATTTATTCATTAACTGGCTGTTGCCCGCGACCCGGGATAAAAAGTAGCCTATGAGAGAAGTAGATCCGTATATGGGTGACCACTCATTGCATACCGAACTTCCTCCGTGCCCGGGAAAGCAAGTCAAGCCTATGGTCCCAGCTGTCATTGTAGATCTTTGACAATCGTTACGGTAGCTCGAAAGTCTGACAACCAGTCTTACCAAAGGGTATTGTATTACCCAGTACAAACTGGGTTGTGGAGATAGGCAGTCTCTCCATGTTAAGTACTGGTTTTCAGCTAAATTTTATTTTACTTACACTGAATTTTAAGACGTTGCTTTTTCCGACTGCCAGTACCTACAACAACATGTTGTCTTTCGACCCGGTTACTCTTTAGACGAAGATGAGGGTTTTTTAAATGATTTTAATCATATTTTGCTTATTTACAGAGAGTCACAAACGCAAGGGCACCGCGTGCAAGCTGACGAGGTGCCGTTCAAGGAGCCGGAGGACACCGACGGCTTCTACAACCGGCCGCCTGGCGCCGGCCGCTACCCGGTACGCGTGGAGGCGCACCGCGCGCCCTACCGCGTCGACGGGCACGGCATCTTCAGCGTCAACAAGTATGTACTCACTGTCGCCTCGCCTAGTTCACTGCTGCTTTTCCAAACGAATTTCTCCACAGCAGCCAGATTTGTGTCGGTTTATGACAATAGGCTTCCTCCTGGGACTGGTTTGAGGAGGATCTGAGGTAGATCTGATGGATCTGGACTTGCACGAAAGACAAGAATTAGCGCTAGTGTATCGCGGAAATGTTTTCGCGAAAAATTAAGATCCTATCCTAGAGAAATCTGTAGGATACCTTTCATGCCTTGGCCCGGGGTTGGCTGCCCAACTTCGGGACAAACGATAGGGGAAAAGTTCACGCAGATTCTAGACTATCTGTGATAAGTAATATGCTATTAATACATACTAGGTCAGTCCAAAACTACCCGGCCTGACAGGCCTGACGTATAGATGGCGGTTTTTGTATGAAAATAATTTCTTTGGTAGAGAGTGCTGACCTGATAGAACTAAAATCTAAACTTTCAAGCCGCCATATTATTTATTATTTGCTTCGCGCCTTTCTTTTGTATAAGTATTCTACTCTTTGTTCGCGCCCATCAAATAGTGAACACTGTCACTGTATTTTTGAACATGGAGAAAATTGGTCGTTATGTTGTGATACAACACTTTGGTTTGAAAAAGTTCAGGCCGACTAACATCAAAGCCGAGTTAGATTCTACTTCGGACGATTCTGTTTCTTCATTTACAATAATACAATATTGGGTGGCCGACTTTAAACGAGGCCGTATGAGCTGCTAAGATAAACATCGTAGTGGTCGACCAAATCAAGAAATAGTAAAAAAAGAAAAATTGGAAGATCGTCGATTGAAAGTACGTGAACTAGCAGACAAGGTAGGGATTTCAGAAAATACTGTACATCGTATCTTGACCGATTTGGACAAGAAAAAGCTGTGCCCAAAAAGGAGGCCGCAAAAAATCAGGGCAATACAGCCGAGTTTTTGAAAATGTATGTACATACATCGAGTTAAAAGCGGATTAGGTAGAGGAAATATATTGTATTTTTAAACTTAGATTTTTGTGCTTACTTAGATAGGCCCGTACTTCCGGGACTGCCCTCGTAAGTATGTCGTGTCATTAAAATTCTACTTGGGACATTTCAGCCAACAGCAGCAAAACGCGATATCTGACGGCACCCTCGACTCGCTGCAATTCTGCAAGTGCGTCTCCAATCCGGACTGCAACCCACGCCCCGATTCTGCGGTACGTAGCTTATCCGTATTTTGTTGACAAATATTTTACCCGAACACCATAGCATTACATACGACGTTGTGTAGTTGACATTGGTCTAAACGAAACACTAACTACCAAACACAGCTTTGGTAGTTAGTGTTTCGCACTTTATTAAAACCTCTACAAAGCTAAGGCAAGGAACGGATTCTTACCAATGGTTTCAAGTTCGAGTTCAACTCGCTGTAGCTTCTTTATTTATTCTCGCTCAACAGTATTGCGTGCCTGCAGCTACTTATTCCGTTTTGGCATTGTCGCTCAAGTATCGCTGTTGTTTCCAGAGCGCGTGCGGTCTCGGCAAGTTCCTGTGCTGCTACCCGCGCCCCAACAGAGGCCAAGAGACGTCACACAACAACGGTGCGTCCTCCTTGTCAGTGCTGACGCCTCAACACTCTCATCTGACCACCATTTTTTTACATGATCTACTCTAAACTTTAAATAATGGGGAATTTTGTTCTGTTTGTAACTTTGACGTATAGTTATATTTTTTTCCTAATTCCATTTTTATTTGATTAATTGTTAAATTAAAGTTTAAAAACCGTACTAGTAGTTGCATGTTACGTCATAGGGTAGTGTGACAAAACATCTGTTTCAATGTGCCGTCGGTTTCATTACTTCAAGTGGGTATATTTTTGTCATAGACTGTGTTTTGAGAATTTAAGATACGCAGTGCAGTGCAACTTTTTTCACTCTAACTATTGGAATTGCATCGTACAAAATCGGTTCAGACAGTTTCCAAGAAAAACAAAGAACTGCTAGTATGGAAATATCACTTTTCACGAAATCGTCCATACAAATCGGCAATTTCATACTTTGACCCCTAATAGTTCGAGTTGATAGTTCCCTAAAACACAATTTAGTCGCGATGACTCCTGAGTTTAATATCAAATTATAAAAAACAACTGACATATGCAGTTGAAAAACCTGTGCTCCCATACATTAGGTAGTAGTTTAGGAAAATATATGTTATCCAAGTACATTTTTTTAAGTTGGTCGACTATTACTCGTAAACTTGTAAATCCAACTTAGCTGTGATAGTTTTCTTTTTAACTTCGTTATATATACTACCACCGTGATTTTTTTCACACACCCAAACACAACCGTTTAGCTGGTAGAGGGGGGGACACACTTGAGTCTAACAAAAATTAGCACTTAAAAGCTTAACATTTCACAAACGAATCCCTGAATCGAAAAAATATTTAAACAAGCTCGCAATATTTTTAAAGACCTATTCGACGACATCCCACACTATAGGGTATGCGAGAAAAATAAAATAATCCCCACTTTACGTAAAAAAACACTTTTCGAGCTTTTATTTTACCACTTTGTCGGCATAACTAATCTCTACTTTCATGGCAAATTACAGCTTTCTAGTACTAAGACTCTTTGAGCTAAGCTGCGGACAAACGGACAGACGGACGGACATGGTGGAACTATAAGGGTTCCTTGTTGACTACGGAATGTTTAGTAGACCGCATTGATGGACAAGCATTGCTAAAAACTAATTCATATATTTAATTTGACAGAGTACTTCAATGAAGTAGAGCAGCGACCCTTGCTGCAGCCGGGTCGCGAGACCTATCCGTTTCCGCAAGGCTCCGGTTCCACTGGCGGCTTCGGGAACAACGGAGTACTCGTCGGGCCCGACGGACCGACAGGACTCATCGGCCCACAACACGAAAAGCAGAAGCAGCCCGCTGTGCTAGTCGGGCCTGGCGGACCCACCGGTATCATCGGGCCGGCGCAACACGCCGACGGACTACGAAGCCCGACTGCACAGAGGGGGGTCTACGTCGGTCCCTCAGGTTTCGGTTCATATGGTAGACGACCAGTGCTAGTAGGTCCCGGTGGACCCACTGGAATCATCGGGCCCGGCAGACGTGGCCGACCTAACGTGCTGGTTGGACCGGGAGGACCGACCGGCATCATCGGCCCCGGGTACGGCAGACAGCCTGGCATCCTCGTTGGCCCAGGTGGCCCCACCGGCTCTATCGGGCCGGGCCGCCAGGTCCTAGTTGGCCCCGGCGGCCCCACCGGCCAGATAGGGCCGCAGGGATTCTATGGTAAATAACGTGCCATGTGTCGTGTGGTGACTAATACAAGTACAGAACTAACCAGTTACATGTTTTTGTTATTTACGTTTAAGACTGTGGATTATATCGTAACCAGTGTACGAGGATGTAAATATTTTGATTAATTTATAATGAATGTGCGCCGGCGCCGTCAGTGTTAACAGCAATAAACCATCAGCTTTGAATGTGCTGTTCAGACGTCTCGCGTACGTGCGTGGCGCATGCGCGGTCAGTAGTGACAGATGCGAGTGTTACAGGCTGCGCGCGCCACGCCGGGGGGGGCCGCGCGGGCTGACCGACGCGGCGCACACACACGATCACAGGAGAAACGATACCAAGAAAAGGAACTTATGTTACTGCAAAAAATAAATCGTGAAAAATTCCTTGTTTTCTTTTGATTAATCCAGGTGTACTAAATCCATAAAAAAATGCCACCAGCCTTTAAGAACTTATTCGTTTCCAGGTAAAAAGTACTTAATATAAATAGATACCGTAGCTTAGAGTGATTGTTTAGCGAGTAGAGTTTAATAAAATAAGCTAATTTCAACGTATCTAAGGTGTTTGAACTTTGCAGGTTATGTGCCAATAAAATGACGATATTAACAAGCGGACATTCCACGAGTCATAATATGTGTCGGATTTATAACGAAAATAAGCCAACGTGTGCGATAGAGCTATGGATAAAAAAAATGTGACGGATTGCGCGATGGCGGGTTGGCAGCGCGCCAGACACCGGCGACGGCGCCGGCGCAGCTCGCAGAATGGCGCATGGAAGATAGAAGGCGCATCAAAATGTTCTTTTTGAAGCTATCAGCGGATTTATTAATGAAATTGAACACGATCACCTCGTCCTAACTGCGTTCAAGAGCTGTCTGTGTCAATATTCCATAGAAGTTATGAAAAAAAATCGCCTTAAGTAAGCAAGGGACCTTAGCAAATTTTTAATGACAATTTACGAGTACACACAAACAGTCGACAGGAGATGTTGTTTAAGCCTGTGGATAAAAAAAAACATTTTGCAAAAATAATAACAACAGACTTCCATACAATACACGATGAAATCGGTGTACATAAATCAAAAAAAAAACAAAAGATACGCGCCAGCTTTTTTAGAAGTGTTAAAAAAGTTGTTCAAGCCCGCAGTTCAAATGTAGAAATTATTATTATTATTTCGGTAATGGCAAATCAGTTCCATTGACCAACTGATATTCCATTACCGATCGTCTCGCTGGAAACACGCTCTCATAATTATCGTAACTGCGATAAGACTATACACATTAGGTATTATGTACATTAGGTATCCACGATAAGGCTTGCCCACTATGCCTGTACGATCGTGCATGTTACAAAGTGAACCTACTCAGTGGGTTGTCTCGTCCGGTGCGCGCGCACGTAAATCATAAACACATTGAGCTGGAAAACCCTATTCTGAAATTATATTACGAAAACATTGGTTAGTGGCAATAGAGAAGTTGGGTTGTTATTTCAGAGCCAGTTTTCTGATTTTGTACTCAACGCAATTCAGTAAAATACAAAATTGAAGTAGTGCTTCTATGGACACGGAGGTTATCGTCACAGTGCTGTATTTTTTCAACCTAATGTACCAACCTCTTCGTGGCGCCTCTGCTGACTTGTATTTCTATTACAGTGAGCTTTTTTTTTCAAATTAATCTCATATGCAAGCGAAATTGATAGGACAGTGCAGCCAGGGTGAACTCACCGATGGTGGTGATGACGATGATGGAGTAGAAGAGCGCGCCGGTGAAGGTCCACTGAATGTGCTCGGTGCTCTCGTTGCCGTCCCAGCCGCGCACTTTCATCTCCAGCAGGATCGCGTTCTCAAAGTCCTGCCAGCATCACACATTTTACATTTACACGGTCAAAACACTGTCTATAATGTCTTTCTGCTGGGAAACAGTTCTCCTCTCTGCTCTCTGTGAGAAGAAATGGGCTGTAATCCGTCCACGAAGGTCTGTTACGAATTGGTAGATGTCAAAAAATGCGTAAACCGTAATAAGAACAAATCAGTCCATACTGAAGGAGCTCAACATCACCTAAAGGTTTCCATAATCTGCTTGGAGCGTGCCCTCAGCTTTTTCGGACATACATATTATAAGGTATTGTCTTCAACCACTAATAATGCTGGGCCGGGTAGAAGATAAACGCACGCAAGGCAGAGCACTGAGCATATGTGTTCGCGATTCCCCCTCCACCACGAATCGCGATCACATCAAGAAGAGAGAAATACATAAAACATGGGGCATGACGGCCCAGAAATGCGTGGTGCCGTTTTGCGTCACGGCACAGGAGTCAGTCTGACCCCCAAGGCACGCTAATACATTTGATTCACATCAATACCTCAACGAAAAAATCATCAAATCGTAAAGCTCGCGCCCATACAAACGTTCAAAATATTATCTGAGCGCTCCACCGCAGCCACTCCTATTGATAAACCACTATGATCAATAGTTCCGCAAGTAGTTCTCTATCAGAACCAGGTGCGAAAGAGTGGGTTTTATATTTTGTTCAGCCTTGGAAACATCCGAAACATCCAGCCGAAACATCGGCTGTCGGTGATTCTGATGGCCTCCTTTTTTAAAAGGTGTCATAAAAGGTAACTATGATTGTGTAGTTTTAAAAGCGTTTATTGTTTTAACTAGGCAGAAATAAAAATCAAATGGTCATGTAGAACGTAAAGGCTTTCGTATCAAGAAGCTGTTTGAGCATTCTGATGGTATACCCAAGCTAAGGCGATAAGCAATGATGATGGCAAGATAGGCGAGATACTTCCACAATGAACTAACGTCATCCTTTTCAGTAAATTTTTCCAAACAGATAGAAAGTACAAAAGTTAAATCATGGCCAAAAAGACATTTGCCAATATTCAATGAGATGGTCCTGTATGTTACGGAGCTGATATGATGCAGGTAGTGTGCAGTGTGCAGGTCACCTTGAGCATGTCGCCGACCTCGGAGGTCCAGTTGGTCTGGTTGAAGAGCGGCACGGTGCGCGTCATCGTCCAGATGCTCTGCGTCGTGTTGCTCCTGATCTGCGAGATGTTCTGCTTCACCTGCACGCACACACACAAATACCACATCAACGGACATGAGGAACTGTAAGGACTACACATTCTTGATTTGACCATCAAAAATAGGTCGGCAATTTAATCAATGTTGTACACCAACTCACTGGAAGTTAAGCGAGCTTTTGTAACTATTTGGAATATTGCAAAGAAGAACCTTTCTCGACAAATTTACTGAAGAAAACTATACCAGTATACTTAATGCGTGGTTCAATGAAAACGGACTTCATTGTCGAAGACAGCTAGACATACAGATGTGTTTGTAAACAATCTGATTTCCGCGCTGAATATCATTAAGCAGATGTAAGCGACGTATATAGACTCTCGCATTCCTAGCTGTACAACGTTAGTATTGTATTCACATGTTTACAACCAGCAAGAAACCAATTAAGACATTTATGCACATAAGGTGTGTGCACAAAGGGTGCCCAGCTCCATGAGTAAGATCTCCTGAAAATATTCCAGACTTTTCTATCCGCTGTTTATTTTTATTTTTATTATTTAACAACGATATATTAATAAAGAAAGGTTTGCTACAGAACATTGCGGTGTGCTTAAAAAACAAATCATAAACGCTACTAATGTACATTATCATGTAGTACCGCGTCCACCGACGACGGTCGACCACTTCTCAACCTTATCACTCAGAGTATAAGGCAGTAATGTAAGGTGGTTGACCGTCAGAGAGCGCGGTAGCACCTAACTATGCAAGTGATACTGTTGATTTTATTTAAAATATTTTTTCATTATCATAAAAAGTTTTAAAATTATGTTTTAAAATTCCGGACGCTTTAAAATTTTCCCCGCACTCCGGACACTAAGCTAAAATTCAGGACTACTCCGGAACATTTTAGATAATACTTAACAATTCTAAGACAATTAATCGTTATTTCGGACTAAGTACACTTCAGTTGGTTTTCAATTCTCCGAAAACTCTTAATGTTATGCCAAGTTTATGAGGATTGTTTAATTAGCGTGAAGCTGTCAGCCTCCCGACAACCAAGAGGAATATATAAATCTACGGGAGAGATAGAAAATATCGTCAAATTGTTTTTTCTTTTCTAGACTGGAAATCTACAGGTACTCCGTCGGCCTGGCAGGCTGTCTCTTACCTACTGTACAGATTTGAATGGGCATACAAATAGATAAGGTATACGATAGCGTGTAAGGCCGTCACGTGGGTAAAAGCTCCAGTTCTTTTTCAATACATTTCCCCGAAAACTGGCTCTTATCGTACTACTATTAGGTTCCGAATGAAACACTTCATTCGGAACATTTCACACACGTGATGTTTTTTTTTCATTTATTTGTACTAGTGTTTTGTGTACATAGATAACTAACTATAAACGAAAGCCAGCGTGGTCGACAAAAGGAATTACCTATTGTCGGCGGCGGCTTTTTCTAATCTTAGCAAAGTGGCACATAATACCTATTAAGCCTAAATATATTTGAATATTTAAATTGCGTTTAAAATATAAATATAAAATATTGTGTTTATTGCGTGTATTTATATTATAGAAGTCATTTCTAATTTTGAAAAGCCTTGGGTTTTTGCGGACATATAAAACACATTCTAATATGTAAAGTGTAGGCAGAGTCAGTATGTCGACCTCTTAAAATTTATCTCTGAGGGACTCGCGAGGACCCATTTTACAGACCGCGCGGACTGCCCTCTTTTGTAAAATGAAAATTGAATCAACGTCTGCTGCCGATCCCCACAGTAGAATGCCATAAGACATAATACTGTGGAAATAAACATAGTATACTAACCTAGCTGTGGCTATATCAGTTAACTGCCTTATTTTCCTGATTGCATAATTATGCAGCCGAGCTTAACCTAAAGAGTTCTAATGTGCGCACTGCGCGGTTCTAATGAGTGTCAGGGAGGTAAATTTTGTTTATAAATAGAATATCGTAAATAAACATTACTATTTACTTATAAAATTATTTTATTTTATGAATATAACATTTATATTTTGTTTTCTTAATTCAAAAACATTAGTTTTTTTTTTCATACTAGTCTGCTAATGCAAGGTGGGGAAAATAACCAAACTTAATTATTGTTTTCTAAATTAATAACAAAAAAATTTTTTTTTTTGTATTATTTTATATCTTCGCAAGTGTATTGAAAAATGTCGTTTGAGATACGTGGGCATTTGTCACTGAAGTTCTCGGCTCCATAACACTTCCGCCTCGGCTGCAATGACAAAGTTTCCCCAATTGCATCAAAATGTGCTATTTTTTGAAGGTTTCATTAAACAGACATGCTATATAACTACATTACATTATAACTTCTGCAGCAGATGAAATAAGTCGGCCTTGAAACTTCATTGATGTCGAAATCTATTGTCATCATTAGGCAGCTCCTACTTTTATAACTGAACAAGCATATTGTCGTCGTCTGAAATGTGTGTTTCATTTTTGTACTGTGTCGTGTTCAGCGCTGTGTACGTCGTGTTCTCGACTGGGCTCGTTAATCAGCTGCGTTTGAGTACTCTGTGGCAGCGTGCCATTCTTTGATAAAGCAAAATTTATAGTGTCCAATGTAATGAATTGAAAATAGATTTGATAATAAATAATTGAAAATGCCTGGAAGAGTTACTGGTCCATGAAGGTGTATTTAAGGGCACTCACTCTGCCCATGTCCCTGTAGCGAAAGCTAATGGACATGTGTATTCTCCCCATCTTGACCTACGAAGCACAAACTTGGTCTTTGCCTAACATCCAAAAGTCCAAACTCAAGGTTTGCCAACGTGCTATGGAGCGCAGTATCTTAGGTGTAAAATTAACAGATCATGTTCGAAACACTATACTGCACTCCAAAACGCAAATCGTTGACGTGGCTCCAAAGTATATAATATTAGTAATATCAGTGAAGGATACTTTTTGTTATTAGATTGAAAGATAAGTGCCTTATTGAGTATTATTATATAGTAGAAATGAATATGTACGTCTATCTCGTGCTGCGCCTCCAGCTTCGCAAAGGTGACGGCTCCGAGGATGCAGTAGGCTACTACCAGGCTGATCATCACGAAGTGGGAGAACACCACCGAGCACAGCTTCCATGTGTAGTACAGCACCTGGCAACATTATTTAAACACTTACATATTATCTACATTGGGGAATCGATGTGCCTACTAAGATATGACACCAATAAATATACAAATATCTATACATATAATAAAATCGTAAAAATCCAATTTTATGTTCCGACTTGGCTCAAAAACTACTGCATAGATCCTGTTCAAATTTTGCACAAATATTCCTTACAGGCTTCTTCACATGTTAGGCTATATATTATCACGCTACTCGCTTAAGGGGGTGAGCAATAATGTATTATGTCAGTATCCTTCATTTGTTTGACGTTTCAGTCATGACAAGCACCAGAATGGCTATTTAAAGCTTATGTCAACAGAGAAAACAGCCTAGCGGGTTCTTGAACGTTCTGTAAGCTACTGGTCGCAAGTTCAAACCCCCACTATTACTTTCACTTTTTTGTAATTTGTTTGAATATTTTTTTGATGCTTTTAGATTTCCATTTTTTTTTTTGTATTGACATCGTTTGCATTTCCGTTTTTCTCCTTTTTTCTTCAAAAGTTTCTCCAAAAAGTAATAGAGAAGTATAGAAGAAGATGACATGCTGCGCCGACCCCGAAAAATTGGGATAACGGCAGGAGAATGATGATGATGATTTCTACAAAAAGTTCTTGCTTTACTAGAAGTCTGTTTCCTTCTCGATTTGCAAAATATCAATAATCAATCGCAGTTTGGAATTTTATTTTGGAATTTTATTGTTCTTTTATAGATTGGTATAGTGTTCAGAAGCGAGCATGAGGTCCTGGGTTAGATTCCCGGTCGGGCAATGTGTTATTGAGTTTTTCTACCAGCAAATTCTCAGTAGCAACTACGAAGTCTGGTTTTGTGCCCGGTTGATGGTGTATCGGCACTATAAAAAGTACTACAGCAACATATAACAAAAAGTACTACAGCGCCATCTATGACGCAGGTGATGAACTAAACATCGAAATACGTCTAAATTCTGCCTGGGTCAAATAAATCGCCCAAACAAAGTTATCCGCGACTTAAGACTATATAGAAGTACCCGACAACAACTGTTGAGCAGTTATAGCCCACCAGACATTACACCCGTCTGGTCGGACTATCCTCCCTTTTCTATGGGGGATGAAGAACCTTACAACCTGTTCTTTATACAAAATGGCAATAGGCTCGCTAAATATTTCATGGGAGTTAAACATAACTGACAAAATGTGGGTGTACTACTAGGTACTATATACACTCATCTGTTTTCTCATTAAAATATGTATTAAAAAAACAGATAGGTCATTTTATAACAAACACGATGGTATAGGTAACGTTTTGTTTTTTTAATTAGCCTATTCTGTCCCACTGCTGGACAAAGGCTTTCCCCATTTCCTTTCCAACTCTCCCGGTGTTTTGCCTTCTCTGGTCAATCAGTCAGGAACGAATCCAAATCGTCACACCAGCGTTTGTTGGGTCTGCCTCGGTGACGATGACAGTCTTCAGGTACCTACTGTATGACCATTCTGGCCCATCTGTCCTGACCCATTCTGGAAATGTGACCCGCTCGGTCCCATTTGAACCTCTTACACTTATCGCCAACATCGGCGATGCCTGTCTTGGAGCGCATTGTGGTGTTGCGTATTCAATCGGTGATTTTGATGTTTAAAATCCATCGCTCTTTGGCAAACCTTGAGTTTGGACTTTTCAGCCTCCGTCAAAGATCATGTCTGGGTACCATAGGTTAGGATAGGCAGGATACACAGGTCGACAAGTTTACGCTTAAATGTGATTGGAAAGTATAACGTTGTCTAAGTAAAAGCGGTCAAGCCTAGCGTCTGTCGCAGTTTTAAATATTCTTGACTTAATGATTAGCCAACCCATTCGTTATAATTTTTATGTAATCTTTTTTTTTAGCCTTTATTGTCCCACTGCTGGGCAAAAACCTCCCCCATTGCCTTCCATTCTTCTCTCCGTGCGGTTTTCTTCGTCCAATCTGTCACAAACGCTTCTAAGTCGTCACACCAGCTTTTTCTAGACCTCCCTCGGCGACGACGCCCGTCTTCTGGCACCCACTGCGTGACGACTCTGGCCCACCGGTCCTGATGCATTCTACAGACGTGGCCCGCCCAATCCCACTCCAAACTAGCAGTCTTATCGCCCACATCAGCGATTCCAGTTTTTGAGCGTATTGTGGTATTGCGAATTCTGTCGCTGAGCTTAATACACAATACGCTACGTTCCATCGCCCTTTGGCCAACCTTGAGTTTGGACTTTTGCGACTCGGTCAGGGACCAAGTTTGAGCATTACGGTGCTCAAACTTGGTCCCTGACCGGTTAGTATGGGCAGAATGCACATGTCGATGAGATTGTGCTTCAGGGATAAAGGTAGGTCACCCTTCATCAGCGACTTCATGGACCAGTAGCTCTTCCAGGCGTTCTCGACTCGGCAACTCTCAAACTCAAATGTACTCATCGACGTTATAGTGAATTTCTTGCCCATCTACCTCAACCCTACTTTTTACGCTATTGGTGATGACTTTAGTTTTTTTATGTATATTCAATATATTTTTCATTCGGTGAACAGTTGGGGGGGGCTGTATTAGGCATTTTTTCTATACTAAGCAGGCTTTATTTACAATTGTGGAGTGAAGAGAAATAACGAAAATAACTAATAACTGAGATTATAACTGTTTCACTTGCGGCACGTCTTTAACGTTTAGATGTGGCTGCACTAGCATTTTAACTTCAGAGCAAAATATTAAAAAAATAAAAGCAAAAATATATAAAAGCGAAAGGTCCCTCACTCATCACGAAATATCAAACCGCTTGACGTAAAAAGATGAAATTAGGCAGGGAGGTAGTTTATAGTTAGTAGACGTCCGCTAAGAACGGATTTTGCGGCAGGGCTGGATTAAGGAGGTCTAAGGGCTCTCGCAAAAAGTCTCTTAATGTTGTAAATTAAAAGCAAAATCTCACGTCATCTCACCAAGGGGAGAGGGGGGGGGGGTTGAAAAATCGTCAAAATTGCCTCACGTAATTAATGGACGCCCCCTAATCCAAGCATTTCCTTGCTTAAAAGGTGATCTCCAAATCATGTGTGTCATAACTTTATGTATCTAATTGAAATAAACATTCTTTTTTTTTAACACTTTGCCCGACCCGGGAATCGATCCCAGGACCTCATACTTAGTAGTCATGCTTGCGACCACTCGAGGCAGTCTTACACATACATACCAAAATTTCCACGCGAACGAAGTCGCGGGCAACAGCTAGTATTATATAAATACTATCAAAAATTGTGATAGCTCGGCTAATTTGCATGATATAAATATAATTTATAGCCTGTGTAACTTGAAAAATAGTTAAAATCGGTCCAGTAGTTTTGGAACTTAGGTATAGGGTCAATCATATAGGGTTAATCAGATGGACCTTTGAGTAAAAGTACTGTAGCTTATCCCATTGAATTTATAAGTTTGGATTTCATGGCTTTCCTTTAATTTAATTTATCATGTTTGTTAGAGAGATTTGATCCATATGACTGACGCTATCGATTGATGTCATAAAAGTATGTTTTTGTTTTTTTGGATGTTTTTTTTTCGAATTTTACTCGGTTGGATCCCCCAGAGTGCAAGCGAATTTTTGGAAATCGTTGAATGCAGTTTTGTTTCTTTTTTAAAAATAAAGGAATGTTTCGTTTGAGTAAAATTTGCTATCTAAAGTATTTAGAGTACTTTCCTCCCAGGTGCGGTTGAACAATTCTACCCTGTATAATATAATTAATTATGTATATGTTACGGGCAATTTGATAATTCCGGGCACTATACATAATGGCCGGTCTGTATTCATAATGCCCGACTCAATTGGGCAATGTGATTAAAACAACATGATTAATCACTTTTCCCGGCCATTATGAATAATGCCCACCCTATCTTGGGCAAAGTAATAAAATAGGTGAACTATTAGGATAAATCACGTTTCTACTAAATATCATTTAATTACAATACAGTCGACGAAGCCCCGCTGCGCGGGGCTCCTATTTCTGTCTGCAGGGTTTAAAGGAACCTAACTAACCGAACTTCGGGGTGCCCCTGACGTCGACCGTCTAGGGTTAGGGTTTCTGTCAGCATCTGTGTTTGTTTGGGGGGTTTATGCTTATAGAAAACAAAATTCATTTATTTTCTCTTTTTTTAGAAAAGTCCAGAGCAATTATGCTAAAAATTATTAATTGTTTGTCAAATAATACGTTATTAAATAAAAGTTTATCGGATAATTATTTTGCTAAGTGAAATATTTGATAAACTTGTTGTTGTAGAATGATGAAATGACAAATAATGTTTTTGCCAATCGTTGCTTGTAAAGTAAAAAAAAATGAATTAATGTTTGGTGAACTGACTGGTCACCAGGGAATTATTCATACTGCCCGGTCCAAGTGATAAATTCAAGCTATCTCAAACACTGATTTATTACATGGACCACGGGCCGTGGGGTATTATTAATAATGGCCGGTCAAAGTGATAAATTAATCAATTTGCCCGACGTTCTTGGGCATTATTAATAATGGCCGGTCCTTATTAATAATGCCCAGTTAATCACGTTGCCCGTAACATATATATCATAATATAGGTATACATAATTCTCTCTATCGTTATTCATATAATAATTGTTTGTGGTTTTCAATCTGAAATGTTATAACGTTTTCAAAAATTTACATTCTGGGAATAAATTGTATTTAGATGTTCTATATTCTCTCTCCGTGGACGTACATACACTGAGCTCTAGAGATACCTCGCAACTAAAGCTGTTGGATTGACTTCATGACATTTCCGGCTAATTTATCAAAGCCTAATCAATAATCACAGTGATGATGCCCAGATAGTGTTGAGGTTCAGTATGCTTCCTAACGTATGGCGATATAAGGGTTATGGTCTCTCTAATATCAGGTTTTAATAAAGCTTGAGAAAAGCTTTAACCAAAACGTCTTCTGCATGATTACGAGGAAATTCCAAAGATTTAGTATTCTTAGTACGCCGTATGGCTTATAGAGATACGAGTGAAAAGGGGATATTGAGATTTGGTGCAGTAGTGTGTTCTGATGTTCTGACATTTTGTAATACAACGTGGCCTAGTAAAATATATTTCGTAGTTGATATAAACAGTAGGTACTCAAACGCGCACCGTGTATATATATTGTAATGTATCTTTTTTTTTCTTTATTTATTTAGGGACATTAATTATACTCTTCGCATCTTCAGTAATGTATCAAAACAAGAGATTACCCGCAAACGTTTAACATTACTTGGAACAAACTATTGCTATTAACACTTTGCAAGGAGTACAAACTACAAATAGCGCCTTGAGTGTTTGAAAGTTTTATACGGGTGCTCGACATATTATGGAGTGAATAAAATAATTAAGCACAATGCAACTGTCGACTACACGATAGACCATGCGTTACTTGATCACCTCTCACCGCGCGCCGTGCTCTCTGAGCCACATCACATGAAAGAGACACTTGACGTCGCTGAATTCTCGTCGAAATTCTTTTAAATTGGCATCTTTGATACAATGATGAGATAAGAGCACACACTACGTCGATGAGACAAGAGCTACCGACTACTTAGCTACATATATTGCGGCAGAGTCACATTATTTTAATTACTTAGCTAAAAGCGATTCTTTCTCTTTCTCTTTTACTCGTTAATCTGTTACCAACTTTGTTATCCCGAAAGTCTAACAACCAGTTCTTCCAACTTCCACAATCTTGATAAGCCAAGGTTGTGGAAGTCGGATGAAAAGTCACTCCAAATGAAACACTGATATTTAGTTACACTTAAAGCCGACGCCAATTTAGTAAGAAAAGAAGCTGGGGTAGATTGAGAAAATAACTTGTCATTGAATCGTGTTTATCATGTCACTTACTTTGGCACACTTGCTGGGCGGTGGCAGGGGATACTCCCCCCGCTCCACGCGCACCTCCCGGCGAGACATGCTCACTGGTCACCTCTCGGTATCCCTCGTCCCCGACACTGGTATCAACACCATAGGGCTCACAGCCAGCACTTCATTTTATCCAGAAACGCATTCACAGAAAGAAATCACTCGCGACTGTCACTTGTTTCCTACAGTAAACCTGTGCTGAAGAACTGCCCCCGGAGCACTGCCCCACCCGCGCCAGCACCAAAACACAAGCTGAACGTTAGCGCGCCGCACCGACAACACGAGCCACAGATCAAACGCTGGTCATCCCACGGTACAGCGTCTAATAATTTACACTTTAGCAATACATCTCGCATAGACAACGTTATGGTAACTATGTTCTGCTAATATTGACGAGTTCTGTGTATTGTGTTAGCTTGCTGAGTGGTGAGTGGTGGTGCGCGTGCAGACGATGGCGGGCGGAGGAACACTGCACGCGGGATATATCGGGAGCGCGGGTTGCGCGGTTGCGCCCAATCCGCGACCGCTCAGTTTACGATCAAAACCGCCGGTTATTTGGGTCGTTATGCATAAACCCATTCACAAGCCGGCGGAGGTGTGCTTCACACACACGAATAGCTAGCTGATGATTGTGAAATTATAATATTGGAGAACATTATAACTATGTAGGTACTTCAATTACGGCGGTATTCTGACCAAGGACACCGATAGAGGCCCTCAGGCTCGGTAGAACAACGACTGACTCTGGTAACAACTGCGTGAGAGTAGCCAAAGAGTAGCTAATGATTTGCGGTTGAGCAGTGGACTACAACAGGCTTGAAATGGTAATACCATGAATAAGAGGGATGCTAGTCCCTGCATCTCATCAATGTAGTTCCGAAAGCATATTGAGATATAAGCATCACATTTGTAAGCTATAACAATGAAACCTGCAAAGTGACCAGTGCGAGCTTAAAAAATTGACACACGCATTTTCCTTAACTTCGATTGATGAAAGGGAAAGAAGTACTACTGCGTCGCCGAAACACTAGAAGTTATTAAATACAGTAGACGTAAATAATTTGTTTAAGTACCTATTCGACGTAAGCCCGCCATAGTATGATATTTTTATATATTGTTCGACTTTAACAAATGATGTAATGACAGCCTGTCTCCTAGCGCTCGTTGTGAACGCCCTCGACTCCGACGTCTGAATCATTTGCAAAATCCCAGTCAAATGGGAAACGAGTGGGAGTGAGATGGTAGTCAGGTAATTGAATTAGTATTTCAATAGCCTCGGCATTTACCCTTGCAATAAGGTCATTTGCACGACTCTAGGTCTTAGATTCCAAGATATTAGCATTAAATTGAACATACCCTAGATCGGCGGAATAAGTAAACAAGGTGGATGCTATTCGCGGAGTATTGGTTTAGGAGTATTTATAAACTCGTATTGGTCGATAGAAATAAGTATAAAATATGCCCTAACGTATCGGTAACCGTTAACCAAACACACTGTGTATATAGTTTTGGTAGAGTTCAGCGACAGGCAGTTCACCTCAGATCAAACGGCGATTCGTTCAAGACCTCTGTTACAGCATCTTCGCGTATTTAGAAAAATTGTTACTTAAAATTCGAAAATTAAGATGACACCAATTTAAAACAATTTTCGCAGTTGTTTTCACGATTGTATATCTGATGTTCACATAGGTAAAAAAACACAATGTAGGTTCTTAATTTATTTATATTTATTAGGTACACAAATAATTATTTACAAAGAGCGCAAAATTATATATTAAAAAATAAATTAAAAACCAAAGTACATAAACAACGATAGGATGCTTAGGCATTAAAGTACTCCTCCGCATCGCTTTCATCCAGGAACATATATGCAAAGGCTGGCAAGATTGCCAAGTGGAATGGTAATGCTAATTCTTTAGCCTATGAAAGGGCCAGCACTCTAGTCATGCGAAGTTTCGACTAGTCAGCGAGAAATTTTCCTTAAAAAGAGACGTGCACTCAGGCCCCATGATCCGAGCATTTCGACCCCAGACGACTCAATACTGTAATAACCAATTAGATTACAGTATTTGCGCCGCTTGGTCACAGCAGCCGTAGCAGCAGCGCCGTCACGGCCCGCCGTGCTGGCAGTGTGAGATGGCGCAGGGGTATCGACACAGACTGCGTGCCACTCCTGAGACTAGCACCTTCTAAGGCAACAACGTCATGCTGATGCCGTCTGGGCTTTTCCATCGTTACATACCAGGCTGTTAGGTTCTAAAACCGCTGGTACGCCGGCGCTGGCAAGAGCTCCACGAATAATATCGTTAATGCTGGCGCGCTGTGCTATGCGACCTGCGCTCCTGTAGCAGGATAGGTTATGGTGTCTGAGGCTGTCGACAGTTTCACCGCAGTGATGACCAATACGGAGCAACACAAGGTGCGCCTAAGCGTAGACATGCAGTGAGCCGAAACAAAGCGTCATCCATCATAATGCTGATGGTGGGTAATGGGAGAAGCCACAAGCCTGACCCCATTTCCCCACGGCCAGTAGACGGGCACGATCCACAGTATTACTTGACGTGTTTAACAATGTATCCCGTACTGCAGAGTGGCACGCCTACATACAATTTGTCGGGCACAAGCGTATTGGAGCAAGCCATTTTCCAAGCGTTCAAAGCATCGGTTAAACGGTACGTCGAAATCAACTTGTGAGGTAGATCAAATGTTCCTGGTTAATTTTTCGTAGACTGAGGAGACGAAAGTTGAAAAACTTATTCTTTAAACTTTGTGGGCGCCGAGACCAACCAAGCGAATGGAAAATGTGGCTTGCTGCCATGCTCTGGCGTCATGTTTCACAATGTGAATCACACGTTCCTAGGAGCTGCTTGTTTACTTCAATATATAACACAATGAAAGGAGCTTACTTACACATATGTTTTATTTTACCTACATACCCTATCCATTTGCATAAAATTTTAAGACCAAATATAACTTGGCATACTTTTGTTAAACCTAATTGTATTTTCGCATAACATTATTTACGCATAACAGCTTACGCATAATTTTCTTAAGCATAATTTCTCTAATCATAATAATGATTAATCATAACATTCTAAAGCATATATTTATTTACGCATAATGATATTAAAACATATTTTTTATTGGCATAACAATAATTGGCATAAAAATACATAATAATAATTAACTGTACAAGGTAAATGGAGGACAGTCCTTCGATATCCAGGATGTCGACAGATCCAGGGGAACGATGAGCCTGTATGGATTAAACGGGGAATATTCCAGGGCGACATTCAGAAAATCTAAATTGATTCCCCCCAGAAAGAGTTGAGTTCCTTTAATACTTAAAACAAAGACGTACGTAATAACAGGTTTTAGTTTAAATTAATACTAAGTCAGTTTATTACTGTATTTGTTTATAGCGGATGTTAGAAATATACAACGACTTCACGTTGCCATGTAATGTTCCCAGATAATGCCGAAAGAATACGCGCTCACGTGAGCGAAGCCGCGGGCACAGACTAAACTAAACATAAGCGCCGTAACAGCTCCGTTTTAAATGACGGGCTCACTGGCCCCATTCGTCGAATCACACTATTCCTAACTTTATGACACTGTTGCTGCAACAAAAAGTAAGAGATCCAGATAGAAGTTCTGCCTAGAGCGCCAAGGACTTCCCTATGTAAAAAGAACTCTTTTAAGATTGTGTGGACTAATTTATAATAAAATGCCAAAGAACTTTAAAGAGTTAAGTAATAATTTATTTATTTTAAAGTTACAATTATGGCTGCTGGAAAAACGATTTTATTCTATTAATGAATTTATAAATAATAATAATAATTAATGTATTCTAAAAAGGTACCTAACGATAATGAATGTTGAATGTTTTGTAATAGTAATGAATGGTAGAAACCGGTATTTAGAGACATAAATATTAAAGAATTGTATAGGTACTCTAACATTAAATACATATATTGAAAAGTTTTACATGTCATAATTGACTACGTATTAGGAAGCTCAACATACTTTAAGATCAATATGTAACAATACTCTTAATGAAAATAAATGATTATGTTTAACAAAACTGGGTTGCCATGGTAACGATAAACACTAAAATCCGAGGAACTTCAAATTAGCACAACCTAGTTTTATATCATTTGTTTTATATATCAAAATAGTTTCAATTCCAGTAATCTATACATATAATAAAATTGTAGAAAAGTGGTGTCTGTACAATGGAAATATATAAAAAAAAAGTAGCAGGGGTTGTTATTATATCGATGCCGAACCCGAAATTGTAATTAATTTTTTTTTTGTCTGTTTGTCTGTTTGTCTGTTTGTCTGTGTGTTTGTGCACGCTAATATCAGAAACGGCTTATTCGATTTAGATACCGTTTTCACTAATATATTGTAGTAAGCTTCACTTAACATTTAGTGTTTATTTCATGTCAATCGGTTCATAAATAAAAAAGTTATGTCAATTTAAAGAATCACGGCGAACATTTTTAACGTACAGAGTACGTACTACACGCCTCGCGCCTGAGCGGCCGTGGCTATATAAAGCGCGCTGAGAGCCGCGCCGCTGCCATGCCCTGGCTGGAGGCCTTACACTCAAGGCATCCACAGGATTGTTCGGTTAAGCAGTTGCCATCCTCCTTGGATGAACAGCGACATGCAATTTCGAAAAAAAAAAAAAAAAAAAAGCCGCTGCCATAAGGATTCAGTTATTCGTAACGAACGCACGTATCCTGGGAGAGTATAGGCGAATTGTTGTATTCGATTATTGCGATTCACTTGAATACTAACTGTTTGCATATTTCATTTATTTATATTTTAGGGTTTGTAGGTTAGGTTCTTTTTCTTATTTTTCTTTAAAATTTTGTAAAAAAATATTGTAAGGGTATCGTAAAACTCCCATTTATTTTTTTATTTTATCGAATAAATATGCCTTCGGGCTTATGTTATTTGAGTGTTTAATTTCCTTTTCCGCTTATCTTCGTGACACTATAGCCTACCCGGTAACGCAGGGGAACAGTCACTTAGATTTTAATTGATCAGGTATCTTCACAATAAAACTATAACCATGCCTAGAAAGAGGTCAAATCTTTCCCAATGTTCCAAAGGAGCTAAAAAATTGAGGATCATAAGATCCCAAGAATCTACCGAAGAACGTCAGGAGAGACTTGATGCTGTTCGAGAACATCAGGCTGCAACTCGCTCCGTGGAAATGTCTTCGGATCGCGAAGCACGCCTGCGTTCTCAGCGTATTTACGCATATACATCCAGGTCTCTAGAGACAAGTGCGGAACGTGATGCACGACTGACCGCTGATCGTGCAAGTCATGCATTGTCTCGCGAATCGGAGACGTTCAAGGATAGAGAATTACGCTTGAGTTCCAAGCCTATCTACGCATCGACTTCTGACTTACAAAAATGAAAGATATGAAACGTCTCGAATCGTCTCGCGCATTCCGTTGTTTTCCCGTCCCCGGGCTCTTAGAATTCGACATCAGACGTTTCAGATCTTCGATTTTGACGACCCCGTTTTCGCTGGCATAAGAAACAGGATCCGCGTACGAAGTCGCGGGCAGAAGCTAGTTCACAAATAAACCTCAGTGGCAGGTGCGGTGACATCTAGTGTCTGTCAAATGTACTATTTAATTAATTACAATTATTATACTTATCACATTAAAAGCTTTACTTATTGTCCCTTACTTAAATTAAATAAGTTAAAATTAAGATTCATACAGTTTGTACGCAGCGGCCACACCGCATGAGTTAATCTCCAGACTCCAGAGTATATATTTGTATCCTCAGTTCATCACTATTGTTCTGTATACTGTCCACTTTACCAGGTAATATATTAAGTTCTGATAAATTACTTCAAAAGCTATATGTACCTACCTAAATTATGGTACGAGTTGCATTACCTACTTCATTGAAGCATAAATCAACAATTCCCTATACGTCTGTCTGGACACCGCATAGGAATATCGAAACGATATCCAATTCTTAAATAAAGCCTTAACAGTTTTTAAGAAGCAAGTCACGGTTGTTGTCACGCCCTAGTAGTCATCTGCACGTCCTCCTTGGGTGGCGCGGGCGGTGGAGCGGGGCAGCGCGCGATCTGTTCCGCCTCGCGGATGGTGTCGGGCAGGCGCGTGTTCAGCGTCTCCGGCGTGGTAAGCATTAGCGCGCCCGCCACCAGCGCCGTCGATCCGAACAGCACCGACGGCAGCCACTCCACGTAGATCGCCTGGAATCGCACCACAATAATGTTAACATAGATAATCAGACATTTTTCTTAGCGTGTTATAATGAGTGCTCTCAGTATTTGGCAACGAGTTTGCCGCTATCACTGAGGTCCATCAATTCCTGTAGCGTAAAACAACAAAGATAAGAAGAATGGAAAAAAAGAAGATAATATGGCGAGCAATAATGTGTGTGGTACTGACCAGCAGAGGCATCTGCGGTGCCACGATAGAGCCGATCCGACCCACCATGGAGCAGAAGCCGAGCAGGCTGTGCCGCGCGTGCGTGGGAAACAACTCCGACGTGTACATGTAAATGCCACTGAACGCCTGCGTGATAGCCATCTTGCCGACCAGGTACAGCAGCGTGGCCAGCCACGGCACGCCTGGAGTCAAGGGAATATGATTAACAGACGAAGAGTTTTATGGTGCCGTTGACATTTCAATTTAAAAACAGTAACAGAAAATAATATTAACATGGGCGCTTATTATAAAATTTAATTACTTAGATTTTATATTATGTTGATAAATAGAAAAATCTGTTAAATATATTTTTTCACTAAACACAATTTGTGTGACTACATCACAATGGCATGTGCGTGAGTAATGTGTAGTCAACGAGTGAGTCAAAACATCACTTGTACAGAAAATACTCACTTTTAGGAATAAACGGTATCGCAACGCACGCTAAACCACACACGGTGTAGGCGCACAGCAACGTCCTCTTGCGGCCGACGCGGTCCAGCACCAGCGCGTTGGTGACGACGGCCACCACCTCCACGCTCACCACCAGCATGTAGTTGGTGTATTTGTCGCCCGCCAGCGACACCGAGTTGATAGCCAGCCCGTAGAACACGAACGTGCACGTAATCCACCACCACGAGCAGATGGCCAGCCGCTTCATGATGATAGGCGAGTGGAACACCTGCATCCACAGCCCCTCCTCGGGCTTCTCTTCTCTCTTCTCCGCGGGGGCCACTTTCTCCTCTGACAACTGTTTCATCGTCTCGTCTGAGAGTGTCACTTTGTTCATTTTCGCTGCTCTCATTATAATTTCTACCGCCTCTTCTTTTCTTCCCTTCGACAGCAACCACCGAATGCTTTCTGGCAGCAGGTATATGTACAGAATGAACAGCAGAGATGGAGGATATACCACTAGGATGAAAGTTCGCCAGTATTGGAAGGTCTTCGCCATGAGAGCGAAACTGAGCCCTCCTAACACCAGCATAATGCCGAGGAAGGCTGTGGTGATTACTCTTTTATTCTGGCCTAGTAACTCGATCGCTGTAAGAAGCAAAATGAACTGTTAACATCTAAAAGCAGACCAGTATTGGGCTAGCTTTGTTAGTAGAACTTACTTAGAATGTAGGCTGCAGGGAAGGCACTCGCCCCTGCGACGGTCTCTAAGAACTCCACTGCGATGTACATCTCGTATGAAATTGAGAACGCTTTCAAAGAACCGATGGCACCAACCAATGTGCAACTCAAAATCAACGCCCGCTTCCTACCCCAACTGAAAATACGAAAAAAAGTTTTTTTCATAGAAGTTTAAATTATCAGTAGGTATAAATACAACGTGTTCGTGATGAAGGTTTTATGCCGTGCAGGGCTGCTTATATGTATACACCTTCCTAAATTTAAAAGTAATTTTCGCGAGAAATAATGATTGTACCTTGGAGATCTGTAGGATATTTTTCATAAAATATGAGTTCCAGAATACTATGTCCGTAACAAGATGAAATTTTAATCAGAACAGTAGTAGAAAAACACTTTTCAAAGTAGTTAAGTGTTTACATATTGGTGCTCGTGACTGAACATCAATCATTTAAGTGTCCGTTACAAACATACACTTCAATTTTGACAAAAAAAATCTGTGTCAAATTCAGAATGATGTACTAAATACGGGGTAACCGTTTTAAAGTCGGTGTCTCTTCCACCCTGTAAACATTAATATTAAATTAAACTTCAAATAATACGGGGTGGAAGGGACACCGACGCGAAAACGGTTACCACGTATTCAGTATGATCATTCTATTGTAGTAGCAGTAGGAAATTTTTCATCGGTATTTTTTTTTAATCAGCTGTTCCGTACATTTTGCCATAGGTTTTTACACTTTTGTAGGAAACAGCTGTTTTTTTTTAATAACCGACGAAAAATTTGTATGTGGGGGGGCTCAGAATGTTGTACTGAATACGTGGTAACCGTTTTTTGGCGTCGGTGTCCCTTCCAACCTGTATATGCATAGACGGCAAAGCACTTATTATTTTTATGAGGCAATTATAATGGCGACAGGTGCTGTGTAGGAAGTCATCGTAAGTTGCTTACCGGTCGGAAATGTATCCGAGTATGGGCAGCGAGACCAGCATGCCAATGTTGTGCACCGTGCCCACCAGAGTGCGCTTCCACTCCTGACACGCCAGGTTGAACTGCAAATATGTAACAACATAACATTATCCCTAACTCGAGAAGATTGTAAGTGATTCGTGGATAGAAAGTACAAAATGCGCAAACTGAAGAACCAATTGTTGATCTGCAAATAACATAAAACAAACTCAAACTAGAACAAACTCTTAGTCAACTTCGGGTTGACGCTCCACGATAATGAACTACGACTGTGCTATATCTGACTACTAGCTACATCATCAGGTGCTGGACATAAGGCCCCCTAAGAATCTCTACAAGGCACGGCTTTGTGTCCTGATTTACGGATGCCCGCGTTCTGCACCAAATCCCTGGTTCACCGGTTGTTGAATCATGGCGACTGTGATATTTAAAGACAGTTCGGTATTCATCGTGCAAGCATCACCTGGCTCCGCGGCACATGTGCGTGCGGCGTCAAGGGTGACTGCAGCCGCGACCGCGCGCCCAATCGAGATCATTATCAGAGCGCGATCAGCTCAGCCACCGTGACCAACTGGCCGATGCCCACAGCCATGAATTATCAACGCGTTGTCCAGCGTGACCAATTAGGAGTTATCGCGACTCTTGATGAAATAGTAGTAACATTGTTGATACGAATACATTCAGACTAGTTCTCTACATGACCAAACAAAAGTAAAGGTACAACTGATTATTGAAAACTCTCTTCTTTTCAAATGCAATATTCTTCGGCCGGAGTGCTGGAGTGTTCGACCTCCTAAGGATATCACTGCTGTAAAGTAAGCACTTTACAATGCCAACACTTGGACGTACTACGTAATGAGTCAAATGTTTGACAGTCACTCAATAGGTCCGGTTCACTTGCTATTTTAAAGTTCAGAATACTAAGAATCCTATCAAAAACTTTCTCCTAAAACCAGGCCATCTTGATCTAAAATGTGCTAACTTTTTACTTGGGTGGGAGTTGTTAAGTTTACAATAAATACAAATATATATTTAAAAAACATTAAAAAATAAATTGCAAATGAGTTTGGTAACTCTATAAAATGGTATTTTCCACGCGGTTGATCTGCTCCATAAGGAGCGGCCACACACCGACACCCCTTGTGCGGCGGCGCATGCGTCCCCACGCATGCGCCGCCGCACAACACAGAACCATTCAGTCGCCGCTGCACGTAACATAACATCACACCCGTTTACACGATGCGTCGCGGCTTCCTAATAGAAAATGTTTATCACGCTACTAAGCAAATAAATGATCGATCGCTTTCTATTAGGACAGTGAGCTTCATACCTTTATCTCTTATAATTGGTAAGTTCGTATACTTAGTGATCCTTCTGCATTATTCGTTTCTATGCAGGCGACTTTCTTAGGTGTCAAGTTAAAGCCGCCTCGCGCCGGCCGTCTAATAGTTCACTCCAGTTCATCTCGCTTTGTGCTCTTATCGGCCGCGTTCAAGTACACATGTCTCGCCTCATGCACACCCGTCCGTTATCCTGCACAAGTATGCGCTTACAACTTTCGCACAACCGATCCTCTGTACGGAGTTTGTGATGATGACGACATTGTTGGTAGGGTGCTAAAACTATTGTCCTACACTTAACTTTCCACATCAACATCATCGGCTCAGCCCGGAATCACACACTAACGGCTATAGGCCTCCTCATCCAGATGTTTCCCGCGACTGCGAAGATAGTCATCCTATTTGTCGTCCATCTTTCGAACATCTTAACATATCAAGTCGAGAATTAGAACAAGATAAGCGTTCGTACTTGGAAGAGGTCTACGCTGGCAAATATATTCCAACATATAAGTGAATCTCATTGAACTCAGTCGAGTGCTGAATTTCAATGAGGACATAATAAAGGCCGTATTATGTTTATGGGGACATCATAGTGTAAATGATGATGATATTTCGCGCACGCGTGTAATGTTCGAGTTCCGTGACGCTGACGATGACGGTGCGCTCGCTTCACGTGCTGCTAATACTTGCGGTAGCGACAAAACTGATCATATGAATGACGCTTACAATTACAATACTATACAGCCTGCATACGATATACTGTTGCAGACTAATAGGTTATACCCACGAAATCGTGGTCCCACCGTATGCCTGATTGATGTAAATCGTAACAAGTTACTGTGAAAGCTTACAAGGCGAGGAGGGCAGTGAAGCAGTACGTACCTCAGTGACAATAGTGTTGTTGGACTGGTACAGCCACTTGTCGCAGGTCATGAGCTCGTCGCCGAAGGTGCTGCCGTCCTGGCAGGGCAGCTGCGGGTCGACGGGCGCGCGGCGGTTGCAGCGCGACTCGATGCTGCCCGAGGGAAGGGCACCCTCCAGCCAGGGAGGGCTGTACAGAGTGCTGTTGGAAGCCTCGCACTCTGGGACTACACATCTGAGGAGGAGAGGGAAGGGTCAGACAGATTGGTACACAGCTCTTTTACAATAACGCTAACTCATGCAATATCGTTCAGAAAACATTTGCAATATAATATTTTATGCTTCGATGGCCAGTCTCTGCTCAGCTTGGCTACAATGGCCGAAAACGTTCAAGACTATTTATTATTCCACACTAGTGTCGACAAATCAAGTTTTTACACTTATATTAGAAAACGATTCAAAAATATTCAAAAGTGTCTCACTCAAGCAAAATCTCAAATAATAATTAACAAAATTGGTATTTTTAATAATAAAATCAAAACCGTGTGGCACGTTATTAACAGAGAAACTAAAAACAACGAGATCAGAATGAGTTGTCTTTGAAAAAAAGATACTCAGTCCATTTCTGATAAGCTACAAGTCGCTGAGACATTCGAACATTTCTTCACCAACATTCCGTTAGAGGTAACGAAATCTTTCTCCTCTTCATCTAAATATTAGCTGAAGCTCTCCTTAAAGGAAACTTTACAAAGGACATAGACGTACCAAACTTTAAATTTAAACCAATATGTGTATTGATTGCTAAATTTCTCGTGGCTAAATAATAACAGCCGCTCGGGTCGATCTTTAGGTTAAGCCGTGCATGCCTACGTTGGTCTGTGGATGGGTGGCCACCCATTACATACCGAGTTTCCTCCGTGCCTCATTTTCTGTGATCTCTATTGTATAAGCGTTTGACTGCGCCGACCAAAACACACTGATCTGTTTTTAAATTATACAAGCTGCTGGTCTTGTTCTTTCCTATATGTTAATGTAAATGGGGCGACGTCCTCCGGTTCTCTAGTCAAGATGGGCGTGCCCCAAGGTTCAATTCGCGGCCCTTTCCTATTTCTTGTTTTCATTAATGGTCTCCCTTATAGGATGGCCGATATATATCGAATGTCATTCTATTTGCTGATGACACTTCGCTAATTTTTAAAATAGATAGAACAGATACGGATGTGTAACTTGTCAACGAAAGTGTTAAGTTCTGTCTCTCGAAATGGTTCGCAGCAATCTTTTACTGAATGCGAACCAAACAAAATGTCTAAAATTCTCGTTACCAAATGTACCACAACGGGATCGAATAAGCGGTCACATCCGCTTGTAACACCTAATAATGAAACTATCAATAAGAGAAAATGTGCTGTCTGATGTTTGGAAGGTTTTCTTATTAATCTTGCAACTTGATGGCAGGTAGAAGACTAATTAAGCCGCTAATCAAAACAGCTTCAAACAATAGGTCCTTATGATGGTACACACATGGATAGCAACATGTAATTTATTTCATTCACAACCACACGCTATTACGAACTTGTGTCCTTACTCGAGACAAACCAGTAGTTATCACAGTTTGTTTATGTCGTACGACAGATGATCTTGACTTACCTATGTGGGCACTGTAAATAGACGTCACGCACATTATTTGACAGCTTCATTTTTAACAGCGTTGAGGTCAGATTTAAGTAATCGAGACTAAGCGACGTGCGAAAATGAAAAGGAAAGGAAAAGTTCAAAATGATTCATAAGCGACCAACAATCTCCTGGCGACCCCACTGTAAGTCATTGTAGAACTATGAGAAGCGTTGAAAGTGAATGCCAAACTTTTAGCAGAATTGACAAAGAAGCCTCATGCCTACTTTTATGCCTAGTTAGTAGCAGAGAGGTAAATCTAGTCAACAATTTTCAAAGGCACGCCGGGCTATACGTAGGCAGTTCTGTTCTTTTGATTCCGACATACCTATACAACTATTAATGAAATAAGTAAGACAAACCAATCGAACACCAACACAACAGACTACCTGCTGTCCGGTGTATCATTGTCTTCGGTGCTTAATTACGAGGACTACAACTCTGCCAATTTGTTTCCCTGTACTTTGGGTAATGTTTTCAAAGCTGTGTTACAAAACACGATAGAAAAAAATAGACAGTTAACCTTCCATTAGCGCTACTTGGTATTCTACAAATGTCCCATGCGGCCAACTATTCAGGAAGACTCCAACTTCATGGCTATTGTCTTAATCTCGCTTCAAAATCTAAATAGGCGTAGGTGTGCTATGTATTTTGATACAGTTTTCCTTATTATAAAACTAAAAACCCTCGTGCCCGTAAAAAATATTTGGCAATTGATACATTTTGAGCTAGAATTTCGTCCCCGTCCTACTTCGATGGACTTATCATGGGACTTATATGGACTTATTATATTCATGAACACTTGAACTGGCGGTTTAGGTTGTGCTGCTCAACTTCAATTTCTGACATCTTTTTAATCTTACATCTCGGTTGGCATGTTTCAAAACATTGTTTAGAAATATTACAGGTAATATTTAATAATGGCTAGTATAGTCAGAGATTGTGAGCAGCAAAGGACCGTCGAGCCCCTGCTGCTAATCATTCCGCGGCAGCAGCCAGCCGCAGCTCGCTCCAGACTGGTCTCCCACGACACCGTCGCGACACAACTCACTATCGTTCGACCTAAGTCCGTGATAACAACAGTGCAGTCGGTGACCCACCGCTAGTGATGACGAAGATGAATGCCCTCCACTGCTCCCGCCTATAGGGTGTGTGTAATACATGGCATAATAACATATACTATAATATGATATAATTTCCTTTTTGCTATAAAAACAAATAACCTAATTTCATGTGATCTAATGTTATATTTCATATAACCTTCATTTGCTCTAATAACATTTAGTATATCATTTCATATAATTTTCAATTTGTATATTGCTCTTTTTATATGTATAACGTTCAGTTGACCTAATTTTCATATTTACTAATTCTCAGCCAAATTTCTGTAATGAATAATATATTATTATCAGGAAACACCATGTCCTGTTATAATCTCATCCATCCCAAATTATTCACCCGCGGCACGCTCGCTTCGCTCGCTCACCTTCGCGCGTTAATGGTCACTGTTCTAACCTAACCCAAATTATTCAATAACAGTAGATGGTATCTGACGCACGTATGCCAGGTGTATATAAGGAGAAGAAGAAAACACAAATAATAAATAAATAATAAAAAAAAAAAAACGTATAACGAAAACAAAAATAAACAAAAATGAACAAAAAAAAATATCCATAATAAATATACGTATTAATATTATTTTTTTCTTTACTTTTCAGGTTAGTTTGTTGTTTTATTAATAACTGAAACGCATTTAGTTATTAATAAAACAATAAACTAACCTGAAAAGTAGACGTTTCTAAATTATATTAAATGTTACTTATAGATTTCGAATATTATAGTAACTGAATATTATACTAATTGAATATTCATTCAAATGTGCAATATAGTAAATGTTCATTAAACCATGTAAAGTTAGGTTAAATTAAATTATATCAATAATTCGTTATATCATTTCATCGTAATATTAAATAAAAGTATATTAAATGAAATTAGGATAAATATGATCTTTAGAACTTTTGTTATTATTTCAAACGTTACACACCCCCTATACACACGGTACAGTACGCGATACTACAATAGGGTTCACTTCTAGAGCTACTTCATTATATGTAATTAATAGCTTAGATAGAGATGTTTCCTCCAAGCTATTTCTAGATAGATCATTAAATAATGTATGTTATACGAGTGAGCTGTCCGCCCTAACGAGTATATTCTCCGTGACCAAAAGATAAAAAAGACTTTCAAAAAGTTTTGGAATTGTTTGGTCACATCACATCGCAAGATAGGATAGCCATGACCTAGAACAACTGATGGTTACTGGCAAGGTCGATGGCAAGCGTCCGAGGCTTCGTAGTCCGCTTAGAAAGACGGACCAAATTCACTCATTGCTGGAATCAAAACTCAACAACGCTTTTCACAATACCAAGGATAAGCACGCCGGATTCACGGCACTCAGTAATGAGGAACACGACGCGCGACCTGAACGATCTGACGAAGAGCGACTTGTCCCTACATGTCACATATTTAAAAAAACATGGAGCTTTCTATACGGGGTGGAAGGGACACCGACGCGAAAACGGTTACCACTTATTCAGTAGATCATTCTAAGCCTACATACATACATATACATTTTTCATCGGTTCCTTTAAAAAAATCAGCTGTTCCATACATTTTGACCGTGTAGGTATTGCACTTTTGTAGGAAACATCAGATTATTTTTTATAACCGATGAAAAATTTATATGGGGGCTCAGAATGATGTACTTACTGAATACGTGGTAACCGTTTTCGCACCGGTGACTCTTCCACACCGTATTATTTGAAAGTTTAATTAAATATTAATGTTGTACAGCGTGGGAGAGACACCGACGCTAAAACGGTTACCCCGTATTCAGTACCTACATCATTCTGAATCTGAAACAGAAATCTTTCGTCAAAATTGAAGTGTCTGTTTATAACAGATACTTAATTTTTATTTATTTGTATAGATAAGCTTCTGACAGCATTACCACAGCGAGCGTCAACATCGCTGGATTTATGCAGCCGCCAGCAGCCCAGCGCGGCACACAACCTTCATCACAAACACGTGCTCAAGCTCAGCACGTGCACACGGCCACACAAGAACCAACTGTTTGTTAACAAGTTGCAGCATCACTCAACTGCGTCACTCAAGTACTTCAACAAAAAGTGACTACGAAAACTGTCAGGGGCCAGGTAGAAAGTAATAACAAACGCGAAAATCTTAAACCTTCCAAAATACTGATTACATGGGATCACAATTTATTATAAATATTATATTTTTCGTGTCGTTGCAATTTGTAATAGTTTGTGCAGATTTGTAAAACTTTGTCTCTATTTTGATGTTTTTTGTTTTGTTAAATTTATACATTGTTTACCTTGTGTCTTGTCTTTTTTGGCTATTTTAAAAGAGGGATTCTTTTGTAAAGCAATTTGGACCAGTTTTGTGTTAAAAGACCGAATAGCTTTCCTAATGTTGCATTTGACGTCCCCATACTATTACATTGGGAGCTTGTCTTATTCACACTTAAAACCTGTCATGTTCTTTCATCTATAAGAAATATGATATGAAATATGGTTTTTTAAATGTTATTCGGGTTATGTGCCATGTTGGGGGCAAACATAAATTAGATGTATGAACATCAGTCGGCGTTCTGGCGTGCCGGGTGTCAAGTTAATGTAATAATGTATTGTTACATCGCATCCGTATAATTACACCATTAAAATATTTTACATGCGTAGAGCGAGTTAAATATTTTAATGGCATAAGTTCTTGTAATCTTCATTTGTTTCAAAGTTTTTGTTTTATTAAATTAGATTTTAACGTGATGCTTCTTTTAATAATTTATTTTTTTGTTTTGGAGTAAAGATTGTTGCTTCGCCAACTTGGCGACTGGAATCTTTAGGTTACTTCAACGGAACAAATATGTGTGAATAATGTATGTACATTGTGCAGGAATACCAATAGTCGACGAAGGGAATCTACTGTATTCCTTTAGGCCCAAATGTGTTAAGATCGTCGCTCGTTCAGCTGATACCGGTTGTAAGCCGACCACGGACGACTTGCGGAGAAGTAACCTCTCATGTGACACAAACGACGCTTCATTTACTTAGGAAGAAATCGGAAAGTTCAGATAAGTACTTAACTGAAGGATCTAACTAAAGCTTTTGAGACGAATTATCAAGAGCCATGTCCGTTTTGTAAAAGTGATGTAAAATATGGTTTTTTTCGGCCTGTTAGATCAAATCAATAACTAGGATCCACGACAGCAAATATTACAGTGCTAAACGTCGGAAGGTTTTATAACTGCTTAAATATTAGGCTATATCGGCTGATGTCAAAATATGATAACTATGATGTTTCTGCATAAATATTTATTGTGAAACAGCATTTTAGCCATACAGTAGACAAAGAGCCATTAAATTGAATTTCAATCAACTTTGAAAATTGTTAAAAAGTCTACAGATTCTTCGTTCATATTTTATCTTTTGTTTAGAATTATTCGTCTAAAAGTAAAACTTACAAGAAATTAAATCGGGATTCCACACACGTAAAAGTCTTTTGTAAAGCCTCGTTCACACGGTCAGAGTATGCTCGGACCGAGTGGACTCGAATCAGTAAGCTTCATACGAGTGTACAGTCAGCAACAGAAGTCGTAGAATATAATTCGTTTCCAATATTTCCTAATCATTATTATTTAGCATAAGTTATTGACTAAAGTAAATTATAAAACAACTTGTCATAATTGAACTACAAAAGTCGCTGAACTCAGTTAAACCATTAATTGCTATACATTACAATGACAAAATTGTATGATCTGTAATAAATACAAAAGTCGCTGAGCATAGCTAATTTCCTACATTACTAGGAAGAATTCAGGGGGCGAGACACATTATGCCACAATAAATGGTGAATTCAATGCGTGAACGTCTCCTAGCGGTCATCGATCCTAATGCGGGGCGGACGATTTTGATTAAAGTTTTTACTAAATAAATGATACGAAATATATATTTTTATATTATACCTACTTAATTTGCTTTGCTTATAGTTTCTTCTGTATATAGCGTGACTGGTAATTAGTGACCGATACTAAACAGGTGATTGTACCCATGGTAACAAACAACTTTCCCAAAGAAACATTTTTTTTATACTCATTCACTTTAATTACAATAACACACAATAACACAATAGCCGTATGAAATTCGCGCACGTGCGCCTGTGACCTATCAGCTGGTATAGTGGAAGGGAGTATCAGACTTTTACTGACTAAAACTCATCCATGTTCCTTCTTTGCCCTTTGTGTTCCAGGGCCGCGGTATCTCTTTCGAACAGTCCTGCAGCCCCGGCAGGCATCGGCCCTTGCGGGCCCATGTAATATGTATTATATTAGCTTTTTAGTTAACTGTACTTTAACTTCTTTTTTCTTGTGGTCCCAAAATACTACTCAAAATAATTATTGTATTTAAAGATGGAATCCGGGACCGCGGTCCCGGTCCCAAAAGCCCCACGACCCAAAATAACAGCATATACCTAAATAATCACATGATAACAACTGTTTAATTGTGAAATAAATCAAAACGGTAACGGATGTTGAAAAGGTAATGGTGTATTCTGTAGTATCTTGTAAGTATTCAATTATGAGATTCTACCAAGATCAAGTTAAAAAAACTCGCGCATAACATGTTTAGCAAATTGCGACAAAATTATAGTTACCGACTTACGCTGTAATGATGTTTAGCGACTTAGAACATATTAATTTTTGTAACATTGAAATGATAACCTTATTTTGTGTTCTATTCTGGTAAGTGATTTATGGTCCGTTTTACTATTAAGGTTTTTGTTAATTAGTATCTGTTCATGGACTTTCGTTGCTGACTGTACTAGGATAGCTGTTGATATAGACATAGTTCACTCGGATCATTTTCTTCATTCTGCTATTATTTTTCACAGTCATCATCATTTTCTTGCCCTTGTCCCAATGCATTTGGGGTCGGTGCAGCATGTCTTCTTCTTCTATACTTCTCTATCACTCGTCATCTCATCAGACACCTCCTTTCGTGCCATAATTATCATCCTCCACACAGTCCATCCATCGTCTCTTTGGTCTTCCTCTACTGTTATACCCATCCACATTCATACCCAAAACATTTCATTTTTTTGTCCTCACGACATTCTGCTCATTCCTCCGCATCACATTTATACATACAACATACATTTTTCATAGTCAACATCGAAAATTGTGATTTTTCCCTAACCGTACACGAGCTAGCTCGGAAAAAAAATTAGGACGCGATCCGAGTCTACACGGATCGGACGCCGTCGTCCGAGTGCCGCGTTGACGCGGTCAGAGCGTATCAACGCGGCTTTAGCCAATGTATTTACATAAGTATTGTTTGAGAGTGAGTGTTCATACAAGTCATAGTGCTAGTACAGTAAGTAGGTGACGGTCGCGGCCGCGCTCGATGTGCTGGTGCTCGTGAGATGTCGTCGCGGCAACCAGCGAACCTGTTTGCTACAGAAGGTCTAACGCTAGCCTAGACACTATACATAGCTATGCCACGGCAGTGTAGCTACATATGCACCGAGCAGACTAATTTCTGTCAGATATTATTTCTAACTCCTAGAACGAGTCAACCCTTATCAGCATTTTATGTTTTTTTTACAAAAAACACGTGCCACGTTTGTCTGAATAATAAATGAAGCTGTACTTTTTGTTGAAATTATTAAGAATGGACAATCGAAGTATGTGGTGGGTTCTTGCTTCAATAAAAACGAACGACATTGTAACAGTACGGTAGATCATACATACACTGTATGATGTGTAATGTACAATTGTACATACCCATCAAAAGTTACATGAAATGTTTAGAGCTGGGCAGAACACTGTACGATGTACCACTTCACGAGTGTCTTCGACCGGAGACTCATTATTCAGTTTAAAAGGTTAACCGGTTATACTTATAACCCATATTATGTTTGATTATACGGGTTAACCGCTATAACATAATGAGTTAACAGTTTTAATATTTCTGAACCAGAATGAAAGAGACAAAGCACCGAGTGCGGGAACTCTGGGCGAGAACCGGTTATTATAGGCTGATTAGCCCTATAATAACGGGTCAAATTATAGTTTTTTTCCAAATCCGAAAAGATAACCCGATTAAAACCTCTATACGGGTAAACTTGTCGGTCCCTATTTGATACTGATGAGCAGATACAAACTACTGAGGGCTTCTTGGTGACAGTAAAATCTGAACGCCCGAAGAGCACGATGTTGGCAAATGACACATGTGCCTTCTGATCACTTCACTTTGTACAAGCGGTCGTACTTACATTCAGCATATCCGTGTGACGATCACTGAACTTTGTCAAATAACACTTCAAACCATACGTAACTTTTTTGCATCGCCAACCGAGTAAACATGCCTACAGCAAAAACTCGACTCGGCTAAATTAAATGATGATTTTCGCTGATATTAGCACTAAGCTTGAACTTGACCCGAGGCCCCTCTGGACTCCTCACTGAAACATATCGTCTACCCTGTACGGTCTGCGGCACATCACGCCATGAAAGAGTCATTGACAAATTAAGCCTCAAGGACTTTGACTTGTTACATGGCTGAAGTAGCATAGTATTATTATAAAACATCGTCCGTACAATTCCCAAAGGGGCTAAGCAGAGGTGACACCCACATAATAATATCGCCAGTAATACTTGAGTCCCAAGTAGCACGACTGCACGAGAGTGCCGTATGACAGCATTTCCACCGAGCTGAATGTTGTTCGAGTAAAATAGTTAAGCAGTTGTGAAAACCAAAAAGCCCAAAAAACAAGTGGCTCACATTACCTTAGTTAACTAAATGAACTACATTTTTGGATCTAAGCTTTAAGGGTTCCGCTGTGGTCCGTTAACACCCTTAATTAACTTTCTAGGGTTCCGTAGCTGAATGGCAAAAACCGGAACCCTTATAGATTCCTCATGTCTGTCTGTATGTCTGTCTGTCCGTATGTCACAGCCACTTTACTCAGAAACTATTAGGACTACACAGTTGAAACTTGGTAGGTAGATGTATTCTGTGAACCGCTTTACGATTTTTATACAAAAATAAAAGACTAAGGGGGGCTTCCCACACATGGAACAGAAACTAAAAAAAAAATTCTATAGAGAGGTCTTTAAAAATGAAATTGAGGTTCCCAAAACCATTTTTTGTCAATCAATCAAGTCAATCTTTTAAAAGATATACATCCAAAGTGCTACAATGTGTGTGTCCGCCTCTAATTTTTAAAGTAAGAGCAGGAAGCAAATTCTGAAAAAAATTAGCATTGTAGAACTAAAAAAAACTTTCAACGAAATTTGGTTTGAATAAGATTTGATATCTAGTTTTTGAGATATGGGACTTTTTCATTCAAACTGCAGCATTCACTTTGTTTTTCATTAACATACTTTTTGCTGTTGAATGTAATACAATACAACATGAATGAGCCTCCAAAATATTTTTATTATATTGTTTGATGCTACGGAACCCTGTGTGCGTGTGTGAGTACGGCTCGCACTTGGCCGGTTTTTTTATTCCTTACTTGACGAAAGTTATTAAAAATTAAGTAATTAAAGTTGTAATTATTTAATTATAATTTAATTCACTTCGCTGATGACATTGTCTTCTTCTCCTCATCAGCTGCGGAACTGGAAGGGATGCTACAAGAGCTAAGCAATGCAAGCCTTGAGATTGGACTAAAGATGAACATGTCAAGACTAAGCTCATGACCAACAGCTCACTGATCAACGTGCACATAGTCGGGAAGAAAATACACTATATCCAAGAATATATCTAACTGGGCCAAGAAGTCGCCTTCCAGGCGAGGCAAGACAAAGAAGTTGGGATTGGGTGGGTCACGTCAACCGCATGCACGATGACCGCCTGGGTGAAAGTCTGCACACACTGGGGGCCAGGAGATGGACAGCGAAGCCGCGGCCAGCCCGAAACGACCTAGATGAGTACCGCGGGGGCTGATTCGAGGTAGCGAGAGAAAATAGTTCGTGGAAGGAATTGGGAGAAGCCTTTGCCCAGCAGTGGGCAAGGATAGGCTAAATAAAAAAGCTATTCTTTTCGATGACGTTACGACATCAAAATGTGAATTACCTAGATATGATAATGATATGAATAATGTCGACATGTTCCAGCTATCCCTATACGTTGACGCAGCAGGTGTTGCAAGAAAGACCAAACAGCCGCAGAAGATGATAATGAGTCAATGGGCGGACATGCGCGTGGGCAACGTGGGCATTAACACGATAATGAGCGATTACACGAAGCGGGTCAATGGCTCAACACACAGTGCACACCGCCTCCTCTCTAACTCCTCGCTTCCGCGGCGCATGGCGACGCGACGACTGATGACTACGTCATTCAACAATTCTGACTGAAGTTGTGCAACCAGATGCAGAAGGCAAAGGACAGGGTGAGAGGTCCAGCACTAGACTGCGATAGGCTGACTTGATGGATTTTCAACAGACATAATTTTCCGGGCCAAACTTCCTCTCAGGCGCAGACTGCTACTCGCTTAATTTATGAAAATTGTAAATTCCTTAAGCGTTCAATCCGTAAATCACGACAGATTAATCTTATCTATTAACGTTTTTTAAATCAGTGCCAATCAAAACCAAGCCACTCGCATAAATATAAGAGGTATAAGAGATTTCTTTAGAAATAAGCATCACCTTTGTACTATTTTCTGTTCCTTTCTTCTTTTCTGTATTTAGTGTGTACATTAATAGTTATAAATAAATATGTTGATTTATTAATGGTTTTCAAAACTATTCAACTTCGTGAATATTAGCGTTAGTTTACCGCAGTAGCGTTCTTCTGCTTTTTTGCGTGTGTCTATCCTGACGAATGTCCTCCTGTGTCTGGGATGGGCGAAGGGGTCTATCAGCGGCCAGGTTTTGACCTACATAAACGGACGGGCCCGTCACCTTCTGCGGCCGTACACGCCGCAGTTCCTCATGAGAGGCGCGCGCCGAACACTGCGCGCCGCTGTCCCGGGCCTGTGTCTGTTCTAGTGTCAGACTCCCAAAATCTGTCACCCTCGGCGGTTGTGTGCCCTTCGGCGCCCGGTGCGACTGTTGTGGATAGGGAGGAAGGATGTGTATTTTCCGCCGCCTCCTTTATGGTCACCGCTTGTTCGCAAAAGGAGGCGGCGGCGTCCCACGAGACATCGCTCCCGACCCTGAACTGCACCACGACCGCAAGCGACCTCATCCGCATCGACCTCGCGCAGCGACAAGTTGCTGCTAATAGTTTCTCACACTCACTGCGAAAGTAATTGCCTGTTTATGTTAATCTCAATAAAATAAGCAATTAAATCTCAACTAACGTGGAAAGCATCAATTGAAGAAAGAAGTTATAAACTATGCAGCAACAGGCAAACAGTCCGTAAAATTCAAGAGTTGACAATCACTTGTGAGTCGACAATATTATTAAGTTTTACAATAAAAGGAAACGACAAAGTTTTTTGGAAACATTAATTTGGAAACATAGGTACAAAAAAGATCATTAGCTTCTGACTGAATACCTTCGGTTTGCATAAATGTGTGAAATATTGTGAAGTACCTAAGTACCTGCAAGTACGGTAATGATCTCAAATGACACCAACTTAGAGATGATACGCACAAGTTGTCTCTGCGCGCGAGGCGGCACTGATAGCCGCTCTATTATGAAGCAGTTTAGTGCACGGTAGGTAAGTAGATAGGCGCCTTACCTCCACTCACTACTTTAATGTATGTATACTGCTTATTTATTAAGTGCTGGTATGTGCAGCGTGGGTATCTGTGCTTGGTATGGAAGGGTGTTTCTTCTTTAACGCCAATAAGAGTTGAATCTCGTCAGGCAGCGCGACATCACACGTTTCCATGCTTCCATCCTTTTCTGTCGCTTAGAACCGTCATTTGCTCTGAGCGAGAAACAGAGCGCGCTGCCGATCGCGTCGCGATAGAAAAATGCGATTCCGTGCTGCTGGATGAGGCACAACCCTAAGGGGAAATAAAACATCTCTTAGAAACCTACTGATTAATAGTCGCTCATTAATTTTCTTTTAGGAGAAGAACCTAAGTTGTCAGAAGGGTAGATGTGGTGAAACTAGGTAAAACAAAACCCGGAGGTAATGTAGTACGTCCCCAGAACAGAAGAATAAAACTATTTTGTTTAGAATAATATTATATGAGGATAATGTCAAACGGGAGAATTTCACGAAATCCAGGTAGAGCTCATGAAAAGTCGACATGTTCGTCTGAACAGTAATGTCTGCAGTTTTCTTATGTCAGCGTGTGCGACTGTGCTTGCGTCTGCGCTGCGCTGTTGTTATGACAAGCGGATGTGGATAATTGTGGTCGTTCCACATAGCCGGACAGTTGGGAATACGTAGGTATTACGATAGTAATAATGGTAATATGTAGAACAAGACGACAAACATTGTTGAAACATCATTTTCAATATTGAAAACAAGAATTATTTATTAGCTGTAAGTCCTCCATATACTAAAATAAATAAATAAATCAACATCAGCTTTACAAAAAGTATGAACATTATTGTGCACATATTTTTTTTTCATATAGTCGTCTAACTTAGACATTCTTAGAGTGGAGCAGTACCACGGCATACCATAACACTTAACTGGTACATCACATTCGTGTTCTATCGCATGTTCATTATTTGACGAAGAACATTGACTTACGACAAGTCATAAACTTTCCTAAGAATGTATTGTTTGTGCAGTTGAGATAAACTTATTGACACTCAAGTACAACATATATATATATCAGGGTTTATAAATAAATATTCTTAACTAATATTGACTTTCTCGGCAAATAGTGCGTCTTATCCACGCGTCTGTTTCTTTCCATTCAATTAATTATTCATTAATATCCCTTTCATAATTAATCGCGTCGGACCGCTGAATCAAATGAATTCGTTTCGGCTGCCGCGCGGCCGTGCCAACTACGACATATTGTCGTTTTGCTCTGTCTGTGAATGAAACAATTACAACAATATGACCAGCCTGTAACATTCCCACCGCTGGGGTTGCTGGGGCACACACCTCCTCTTTGTGAGCGAACAATTAGTCAGTTGTGCGCAAAAACAATGGTCTTAAGTATCTGTAACAGAGGCCCGTTGTTACTATCCGTAGCTTGTTCCGGAGAATACGCATTCTCATAATGTAGCGAAAAACAATGCGTGGTGTCCCGAAATGTTTCCGTCATTACCATCGTGTGTAGTGATATACACGAATGTAGTGCTTACAATGTGAACATAGCTAGGCTCGGCTCGGCGTGATTGATGCCAAGTTTAGGATCCACCGGATGTTCAGCCGCGGTGCCTTCATTCATGTAATTAAGCAGATAACATCTCGGCACTAATGGCAGCGCGTGATGATACCTCACCGTTTTATGTTTCAGTACATGAATTAATTTTGATGTTAATGACTCTCGCAACAAATCACATACAAAGTTTAAATGAATCTGGTCGTATCCATTAACCACTATGCTCGACAAGATTTTGACACATGACACACCAGCTGAATCGGCGGGGAGATGTGAATTGTTATGAAATTCAAGAATTTTCGTGAACTTTCAGCATTCGATTTTTTAATGAAAAATATGTCGCGGAAGCTGTTTCATACTATAAGTTTATGGTTAATATCTCCAATAACGTGTTGATATCAGTAAAACGGCGTCAGTCTATTTCCAAATATGTGTAAATTACGTACCGCTACACCCTTCCAAAAAATAGGTAACTTAGTTGCGCTGGAAATAATGTACATAGAAAAGTTCTCGTTTGCTAAAAAAACTCAAAAGGGCAAAATAAAGACAGCAACAAACTATCTGCATTCTTATTTTTACCATTATTCATACATAATTTCATAAAAAAACACGATCAAAGTCTTGACAAATATAACTAAAAAGTCTTAGTGCTGACCGTAAACCCAAGGTTAATCATTCGATTAAAAAGTTGGATTCAGCCTAATCGATACTCGAATTGAAATCAAGTTTGAAAAAAAGAGTTGAAACGGAATAAAAACTCTTTGGTATAATTTCAAAAAATTATTTAAATTTTAAATTAACTTTTTCAAGCTATCTGTTTACATAATTTCATTTAGTAATTATTCGATGTTTTTGGTTGACTTCAAGAGAAGGAGATTTATAAATGACTAGCTGTTGCCCGCGACTTCGTTCGCGTGGAAATTTTAGTATGTATGTGTAAGACTGCCTCGAGTGGTCGCAAGCGTGACTACTAAGTATGAGGTCCTGGGATCGATTCCCGGGTCGGGCAAAGTGTTAAAAAAAAAGAATGTTTATTTCAATTAGATACATAAAGTTATGACACACATGATTTGGAGATCACCTTTTAAGCAAGGAGATGCTTGGGTTAGGGGGCGTCCATTAATTACGTGAGGCAATTTTGGCGATTTTTCAACCCCCCCCCCCTCTCCCCTTGGTGAGATGTCGTGAGATTTTGCTTTTAATTTACAACATTAAGAGACTTTTTGCGAGAGCCCTTAGACCACCTTAATCCAGCCCAGCCGCAAAATCCGTTCTTAGCAGACTTTTACTGACTATTTATTACCTCCCTGCCAAATTTCAAATTTGTAGCACAAAAAATGAAGGACTTTCATAAAAACTTGCGAGAGCCCTTAGACCCCCTTAATCCGACCCTGTCGCAAAATCCGTTCTTAGCGGACGTCTACTAACTATAAACTACCTCCCTGCCTATTTTCATCTTTTTACGTCAAGCGGTTTCGATATTTCGTGATGAGTGAGTGACCTTTCGCTGTTATATATTTTTGCTTTTATTTTTTTAATATTTTGCTCTGAAGTTAAAATGCTAGTGCAGCCACATCTAAACGTTAAAGACGTGCCGCGAGTGAAACAGTTATAATCTCAGTTATTAGTTATTTTCGTTATTTCTCTTCACTCCACAATTGTAAATAAAGCCTGCTTAGTATAGAAAAAATGCCTAATACAGCCAACTGTTCACCGAATGAAAAAATGTTGAATATACATAAAAAAAACTAAAGTCATCACCAATAGCGTAAAAAGTAGGGTTGAGGTAGATGGGCAAGAAATTCACTATAACGTCGATGAGTACACGTGAGTTTGAGAGTTGCCGAGTCGAGAACGCCTGGAAGAGCTACTGGTCCATGAAGTCACTGATGAAGCGTGACCTACCTTTATCCCTGAAGCACAATCTCATCAACATGTGCATTCTGCCCATCCTAACCGGTCAGGGACCAAGTTTGAGCACCGTAATGCTCAAACTTGGTCCCTGACCGAGTCGCAAAAGTCCAAACTCAAGGTTGGCCAAAGGGCAATGGAACGTAGCGTATTGGGTATTAAGCTCAGCGACAGAATTCGCAATACCACAATACGCTCAAAAACTGGAATCGCTGATGTGGGCGATAAGATTGCTAGTTTGGAGTGGGATTGGGCGGGCCACGTCTGCAGAATGCATCAGGACCGCTGGGCCATAGTCGTCACGCAGTGGGTGCCAGAAGACGGGCGTCGTCGCCGAGGGAGGTCTAGAAAACGCTGGTGTGACGACTTAGAAGCGTTTGTGACAGATTGGACGAAGAAAACCGCACGGAGAGAAGAATGGAAGACAATGGGGGAGGTTTTTGCCCAGTAGTGGGACAATAAAGGCTAAAAAAAAAGATTACATAAAAATTATAACGAATGGGTTGCCTAATCATTAAGTCAAGAATATTAAAACTGCGACAGATGCTAGGCTTGACCGCTTTTACTTAGACAACGTTATACTTTCCAATCACATTTAAGCGTAAACTTGTCGACCTGTGTATCCTGCCTATCCTAACCTATGGTACCCAGACATGATCTTTGACGGTGGCTGAAAAGTCCAAACTCAAGGTTTGCCAAAGAGCGATGCATTTTAAACATCAAAATCACCGATTGAATACGCAACACCACAATGCGCTCCAAGACAGGCATCGCCGATGTTGGCGATAAGTGTAAGAGGTTCAAATGGGACTGAGCGGGTCACATTTCCAGAATGGGTCAGGACAGATGGGCCAGAATGGTCATACAGTAGGTACCTGAAGACTGTCATCGTCACCGAGGCAGACCCAACAAACGCTGGTGTGACGATTTGGACTCGTTCCTGACTGATTGGCCAGAGAAGGCAAAACACCGGGAGAGTTGGAAAGGAAATGGGGAAAGCCTTTGTCCAGCAGTGGATCAGAAAAGGCTAATTAAAAAAACAAAACGTTATACCATCGTGTTTGTTATAAAATTACCTATCTGTTTTTTAATACATATTTTAATGAGAAAACAGATGAGTGTATATAGTACCTAGTAGTACACCCACATTTTGTCAGTTATGTTTAACTCCCATGAAATATTTAGCGAGCCTATTGCCATTTTGTATAAAGAACAGGTTGTAAGGTTCTTCATCCCCCATAGAAAAGGGAGGATAGTCCGACCAGACGGGTGTAATGTCTGGTGGGCTATAACTGCCCAACAGTTGTTGTCGGGTACTTCTATATAGTCTTAAGTCGCGGATAACTTTATTTGGGCGATTTATTTGACCCAGGCAGAATTTAGACGTATTTTGATGTTTAGTTCATCACCTGCGTCATAGATGGCGCTGTAGTACTTTTTGTTATATGTTGCTGTAGTACTTTTTATAGTGCCGATACACCATCAACCGGGCACAAAACCAGACTTCGTAGTTGCTACTGAGAATTTGCTGGTGGAAAAACTCAATATAACACATTGCCCGACCGGGAATCTAATCCAGGACCTCATGCTCGCTTCTGAACACTATACCAATCTATAAAAGAACAATAAAATTCCAAACTGCGATTGATTATTGATATTTTGCAAATCGAGAGGGAAACAGACTTCTTGTAAAGCAAGAACTTTTTGTAGAAATCATCATCATCATTCTCCTGCCGTTATCCCAATTTTTTCGGGGTCGGCGCAGCATGTCATCTTCTTCCATACTTCTCTATTACTTTTTGGAGAAACGTTTGAAGAAAAAAGGAGAAAAACGGAAATGCAAACGATGACATCGTTTGCATTTCCGTTTACAAAACAAACATACAAAAAAAAATGGAAATCTAAAAGCATCAAAAAAACATTCAAACAAATCACAAAAAGTGAAAGTTATATTGGGGTTCGAACTTGCGACCCGTAGTTTATAGAACGGTCATGAACCCGCTAAGCTGTTTTCTCTGTTGACATAAGCTTTAAATAGCCGTTCTGGTGCTTGTGATGACTGAAACGTCAAACAAATGAAGGATACTGACATAATGCAATATTGCTCACCCCTTTAAGCAAAAAGCGTGATAATATATAGCCTAACATTTGAAGAAGCCTGTAAGGAATATTTGTGCAAAATTTGAACAGGATCTATGCAGTAGTTTTTGCGCCAAGTCGGAACATCGATTTGGATTTTTACGATTTTATTATATGTATAGATAGATAAGAAACACAGAAATGTGTAATCACAAAAAAAATTTGCTTCTAAATAAACATTCTGATGATTATCTTTCTTTTAAAAACTTATAGATAGTCTCCTAACTTTCCGTTGAACTAGTAGCGTGGGATTTGGCAAGAAATAAAGTCTAACAGTTCAAGCAAATAAAAAATCTGGAAATGGATTGATTTTCAATTGTACATAAATACGCACGGTTGCGTTTTTTTTTTGTTTCAAAATTTAAATTAGGAATGCGCTCGCATTTCACATTTATTCTTACTTTATAATAATATTAATAATTTACTATTATAAATAATAGTAATAATTTACTATTATCATTTATTGCGAATTTTGTTTTGAAATATCTGAAGGTTTGATATAGAATCTTGGTAAAAAAAAAATTGTTTGATCCGCAAAAGATATATAAATTGTTGGCAGCGTATTGTCGGTTGGGTTATTGTGTTAGATTAGGACAAACTTTTTTTCTTGTTTAGCCTATTCTTTACCACTGTTGAGTAAAAGCCTCTTCCATTCCTGTCCTACTCTGTCGGTGATTTGCCTTCTCTGGCCAATCAGCCAAGAACGAGTCCAAACCGACACGCCAGCGTTTCTTGAGCCTGCCTCGGTAACGATGACCGACAAACTTATTATCTTTTATTTCGCAATCGGCAATTCATAAGCCGTATCCTAAAGAAACGTTAGTTTATTCTTTGAAAGCGGTTCCTATCCACTCTAAAAACGTCTTTTACAACTGCAAAGTTTAGGTTATCCATCATAGGCCGTGGGCCGTGTCACTTGAGTGAAGCCGTGAACAGCTATGCGACAGAACCCTCATGGCAAGAGCCCTACTCGCATTTGTAGTTTTCTTAGAAATATAATTTCATATCTAGTTTTTTGGGTTGCAACTAAACCAAGCTCATTAAGTATAAAAAATATTCACCATTAAAAGTATTAGTCGGAGAAGGCAAAATATAAAGAAAATTGGAATGCCATGGGGAGGCCTTTGCCCTTTTGAGAAAGAACAGGATGATAAAACAAGTATTTATAAGTGGTGAATCCCACAATAACCAATCCAACCTAACACAATTACTCAACCAAACTAAACCCAATTTTGTAGACTAAATAAAATTCATCTTGGGAACCAAATAAATTTTTACTGTGCCTAAGATATATAAGATCCTGGGCATTCTATATCCAACCGACCAACAACAATAAAAAATAAAATTAAGAAGTCATTAAAAAAAAATACTTATTTCGGAATTTTTAATTTTGTCGTATTCTGTACATTTCTGATACCGCATCACTATACTACTATTCACCGTTGAGGAGTGACCTCATGAAAAGACAATCCTAGCTGTAGGTCAAATACGATACAAATTAGGTTTATTCATCAAAATTGAACGCGTATCTATACAAAGTTTCGTGTCTTGGCTATTAACCATTGAGGAGTTCCCTCGTGAGAAGGCGATTGTGGCTGCAGGATGAGGTCATGATAAAAATCATACTTATGTATCAAAATTGAACGCGTATATAAAATTTCCTGTCCGCGCTTTTAACCGTTGAGGAGTTCCCTCATGAGAAGAAGATCCTGGCTGCAGGATGAGGACATGATAGAAATCATGTATATTCGTCAGATATGAACGCGCATACAAATTTCCGTATCCGTGCTATTAACTGTTAAGGAGTACCCTCATGAGAAGACCATCCTGGTTGCAGGATGAAGTCATGAAAGAAATCATCTATATCTATCAAAATTAAAAGCGTATACAAAGTCTCGTGTCCGCGCTATTAACCGTTGAGGAGTTCTGTTGCGAGGAGACGATCCTGTCTGCAAGACTAATAGTAATGTAATGTCATAAAAATGTATTGTCACCAGAACCAAAGGCATGTGCAAAATTTCAGCTCAATCAGTATAGGGGAACTGGTTTGAAATTCAGTTGCAAGATTTGACCAATACTTACTAACACGGGAAGTTAAATAAAAGCATATTTTTATAATATAAAAAATACTATAAATTATCTAGTAAAATACAATGTAATTTGAACAGAGAATGCGTTCATAATTTAAATTTTTATTTGAAAAAAAAACGGCGCGAATTTAGCCATAGATCAGTCTGTGCTGTTTGTTGTTTCGGTTTTAGTACCTACAATGTACGAAAAACTATTAAAATTACCATTATAAAGCTTCAAAAATATTATTGTATTTATTTATTGTATTTTATGCTTAAAATGAAATTATTTTAATTTCCATCTATCGCTATCTTAAATTCCTTAATTTAATTTCTCGATTTGATCGAAATTTCCAAAAAACGAATCGATTGAAATAATCGCATCCACACATCACAGCAATTAAAAAAAAAAAATGGCCGTCAATTGCGAATACAAATATTGAGGAGTGGTAATGAATATAACGAGTTATTGGTCCCGTTTTAGTAAATTACGCTAAGATCTGGGCATTTTTATGTTGTTTATAATATTTGGAATGATATTTGTCATATTTGTTATCGAATCTGTTCGCGTCTGTGTGATGTAATGTGAAAAATAAAAATGTAAACACGCACGATTGGCGCGAAACTTCGACTTTAGATAGCAAAATTTATCATTACCACTGCTTATTTAAATTGAACTATGGTTTAATTCGTCACATAATTTAATGACGAGTTAATCATTCTCAACATAGTGGAGCTTGGATGTCCGAAAACCACAATTTTTATGATTTTTAGCCTCGGCCAGCACTGCCGTCAAAATGGCAATACCCGTATTTATGCACTTGGATTTTATAAGGGTAAATTAAGAAACTTGCGCGCTAAATACTGAAGTTTCAATGGCGATGACATATGAACTTTTTATCCAACTCTCTTAATTAACGCACACTCATAGTATTTGATAATCAGAATATGAAATATTTACATAAATAATGAGGATGACGTATGACTTAAACGCCGACCCGTTCGGGGGTATCTACCAAGCCAGCGGAGGTTTATGTGTCAGACCCCCGAAGGGGTACGTACCGAACTTTATGGTTAAAAAATATATTATATTTCAGACGCAGCTATAAATTAACACTTTTTATGATGGTAGATGACCTACCTGTAGTCGGGTACTAAGAAATTAATCGATTATTAATATAATCATTATCTCTACTGATAAAGTTACAATTAGATACGGCATGCAGTACTCATCGTATCGCTAACAGGTCCATCCCTTCAGGCAATACTGATCATTACAAATTCAAAAGATGTGCAAGAAACATCGAGCACACCGCACATGCATCATTCAGATCAAAGATCACAGGTAACTCTGCATCATTACTTGTCCTGCTAATGTTACGTCACCTGAAGAAGTGACCAAGTGTAACTGTAGGTAGGTATGCACCTACCTCTAACATCTAACAGCTAGGTAATCGGGTTTGTCAGTCAATACAGATTCTATATTAGCCTTCAATGTTCAGTGCTCACAGCTCGAGAACAGTTGATCAGCAAAGGGCAGTGCTGCTTGCCCGGCTCCTTCGCCTAAATCTATACAAATATTATTGAAGGAGCACCTACTTTTTTTGTTGATTAAATCACTCATATCGTCCTCAAACAGAGGTCGGTACGCTGCGGTTACTGCGGAGTTCAAACAAGAGTTGTTTTGACCACATTGTTTAAGTAGGTTACTAGGTACATACCTACCGAACTTTTCCTAGAACCAAATACGGTAGAAGCTATTTCTCAAACTTTTCATGTGGGAATAAAAAGTTCACCACTTAAATAAAGTATGGTGCTAGCTTTTAGACGCAACTAATCTCGTGTATAAGGCACCTACAGGTGCCAGTCTCCGTATGCATTATTTTCGGTGTGCCCAAAACCACAAAATAATGACCTAAAGCAAAGCAAATTAATCACTTTCACAGTTATCTTTCTGTTAGTTTGATTTTTAAACCAATAATTATTGTTATATTATTATCATATTGTTACCATGTATAAACTATAACAGGAATACTTCAATATAATTTATTAATCATGCATTACTTTTATCGGGATAAGCCCGCCACACTAGTCCCAACCTCTGCAGCTTCTGAAAGCCAGATCAACAGTGGGACCGCCAGGATAGTGCCGAAGCAATGAAACTCGAGGAGCCACAGAGAATAATAATGGGTTAAGCACAGTTGCTTCGTACCATTCATGATTAAAACTGACATGAATATTATTGGGTTCGTAGATTTCAATGATATAATTGATAGAAATTTGTTATAGTTACCGCTGGTAGGTCGCGAGACGAGCGCGACACGAGCACACGACCAGGAAGGAAGTGCAGTGTGCGCTCTGTAGGAAGGAAGCGACCGCTTGTTTTTATATCGTCTTTACGATTATCGAATCTTAATGCTTTTGTCTAAATACCGGTCGCATTTAAATGTGGTAAAACTTGCAAATGCTTCCGGGTAAGCGTATGGCAACACAAATCAAGACTGTACCTAGCTGCAGCATATTAATATGTCATTTCTACATGTGCCGTATCTAGCCAATGTGTCATAAATCGCACATTACTCTTAACTTATGAATAATCCAAATAAATAATGTTGACATACACAATTTCTGAGTTTGCACTAAAGTGTACGCAAAGTGTAGTTAACACGATCTCACTGGTTGACTATGTAAGCATCCCGCTCGCTGCTGGTACACTGTACGTGTACACACACGCATGACTCTGTCACTACTCAGCACAAACATTACCGTTTGCGGTCTGTGTTTTGATGAATCTCTTAATCATACATATTATTATAACACTTCTGCTGTATAAACAACTACAGATGAAAATGTTCGGGGATTTCCAACACGGAAATCCCCGAATATCTAGTCAAGCAACTACCGACACATTTATAAATTATACAAAAACATATAATTATATGCGTTCATTACTGCGAATATGAATTGATCTAAAATAATAATGAGTGCTATTAAGATTTAAACAGGATGATTAGTTTAGCGGTTGAGCCCCAATAACTACTAGAAGACATTTTGCCACTTACTCGCTCACGTTTCTTTCAGAGGTCAAATACGGTTCGCGAGTTCTTACAACGAGTGTGCTGTGTGCTGTGTGCTGTAGGGGGCGGGGATTACCGCAGGTTGGTGTTACCTAAGTAACACTTCACCGACATCATGTCTTCGGGGATCTCTTTTTGAAAGTATTTGATAACGATTCGCACAGAAAAAAAAAAGCGCTGAAGAAAGATAATAAATTAAACATTCTGAATGTTTTTCCGTTACTTAGCTCTCCGCAGAAAAGGGATCACCAAGGAGAGATGCACTACATTAGGATCTATCGCTATAAATAATTACGGTGGCATCTACATTTACACAATCAATAAAAATAACAAAACAAACTACGTAAAAAAAACAATTCACTACCTATAATATTTTTGTAAAATACATAGTTATTGTAATTACATTAAAAAAAATATCAAAGAATAAGCTTGTTTCACCGAACAATAATAAGCATGTCAGCGTAGTTGCGATACCGCGCTCTTATAACCTTGAATATTTGATGTATTAAGTAGAGTCAGTGCCGGTACGTCCTGCGGCCCGACACAATCTCATCTCATTCACTTCATTAGTTTTAATCGTTATCCCATTTGTATTACTGAAATATATAATTATTATTTCTTTATATCTTTAATCTTAGTTTATCTCAATCTCACCCCGACCCCGGACATCGGTCCTTCGAGCAATCGAGCGGGATCATTACGCGTGTGTCTACTAACTGTACTGTGAGTGTCTCGCTCGGCACTTATTACCAGACCCTGGCAAACAGTGCTGAGTGGATTTACTTTCCAAAAATTTCATCATCATCATCAACAAAGCTTTTGATCAAATTATTCAATGTGATTTAATAATTATTTTGATTTAAATTTTGCTAACTTAATATGAATTGAAAGAAAATAATAATTAATTCTATTAATATTTTGATTATAATATAATATTAAAATTATCAAAAAACAAACTAATTGGTCTGCGAATAGGTAAATGTCCTCTGTTTGAACGTGCTTCCTTAATAAAAATGTTAAAAGTGTTAAAATTTGAATAATAGGATATCAGGAACAACAGTTGGAAGCATTCAACAGATTCACATGGACACCAAAGTCGTAGCGCGTAGTCCATCCCACCACGTGACGGCGGGTGTCCACTGTGTCCAACTTGGTGCTACGGGCTACGACTGCTACGACTGCTACGAGACACTACGACTCATTATTTAGGACGTAGGTACACGGGTAATGATAACATGAACAACTGGACCACTGTTTTCTTAAATATTATATTAATATCGAACACTAGAACTAGATTATCATTTCCGCAGTTGTTACGTGTTATTTTGAACCGAATTCAAAAAGAAGGAGTTCATAAATTCGAGTGCAGAATACTTGCGAGTAGTTATGTGAGAGATCGAGCATTACCACACCGATAACATAACTAAAAATAAAAGTGTTTAAAACGGTAAATGAAGCAAAAGCCTTTAAATAGTTTCCCTTGTTATTTGCCTCAGTCGGGAATCGAATAGACAAGAATGCAATTTTGTCATCGAGTAATCTAAACACAGACGGAGCAGGGGAAGCAAGGGGGGGAGGGTCTAGGTAATATTATATCTTAATTTAAATATTGACTCCGTTATTAATCTACGTCCATACAATTAATTTATTCTACTTACTCTAAATTAAAAAGTTAGTGAGATCATAAACTATAATTATTTAAGCTCACTTTAATTTAGTCATTAGAGAATGAAAAGAAAAATCACAGAACGAATTATAATTATTAAAGATCAAGGCGCTTGGCTAAAAATGCCAAACTTACATGACGAACATTCTAATTCAATCATGATTTAGGATTTTTGCATCCAAATTCGTGTTTGTATAATGAAGTTAGTGGTTAAACCTTTAGCGAAAAGAAGACAAATCCCGCTCAACTCCTGTCAAGCAATCTGGTTCATGAGTTGGAGTTCTTAACCAAATGAATTACACATGCCATACCTGTGCACCCCGAGGTACACCTAGGCAGCAACAGTCGGTACACAATCTGCCGGTCAAGTAAACCAACACTTTCTAAATAAGACACACCTTCCTACACAAACAACAACTCGATATATTCTGCACAGATCCTGCTTTATAGATAACTTTAATGTCAAGTTAATCGTGTCCTGTTTTGGAGCAATTAGCTTTAAATCATAACATCACGACTGTAATCCCTGAATAATACCCACATTTCGCGAGAAATCTTGAAGTCTCATGTGATAGGGAGCATACCTATTGCCATCAACCGGGCACAAATCCAGACTACTACTGGTTAATTTCTGTACAAAACCAAATAACACGAATCGAACCTAGGACCTCAAGCCCTGCAGATAGCTCACGCGAACGCTAAACCAACGTAGGACTACTTTTTTATCAAAAGGATAATAATATCATGTTATCATGTTCTGAATAGCCGGCTCGATGGCGCGTGGAGTAGACAGCAATAGATGGCGTGATGCCATGTTCCCGGGAGCGTGAAGGTGCAGGGTGTACCTGTAGGGCACGTCCGCCGCCAGGAACACGTAGTTGGTGGCGTAGAAGGCCGCCACGTACACCGTGAGCGCCAGCAGCACGTAGTTGGACAGGTGGAAGCGGCTGCCCTGGCCCAGCTCCTTCATCAGGCGCTCCGTGTCCACGCCCGCGCTGCCTCCGAATGACTCCTTCTCTTCCATCACTGTCTCCGGTTTTGACATCACAAACAATTATGAACTGAATTCTTTAGTCACTAAAAGTTATTAAGCGCGTAATGTTTAGTTTTGTGCGGCTTTATAGTGCGGGAGTAGCGTGCGCGCGCGCCGCCGGTGGTTCGCGGTATGACAACCCCGGCGCAGACACCGTGCCGCCATATATTCACGCCGCCGCCGGCACCGACACTGCCCACCAACGCATGTTTACATATTTTGCGCTAAAACCTTCCTTAGATGCGCTTGCTGTGTTCCACTAGATACTGATTGTCTAGGAAAATATTGGGGATAAATGTTAGCAGTACACCTACTCAGACCTCCAAACAACAATTGTCTAGCAACAGTCGCGAGGTCAATGTTCAGTGACAACTACGCTTTGTAGAAGTCAACAACAGTCTACGTATTGTAACGGCCATCGGGGTTTAATCGATATAATCACGTCTAAGTGATCTAAGTCTTGTCAGGCTTATGAAAAATCTAATCTACGATTAACTATTTTACTTCAATAACAACAGAAGCAGCTCACTGCGGATGCCGCTGAGCATTCTCTACACCGGAGAGGCAGTCAACGCGACGATAGTACATTGTTATACCTTTTCCTGGCATAAATCCCCTTGTATCATCGTCTTTTGGTTGTGGTCGTATATGTACGATGATAAGCTTAATCAAGCGTAAGTCAATTATCTGTTCTGTGACTTAGGTTAAGTCATAGGTAATATCAGGTAAGTCATAAGTTGTCCTCTGGCACTGCTACATAATAATATCGGTGCTTTACACTACGTATCTCTTTCTGTTAGGCTGATCGCAGCCGGACACTTACAACCAAAGTCAAACTAAAAGGCGTCGTCAAAGTTTTTATTTGCAAAACATAGGTGTAAAAGGTGTAAATATAAAGTTTAAAGATCTCTATATTTTGCCTCTACTGCGTCAGTCAAAACCCCACAAATAACCTCTAGATCTAACCTAAAGATTATGACCCTAACGGCCCAGCTTGTAATAGCATGTGCTCGTCAAAACGCATCGTATGACCCCAAACAAGGTAAATGCCGTACACCGTTGATGAGTTCTTCTGCTGGGTTGGGTATCCTGCATGATCCTGGTGATCCCTGCGCATCAGGTCAAGTTTATCATACTTTTGTAATATCATTGACAAGTGACAGGATTTCCAATTTCGAATCGAGCAGACCTGTGGAAGTTGGTTGTATCTCTTCATCAACTAGAAAAGAGGTAATGATTTTCAAAGGTCTGAGTAGATTTTCTTGAAACATTGCACAGAACACTCTTGATTATGACTCACGACAAACGAGAAAAACTTAATCAAAATCGGCTCATCCCTTCAGGAGCTATAATGATGTCAGATACACAGATACGCACAACAAACTTATAACTAAAAATATAAGTAACTATAATTTTGACATGATTAATGGTGATTTTGACATTATTGTTAATGATTTTGACACTTTTATTAATTGTTTTGACATTATTAGTACTTAAATATTACAAAAAAATTTCAAAAATAATTATGTACTAACACTAGTGTTTAAGTTGACTATGTATGATTGTATGATCGGTTAAAGAAATGATTTGATGTTTTATTTTATGATTATCTCTCTTTTTCGTCGGGAGTTAAAAATCTACAGCCATATTATGACACTCCAGTTCTAAGCCTCGCTAGAACGAGTCAATGGTTCGATCGTCACAATCCTACGGCATTCTGACTCATAAGAATGTGCACGTTGGTTGAATCTCGTTAGTTGCCGTATGCAGATGAACTCGACATCAAGGAAGCTGTCTTGATTCTTTTCGAATTACAAGAAGAAACCACATCTCAGTCAAGTAAGAATGAGAGTAGCGACAGGCTACAGCAATGCTCTTCAAGCACACCGCTACTTAGATCATATATCTATGTAATTAAAAAAAACGTATAGCGCCGTCTTCATGCGGGATGATGATGTCATGATAGTCTTTGTCTACGTACACTGTCACAGTTGATGATGCTCGCTATCCTGCCTGTCGCGGTCGCCCTTACACATACATTGCATGCAGGCCAATCGCTGGAAGAGAGAGCGACCTTCAGTTCGACACATTTTAGCCACGTTAATAACATAGCTGAACTTGTAATTATGTAGTATTATAATCAGACACCGAACGAGAACATTGTTGAAAGTAACTTAATGACTAAGTTCAATAGAGCCTTAATCGATTCGAGCACTCGACATAATGGTAGCCGCGGGACATGCGGTCACACGCGCAGGAATCTACTGCGACTGCGAAATACTAGCAACAGACTGCTAATTAATTTGTAGCAGCAACAAACGTGAGTATTTCAATAATATAATATCAATGTGTATGTGTTGATACGCACAGTTTGTGTCCATTCCTATATTTTAGTTTATTTACATTTCCACCATTAAGCATACTTCGTGCTAGAAACTTTCGTCTATCGCTCATCGCTAGTATTTGGGGTATACAAACATTTAATATCTAGCGGCGAGTATGTCGCTTAACGTTTGTGACCAGTAATGTACTGTACCTAATCAACTGCATGTAATGAAGATGATCATCATACATTGATGGGAACAGTTACAAGAAAGGATCTCAAAGACCTTAGACGAAAACCAACCTAGAGAGGAAGCAGGATTCAGATCGGGCTTCTCTACAAACGGCCACATTTTTACGATAACACAGATTATCGAGAAGTACAATGAACACAATAAAGAGCGCTGCGTGGTCTTTGTAGACTACTCTAAGGCGTTTGACTCGATCTCCCATGAATCTCTATGGTGCTCTCTTTGTGAACAAGGAGTCCACACAAAGTACATAATATTTTTAAAAGAAATTTACAAGAACAGCAGACCCATAATTAAACTGAAGAAAAAGGGAGAGCCATTTTACATTCAAAAGGAAGTCAGGCAGGGTGATCCCATCTCACCAAATCAATTTTACACCGTTTTGGAGCATGTCTTCAAACAACTAAACTGGTGCGATGTCGGTATCAAAATAAGCGTTGAGTTTCTCAACCATCTCCGCTTTGCAGATGACATTGATCTGTTAAGTGAAACACATGCAGATCTTGAGCACCTGCTGAAGTCTCTCGATGAGGAGATTCGAAAATGTGGTCTTCACTTCAACACTGAAAAAACATGCCTGTTAACCAACAGCATAAGAGTACCTCCGACGGCACAAGACGATCAATCGCATACTTAATTGACAACCGTGTTTATCTTGGGCAAAGCATTTCATTTAAGAGACCGAGAGAAAAAAAGGAGAATAAACTGTGTATGGAGAAGATATTGGTCGTTGAAAGAAGTATTTAATAATGAATTAATAGGTAATAAGACGGTAGACCAGTTTGCCAAGATGGCATCAACCGACGGTGAAATGTATTCTTGTGTGCCGTGTTATACCGAGTTTTGTTTTTAAAAAATGTGTTAAATGTGTTGTGATAAATGGCAAAAATATTTTAATCAAAGCAGTAAAGGTATATGGTACGCCACTATACAACGAAGCGTGTCTAAAAGAACGTGGATAGCGGTGCCAATATGGGAAGGCAGACGATCATTACAGCTCTTCGACTTGTTCCGGACATATACTCTTAAATAAATTCGCATTCTTAATGGGTAAAGTTAAGTTATCAAATTTTGTAGACTGCAACTTGATTGAGGATGTTTACCAGATTACCAAGGAGTTTGTTTGGAACGAGCCGGAGAGACGAGAGCTGTTGTGTTTGATACATATCTGCGAGACTAGGGTGTGAAACAGAGTCCTGGCTTCCCCTGCTTCGGAAGCAGCCAAGATGTTGTACAGGCTCGTAAGTAGTGGCATTAACAGCAGAAGTAGTTTAAGTGATTTTGAATATTGTTTGGTACTATAAGTTGATTTGTAACAATGAGGGTGACATAATCTGTCTATATTAAAACCCTCTCAAAACAAATAAAGAATAAAAGATTAGAGATAAATAATAATAATCTTTATTCAGAATCCTAGAAGGTAAAATATACAATATAAGTCTAAAACTAACAATCTAGGTATAATAATGTATGATGCCTGTACTAGGATAATCCTGTTTCACAGGCTGCAGGAGCTCTAACAATATTAGTAGGACAGTAGTTTTTTTGTTTAATATTCAAAATTACATAATACAAACTTATTTTCTTTAACTTAAACTTAGAGAACATTAATTAACACATTCTCTGCGATATAAGGTCTAAATCCCCGATGCATGTGCTCTCACTCCGTGCGGAGGAGAGAAACGCTATACTTACCCTGGTGCGACGTCCGTAGCATGAGTATCTCGGGTCTACCATTTATAGCAAAACCTTTTATGTCATGATATTATTTTGCATAACAGCGGATAGCATAAACTTCATTTCGCAGAAAATCGTTTGGCAAACACTAATTTATCATACATTCAAAACTCATAATTTTATAAGTCAGAATCATCTTTAGGCATATATTTCATATCGATAGTCATTAAAAGGCAGAAGGTTATAGTTAAAATAATCTTTTAGTAAAAATTTCATATCTTAATATATAAAAGCGAAAAGTCACTCACTCACTCATCACGAAATATCGAAAACCGCTTCTTAATATATAAAAGCGAAAAGTCACTCACTCACTCATCACGAAATATCGAAAACCGCTTGACGTATAAAGATGAAATTTGGCAGGGAGGTAGTTTATAGGTAGTAGACGTCCGCTAAGAACGGATTTTGCGACAGGGCCGGATTAAGGGGGTCTAAGGGCTCTCGCAAGTTTGTATGATACTCCTACATTTTTGGTGCTACAATCTTGAAATTTGGCCGGGAGGTAGTTAATAGTTAGTAGACGTTCGCTAAGAACGGATTTTGCTATAGGGCCGGATTAAGGGGTCTAAGGGCCCTCGGAAGTTTGTATGAAAGTCCTTCTTTTTTTGTGCTACAAAGTTAGAATTTGGTCGGGAGATAGTTTATATTTAGTAGACGTTCGCTAAGAACGGATTTTGCGACAGGGCCGGATTAAGGGGGTCTAAGGGCTCTCGCAAGTTTGTATGAAACTCCTACATTTTTGGTGCTACAATCTTGAAATTTGGCCGGGAGGTAGTTAATAGTTAGTAGACGTTCGCTAAGAACGGATTTTGCTATAGGGCCGGATTAAGGGGGTCTAAGGGGTCTCGCAAGTTTGTATGAAAGTCCTTCTTTTTTTGTGCTACAAACTTAGAATTTGGTCGGGAGGTAGTTAATAGTTAGGAGACGTTCGCTAAGAACGGATTTTGCGATAGGACCTGATTAAGGAGGTCTAAGGGCTCTCGCGAGTTTCTGTACAAATTATTCTTTTTAAATGAATTCTACGCAATCAAGCACAGATTACCGTATTTATACTAAACTACGCCTTTTGATAAATCTCACGTGAGATTAGGAGGGGAGGAGGGGTCAAGCCAAATCACACGACATTTCACCAAAGGGGGTAGGGGGTCGAAAAATCGCAAAAAAATACCCTCACGTAATTAATGGACGCCCCCGAACACAAGCATCTGCTTGCTTAAAAGGTGATCTCCAAATCATGTGTGTGATAACTTCATGTAATTAATGAAAAAAAAAAAATTAACACTGCCCGAACCGGGAATCGATCCCAGGTGCTTATTAGTCGCGCTTGCGACCACTCGACTACCGAGGCAGTCTCAGATATACACACCAAAATTTCAACGCGAACGAAGTCGCGGGCAACAGCTAGTCCATAATAATTGAAAGACTCATCTATCACATTACAGAAAATTCATGGTTAGAATCATTTTGTATTTCTTACCTGTAAGAAGGATGCAAAAAAGCCTACACCATGCATGTCGCATGCAAGCAAGCATGCAGCATGCAAGCAAGCATACAACATGCTGCTGGCATGATTTCTATCACGGTTCCGGCGCTGCGTGGCTCCAGCAGTCTCATACGAGCTTATCGTCGCAGATGGATTGACGCTCACCTCAGCAGCTTCAGCCACGGTGGCGAGCGTTAAAACCACCTGCCCCTCAGTTCGCAAGCCGCCTCGCCTCTCCGCGCCTACGCGGGCTTAAATTACACTCTAGGAGTAGGGCAAACAAGACTACGAGGAGTCGGTTTTGCCACTAACTTTTGTAGCACAACATATTGATTTTTTAAGACAATATTTTAATTCAAGGTTAAAAATGCTGATTTATAGAAAGAGCAATATGCCTAATAAAATTATTCCAAATGAAATTCTGCCATCTTCATAGTATGTCAAGTGAAATTGTACCAAATAATCGTCTCTGTAAACAAACGTTATACGTTTAAAGAGACAAGTATAGTTTTGAGTTTAGGACCTAAAGGCAACTCGGTAAGGTAATGAAACTGTACTCATGTTTTCGCCCTGATAACGCACTAATTGATATTTTTTTCTATTCCTTGCGGAGAAAGGGTCGAAAGGTAAGGTCATTCTGCCCCCTCCCGCACTGATCTAGGTTATTGCATTGTTTACTTGCGATTAGTGTTGTGAAGTAATTAGCCGGAACGCACGTACATACATTACGATAGTGCATAATTCTGAACACTTGAATGAATGTGTATGTAATGACTCGGGTAAAATTTTTATTTTTGTTTTGCTGTGGTTTGATTTCTTTTATTTTCATTTACATTTTTAAATATTCCTACACAAAATAATATAAAAAACATTAAAAAATACAAAAAAATTTAGTCCCGGTGGACTACAATTTTTTGTCGGGGCAGGGTCCAAGCTACCGGTGGTTAGGGCTCCAGAGATAGGAACCTCCTCACAATGCGAGCCGTATCGAGGAGTACTGCCTTCTGAATCAGGCCCTTGATCCAACCGCCCAAGAAGACCCTCGAAAGATGGTCATCGAGGCTCTTGGCCATAAGGCCATTGGCCGTCACGACAATCGGCAGAATGATAGCCGAGTTCACATTCCACATGTCGACAACCTCGTGTGCCAAGTCAAGATATTTTAGGTTCTCGTCATGCGGGATGGTAACATCGACTATCATTACGCGGCACGCTGATCGGTCTATCACCACTATGTCAGGCTTATTGGCGACAATAGTCCTGTCAGTAATGATAGACCGATCCCAGTACAGCGTGCGTGACATGGTCTTTCTCGAGAACTGGGTCGGGCACATACTTGTAGTACGGTACCTCAGATTCCACAAGTTTATATTTCAAGGCAAGTTGCTGGTGAATAATTCTGGCTACTTGGTTGTGCCTGTGGAAGTACTCGCCGTTAGCGTTAGACGAGAACAACCGGAAATAATATGTCTAATGGGCTCACCCGGACGGTGACATGCACGACACACGTCAACCGTCCCATCCTTCATAATATATTTCCGGTAGTTGTTAGTCAACATAACTTCGACCATAATCGCACAGAGAAAACCTTCAGTTTCTCCAACCGGAAGAGGTCACCGAAACGTAGCCAGGACACGGACGCTAGAAAATCTACATCAGGCCCATGAAGAGCCCGGTAGAACTGTCCGTGAAGCTCCTTGCCTTGCCATACTTCCTTGCGGTCATCGGTAATAAGTACTACAGGTTTGCGCCAGTTCTCTTTGCCTTGTCCACTGCAATCACATCTCGATGCATACCCACCTCAGATTTTAAAAAATATTCTCTGAGACTGCACACCTCGCGGTTGTGGAGGGTCTTCGCGTATAAAATGCCTCGACCCCCGCACTTCTGCGGGATGTACAGCCTCATCACCGATGATCGTGGGTGATGCATCCGATTTGCGGTCAGCAGTGTACGAACTCTCCTATCCAGGGCATCGAGTTCGCTCTGAGTCCATTTGAGTATGCCGAAAGAGTACATTAAAACCGGCATGACCCAACCGTTGAAGGCGCGCACCTATTTTCCGCCTGAAAGAAGGCTATTTAGTACCTTCTTCAGGCGACCGAAGAAGCGCTCCCTCAACGATTTTGCTTCATGTCAGTTACGTTAATGCCTAACGCTTCCGACATACCCAAATACTTATAGCTTTCGGATGAGGAGAGGGATCTCACATGTATAGAATCGAATCGAGAGCTGTAATTTCTTATTATTATTACTATCTATGGTATAAGGAGTTAATCCTGACATATTAAAACCTAAAAGTTACTATGAAGTTATAAAATGTTCTGAGATGTCAGCTGTCAGGACTAACTTCCTATCTTATCTGCTATCTACGAAGCTGCAGGTTCCGGGTTCGAATGTATTTGTGTCATGAGCACAAATATATGCCTGTGAGCCATGAATGTTTTATATGCAGGTATATTAGTATTTATCCATCTATATATGTACATACGGGGTGTAAATAGACCCTTCACCAAGCCGTCAACCAAGCATTCTGTACATCAAACTAAGTAACTTAAAGCAAAAATTTTTGCTGGGATACGAAATTTTTTTTTGGGTACACATTTTACGGTAAAACTCAATATAATGCGCTCAAAACTTATTGCTGATGGATGCTTTGAATAGTAAACGGCCCATGGAGGTAATTGGAGTAAAGTTAGAACCTTAAAAAGCAGTATTTAAAAAAAACTTGTGAAAAAATTGGAACTTTGACCCCCAATATCTCCGTAACTAGAAGGTTCCCAGGTATGGTCCAGAACAAAAAAATGATCACAATGACGAGGAGAACAAGTGCCTTTCGGCTTCGTTAAGGGTCTTTTTACACCCTTTATATCATCATCTGGCTATCTCAACACAAGCCTTATTGTGCTTACTGTGGGACTAGATCGATTTATTATTGGTTTAGATTTAATTCAAATAACTTGGGTATTGCATATTGCATAATAACATACACTATTACTTGTAGAATGCAATCTGTCTAAAATCACATTATTCTTTCAGATCACGATGTTGTCCTGAAGCAGAAACACACCTTCCAGAAATACTGCGACAAAAGGAGAATGTGTGCTGGATGCATATGTCTCTTGAATAGATGCAGGATCCGGGCCGCGGGCGAGGCGAAAGCTATGACAGCTAACTCGTCTACTAGCGATGTTGATAAGTAGGTATCCAAAATTCAAAGGTTTCGCATAGTTATAGTCATTTATATCCATCGATACGTTACTAGGTCTAAGAGCCCCATAACGCAGGGGCGGAGAGTTTAAGTAACAGGCCAATCGGTCTTCTAACGCACCGAATGAAAAAACGCTAGTTTCGGTCCCGCAGCGAACGTGTTACGAGTGTAAAGGTATGCATAGTATGTGTTCACGAATGACACCTTGACAAACAGGATGGAAGAGGGAAACATTTCGGATTGTAACACGTGAACAAGGACAGGCAGAAGCAGATCTTTACATAAGTAGACTGAGTAGACTCACCTTAGATAACTACTTTTAAAATTAAATGCGGTAACATAATAATGTATCTTCAAGCAATACACTTCTCTAATTGCTGCTATTAGTGCAGTGGTAGGTACCTACATCTCAGTACTCGCGAGTACTAGCATGGACTAGCGACATATCGCTAGGTCTACGTTGTAGTTCTGTTATCGATGACGTATGTAGTTATTTCTCTATAAAGAAATACCAATTTCATTATAACGCGCCTTTTTATTATGTCTGAGCAAAAATCAGTTTGTCTATAGCTGACCAAGTAACTATTACGTCCTTACGTTACCTATCGATTCCGAAAAAAATACTGATTCTGTAAGCTACTAAATGTAACTGGAGTTTCAATTCAAGAGTTGACCTGGTGGACGCTACTAAATTGTATTGTTAGCATACAACAATGATCCACAGTGTGTCCTACAACAATAGACACTGTTGAACAACTTGTTCGGCATTAGCCACGACTCCACGAGTCGACTCGCATGACCACACCACACACCGCACACCACGCACCACACAGCACGGTAGCCAACGCGTTCGCTCCGGTTCGGGGGACATTTACATTCTTCTTGTTCGAAATAAAGTGTGAACTTGTCATCTTACCAGTAGAAACATGAGGCCCTGTTCGTAATTCAGTAACCGTGACCGGCTAATACCAGCCATTGTCTAAACTATACCTAATTCTAAGCAATTTTTATTTGAGGACGGGCCTGACGACAAGTTTAGAAGAATCGGTACGAAGCCGCTTCGACCGATATCTACATCAGGCGAGTGATACACGTATGACGTATCCCACAGTACACTACTAGAGAGTAGAGACAGGGTACGCATACTGACTACAACGGAAGTATCTTATCAAATCACTTTTGCATGATATCTTGTTCTGAGAGTATACCTCGATATTGACGGTGGTCCTTGCGATGATACTTGGGTATTAATTAAAAGAATATTTTGTTCGAGTGCACATTGTGAGAGCAGTTCGCACTATCTCGTGACGTCACCAGCGTCACAATTGCCAGCTATTGTACTAATGCGGGCTCCGCCGGCGACCGGCGACCTGCGCACGCGGCGCCTGCGACATAATTATAATGTACCATTCTAATCATGTTCGGCTATAGAATAGCTAGTACAAAAACGAATTTACATATTTTAAAGTTTTTTATAGTCCTCCTAACCGTTTTCGGTCACGGTGGCCAATCTTAGCGGAGATTAGCCATCGGCGCGGGAGATATATTATGGCGCACAAGTGTGCGCGCAGGCACAGGTGCACTCTCTGTTCCTTAACTCTCATAGTCCGATGGGACGGCATCAATCCCACGTGACCGTAGAGAGATCAAGCGCAGGACAAACGGCTTAACGTGCTTTTGCTTTTAACTTGCGGGCAGTCAAACAAATACAAAAGGAATAATTAGTACTATTATTGTAACTGCTCTGTTATTAAACACATCCTAAAATACGACTACGACAAGACTATTTAAGAATAAGTACCAGTGTCACCAGTAACAAGAAGTGATTCAATGGGAAGACGTTATTATACCAACCCCAGTAGGTTTGCTGAAACTGTTGCTAAAAGCACCTACACAAACATAAAGTTAAGATTGGTTAAGTTTATTCATATTTAATACGCCGCCGGACACTGGGCAGCCGACACTTCACGCTGGAACACTTCTTGATGGTAATAATGTAAAGCACGGAGCTGAGCTTGCAATAACTACAATAAGTAAGTAGCAAAATATGAATAATTATGTAGGTACTCAGTGCATTCCCAGACTACAGACCTTTGTCGTTCCAACGTAACATTTCTATTGGAACTGACATCGTTATAAACAGCTGTCCTTCTGCACTACACTTTGTAGGTTCTCATACTATGTTGCCATACACTTCTGTTAGGAGTACTACTCCACCGTGACCGGCGGCACCATGTGACGCAAATTTTTGCTTTTGTGCTGTTTCAAAACCGGCATTGAATGTACCCTCAAATGTTGCCAAATGACTTATTTTGTGTCGTCTTTTTAAAAGTTATCAAAATAGATAGAACTTAGTGAAGATGCTAGTGCCGTCATCATTTGAAAAAGGTTACAGAATTCATCGCGTTATGATTCCACGGTTAATGTTGAAATAAATGCCCATGTTCCTTACCCATACGACAACATGTTTCCCCAACAAGTTGTTAAAAGGCTGGGCCAATGATGATGATGTTCCTTGCACCGATAATGCACACATTTCGGTCACGTTACTGACCACGTCTCGCGGGGAAACAGCGTTCAGAGACTCATTGACTATTAATCACCTTATCCAAGTAGTGCTAACGAGCTATGCTTTGTGGGTACGTACCTGTAGGGTACCGACGCTGCGAGGAAGATGTAGGTGGTGTGCAGCAGCCCCACCTGCACGGCCACCAGCGCCACGAGCACGTACACGCGCCGGTGGAAGCGACCCGCCTGCCCCAGCTGGAGCAACACGCTCTCTGCGTCCACCTCGCGCGCCCGACTGCGGGCAGCAGGCTGCTCCTCGGCGGCTGCAGTCATGTCCGCGGCGCGTCTGATACTGATAGCGGACAATGTCCCGGGACGGTCACTCGCTCCACCTCCGCACCGCTGCACCGCAACGATCACAACTGATCAATTGGAAAGCAGATACTAGGCCAAGGCCCGCTGTCAATCAAACCTCAGTCGAAATGCAATCGCGAATACGCGCCAACCTCTAGCACTGTGTGGTGCCGACAGCACTCGACGTGAGAGTCCTTACAGCCGGCGCAGCTTTCCTTATTTATGATTATGTTATTATGCAACCACTAGTCTGGAAATCCCAGTGAGAGATTTTTAACTCGACATCGATAGATATGAACTACGGTTAAATACGTAGTTAGCATACTTGTAGCAGGATAAAACAGCTGCCGTAACTAATTTCTGAACATCTGAACAAATATCACACGAATCACGTACATACTCACGTAACATAATCACACTGTCGTGGACGTAGGGAGTTATTTTCCCAGATTTTTTCCTACCAGTTGAAGTGATTTCTCTTCAAGCAGTAGGTACCAATAACGCGTGCCTGCTGCACACGGTGAGGCACTAGCTGCGGCACTGCATATTGTCACGTGCCAATATGTGATGCGCCTGAAGTCAGGAGTTCAACACATACGTCTGAGACGATCGATCCAGTTCGGCAGCAGACGCTTTTATTTATAGCTACTTAATGTTATAAACAACAAGTAAAGTTTGGATGTAGGGGATTTGATTGAGAACGCTCGGCCACCGTGTTGTTATGAGTAGTGCACTGAGCTATTGATGAAGCGCCCGGGGACACGGACGTACGGACAGACGGGGTGTAAAGTAACGATGCTGTGTATCTGTTTCAAATGCACTTTTCTGTAGCTTGGTCTCAAGACTGGCAAAGTGACTGCCTTTGGGACTCCAAAAATAAAGGCGGCGAGGATTACTATATCTGCAACTACTTTATCAAAACAACTTTGCGTAGCCACCGCCGCGCTTTGTAGAGGCGTGAAAGTCCGTGTCAAGACTGTCAAGCCACCGATCCCGACTTGCCGGACACGCTTCAGTACTGCAGCCGCACACGGGACGCCCCTCATTGTGGTCAGTGCAGGATGCTCTGCGTCCGTACACTGATGCCACCAGATACTATTTACAAATTACATAATTCTGCGGATTGTCAGATTATCAGGTCATACTTTCGTAAAAAGTTCAGTAAGCGTGTAGTCTAGACGTAATCAACTATTCGTTATGAATATTTTGATTGTCAGCTCCATGCTTAAAATTCAAACCAATTTGAGATATAACATTAACACTTATTATTAATGTAGTTTTATAATCGTAGTAAATTAGTGCACATACAGCGTACAGTCACCAGCACATCAAGTTAAAACAAACTGTCAAATTTCTCCAAGTGATTTTTTAAACCATAAAATGTTGACGGTTAAGTTCAAAATCAAATGAGAAAATTTGATAGTTTTTGTTAACTTGATGTGCTGGTTACATAATGAAATGCACTGTCGTGGAGAATCAGTTCATCGCCCGCACTGTGCCCTGTGCACTGTACAGTGTCGTTAATGACGGCGTGCACACGCATGGCGTCGCACCCGTATTGCTACTGCTGTGATATTTTCCTCAAACATTCTAAACTACTTAGTTAAGCAATTTTGATCAGGTTGTTGACTTGTTGTTGTTGCTAATTACAAGACATGCACAGATGTACGCGTGAATACAGCTAGAACCTACAACAGCTAACGACGTATTTAAACTTAATAACGGTCGTTATTTTTTTTATTTGTAGAAGATCATAAGTGCAATTTCCTTACTACCTACTGATAAGCTAATCATTTCAGAGCTGTGCCTCATCTCGTCGTATCTCCGGCCAGGGCGCGTGCTTCCTCAAGGCACTGTATTGGGGCCACTGTCACTTCGCTCGTATTCGCGACCTTAGCGTCATGGCTACTTATTATGGACAACCTTCAGTGTTATGTATAACATAATTACCTATTTAGTGTAACAATAACACAACGCGATCAAGTAGAACCACTCGCTGTAAAGTGTCCTAATCTTTAATTAAACATTGTCGACCATGATTGTCTGATTGCTCAAAGCAATCGCCGCAGAGATTGCTGAGATTTTATCATTGTTCTAGGGTTTGTTTAAACTAACCACAGTGCAAATTATATGAGTAGGTAAATTACAGCCATAAACAGGTGTAAAAAGACAAATGTTAAATTAAATGAATCTGTGTCAAGATAATCTTTATCTGAACCGGAACACCTTTCAAAATAACGACGGCATACAAATAAATAAAACCACACACTGTTGAGTTAATTAAAATGTTCACTTTATTGTTAATTGTCTTAGAATACTATCTTAAGATAATGATAAGTGTGTAGGTCATTGTGGCCGGCACCAATGATACAATGATACAATCTACTAATACTATACACTACACGACGTGGTCATGGATTTTAAAGTCTAAACGATGTTCGACCATTACATTATACTAACGTGTACATGAGGCTACCAGCCTTTCATGCACCCCATTACCTTCGGTTAAACCTTATCGTAAGATGGGAAGAGAGAAAGAAGAGATTTGTACTTTTATGTGAAACCTGAAGCCGTGTCATACAACAGCTCCTTGAGATCATTGTACTGAATGAGTCGTTACTCTGTGAGCATTGCTGTCACGTTCATAACTGCAAGCAGTTCCGAGGAGACAGCCACCTGCTAGTTTACTTTCACCATATCTCCATATTATGGAAAAACCGGATATAATAGCAAATATGGTTTTGGAAATAGTTTGATCAATAAAAACTACAAGTTTACCGTCCAAAATAATGAACTCCTCACTTAAGATTTTTATAATGATAACGCTGCATATCTCGTGAAAGCTTTCAGCTTGTCACATGCAAGCTAATGCATTCATTTTAAATTTTTAAAAAATGTACACAGTGGCTTAGCCGATATCACTATGCAATGTATTTTATAAGGCTATATTTAACTGTAAATCAAAAAATCTTCCTTGTTATACCAATCCTAATCAAAAATACTGATTGCACACCAAAACAGTTACTGATTGCACAACAAAATATTATTATTTTAGCAACAATTTGAGTTCGTGACGCATCGCTATTAATTGAAAAGCGGAGCTTTTTTATGAACCGATATATAATAATAACTAGCGTACAATAAGCTTTGTAATTCATTTTTATTAAAATAATGCTTCTATTTTTTTAACGCATAATAAGACAATTTATTTAAGTGAAACCGAGTCGCTGCGCGCGGGGGGCTCCTATTTCTGTCTGCAGGGTTTTAAGTAACCTAACCTAACCGAACGTCGGGGCGCCCCCAAGTCCGCAGCGAGCGAACCTTGTCGCAATGCCCTTTTTACGATGAAAACATGTTGCAAAAATATTTTGTTATATGTGTGAGTATTACGTTTGTATGTCAATAAATGTAATGTCATATAAATTTGCAGTGCAACCAGTATTTTTGATGTAAAAAATATTTAATTGATGTAAATAAATTGACGGGTGATAAGTTGCTAATGTGCTTTTAAAAATAACACAATATGTTTTTAAGAACCTTGTTCCTTTGTTTACTCGTTTACGCTGTTATCAACAGGGAAACGAATCGGAAGGAAATTTGAAAGATGGCTTTTCAAATAACTAGAACACGTTTGTCAAAAGTTGTTCTCGACTGCCTGTTAATGATGACTCAATATTTAAGTAGGCAAAAAATTATTATTCCTAATGTTTTCCGAATTTCTGTTGAATGAATATTTAAGTAAGTGTTGCACGTCACAACCACATGTTACTCAGTAAGTCTTATTTTTTGGACAAGATAAATCAGCAACACCCGTATCCATAGTCACGTTAAAGCAATTACTTGAGTTTAAATAATTACTTATTTATGTAAAACTTTAATGCAATAGATAAGAGTTTAAACGAAGTAAGAACGGTTAAAGAAAACGAAGCTAAGAATTATAACTTGACAGTTCTAACTTCAAGCAATTACTAAACAACAGAATAAAAAACACAAAATAACGTTACTTTCGGAAGTTCGTGACTTTGTTTGTTTCACTGACTGTTTTGAAAACGACTTCCGAAAGTAAAATTATTTTAAACTTTTTTAGTGTTTATTAGAAGTTGTTTTTTTTGCAGAAAGTTTTTTATTTTACCCTTTTTAGTTGTAGTTTACAAATTCATGTCATTAAATTTAAATTTTAAATTTTACATTGTAACTAGATGATTTTTATTTCTTTTTTTATTCAGTAGTACCTACACATACATTTTATTCATTGAAGTTGGTGCCAACATAAACTCATTAGAGTTTTACCGTGTATTAAGAGAACATCATGTCATCAACATAACCCAAAAAGAAAAAATACGTATTAACACGTTCATTGCCAAGCCAAAATGCTGAACTAGATGACTAAAATAAAAATTCATTGATTGTCTTCCGGTGGCCTAAACAAATACAAAAACCCAATACGCTGCGGCCGCTATTTTAAGGCTCGTACACATTGTGAGGCACCATCCCGCGACATCGCGTGAACGCCCATAGCATAACAGGCCACTTCACGCGATGTCGCGTGATGTGGCAACTAACGTGAGGAAAAAACCAAATTAAACAATCGATTTTGATGAAATTTCTATGGGACCAATCGGGAACTATATCCTATCACATAGGAAAATAATTTTTCAAATCGGTTTAGAAATGACGGAGTTATGAGGAAACAAACATAAAAAACACTACCGAATTGAGAACCTCCTCCTTTTTGAAAATTCGCATCTAAAATAATTAGTTTTATAGTTATACTCACGTAATCACTTTGACTTGTTTATAGATACGGGTGTACGTCTTACAGCTACAGTATATTACATTTATTACCTATAGTATATTCTCATGTTCTAGTCTACATTGATTCATTTCTCAGTAGCAGCCACGGAGTCAGGTATTCGCCCCCTATTAAAATAATAATAATACCAGCCTGTTACTGTCCCACTGTTGGGCAAAGGCCTCTTCTCATACAGAGAAGGCACGAGCATTGATCACCACGCTTGCTCAAGACGGGTTGGCGATTTCCGACTTATATTAATTATAAGTCCAGGTTTCCTCACGATGTTTTCCTTCACCGATGTCTGTGATGTCCAAGATAAACTTAGAAAAGTACATATGAATTGAAAAAGTCACATTGGTACTTGCCCGGATTTGAACCCACAACCTCATGCATGAGAGGCGAAGCCTTAACGTCTGGGCCATCACGACCCCCTATTACATGGGACTTAAACATAACTGGCGAAATATGAGTGCACCGTGACGTACACCTCTACCTAACCCTTCGGGGATTACAGGAGTGATGTTATGCTATGTAAATGTTCTTTTAACAAATAAAACAAATTATCTCACAAATACATCGTAATAGCGGAAAAAATATAAGCCGGCCCATACGTTTGAGTCGAGTAGGCCAGGTATTGACATTTGTATGGGGCAACTGCTTAGTTTTCGGATTACGATAGTGGTCCCGTGGAGAACGTGTTTCAGTTTGCTGGTCTGCAGCACACCCTTCACGATGACTGTAGGTACCCTTTCTGTAACACGCTGTGTGGATAGTGGACACATCACACATCCCAAAAGAGTGCTTACACTTTATTTTACTTACCTTACACAGTTTCAATTATTCAATACAATTAGTAATAAGTTGTGGTAAGCATTTGAAAACTTACTATTTGTCATGGCAAAGCTATAAAAGTGCCTTACAATACATACATTCTTGAACAGATTCCTCTAATTCGAACTTACTTAACTCTTAACTGGGATGTTTTAAAAACTTATTTTTAGGTCCCCAATAAGTAGGTAATATGTTAGAGCACCAAACAACACCTTTTGTACCTATTAGTGTTATATTCGAGAAACCTCTAGAACGAGGTGGACGCTCGAATCCCAACTAAAATGCAACTATAAATTTTTAAAACGCAACTTTCAAGTTGAAATTATATTTCAGCTTGAAATTCAAGCCTTTAAAGCTTGGACTCTTGCTTAATATGGTCTCTCTAAAGTAGATGACGCGAACCCATGCAGACTGTTAGCTGATGCATGTGGCACGTCATGAGAACCATACATATTATTAGAACAATCGTAGCTCAACTACATGATGCTAGTGTCGTTCTAGTTGAGACAAAATCAAATGCTTACAACATTACATTATCGAGCGCAGCGGACTAAATGCACCGAACGCTCAAAATGTGCAGAGTGCGTCATGGTTGGCGCGTATGCGTGGCCGTAGTCGGACATGGTTCGGTTGGCGCTAGTGCATGGCTGTAGTCGGACGTGGTTCTGTTGGTGCGTGTGCGTGGCCGTAGTTGGAACTAACGTCGCCATCTTGTTTTTTAATACAAACAGCACCCTCCTGCGCAACGTTATGCAAGCGCCAAAAGAACCATACTGCACATACAGTAGATGAAGCTGACAGAAGCACAGCGTCAGGCGGTGTTGATGAGAGGAGCGGGGGACTCGGGCGGCGGGGGCTCGTCCTGCGCCGACGCGTCCAGATCGGCGAAGGAGTCGGGCAGCCGGCGGTGCAGAGTGTCCGGCACCAGCCGCGTCAGCGCCGCGCTTACCAGCGGCAGCGAGCCGAACAGTAGCGTAGGCAGCCACCACTTGTAAACCGCCTGCCATACAAACGTAATGTACATTTCAAAAAGGGGCTCATTTAACTCAGGCAATCTAACGAGAAAGACATAGGTGTAGCACTCGTTGCGCAAAGTCGCAAAATCGTCCAGCAGGCGTTGCGTCACGTCGTTTCGAGAGCAATCCGCGATGTAGACACACAGCGGTGGCAATACTCACCAGCAGCGGCGTGAGCGGCGCGAGGATGGCGCCGAAGCGGCCGATAGTGGAGCAGAGGGCCAGCAGGCGTCGCGTCGGGAGTGTTCCGCGGTGTAGACACACAGCGGCGGTACTCACCAGCAGCGGCGTGAGCGGCGCGAGGATGGGCCCGAAGCGGCCGATAGTGGAGCAGAGGGCCAGCAGGCGTCGCGTCGGGAGTGTCCCGCGGTGTAGACACACAGCGGCGGTACTCACCAGCAGCGGCGTGAGCGGCGCGAGGATGGGCCCGAAGCGGCTGATAGTGGAGCAGAGGGCCAGCAGGCGTCGCGTCGGGAGTGTTCCGCGGTGTAGACACACAGCGGCGGTACTCACCAGCAGCGGCGTGAGCGGCGCGAGGATGGCCCCGACGCGGCCGAGCGTGGAGCAGGCAGCCAGCAGGCGCTGGCGCGCTCGCGTGGGGAACAGCTCGGCGGTGTAAACGTACAGCGCGTTCAGCGTCATGGTGGCGCCCATCTTGCCGGTCAGGTACAGCCCGGTGCCCCACAAGCCGCTCGCTGAAAAACAAGCAAATGAAATTATCAATAGGTTTACTTGACCATCTGGTAGTACGGTGCAGCCATCTATACAGCCACAATGAACTAAACCGCCATAATCTACATCTCGATTTATTAATTAGCCGAATGCAATTAGACAAAAAATACTGAAAAGGTGGAACGAAGTTTATAGTGGTCGGATTTTCATGGAACTTTTTTTATTGAGTTCCTAGAGGTGTAGAGAAGAAAGTTAAAAAAAAAATTTCGCCGCTCGCAAGTATTTTTTTTTTGGATTTCCTTTATAATATTTTTTTCTTTTATGAATAACTTGAAATTCGATGAATTTATATTGAAGCATAATAGAAAGACCTGTGTGTATCCATTAAACGCCAATTTGGTCTGTTTATTTGTTCAATGTTCATATTTCAAGTTTTTTTTGAAAATATCTTCAATTATTTCTAAGTTACCGAATTTAAGACTGAGATTTCTTTTCGAATTGGTAACAGATACATTTTTACAGATAACTGGACAAGAAAATGTTTAAGAAAACCATATTTATGAGTTTAGTGACTTAAAATTCATTCGCAAAAATCAGAAAATCGTCTATGTTAATGAAGGCATTTTTTTTTCGAAATTTTTTTATGTAACTCAATGTGCAAATTATTTTTCAAAACTTCATTTTAGTAGCTATATAATAAGGTATAATAAGTAGAAAAATATTCAAGGATACTTGTTAAATATACAGTTACTGCTGAGAAAGTAAAACATGACTTAAGGGATCTATCGCTAAGAATTGGGAGCGGTATCGGTACCGGTATTGATATTAAATGAGGCGCAGAGACCCAAGCTTGCAACTAATTCTAAATATAAATTATGAGAAATGGTTACGTTCCAATTACGATAATTTTTGTGAGTTTACCAGCGGCCCCAGTCCACCTTCGTCAGCAATAATCAACATTTATCGAGTACCTCCGAATTTCTTTTTTATTTTGTGTTCTCTGTAGATAGCTGATATAATAAGGATATTTTTAGAATAATATTTACGTTAACCGCCATAGAAACATTTTGAGAAAAATTGCTTTCTTAAACTTTTACATCTTAGACGATTTCCTGATATTTGCGAATGAATTTCTAGTCACTTCCCTCGTAAATATGGATTTCTTGAACATTTTACGTTCAGTTATCCGTGAAAAAGTATAAGTTACCAATGACAAAAGAAATCTTTGTGTTAAAACTCGTTATTTTAGAAATAATTGAAAAAATAGGAAATTTTCATTAAAAAACCTGTAAATATGCATTTCGTCAACAACAATGAACAAGGAAACAGACCAAATTGGCGTTTAATGGATGCATACAGGTCCCACTATAAATCCAGTGAATTTCAAGTTATTCCTATACGAAAAAAAAAATATTCAAAAGAAAATTTTAAAAATTTAAAAAAAAGTCGCGAGCTTCGTATTTTTTTTTTTAACTTTCTTCTCTACAACTCTAGGAACTCAATAAAAAAAACCCCATGAAAATCCGACCACTATAAACTTCGTTCCACCTTAAAGTCTAATTGCAGTCGACTAAATGCTATCCACGCGATCAACATTATATCCGAAAAATTACAAAGTAGTACAGGAACAACATCCTTGTCGCATTAATTTTCTAAAATGTTGTCAAAAATCCCAGTTTTAGCAAGTGTATGAAAAGAATGCAACGTTTGTTCCAGACAAGGTAGTTTTAAAAAAAACTTGGTAGTACACTTCTTGTATACACGCCTTCCTTGTTGCAGATTTTCTTGTTACCGCTATGTGATGTTGGCTGGGTTCTGGTCGATCGATCAGGACCTGCAGGATGACTGAACATTTTATTGCTCTGGACTTTCAGAAAAAGACAGCTAACAATTTAAATCCCCTGAGCTACGCCCTGCTCGCGCAGCGGTCACTAGAAGACGTGTAGAATACGACCTCCAACTTTTATAGATTCTTAGGAAAAAAGTGTTAGAACACTTTTTATAGATAATTGCGTGATCTACGACTTTGACGTTCTATTTTGATAATAACATTTACCAATTACAAGAAAAAAAACATTATTAGGTTGTTTTGGTAGTGATATTAGTAGGTTGATATTTTAGTTGTAATGGAGTACCTAAGACCTGTACCTTCCAATTTTCGGCTCTGATATGCGAAAGTAAATTGAAATGTGTATTTTGACCCGACTAATTGCAACTGTCGCTAAGGCTAGCGTCTATGATATCATTCGAGACAGTTGGTCCGGACGCTATCATTGTGTGTGCACACAGTCTGGGGGCTTATCTTATCAGGTCAACGTTGGTGTCAAGTTGTATCGGCAGGGCTAAAGTCAAGGTGTGAACTTTCGGCCGTTGTGACACGCGACATCAATATCACTGCCTTTGACAATCGCTGAACTGATGAACTATAGACTTGCGCGTGTCGCTGTGATACGGCGCGGCGATACATGTCATAATATTGCTTACAATTATTTATAGCTTAATTGCTTAACACATATTACTCGCATCACATAGGTAGTCTCTTTTTTTTACGTAATAGTATACAAGTTTTTAACGTGACTGCTTCAATTGTACTCTGAGAGAATTCACACGGGCTGCATTTTGTAACATTACTCTTGTTTGTTAAAATAATATCATTATAAGTCTAATTTTTATAAGCTATTATAACTCTACTACACTATAACTACACTATTGTATTAGGTAAGCCTGTGTTGATAGTTGTATGTGTTTTAAATAAATAAATAAAATTAAAAAAAAAACATAGATTCCTCTGATGAACTAGGACGGATCCTGTATCTCGGAAAACCGCGCCATCCCCGAAGTAGACAAATGCAAGTTGTATCTATTCTAGGATATAGGCACCGCATATGTATATGTGTGTGTGTTTGTGTATCTGTGTTGGTGTGTGTGTTTGTGTATTGTTTATTTGTTCGTGTAGTACCGAAAAACAAAATGATTGTTTGTAAAGCGTCTACTAACTTTGATTGTTTAGCAGGTCTTCAGGTTTCCTCATAAGAAAGACTAAGGAGATAGGCGGTTTATAAAAGTATAACGTTAAATGTTTTTATTCCATGACTCCAGAGTGGGTTTGACCCTGAAGAGAATAAATACGAGCTTCGAGTTATATTTGTGCTAACTCATGGATGTGCAGAGCGCATGAGTATCCTTCTATGCGAAATCTAGAGGATGTTATCTGATCTGTGACTCGCATACACTTACTTAATTGATTGGTCGTAAACATCCATTATATTTAACGAATTCATGCTTACCTCATAACAAGACCGGTAGGTAGAGGTACCTCCGCACATAAACACGACAATTATATTAATCAGGCGCGAACATACATTCCTGAGTAAGCGATTAGTTTATCATCATCATGTTTACTGTGCTCGTGGTACATTTAATTATACAAAATTTATTTAAACAATGCGCATCAGATATAGCTTTTTAACATAATATCAGACATTTTTACATATATGTTTCATATACTTTCATATGAAATATATCAGAAACTTCAGTTATTGTTCATGTGTGTACAATTAGGTAGTTTCGAAGATCAACAAAGTGAAAAATAAACTCATTAATGAACCGATTCAACGATGTCGGTGTGAACTCTCGCTCCGAATGCTAGAACAATCAAATGCGCTGGTCACCTTGCGGCAGGCACGAGGTGGCGATGAGCGCGGCGGCGGTGAGCAGCAGCGCGGCCGTGAGCAGCGGACGGCGGCCCACGCGGTCCAGCAGCAGCGTGTTGGCCAGCAGCGCCGGCAGCTCGGCCGCCGCCACCAGCGCATAGTTGGCATGCGCCGAGCCCGCCAGCGCGTGCGCCTGCACGGCCAGCCCGTAGAACACGAACACCGCCGACATCCACCACACGAAGCACACGCCCAGCCGCCGCCGCAGCACGCTGTACCTGCAACCACGCCGCCATGAGCATTACTCCTGCTGCGCATCTTTTAACCGCTGGTGACAATCTCAGGAAAGCTCTGTTGGTATTTTTTTTTTATTGTCTGTGGAAATTGTATTGATTGGATAAGATGGTCGCTTTAGTTCCGATTAAAGCCACGCGCCAAAGGTTTAACAGCGCTGTGGCGTGTGCGGCTGTACGCATGAGTCGCATAGCATAACATCATTATGCTGGGAGAGTATTTTCCCAAATGACTTCTTTTTGTTTTGTTCTTATTTTAAAAAAGCCGGATAAAAATAAATATTTTTATAGAGGTTCCCATACAATTCTCAAGAAACTATAACTCGAATACTGTCACGAATTGCGGAACATACATACACGGATACCCATTCCTCATGCACGGATACCCCTGTGTATGAGGAATCTATTTTTTTATAACCTTATACCTATTGTGTGTATTGGTCCAAATAAAAAATTATAAAATGTATATATAGTATGAAAGTGAAGCAATAACAAACCTACGATTTCTAGTACTTTCCTGAACCATCAGAGAATGTCAATGTGAATCGTAATGATGCGGTCTACACTCTACATACTGGACATGAGCCAGTACTGACTCACCGTGTGAGACTACTACGGGAAATAACTTTATTTGTTAACAACATGATTATCCACAATATTATTTATTCATTACAAATACCTTCCCGCGGCAATCAGTGACTAATTAATAACTCAACGAGGACCCGGACTCGTGGCGTAGCTAAGTGGCTTAACTGCGCAAATCTAACAAGAACATCAAACAACACATTTATGATATTTGTTGAAGTGGTTAACAAACCTAATTCTAATCACAAGTTCTCCTCGGGAGGCTCAGAGGGGCTAGAGGCTAAACTAATCGCGATCGTCGTCAAGGCGACTCCCAACAGGGTTAACATATTAACCTTTTAGGGCCGCTTATGTCCATCCCATACAATTGTGCAATTGTGCAATGATATCGCTGATGCGCTGCATCGCTGATGGAATGTAATGTTATCTCTCTCCCTCGCCCTCTGGATGACAACTGTATATGGGACTTACCGGCTCCTATTATAGCTCAGAACCATCCAGGTGCCGTCATATATTTAAAACATCAAAATCGGTCAAGCCTTTTAGGAGAAGAATGACGATCACACGCACACCTGTATTTTATGTATAGTAAATAATTATAGAAGATGAAATTATTGACACAGTGTAACTCACTTGACGAGCGCAGCGAACAGCCCCTCGTCAATGTTGGACTCTGCGCTGGCTCCGATCTGCTCCTTCTCCAGCAGCATCTTCTCAAGCACGTCGGGGGGCAGGCGCACACCGTTGCAGCGCGCGGCCTGAGTGATGACGCGCGCCGCCTCGCCGTGCCGGCCGCGCGACGTCAGCCAGCGCACGCTCTCGGGCAGCAGCCAGGGGTACAGCAGCAGCAGCAGCGACGGCGGGTAGGCCACGCGCGCCCACATGCGCCAGTAGCCCGCCAGGTAGTCCACCAGCGCCAGCGATGCCGCGCCCAGTGATAGCGGGATGCCCAGCACCAGGCTGGCCAGGATGCGGTGCTCCACGCCCAGCCATTCTATCACTGGAAAAAAAAGAAAGAAAAGATATGATCCACCCTATTGAAGCATCACAGGGGTGCTACGTTAACGTAGGACCTTCAGGACATTATGAAGATCATTACTAAGTTCATCGAATTCGTTTAGAACTCCAGTTACTATATCATATTTTGATATGCATGCAGCATGGGATCACTAAGTTTTAGCCAGTACAGTCGACCCATCACAAAATCAGTGTGAGGAGCCCCGTCACACGGAATGTCGCATCTTCTGTCCTGACCGTCGTGCCCAACTACCTTCGTGACCAACATGAGGCACACCAACAGCATCTACGCAACTGTATAGCCCCCGTATTCATGAACACTTCGATTCAATTTAAATTCGGGAAGTTGTATATACCTATTTCGCTCGCTTTCATTATGCCAAAAAAAGATAGACAGCGTCTGCGAATATGGGGGCAGGACACTAGCCGGACAAAATTTAAATCGTCAACCTAGCAAAAAGTAACAATGGAAAAAGTGACTTGTATACTCACTGAGTACGAAGGCGGAGGGGTAAACGCTGGCACCCAGCACGGTCTCCAGCAGCTCGCCCAGCAGGTAGCTGTGGTAGGAGCCCGCGAAGGACTTGGCCAGCCCCAGAAGTCCCGCGCCCACGCCGCACACCACCAGCGCCGAGCGCCGGCCCCATCTGCAAGCACACGCCACCATGTTATGGGTAAGTGCACTCCTACCGAGGATCCCCATCACTCACCATAGGGTTCAGTCATGAGATATTACGAGATGGTCGACTTGAGGAACGCTGACGCCGCGCCTAATGTGGCCACCTCCTGGGCCAAGAAAATTGATAAGACGCGCCATCGATACGAAAGAAGAAGAACTGAGATGGTATGTAACGTAACTTTGTGATAATTACGTGCGTGAGGTCGGTAAACGGTTAACTACAACCGCTCGGGTCGATCTTCACATTAAGCCGCGCTTGCTTAGGTTGGTCCGTGGATGGATGACCACTCATTACATATCGAGTTTCCTCCAACCCTCGAAAAGCACGTTAAGCCGTTAGTCCCGGCATTCATTTGTAGATCGTTGCACGTTGTTACACGTTGTCAGTGACCCGAAAGTCTGGCAACCAGTCTTACCAAGGGGTATTGTGTTACCCAGTAATATTCTAGGCGGATGATGAGGTCGGTGAATGAAGGCTGATTGCAATACTGATTATATTGTTTTCTTGACAAACTAATAGATGTCGCTCGCTACACTAGATCACTGCGCGAATAATTTTAACTCGATGTGTAAAATATTCAAAACATTTTATAAACACTGATTATATCTGGGAGAGAGGGCCCCCGACCCCGGCTTGTTTTCTACATTTATGGGTCTACGCATCAAAAGAGAACTTTATTCAAGGCCAAAAACATTTAAAACATAAGATAAACAACCAGGCAGTAATATAAACGTCAAAATACTACCATCACTTAGGCACGTACCTATGAATGTTATTTACATAATTTTATTATGTCCCATGCTTGATGGAAAGGCGTAACATTAACGTCTTTAGTATCACACGCACACGATTGATTTTTGATCAATCAACAGTCCGGTCAGTGGTTAAAAATATGAGCATCGGTACTAAAATAGACTGTTGAGCGAGTCGTGTCTCGCATGACTAGTGTTCCGCACCGAAACACGATTTAACGCAAGTTAACATACAAACTTATCAAATGCAAGCAGTCATTAGAACAATCATCAAAGAAGACAAAAGGATCCTTATGTGATAAGAAGACAGATATGACATCGATTTAATCGAGGACTCGGTGGACGTGACTTATACAACTAATTGCTCAGAATTATTATATTAGTATTAAAATAAATGATACACAAAAGAATATGCAACATTACCTGTCCGAGACAAAGCCCATGATGGGCAAGGAGATGAGCATGCCCACGTTGTGCACCGTGCCCACCAGGGAGCGCTTCCACTCCTGACATCCCAGGTCGAACTGGAAACAACACATACAATTCAAATCTGAAATGAGAAAGATTGAAAGTCAGAACTATGAGCACTTGACAACTGACCTATTAGTGGAGGCAGAGGGTCAACGAATCGGCGCGGCGTCTGACACATGGACAAGTACATAACACGAGCGTGATGGAGTGCTCCACCGTCTGTCACCCGTGACTCACGGTCACGTGACACGCGAGGAAACCTGTTCCTTTCACAAGCGACACAAATGTACGCAAAAGTGTAAAAATATATTTTTTTACAAGTCCTACGAACTCTTGTGAACCCGACTCGGCTAAAACAAGCATACTCGACACGCACGCCCATTTGTGCTAAGGTAATACAGAAATACTGTCCAACCTGTTCTGTGGGCACATAGATACGTACGATACCTGTACACTTGCTCATTAATCGTAACATTGATCAACTCATTTTTTTCTCACTTAGAAAACAGTTACGATACTTGCTCAGCATGACTTAGGTCTAAATAACCGATCGTACGAATGTTAAGCACTCGAGTAAGTAATGTGCGCACCTCAGAGACGATGCTGCTGCCGTGCTGGTAGACGTAGTGTTCGCAGGCGACGGCGCTGCTGTTGTCGAACGCGGCGGGGTGGCAAGCGTGCGCCGCGGCAGGCCAGCGCTCGCAGCGCGCCCGCGCAGGCAGCGCCCAGGCAGCCCACTCCGCTGACCACTGCTCCGCGCTCGCCACGCCCATCGACGAGTTGCCCTCGCACTCGGGCACATGGCACCTGGGGTAAATCGTAATATATGTTCGATTATGGATAATCATAATTATAGTTGACGGCAACGAGCTCGCCCTTATTTCATGGGGTTTAAACTGCTTAAACATTACCAGCAAAAATTGGGTGCACGCGTAAGTACACCTTTATGACTTCTGCCTCACCTTTCAGGGATGACAGGCGTGATGTTAAATGTTCAATAATCGTAGCTTTGTGAAGTCCAAGTTAAGACCTGATTATTTCGCAATTGTTGGTTAAATAAAGCTACATACATCCCGCAGGTCTAAAGACATTTAAATTAAAAGCTACGACTGGACCACTCTACCCCATCATCTGCCTAGCCTTTTCTCAACTATGTTGTGGTTGGCTTCCAGTCTAAGCAGTTAGTACAGGATATTACGATAACCTTTGGTAAAACTGGTTTTTAGAATTTTGGACCACTGACGACTGAACGACTGTCAAAGATCTACAAATGACAAGCGGGACCAACGGCATAACGAGCTTTCCGAGGCACGGAGGAAACTCGGTATGAATGGTCACCAATCCACGATCGATCCTAGCAAGCGCTGCTTAAGCTTGGAGATTGACCCGTGCGTCTATTCTTATTTAACCACGAGCTCCTCCCGACTGGACAACTGAACCTGTATGATATATCGCCCATCAACTACTTGGCATCCTCGGCCGAAGTTAACGTAATTAGCAGGGCGCCTGGCGCCTGTACTTTCACTGGCGCTTAGCAAGGCTGCAACGTGGTGGGAGCACTTTCCCGTCGGCCGGCGAGCTAGCTGGGCCCTCCCATTGGTAAACAAGAGCTCTTCTAGACATGTCGGACCACTTGTCGTGAATGTACCGCACTTGTCGAATGAGCTGCTTACGTCGAACGGCCAAACAGGTACAGTTACTCGAATAGAAAACACACAAACGTCGCACGCTCACCTAAGCAGTCAGTTCAGAAACTGCGCCAAGGCACTTACTTAGCATACTTATCACTTAGTTGCGCACAAATATTTGCTGCGTGTATGTGAATATTTATCGCAATTGCTAAATTCAGGACTATGTTGTCTTGAGGCTACTCCGCAGAATTACATTACCGAATAAGGGCCAGAATCCACCAGGATACAAATTTAGCATCGTAGTAAAGTTTTGCGTGTCAAGAGAACTGTCCTGTTAAAGCTAGTGCACCAATGTAAGCGCAGTTTTTGTTTGGTTTGCCATCTTTCCCACAATGCACTTCATAGCGTGTCGATGGCATTTTTTTATTATATATGTTGGGACCAAAATTCAGCGATGCGAACTCCGCTCGCTGATGCTGTCATAAAATCGTCAAGTGCGCAGTTGTTTAAATGTTTTAAAATCAAGTGTGTTAAAACCAAGTCAAGTTTTTATATCTATTATGGTAAACAAGAAACTAGTCGAGTAGGCACGCCACCAGCTAGCGAGCGAGCGAGCGAGCCGGGCTAGCCTCTTTTCATACTTTAGTTTGGGCTCTTTCGCCGTGTGAACCAAAGTATGAAAAGAGGTGAAACGATGCCTCGTCCGCCTCGCTCGCTCGCTCGCTAGCTGGCCGTGTGGCCTACGCTTTAAATACTTACTCGTCTAGTTTCTTGTTTACCAAAATAGATATAAAAACTGGACTTGATTTTATTAATTACATGCAGCGTTTTAGTCAAGCAAGTTGTGGGTATTCTAACCTTTTATAGGTATGAATGTGTGCCCGGATTTTGCTTTAATTATAGAAAACCATTGTTGTCATATTATATTCCCGCCCTGGACAACACCACATCCCAGTCAGACGTCAGTAGGTATTTTCACAGATATACATATTTGTATATTATGATGTAAAGTATAAGCTACCTCCATCAGATCACTAACTTTCTGCAATCTAAAAAGCTTCTGATATTAGGTAGGTACCTACTGGGTAAACAGATTGACGATATTGATACTAATTGATGTCAAGTTAATTGTTGCTTGAAATTAGACAGGTACCTACTAGGAACAGTTGTAAGAATTGTATAATTATGTTGTAAACTTTTTCGTCCATGGCGAGGTTTGTGATCTTCCGGAAGGTCAGCGTTGTTCTTGTAGTGGTAACCATTCAAAGCGGAGTAAACCCGACTCGTTAATTAGGCGCCACACAACATTATACTGTCAGCTGTCAGCGCGGCCTTCGGAGGACAACTACCAGCCTAAACTTGCGGTTGAATCTTAATGCGTCAACCAAAACAAGGCTCTTAAACATGCAGATATGAAGTACCGGAAGGTATTAAATTATAAACAATTATTTAATAGCGTAGCATTCCTCTAACACAAATTGTTGATTATTACTTCCGTCTTATCTGTATAATTGAGAGTGCCCTTAATTATATGATAATTAACGTTTCAGTGGATCCGCACACTTCAGCGGCTCGGATCACCAGACGGTCAGCTACAGCTACACAGTACACAGTGTTCAGACGGGACTCGCTCGCTTGTCTATTTGTTCTGGGCCCTGATTAATAAAGCAGACATAAGTCAAAAAGTGACAATTCGACAATTTTTCTGTTTAATAAAACTTCAAGGCGACAAAATTGTCATGATATAAGTTTTTAAACTGTCATGATCACTAACATCAACGGGAACTCAAAACAAACAGTAAACATTGTAAATACCCCTTTCTAGTGTTAATTATAAAATTGTCATGGTGGAAAATTCACAAATATGTCGGAATGTCGCGATAAGCCGACATTTTTCTGTTTAATAAATTTTTGGGTGACAGCCCAGGTGACAATTTGTCGTAAAAACTTGTCAAATCTGCTTTATAAAACAGAAAATTGTCATGACATATTGACATTTTTGTAGAATTGTCCGACAATTCTGACAGCAGTGTCACCCCCTGTCGCGAAATCATATTTGGAGATGTAAGAAAGTGTTAAAAGGTTTATTATAAACTAGCTTTGCCCGCGGCTTCGCTCACGTGAGCGCGTATTCTGTTGGCATTATCAGGGAACATTTTGTGAGAACTTCAAGTCGTAATATATGCCTAACATCCTCTACAAAATAATATACTAATAAACTGACTTAGTGCTAATTTAAACTAAAACCTGTTGGTACGTCTTTGTTTTAAGTATTAAAGGAACTCGAAGTCAATCTCTGGGGGAATCCATTTACATTGCCATCGACACGCTAAGAAGTTTATGAACGAAAGCAAATAGATGCAATTTATGATATATCATAGGTCCAGACGCTGAGTATCCTTAAAAAAATCTTTCAACTCTGAGAGCTTAATCAGCCGATGGAAAACATAAATGAGAATATGCAAAAACCCCGTTACTGAAAAATACTTGCTGCTTGAATTTAATGTATTTAGTAATGGAACCAGAAATAATATGCGCTTTGGTAATCTTCATGTTTCAGAATTAACATGAACGTCGCCCGCATTGGGATCCCCACCGATGCAAATCTTCTAAGTTTGGTTTTTCAACACATTATGGTGCATTCATTGCGCACTTACGAAGTCTCCACTTTGGTCTCTCTTCGACTTATTTATGTTACTCAAAAGTTTTTAGTCGTAAATCTGTAATAATATCCTAAAAATGGTGGTATAAAATAGGCATGTACTTCCATGGTTGCAGCAGCTTAATGTGCATACGCGGCTCCCAACCAGACCATGGCCGACTTGCTGGAGAGTCCAAAGTATCCCTACACCTGCGTTTTAGAGGACTTACTGTCAAAATTGCTACTGACGACGCGTTTATCGTAGCCACCTGGGTGTTAATAATTTGATAAACCGTACCATCGATACGGAAGAAGAAGAAGAACAGGGCAATTATATTAGATCTCATATTCCGGAAGATAAACCATGATTACCGAATCGTATGCTTTTCTAAGGACTCTGATGAACAGGCCAAAAAGTTGATGCGTAGACGTGGGATACCAAGCAGAAGGAAAATCAAAGTCATGTTTCCTCTCAAAAGTCGACATAACTGTCACGACAATCCGATAATTGTCAGAAATCATTATTATTTGACTGTGGTTTTTGACGTACATATAATATGTAGTAGGTTTGTCAAAAAACCGAACGTTTTTTGACAAACGAAACGTTTTTAAATGACAAATACGAACGTTTTTTGAAACGTTTTTAAATGACAAATATGTCAAGATTTCACCTGTCGATTTTTGACATATTTGTCACTTTTATTAAGCGCGAATATGCTACTATTTTGTCATTTTTTGATATGTCGAATTGTCAGCTTTATTAAACAGGGCCCTGGATAAGGCCGGCGGGCGGCGCGGGCGAAGGGCGCGCGGCGGTGGACTCGCTCTAATGTTACTTCCGTATAAAATGTGTACCGTGAACTGTTATCGTGCTCAAAAGCACAGATATTCGGCTGCGCACCCAAATAGATTAGAATGAGTCCGGAGTTGCGTACGCGAGCAGCCGAGCCGGGCGCCGCGCGCCGCCCGTACCGCCTGTGCCGTGTCCACGCTACGAGCGGACGCGGGCGCGCGGACTGGAGCGTGCGCGCAGTAAGCACAACACTCTCGACCCATTGTATGTAAACAATCGTCACGGCCAAGGGAATGGGCAGATTGAGAAAATTCCACGACAATTCTACAAGAAAAAACAAACAACGGTTAACTTACATTCCCATTGAAATGAGAAATTGGTTTTGCTCAGTTCACGGCCATGTTTTTGCCGCCTTTAGACATAAGAGAAAAAAGTAATCGATGGTTAATTCTGGTATTCTATTATTGTATCACGTAATAGGCAATCAAGACGCGTATTAACAAGTGGAGGCAGCAAAAAGTTAAGTGGCCGCAATTTTAGTTTAGTGACAAAAAATCTCGTAGTTCGTGAAGAATGGTGTTTGTAAACAAATTGTTACGTTTCGATAACTATGCAGTACTTGGGCTTGAGATTCTCTTTATAGTTTGATTGCAACGTGTTCCCAGCCACAAACAGCAGTGCGTGTTGCGTAGACACGGCGCCGACTACCGCTGTGCGCTAATGACTCGCCTCACAGACTGGTGGCGGACATGTGTGGAGCATACTCGCACAATATGTCACGAAGGCGAACAGCCGCCAGTCGTCAGGTCTAACTACTACAGTGATACAGTAACTACTAACTACAGTATAGTACAGAGCGGCACAGGCACGACAGCGACGCGCCTTGTGTGTGCTCAGTGCACCCGCTGGCACCGCTGTACCGACAACAAGCGAGTTGTGTCCGACACACTGGGCACGCAGACAGTGCCTGTCGTACAGACACATATGTAGTACATACCTTGACCTCTCTTGGCCTTTATCCTAACTTTGCGCACTCTATTAATAAATTAGTTTAATTATTGTAAACTATATGTAGGTGTGCCAGCGCACCGCGCACGCCTACTCAAGGGTTCTGAGAAGAACAATATTCGTTAAATCGTTACTTTACAGAATTTAGATTGTTTGGGAACATTACATAACACTAACATTCGCCTGCGACTTCGCTTGCATAATTTTTTTATTTGGGCTAAAAATCCATAGTACAATGACATGTTAGACACCATATTTATATAAATTTAAATAAATAGGACTTATTGCAAAATCAACATCCACCACTGATCACTACCTATGATTGCTACGTGAGTTAAAACCAATATAAGTAAAATTGAAGTGTCTGTTTGTAATATCAAAATAACAGCTTTTTACTGAATGCATATGAAAATATAAATGAAACGGCACTTATAACAAAAACACGTTTTTTTTTCCATTTTTGTCTGTCTGTTTGTTCCGGAATCTCCGAAACAGCTGGACCGAATTTGACGAGACTTTTAACTGGCAGATAGCTGATGTTATAAGGAATAACTTAGGCTTTACTTCTATTTTTTTTTTAAATATTAAGGTTCCGTGCAAAAAAAAAAAATACCCATGAAATTGTTAACAAAATCCGATTCAAAAAGGGAAGTAATATTTTTTATAATAATTTCACGCGAACGAAGGTCGCGAGCAACAGCTAGTACAAAATAAATAAAACCGTTTAAAAACAACGATTACGGACGTTCAAGTTACGAAAAAAAAACCACATCAAAATCGGGCCACGCCTTTGGTCTCTAGAGCGCCACAGGAACAAACATACATAATTATACAAGGCTGATAATCACATTAAGGATAATGTGAGTCCTCAGTCGGGTAAAACTAAAAATGCTGTAACAATACCCATGTGGGCACTACACTGACGGCTAAGCTCCGTCAAATGCACTCGAACACAATCGAAGCTAGTTTAACACGTTCATTGCCAAGCCAAAATGCTTTTTTCCAACGATTTGAACCCAATACGCTGCCTCCGATAATCTATACATATAAAATTCAAAGTCCCGACTGACTGATATATCAACGCACAGCCCAAACCGCTTGTCCTAGAGATATGAATTTTGAAGGGTGTATACTTTGTGAAGAGAAAGTATCCACTAAGAAGGGTTTTGCGAAATTCCACCCCTAAGAGGATGAAATGGGGGGTGAATATGTGAGTGAATTTTCTGTGAAAGTTTATATTCTCTGGGTTGATTGACTCGAAAGAGCGTGTGCTCTTCAATTAAAATTATGACACACGTGTATCACAGTTTTTCTAAAATAATCCCTCTAAAGAGTCAAATAAGGCTTCGAAACTCTCGTAGACAATGGATGGCGTGCAATGTGGCGCAGGGCGTGCGGGGTGCGGGTGTATTTACCTATTAGTAAGTCTACTGAGGTAGATGTTTCTGTAAATATACATATGTGAAATCCCGATTTCTGCATTGGCATATATATTTAGATGCGAAAGTTTGTGAGAATAGATGGAGGGATGGATGTTTGTTAATCTTTGTTACTTGGATGAAATTTAGCACACAGATAGTTTATAATCTGGTTTAACACATAGGATACTTTTTATCCCGGTAGTATGATCCCGTGGAACAATCATCGAACTCCACGCGGGTGAAGCCGCGGGCATAAGCTAGAACACCGTATAAGGGGCGTTCGCGTCAAGCGGCCTAAACTGCAGTGGCCGTTTACGCGACGTCGCGTGATGTGGGAATGAACGTGTACGACTGTACGCTAAGCTAGGATAGGTATAGTTATGGTCGGAAATTATCCCGCGGGAACGTTTCAAATATCGCATATGACTCGGGGATAATGTAGAAAGAATCTTCAGAATCAAATCAATACTGGTAGTTCCAAAGATTATATACTAACTTGACCTCTTATAATATTACTTTGGATAACATCTCAATCAGTTTGCACACTTTACGGCATAATTTATTATAATTAATATATTTGAATTCCTGCCCAGAGCTCATGAACATGTAAACATTTCAACTGGCGTTTTTGTCATCTATCATTATTCTAATGAGCACGCATATTGTCCGACACGGAACAGTTGATCAACTATGAAGTGACGAGTAACGTCAAATAGTCGTGTGTTTAGCGAGCGTGGATCAACGCAGCCATTACCAACTGGCAGCACCGCGTGACACATCCAGTCACTTGCATTACTATTAGTATTGGCCGTGTACAACCTGCCGCCTATAGCTAGCAGTGCTGTCTGTAACTGTCCTGTACTAACGGCTAGCCCGACTAGTTAAACCTGAAAGTTCCACTACTTTAGCATATCAACCTAGCTTTAACTTAGTGAGAAATAACTAGTAGAGAGGTGCTAAGTCGGCTTATTTAAATACAACCATATTATCGTATGTTTATGTAGCTACATATTTTGGAGGGTAAGAGGAAGCAATAGTGTAGGCACCTACGAGCACGAGTAGATAATGCAAGTTGTAAACAAAGCTATCGACGTGAACGTAAAGTTAGCGGTGAGCGGACGGGAGGCGGCTGCGGCTGCTGTAATTGGTATGTGTATGTATGTACGAGTAGTGTACTCTACAGGCGATAGGCCTCTGCGGGAAGCGGCGCTCATTACTGTTATCTATTCGCGGTAACAGGAACTACGTGTGACACCCGTGGCCCGTGGCTCCTGCAGCGCGAGTCCGGTGCCCCGTGAGTGTCGCGTGCGTGCCCCGTGCGTGCTCCGTGCCGCTACCGCCACCGATAGGCCTGACACGCACGCACTTAGGTGTCTTCAATGATAAACTAAACAAGATAACTAGGTAATTGATTAGAAAATAAATGTTTTTTTTATAAGTCGGTCATCGCCTTCAGCTTATCAATCGAATATTATTATTATTATTAGGACACCCAGCTGGTTTATTTGTTTGAGCTTAAACAAAAAAAAAAACAGCCGATATGCGCAACCTATTGATTTTTTTCTTTCTGCTCATAGATATCTATGAAATACAATTATTACCTATATGAAAGGTAATGTTTATGATATTGATCTCGACACGTGACGAGACGATAACAGCGGTCCCGTACAACACACGCTACTGTACACTGTACACTGTACACACTGGACATGTACATGGCGGGCGGCGCGGGTGGCTGCCGGCGGATAGGGAGCAAACAGAATCATTGTGGAGATATCGAGATATTATACGCGCCGCGATAATCAAGCCGCGAGATAAATACTCGCACACGTAATACATTCATATTCTTGGAAATTAATTATTAAGTATTGATACATTTTGCGATACGCCGCGATAAATGTGCGACGTCGTCTTTTGTCGCCGACTCGCAGCGACCCGACATGTGTGTGCGACTGTCCGACCGGACGACGACGGTGCGACGTATGCGCTCTCACGCACTGAACACATGCTCAATGTTTTTATCATCAAGTCATTTAATTTATTACGCATTTATGATAATTACAAGTTACTAATATCTACTGCAAGCTACGCCATGTGCAACAGTGCATAAATCTCAGCAATAGCAATAATTAAATAATTATTTATTTACCTGCTTAATAATATTTTTCATGAATACCTGCTAACTGCTAACAGCACCGGAGGATGTTTTCGAAGGTTTAAGTAATAAAACCGACTTCAAAAACACTTTGAAGTCGGTTTTATTTTTAGAACAAAAGTTTTTTTTATTTTTTCATTTTTGGTTGTAATATTCTATACGAATATGTGCTATGCATTTATTTTACATTGTTAACAATACTAATATGCTTATCCCCAATAAAATGGAACTTAACATACCTAACTGTCGAAATGTGGGTGTACAGAAAGCCTACTGTTCAATAAATTACTATTTAATGACAAAAATACTGGTGACTACTCGTACAGCTTTAGACAAGCTGTGCTAATGACTCAATGAGTAGGTCATTTAAGTCCTATCAATAAATAATTTAATTTTAATGAAATCAATTAATAATTACTTAATATGACATCAATGTAAGTATTATTTTACATTTAATTTGGTTAAATCTGACTATGTGAATGAATAACTTATATTAATGCAGGATGAATGATGGGCGTTGACTTAGGACGAATAGGGCACTCAATATTGTATTGTTATAGGTATGTTACAGCGAGCCTTTATGTAATAATCGTAAGAAGTAACTGATATTACACCTGTGACAAACAATAAATGTTTGCCTTGATTTTCCTGGGATCCATCAGATCCAGACTTATACCTTGCATCATCAGCTCAGCAACATGAGATGATGATTACCAGCCACAAATATCTGAATTGCGCTCGAAGGTATATGAAAAACATTGCCTGTGCCTATAAAGTTTGAGCGTTGCCCTCGATTTGCCTGGGATCACATCATCAGATACAGACTTGGTGACGGGACCACGTCAGGAGTACAGGCTTTCGAAAAAAAAAGGTCCACAATTGGCGGAGAAATCGATGGACATTCATAAAAAAAAATACATACAGTCAAACATAGAACCTCCTCCTTTTGGAAGTCGGTTAAATACTGTTAAAGTTTATTTATGTCTCTCAATAGTCATTCCCTTACAAATTACTCATTTTTATTTATTTACAGTAAGAGCCACGTCCCTTACTGAACTATGTACGACCGCAGCACAGTCGTGCATAATGTGCACCCCTGTAGGCTGCCTCGTGCTCGAATGATTTTACATAAATATTAAAGAGGAAGGCTGAGCTGCATCGACAGCTGGGTATTTATTTAAATATTATCTCTAACACATTCCTAACACTTCCACACCTTGTTTAGGTACATACACAGGAAAATAGACAATCTATCAATATAATGTTGTACACTGAAGCTTTCCGCACTTTTCTTGATTGCCTGCTACCTACGGCAGCCAGCAGTCAGCAGTCAGCAGTCAGCAGTCAGCAGGCAGCAGGCAGCAACCTAGACGTCTTCGCAACAGGAACGAAATACAAAGCTATTGGGTTTTCTCTTTAAGCAACACAGCTACAAGATTTTTTTAAATGATAATTTATTACATATTTGGAAAGCCGAGATTTTCCTCAGAAAGACGTAATATCTGCAACGCGATCTGTTCGACGCGTTCAGATCGAGCTGACGATGATCGAGCGTTCCTCACTACCCGCCGAACGACCAGTAGGTACATTTGTCAGCTAGCTAAATCAATAAATATGTACAAGGAATTGCCTGTACAATTAAAAAATCTATGAATCCAAATGAATTCAAGAGAACATTAAAGTTATTGTTATTGAGGGAATGTTATTACAGCATAGAAGAGTTTCTCAAAGATAATAGTAGTTTGAACTAATATGTGATTATATTTTAATGACTTTAAGTAATTTATTCAACATTCTATCATGACATTACATCTTAATGAATTTTATTGACATACATTTCTTTGAATTTAATTTGTATTGATTTTGAATTAATATTAAATTAAATTATTAATATTGAGACTAATAATGTTGGGATCAATGTGGAATGTAGTGTTTGTCTTTTCCTGACTTTATGATGATTATTTATTTTTTGTCTTACATTTATTGTTAAAAACACTGTTCGACACAAATGTTAAGTTGAAAAATAAATAATTTAAAAAAAAACCTAACTAACTTAACGAAAAACATAAACTCAAAGAAAACTAAAACTTTAAATGTTCCGAACTTAATTTTGTGTTATTATATTGCACATACTTATGTACTCGTATACTCATACATTGTGGACACTACAGCTATGTTCGTCCTCGACAATGTCCTTACTGATGTTCTTGTCTTGAACTTTATTTATAATCTCAAGTTTTCTCAGATATTTTTAGCCTAGAGTCCATGGATACTGTATGGCTTTACCTTCCTTGTTGTTCTTTATACAATTAACCAGCCAATATATACGAGTCCAATATGTTTAGTAATCTAGCATTGAATGCCCAAATACATAAAAGTTAAGCCTAACATATTCTGGCTAGTGCGTAGCGAGGGTGTGCAACTCGCGGCCGGCTTGGGGTCAGTCGTCTGGTAAGTAACAGTACCACTTACAGTTAATGAACCACTCGGAAGAACCGACATTATTTACCAACGAATCAATGAACATACACACACGCATGAGAATGAGCCGGCCAGCCGCGTCTGTTCGAGAAGAGCGCTGCTCACACCGCCCCGACCGCCCCGACCGCCCCGACTTGCCGCAGCGAGCTTGTCTGACATGAGACGTAGTTGAAACAATGCTGTCTCTATTCATAAAGCATTATTTATTTATTTATTTTAGCCAACAATTGTGTACACAAGATATCTATCTATACAAATAAATAAAATTTAACTATCTGTTTGTAATGTGAAAACAACGGCTTTTTACTGAATGCCTATGAAAATATATACGGCACTTATAACAAAAACACATTTTTTCAGTTTTGTCAGTCTGTCTGTCCGTATGTCTGTCTGTTTGATCCGGCTAATCTCCGAAACGGCTGGACCGATTTTGACGGACTTTTACTGGCAGATAGTCGATGTTATACAAGGTGTAAACAGACCCTTCACGAAGCCGTCAACCAAGCATTCAGTACATCAAAGTAAGTAACTCTATGCACAAAATTATTGCTGGGAAACGACTTTTTTTTTTGTGGTGAAAAATCAATTTTTACGGTAAAACTCAATGTAACGCACTCAAAACTTAGTGCTGATGGATGCTTTGAATAATAAACGGGTCGTCGAATTAATTAAAGTAAAATTAAAACCTTTAAAAGTGGTATTTAAAAAAAAACTTGTGAAAAAATTGGAACTTTGACTTCCGTAACTAGAAGGTTCCCAAGTATGGTTCAGAACAAAAAAATTATCGCAATGATGGGGAGAACAAGTGCCTTTCGGCTTCGTTAAGGGTCTTTTTACACCCTTTATAATCTAACTTTTATTTTAGAAAAATATTTATGGTTCCATTAAAAAAAATTAAAACTCTTGAAATTGGTAACAAAGTTCGATTAAAAAAGGGCAGTAATATTTTTTTTTATTATTTCACGCGAACGAAGGTCGTGGCCAACAGTCAGTATAAAATCGACCGATATAATCGAGTGCAATCAGACATAATACAGTCTTAAATAAAATAAATAGGTACCTACTTATACTTAGGACAATTCTCATAGACATTATTTGAGTTAGTACATTATTTAAGGGTTTTTCATTTATTATAATAGCCTGTGATTATGGCTAAGAATGATTTTTATGATTAAAAAATTGAGTAATTGTGTTGTTCTGTCTGTCAAATAGGTGCGCGCGAGGCAATAACACCCGCAGCCGCGCACGCGCGCCGCACGCGCCTCCCGTCATATGCACGGACAGGTTGAATTCATCGCACGAATAGGTTGGTGCTTAGTACCCATAACTTTTACTAAATAGTTTAATTCGGAGACTTTAGCCGCATAAACTAGGCGTGTTGTTAAATAAACCCGTCGAGATCACGAAGTAGGTAGGTTGACGCTTGCCGTTTTGACACAAATAACTAAACTGGTTATAACTAAAATGTTCAAAATTGACCGTCATATGCACAAATAGTTTAAAAATACCACGAAAGTGTCTTTTCCGTAGTAAAAAGAGAAACCTACATTAAAATTCCACAAGCACTCAGAAGTCATCATATTTTTTGATTACACATTATATTTTGATTTTACTCCTTGCAGATATTTTTGAAGATAATTCATATTTCAGCTAAAATCGGAATATCGTGCATTTTTAGGCATATTTTCTTTAATTTTAACTGTACCTATCTAATTGGAAAAAATTAAAAATGCGCGAAATGTGATTACCCGTAAAAAAGTACCGCTCAACATTCAAATATCTTATTATTGGCTTAAGTGAATGTAGAGTGTAGAGCGATCGTTTTTCAGTTAGTATTAGAGGCTCAATCGTAGTAATAATTTTGAACAGTATCTAGTCGGTTTTCAAGAAAAAATAATAATATCTCGTCGGAAATGTGGTTCGTACTTAAATAAATAAAAAAATAATTTTGTAGTGTATATTTTTATATTGCATATTATGGCACTTTTGTGACATATTTAAAATTTTTGTTTATGCAAAACAGCATGTATTTCAACGATTGTAAGTTGCACATAATCCGGTCTCCACTAATTAAGAATAATCAGGCCATCCCTTGTTTACATCACTTAAAAATAACTCGGAGTACTACTGAGGTGTGATAACGTGGTGCGATCTAGTCTATCTGATGAAAGGTTACCTGTGCGGTGTGGGCGCGGCCAGGAACACGTAGTTGGTGCCGTACGCGCCCGTCAGCAGCACCGGCAGCGCCAGCAGCAGCGCCAGCCGCGCCTGCCAGCGGCCCCAGCCCGAGCACCACTCCTCGCTCACCGCGCTCGCGCTCGCGCCCGCCATCGCACCGCTCGGCCTCAGCTGTCCCGGCTCAACAACTCAACCCCGCAAACACAACACAATCAGTCAAACAGCAAGTATTTACTCGCGAATGTGGACGATGGGGAACCGAGCACGCCGAGTTAGGTCAGAGTAAAGCGGCGAGTGCGGCGTCCCTCCAGACAGAAGGTCGGCGTGCTAGTGGCGGGCGGAGCGGCCGCGCGCCCACACCGGTCCGCGACTGGCCGACACCCGCCGACACCCGCCGACCCCTTCAGGATCACCTGTTTCAGACTACCGTTGATAGCTAAAAAAAGGAGATAGGCAGCCCGCCTGACAGTTGACCCTTTCTCTGATAACGTACACTGACCAACTTTAAACCCTAACACCAAACAAATAAGGTTGATATACTCAGCCGGCGATCACGGAAGCCAGGCCGGCGCCACGTGCTCGCTGTAACGTAAACACTACAATAAATCAGCAGGCTATCCGCATTTAGTTCAACATTTATTTTAAAGATGATACCCAATTGTCCATACAACATATTTTTTTGGCTGGAACCCAATTAGGACAGCACAAATTAATATCATCAAGCTTGTACTGCAGAGGGAGGGACAGTGACGCTGTGACGGTGACGAGCTGCGAGCTTCGAGCGTTGTGCTCGAGTACATTAGAAGTCGGAGTAGTTCTCGCCCATCGCAACAGATGGCGGTTTTGTCTATGTTCACAAGATAAGATGATGATATAATGTACTAGCTGTGCCCGCGACTTCGTCCGCGAGGACTTGGATCTTTCTCAGCCTGCTACTTGCACAGGCACTTTGTTAGGGGTCTTTTTAAATTTGCTTTGAATGCTTTGAATTTGAATCAAGTCTATAACCTGCCCAATCAGCAAAAATCAACACAATGGTGTAAATTGTCATACTAACGAACAAAGTCATGTTGTGCTTTATAATAATAGGCTGAGAAAGCGCGGACGAAGACGCGGGCACAGCTAGTTTTATAATACGTAGTGATGATAGTGAGGCAGTAAAAGAGTCTATAAAAGTTATGTATTAAGATATTTCTTGATACACTGCCTCTTCGGTATAGGAAGGAACCAAATAAGAACCTAACTATTAAGTTTTGATCCAGTCCGTGGATGGGTGACCGCCCATTACATACCGAGTTTCCTCCGTGCCTCGGAAAAAACGTTAAGCCGTTGGTCCCGGCTGTCATTTGTAGAACTTTGACAGTCGTTACAGGTAGTCAGTGGCCCGAAAGTCTGATAACCAGTCTTACCAAGGGATATCGTATTACCCAGTACTAACTGGGTTGTGGAGGTCAGATAGGCAGTCGCTCCATGTAAAATACTGGTATTCAGCCGCATCCGGTTAGACTGGAAGCCGACCCCACATAGTTGGGGAAAGGTTAGGCATATGATGATATTAAGTTTTGATATTAAACGTGCCAGAAACGTGTTATTGGTTGTGTGAAAAATATTGAACAGTTGGGGCAATCCAGGTGACGTTCAATGTCTGGCCATGTGTCTGGAGTCATTTGAACTGAAAAGGCAAATCCGTGGGTATTAAGGCGCAAACCCACCGCGGCGCACGGATAGACTACGCACGTGTGTTAAGCTTCGCTTTACAAGAAAATGTGATTGTGTCCACTGCAAACCACGGACACGCTATGCATCAAATGACGTTATTAGTACATGCGTGGCTTGCTCGAATAAGACGCTCACATGGCTCAACACTGTCATAACCATGCACGCTGTGCATGCGGTACACGCTAAACACGAACAATAACCCACGACTATGCCGCGGTGGGCCACGCACGCTACAGTTGTACATAGTTGTGGGTGTGTAACGTGTACTGCAGTGGAAACGTAGACCCACGTTGTCAAACAAAATAAATGAATCCACGCAGCTACAATGCAGCGCGTGCCCGTGCACAGCGTGCACCGCGGTGGGTTTGCGCCTTTATTGGTAGTCGGGATTTAATTTAGAAAATAAGTAATAGTGGATTTTGAATATTGTGGTGCAATAAAAAACGCGATCGATTTGCGCATTTGCTTGCGACGAAGGGCCTGTCCTGGAACAACTATGTGACTTCGTCGACGTGTTCTGAATATCCAATGTATTTGGAACCGAAACAAAGTTACTTGTTAGATTAACTTTACCATGTCTTGCTTAAACTCCCCTTTTCTTTTGTTTGGACAATATTGCCCCACTTCTATGCCTCCCCTAATTCCTTCGAGGTACTCTTTTCCTGCGTCACATAGAACCAACCTTCGCGGTAAGCGTCCAAGTCTTCCAGGTCGGCTCCACTTCTTTTTGAACCGCCCAATGCTATTTCAGCCTAACAGTTTCTTACCGACATCTATTATTTCCGTTTTAGAACACAGAGTGGTGTTTTATCTTTTTACACCCAAAATGCTGCATCCTTTTGCTACTTGCCGTTCAGCAAACTCCAAGGCAGAACGCAACTCGGTGAGCGACCAGGTCTGAGCACCGTAGATTCGGACTCGTGACTTAATAATAATAGCCGCACAGATCAAACTTCGAAATTAAGCAACGATTTCTGAGGATGGGTGCCAATACATTCCATATCGAGGTCCCCCCGAATAGCCTTATGGGTGGCTGGCTGTACGGTTGGATTTTCTAGAGACTTTTCTTTTCTTTTTTTTTTGCGGATAGGCAATTAGATTCAATTCTATTCCCTGATAAAGTTTGATGTTCAAAAATGTCTTCTTTTACTTTGACTTTGATCAAACGACATCAATGCATCTTTGTTGAATAGTTAACAAAATTGGTACTCAAACTATTGTGAGAGTTCGTTCCAGACAAGAAAATATACAATTGGCCAATGAATTACTTTAAACAGTGACTGGCGAATCACAAGCAAGATCATCACCATTTGTCTGCGTTTTCCCTTCAGTCCAGTAACATTGACAGCCCGTCGAAATAATCGCGCAGGTATACAATGCTTTTTTGACTAAAGTTATAACGCAATTGTAATTATTTTTAGTGTTCCATAGTATTGGTTATAATATGCTTAATAACTACGTATTTTTTTAAAGTTCATAAAACTCACTCTTGTGGCGTAAATCTGGCGTTGAAAAGAGGTCTCTCGCGCCCAACGCGAGACCGAGGTCTGTCTCCGCACTCCTTCCGAGGCAACAGAGGCTAAATCACAAAATCAATCGATCTATCCTTTATATCCTTGTCTTCAAAGTTGGCTCGTTACTTTTTGTAAAATAACTTTTATTTTCTTAATCTGATTACGATAATATCTCGGTTTTTGCTCTAAAAAAATACGCAGTTTCTGTCAATAGATTTGTGTTATTAAGTATTCGATTTTGTCGAAGGGCCACTGTTGAATGACTCGACAAAATAAAATTAAAAACATTAAAATTAACGTAAACTGAAAATTATTGGTAGACCAAAACACCCATATTATACGGGGTGTAAACAGACCCTTCACGAAGCCGTAAACCAAGCATTCTGTACATCAAACTAAGTAACTTTACGCAAAAAAAATTGCTGGGAAACGACTTTTTTTTTTGGGGTCAAAAATCACGTTTGACGGTAGGACTCAACATAACGCACTCAGAACATTGTGCTGATGGATGGATTGAATAGTACGGGGGTCGTGGAGTTGTTTAAAGTAAAAATCTTACATTAAAAACATGTATTTAAAAAAAAACTTGTGAAAAAGTTGGAACTTTGACCCCCAATATCTCCGTAACTAGAAGGTTCCCAGGTATGGTCTAGAACAATAAAATTATCGCATTGACGGGGAGAACAAATACCTTTCGGCTTCGTTAAGGGTCTTTTTACACCCTTTATACAGAAACGTTTGCCATATTTCCTCAGTGACCGCCTAGCGCACAGACTACTATATAATATGGCCTAGCGGCCGAGGTAAAAGGACGCAGCAATATCGTCAATTGTTTTTCACTTCTTACTCTCACAATCATGCTATCGCGCTCATGTTATGTCATGCAGGCTGCTCTACTTAATTATTTTAACCTACTAGAAAGAAAAGAAGGGTTATGTTTTTATCTATGATTTTTTAATTATTTACCCATGTGCGGAAGACACTAGCGCGAACGGATACTTGCGGGAAATAAGATTCCTTATGATGAATTGAAATCAAAATCAAAGGTGGCGACTGCGAAAAGTATCGAATTTTTCATCATGGGTGTCATTTTCATGGTAATCGTGGGCGTTCTAAACGAATATGGGGTCAAAATTAAAATCAAAGATGGCGGATACGAAAAGTGTCGAATTTTTCATGATGGGTGTCATTTTCATGGTAATCGTGGGCGTTCTAAACGAATATGGGGTCAAAATTAAAATCAAAGATGGCGGATACGAAAAATATCGAATTTTTCATGATGGGTGTCATTTTCATGGAAATCGTGGGCATTCTAAACGAATATGGAGTCAAAATCAAAATCCAAGATGGCGGATACAAAAATTGACGAATTTTTCATCATAGATGTCTTTTTCATGGTTTCCGGGGTCGCTGATAAAGAAAATGAGGGGTCAAAATGAAAATACAAGATGGCGCGACCAAAATTTTCGTTTCTTTTTCATGAATGTCATGTCTATGGTAAATAAATATACTCATTGAAGTTGTGGATTTCTTGCCCATCTACCTCAACCCTACTTTTTTTACTTGCCCACTATAGTAATGTAACAATTTTTCAGTGGCAAAGCGTGTTCCATTACAAGAAAGCCAAAAAAAAAATTTTCAAAAACGAGTGATCATGAATTTCAAAATAGCTATTCGAAAAACTTTTTTTTATGACGTCTTTGTATGATGGTTCCTAGAAACAATAATAATAAATAAAGGGTGTAAAAAGACCCTTAACGAAGCCGAAGGGTACTTGTTCTCCCCGTTATTGCGATCATTTTTTTGTTCTGGACCATACCTGGGAACCTTCTAGTTACGGAGATATTGAGGGTCAAAGTTCCAACTTTTTCACAAGTTTTTTTTTTAAATACCTGTTTGTAATGTATTTTTTTTACTTTAAACACCTTCACGACCCCCGTATTATTCAATCCATCCATCAGCATAATGTTTCGAGTCCGTTACATTGAGTTTTATCGTAAAACGTAATTTTTCACCCCAAAAAAAAAGTCGTTTCCCAGCAATAATTTTTGCGTAAAGTTACTTAGTTTGATGTACAGAATGCTTGGTTGACGGCTTCGTGAAGGGTCTGTTTACACCCCGTATAAGCGTCGCATTGATAACCTCCTTTTTTTTAAGTCGTTAATATGTAGGTAGAGCAGCTTTAGCATGTCCCCGCACACACGATGTGTTTTTGTTTTTGCTGTGAATTTCAGCACTAGGAACAGGGTCCGAGCTGCCGTTGGTCAGGGCTCTTGAGAGAGGAACCGCCTAGACCGTGGCCTTCTATTTTTTATATTTTTAAATGTTTTTTTATAGTATTTTATATAGGAATATTTAAATATGTAAAAAATATGTATAAAAATAAATCAAGGAAATAATATTTTATGTTATTTTCAATGTCATTCCTAGAATGATTATTCAATTTCGAACTGTGCTTGTACCATAGAGCGGAGGGGCGAGCGGGGAGCGCCTACTGAAAATTTGATTCGGTTGTGGGTGCGAAAGTTCCGAGCAACAGTTCAGCAAAAAATCCGCGGCCAGGGCCCAGCCGAACGTCAAGAAACGATGACAACATTGAACTCGTCGCGAACAGTTTGCGCGATAATCCGCATCAGTACGTGCGCAAGAGGGCGGAAATTCTTATCGGCGCATGATCAATGGTTATTTTCTTCCAATACTGAGAGAACATCCTTCCTTCACTTCACACATATGGTTTCAGCAAGATGGCGCCATGCCACATACTGCTAGAGACGCCATGTATTTGTTGCGAGATTTTTTCCCAAACAAACTGCTTATCTGCCGTTTCGGATAATTCTCTGGGCCACCAAGATCGCCAAATCTTACCCCTATGGATTTTTTTCTATGGGGATACCTCAAGAGTAAAGTTTATTCAACAAATCTAGCAAACATTTCTAAACTGAAAGAGAATATCATTCGGGAAATAAACAATATTCCGCGATAAGTGTATCCAGCGCGTTGCGCGGAAAACGGTTGACAGATTCGAAGTGTGTACGATGCGAAGGGGAACATTTTTTTTTACTAAAATCCGCATTTATGTTCTACAAAAAGCATGTTTAATTAACTTAACACATATTGTAGTTTTTTTTATTTAATTTTTAAATCCTAATTCGGCCACCGGACACCCTGTACAGTGTATAATCTCAACATGAATGATGTTAACAAGATCCTGTAAAAACATTTTGATTTAAAAGTGTGTCCATGGAGTTTATTGCCCATTCTTCTCCATAGAGATCTACGCTTTAGAATGGGCAACTGCAGTACTTTCACAAGTTATATTACCTTGTGAATAGGGACTGTAGTTTCATCCTTTTGACCTGATTTTGACCTTCAAAAGTACCTGTAACGATCTAATTGAAATAAATGCTTAAATAATTCGACGCCTCCAAGCAATAACCCGGTAATCGAAAAATCAAAATTTTACAGGAGAAAAGATTTACTGATTTTGTCAAATATCTTTTCAACGAGTGGGACTATTGAAGTCATTGATGTATTAAATGAAAGCTATTTTTTTGCGAAGTCTACCTGTGCCATTGATATGAAAATCCTTTTATTCAAAACCTAGTTATTTATGAAAATAAATAATACCTGAAATTTTATACATACAATATTACAGTAATACTACTTACGGGGTTATTGCAGTAAATTTATGAAATAAAATATTTCATAACATTACATTATGGGCTTCTACGGCGTTATTTTTTATTTTATGGCTGATAGATAACTTGTTTGTACGGAGTTATTGTGGTAATGTCAAGTAATTAAAAAAAGGCATTAATAAACAACATTGTTATTAAGAGGAAAATTATAAAAAAACAGTGTTATTGTTACCACTCGATACCATTTTTAAATTTAAATGTAATATTTGAAGATAATAAACGAAAAAATACAATAATAAAAACATTGTTAGTGAATATTACGGAACACGTATTTTAAAATTATTTCAACAAAAACCCCATAATCACGTTTACCAAAAATTTCATTTACCAATGATTTACGACAATAACCCGATAATCGCAACTTACCAAAATAAAAAAATAAATAATTTTTTCGTACAGACCTATAACAGGTTTTTTGCCGAAATATTATTGTGTCTAAATTTCCAACAATAAACACGTGTGTCATGATTTCTTTGTAAATATCAATAGGAAAAATCTGAAAAAAATTGAGAAGGTGTATTCCAGTCCATAGATGCCGAATTTGACATAACAGCATAAACCCCGTAATAGTACATTACCGAGTTTTTGTTTGGGGGCATCGCTTTGAGTTCGAGTTTATCCTATCTTTTGTAATGTTCATTAGTGGAACTTGTCAACATGCGTGCACTATAGGTATGTATATTTTTATTTTTATGTTTAGCCTTGTATGTCCCACTGCTGGGCAAAGGCCTCCCCCGTATCCTTCCAGGTACTCTTCTCATGCGCCACCTCGAACAGCCTTCGTGATGCGCGTCTAAATCATCTCGCCACCGTTTTCTGCGGCACCCATCGTGTAGAGACCTTTGCCCAGCGGTCGTTATGCATACGGCTCACGTGACCCACCCAATCCCATTTCAGCCTGGCAGCCTGTTTGCCTACGTCCTTGATCCCTGTTTTTGAGCGCAGCGTAGTGTTTCGTATTTTATCAGCTCTCTTTACACCCAGAATGCTGCGCTCCATTGCTCTTTGGCAGACTCCAAGGCGGGACTTTTGTGATTCGGCGAGTGACCAGGTCTGAGCACCGTAGGTTAGGACGGGCAGGATACACATATCGATGAGTTTGCGCTTCAAGGAGATCGGCAGATCTCCTTACATTAGCGTCTTCATGGACCAGTAGCTTTTCTAGGCGTTGTCGATTCGGCGATCTATTTCCTTTTCCTGCCTGTTTTCGAAAGAAACTAACTGGCCCAAGTAGATGTACTCATTGACATAGAGTATTAGTCATAGTCTTAGTTTTTGACCGATTCATCGCGACTCCCTCCTAGAAGCTAGCCGTGCTTAGGTCTTGGAGCATGCTCTGTAGTTCGAGAGCTGTAGGAGCAAAGAGGACAATGTCATAGGCAAATCTAAGGTTAGTCAGCCTCTTACTGCCGAGTTCAACGCCCTTGGTCTTCCATGGGACTGCCAGTGTCTGAAATACTTCCTCGAGTGAGCTCGTAAACAATTTGGGAGAGAGCGGGTCACCCTGTTTAACACCTTTTTGTATTCTAAAAGAGGGTCCTGCAGAATTCAATTTAATGTTGGCGGTGCTATCTTCTAATATATAAAATTCTCGTGTCACAGTTTTCGTTGCCATACTCCTCCGAAACGGCTTGACCGATTTTGATGAAATTTTTTGTGCTTATCCGGTATCTATGAGAATCGGCCAACATCTATTTTTCATACCCCTAAGTGACGCAGACGAAGTTGCGCGGATCAGCTAGTTGTAGTATATGTTTTTAAGAAGATCGATATACTGTGTTTCAAGTTCGTGCTTTTGCAAGGATTTGAAGATTTCGGGTTGTTTTATGCTGTCGAATGCCTTTGTATAATCTACGAAGGTCAAATATAGTGGTTTGTTGAATTCTGAGATTTTTTCTAAAATCTGGTTTAGTGTCTGAAGGTGGTCAGTTGTGCAAAAACCGGGGCGAAATCCGGAAACTTCATAACAAACATTATTTTCTTACTTACGTGTGGTAACCATTTTACTGTTTTTAACAAAAACGAAAGATTTTTTTCGCACGTCTTTGAATTAAGTCAATACTGCTAAGTTTATCCGAACCATGGAACGTTAACATTTAATTAGAGGAGAGATGTTGAGAGCAATAGGCTTGCTGGAAGCAGGCGCGCGCCAGTGCAATATTGCTGAGGCCATTGGCACCAGTCAAAGCTCAGTCTAGTTTGTGGTCTCTCTATAGGGATACTGGTGAGGTGGCCGAGCGGCACATTGGAAATATTCGGGTATCCACCGCCAGACAAAACTGATTGTTACAAAGTACGGTGAGATTTTATTATAAAGTTACAATCAGAACACTTGGTCTTTGTTAGCGACCAAACTGGCAGAAGGATACGACATGAAGTCAACCTTCATGCTCGTACACCATTTCCGCTTCCAGTACTACGACGGGCAATCGCGGACAAATGGGTCAAGATTGTATGCGTACTCTTGATGAGGCCTGCCCAACTACGACTCGGGTGCTAACTCAGCGGCTACAGCAACATAATGAAGCGGCCCTGGACTGGCCCACGCAGTCCCCAGATTTAAATCCTGTTAAGCACGCCTGGACTGTGGTGCAACAAAGGTCTTTACGAATTTTCCCGAGAATCTGCTGCCGAACAGTTCACTATTCATGCACTTTCGCCGGACCTGGTACCTTATACCACAATGCGAACTTAACAATCTCGTTTTGAGCATGAATAATCTTTGCAGATGTGTAATAACACATCTGCAAAGATTGCCATTGGTAAGATCAAAGTAACGTTCATTTGAATAATACTGAAGTAATGTTGAATACGGTAAAGTGGGGTCAGGTTACACATCCAATACAGTAACGAAAGGCAACACAGTATTAAGTGATAAGATCAACGCAAGGCCGCACAGCAAGGTACTTAACGTGCTAACTGGAATGTTTACAAACAAAACATCGCATTGGCGTTATAGCTGTTAAGGTGTTACTTACGTAATTTAAAAAAAAAATCTTGATAACAAAATACCGTTTAAAAATTGACTTTATGTCAAACACATAGAGTTCGTATTACATTAATTAATTCAAAGGGGGACTTCAGAGCTAGAAAGCAAGAAGAGTGGAGTGTGTCCTTGTCTTGCAATTGCCGGAAAAAAAAACAATAGTAATCGTATATCACGTTTATAACTAAACTAGCACATGAATCGTAACGAGATTAGTTTAATATTCAAATACTAAATATTAAAATAATAATTTGTTGCAAAATAAAGTAAACTTAATATAAATTAAAATTATTTATGAATTAAGTTATTTCTGAATGGCAACATAGATGACACTCATATAAACAAACAATATGGTCGACACAATTTCGCGCTGAAGTCATATTTTAGCGTTATCAAGTTCTTTTTACATTACTTAAATGAAGAGTCTTCCACTATAAATATGGTAAAATCGTGTTGTCTGAAGAAATGTAATAGTGAGGGGTTTACTGGATGTGGACTATTGTGTGCCCTATGGGCGGGACATAGCTGATCACAATTCAATTATGTAAGACCTGTATTATGTATAAAGGGTGTAAATAGACCCTTAACGAAGCCGAAAGGCACTTGTTCTCCTCGTCATTGTGATCATTTTTTGTTCTGGACCATACCTGGGGACCTTCTAGTTACGGAGATATTGGGGGTCAAAGTTCCAATTTTTTCACAAGTTTTTTTTTAAATACTACTTTTTAAGGTTCTATCTTTACTCCAATTACCTGCATGGTCCGTTTACTATTCAAAGCATCCATCAGCAATAAGTTTTGAGCGCATTATATTGAGTTTTACCGTAAAAGGTGATTTTTGACCCCAAAAAAAAATTTCGTTTCCCAGCAAAAATTTTTGCGTAAGGTTACTAACTAAGTTTGATGTTCATAATGCTTGGTCGACGGCTTCGTGAAGGGTCTGTTTACACCTTGTATATTCAAGAGTGTGTATGTGTATCCAAACCTAAGTCCTAGAGTTATTTTGACGTTTCTGGCTCGCTAAACTAAACTGTCAAAACTGTCTGAGTAGCTTGCTGTGCAGCAAAGAGTATAGTAATAATAAGGGAGAAGAGAGCCCTCTTGTGCCATTTCGAAGCATTCAGTTTCGAAACGCCATCTGGATTTTATGACGGGAACTAAGGCTCTATAGATAGCTATAGGTAGATAGGTATGTATATATGTTTGTATGTATAGATCACTATATTGTTTACTTAGATCATTCAAATTTTCTTGAAATTCAAATAGGGAAAATTTGACAGTTCGGATGGCTTGATGTCTGTACATAACAATTTAACTCTTGTTATTACGAACACCTTACGTAACGACCTGCTGGCAATCCCCTTACGGGTAAGTGTTACAGATGTTCTAAAGCGATGAGTAGGTAGATGTTTGCTACCTCGTCTGCCTAGCTTGTTTCACAAACTAAGTAAGGGCCACACTAAGCAGATGCAGCTGAATACCAGTATTTAGCATGCAGCGACTGCCTGTCTAACCCCTTGGTAAGACTTTTTGTCAGACTTTCGGGTTTCTGTCTGACTAAGTAACCTTGTAACGACTGTTAAGGATCTACAAATGACTGACAGTGTATGTGCAGAACTGATTTACTTGTCTTTTGTGCTATGAGAACAATGTGCTTGAATACCAAACGCACGGAATCATAATAACATTATGATAATGTCACACAGCTACAGTGCAACTGCATTCCTGGGAGTGTTAACAGTTAATGACCACATCGTCCGACATCCTGATTACCTTATCAAACATCATGGAATTAGTCGGATGTAATGTGTTGATACAAGTTATCATCATTAATACAGATTAATACTAAAAGGGGAATTGTGTCATGTGAAACTAATGCTTTCAACACATTTGCTGTTTTTTATGTGACGTTGTTTTATCAGAATTGGATAAGTGGCGCATATTTACAAAACGTTCGTACTAATAGCCCGAAGTCGTGAAAATTGAGGGATGATCGCTTATTGAGTAGACCACTTCCAAAGGTAGGTACGGAAGGAGCGTACCTACTATATAGGTATAGTCGTATGTGTCGTAGTCGTAACATAAAAATAGTCAGTCAGCATGAGTATCAGACAAGGGATTGCAGAGAAGAATAGCATCTAAGAAAATTACATGCTCTTTGTAAGAAAAGGCATTTGTTCTTTAGAAAAAAATACATAAACGCTCTCTTTACGTATGCAGGAGTTTAATCATGGTAGATGAACTTTATTGACCGGAGATGATTATCAGGGCGCCGTGCAGGTATTCAACCTATTTGGGTCCGGCCATCGCAATATTATCGCATGTGAACGTCGCGTCGTTAGGTACAGCTGCAGGTGATCAGCCTCGCTACATGGTCACGAGCGCAGGCAGCGCGCAGGTATCTCGAATGTTATCAGCGGCGCGCGACTGGCGGAGAGCGCGGGCCGCAGCTTCAGCCGCCGCCAGTCTGGCCTGCACGCTGCCGCGACATGGTGGAGGCGCCCGCACGACGCGCCGACAAGCAGGCGCGCGACGCGCCCGACGCCGCCGGCGACTCGCTGGAGGCGGCGCTGGCGCAGCTCGGCCCCTTCGGCCTCTACCACGGCTACATGCTGGTCATGCTGTGCATCCCCAACCTGCTCGCCTGCATGTACTCGCTCAACTACATCTTCGTCGCTGATCAGGTGCCTTTCCGGTTAGTACTTTTTATTCAATTGTGTTTTTTATCGTATTTGCACGCACATTATTCTAGTGACTTATCAAGGATTACCTTATTATCAACAGACTGGAAACTGAATTCCCCATTAAGCGATCTGTCTCGTCCTCGTTAATAAGCAAACCTAACAAAATTATCTCTTTTATCTGTGTAAAAGAGATAATTAATTATCGTAATTTTCTTTATCAATTATTTACCAAGTGATGTCTCCCAGCGCGCGCTGTGGTCACTATCATATAAATTAATAATACAGGGTGGAAGTCACCGCCGCACAACTAAACAAAAATTGTTGTTCTATACATTTTGACCACAGTTTGTAAGAATTGCACTTGTGTTGGAAAATTTGTTCAGAATGATGTTCTGAAGACGTGGTAACCGTATGTGCGTCGGTGTTCCATCCACCCTGTACTTTCAAAGCGATCAAAAAACAAGAGAGCAGAATTCAAAAAATCTAATTATTTGTTTAGTACGGAAAGTCGCAATACATTGTTGAGCAGTAGCGCCAGTAGCTCACCAAGCTTCGAGGCTTCAGGCTAACGAAAGTAACACACTAGGAACTCTTACAGAACACAATCAATTTACTGACGACCATTAGGTTGACATTACCTAATTGAAATTAATTGTGTGAGGAATGATATTCAATGAAAGAGAAAGGAATATGATGAATGATGCCGTGCCGCCTGACAGGGGAGAATGGAAGAAGAAAACGTGTTGAGCCGACCCCGAGTAGAGTGGGACAAGGGCAGGAAGATGATGATTAGGTAGACATTACCTGCCACAAGTGGGATCCATGACCTAGGTTTAAACAACACACCGACCGTCAGCAAGTGTGAGCACTTGAGCAGCCACATGAGAAGCCGCTGCGGAACCGCCCGGCGCCCGGCCGCCCACATGTCGGGGACCATACCTAACCCGGAAACCAACAAAGGGTTTTGTAATGGACGCACAGCACGGCAGCAGTGTGCACAACACGTGATATCTTTAGAATCAATATCAAACTTAAGGTGATCACGTCACGTTGTGGTTGAGGGCAATCAAATCACAATAATTAATACCGTTAACGAACTACTGTTCATAAAACATTGTGATTCGCTCACCGAGCGCTGGTCCTCGCTAACGTACTCGTCTGCGCAGATGTGTCTCCGAGAGCGTCGCTCTGCGCTCGAGCACCGGAGCAGCGTATCTTATCGATAGATTGTTTGATAACAATCACCGAGCAATATCTTCAGCCTCGGTTATAATAAAACAAACAAAATATTTCACGTCTCTTCACATGCATCAAGTAGTGCCAGTGCCTACTTCATGGAGACGACAAGAAAACACCTGTTTTTAATTTCGACGGAGAGCTAGATTTACAGGTACCTAAACTGGAATAAACTGATGCTAACTTCATATACGTGATCGGCACCTGATAGCAATGTGGAGTGCGATGCGTCATCCACCCAGCCCAGTGCCTGGGGGGACGGGCGCGCTTGGAACCGCAGCCTCGTCTGCCAGAGAGCGAGCGCGAGGCGCCCGCGGCCAGAACACTCAGCAGTATTAACTACCGTCTTTGTCACAGTAAGCCTTACAACACTGTAAAGCGACTCTTTATATACTGTCTCTGGGAAGTCGGATGCACATCGTAGTTTATTAGAGCACAGCGACGCCGGGAGACTCCTCTAGTCGCTTACGGTATGTTCGTACTTCTGTTAATTTTGAAAAGTTTTCTTGAAATATTCTTAATTCTCGAGACATGTGTACTTCTAAAATATCCCTACACTAGATCTCACAATGTCGTCTTTGTGTTTCGTTTGTTGCCTCATAGGATAAAATAAGAGCGAGACCGTTTGACAGACCTTTTTGACCAGACAGACCAGCTGAAAACAGTATTTCTGAACGTAGATTAAACTGTATGACAATGTAGTCGACATTCATGGTTCCGCACCGTTGCATTTAGCGACACTTGCCAGTCGTGGCTGTCGACTGACTGAAGTAACGCTCTCTATCGATAACACGCGCAGCTCCGCAGCTCCCACGCGCGCTCACAGGTGCACGAGTCTCTTTGTTTAGCTATAACAACACTTCAGGAGTTCGATCCGCTGATGGTATTTCTTTAGTCCATCAAGAGTTAATGAGTCATATCCTCTTCACTGTTTGAGTGAGTCACAGTAATAGTGTTGAGTGTCGCCACGCATCACAATACGTAACGTAGGTAATCCTTGGCCCGCCGCGACTACAACGTTGCTAACGGCGCGGCGGCGCGGCCCACTTCAGAGAGATACCCAGATAAAACACCTTTACTTACGATAAAGGTTACTGTTACTCATCGTCATCCTCTTACTTAGTATTTGCCCGACTATGTTAAGGTCGGCTTCCAGTCGAAACGGATGCAGCTGAATACCTGCCTACAACTGCCTATCCTCCACAACCCGGTTAGTACCGGGTATTACGATAAGACTGGTCCCTCGGTTAGACTGGTTGTCAGACCTTGGGCCACTGGCTGCACCTATGACAACTGTTCTATCTGCTACCTGTGGCAAACATCTATAAATGACAACCGGAACCAAAGGCTCCACATGCTTTCCGAGACACGGAAAAACTCGGTATGTAGCGGATGGTCACCCATCCGGTCACGATCTTGGCAAGTTTCGCTCAACCTTGTAGATCGACCCGTGCTGCTGTTATTATTTAGCCAAAGGCTTAGTTACTGTCAGATTAAATCATCACACTGCTGGGCAAACCCAAGATGACTTCCAGCTCTTCCTATTCAAAGCTCAAGTTGAGCACTGGTCGTGTGTTGGTGCGGGCTCTGCCGCGGCCCGCGACTGGCAAGCACAGGGCTCGCTCCACGTACTATAGAATAGAATAGAATTTTATTTTGCAAATATGGCTAGTATACAATCGTTGTTAAGCTGAGCCATATTTAACCGTTCAATGAAACGTACTTACATTGTAGAGACTAGATTCAATTAATAAAGTACTAGGTATCAATATCTTTACAATTATTTAATATATCATACTCCACAAAGTCATAGTACCTACTTACCTAGCTATTTTCACTTAAGTAGAATTCAGCTTAAAAGAAAATCGCAGTAGGTATCTACATACTTACATAAAACCATAGAAGGTATCTACATCTATATACTTACATAAAACAATAGTAGGTATCTACATCTACATACTTACATAAAACCGTAGTAGGTATCTACATCTACATACTTACACAGAACCATAGTAGGTATCTACATACTTACATCAAACCGTAGTAGGTATCTACATCTACATACTTACACAGAACCATAGTAGGTATCTACATCTACATACTTACCTCAAACCGTATTAGGTACCTACATCTACATACTTACACAAAACCATAATAGGTATCTACATCTACATACTTAATCAAACCGTAGTAGGTATCTACATCTACATACTTACACAAAACCATAGTAGGTATCTACATCTACATACTTACATAAAACCATAGTAGGTATCTACATCTACATACTTACACAAAACCATAGTAGGTATCTACATCTACATACTTAATCAAACCGTAGTAGGTATCTACATCTACATACTTACACAAAACCATAGTAGGTATCTACATCTACATACTTACATAAAACCATAGTAGGTATCTACATCTACATACTTACACAAAACCATAGTAGGTATCTACATCTACATACTTACATAAAACCATAGTAGGTATCTACATCTACATACTTACATAAAAACATCACGCCTGTAATCACCCAAGGGTCAGAGGTGTACCCAATAGTACACTCACATTTCGGGAGCGAACCTATTGTCATCAGCTGGGCACAAATCTACACACCGTGACCGCTACTGAGATATTCCTGATGGAAAGGCCCAACAACACTTTACCCGACCTGGAGATCGAACCCAGGACCTTATGCTCATCAGTCGCGCCCGCGACCACTACACGAACGAGACAGTCCTCCATCTATAATTATTATTGTATAAAATTCCAATGACATGCCACTCATTAAAAATTTATAATTGTAAACATACTATTTGTATCCCCATGTGACGGCAAAATGTGGAGAACCTTATTTTAAAAGAACATCTAAAGGGTGTTGTAAAAAGACCCTTAAGGTGAAAGCCTAGATGATCTCACTGCCATTTTGTCGCTAGATGGCGACACATCCACAATTTCGAACATTTTAATTTTTTACACCTAACATAGACATTTTTAATAAACAACTTTATTGTTAGCGAAACCTAGGGCATTAACTTGATTTTTTTAGATCATCACTGTGCTTGTTAACTGGTATCATACAAAGATTAGAACAAAATAATGATTTAGCCGCATGAATTTACTCTTTACACACACATGCAAAGTAAATAGTAGTAACTTCCGACTCCACTAGATGTCGTTTTATTCAAATATGGTTGGAAATAAAAATATCCAGGTGGCGTTAATTTAAAGAAAGAGGACCAAATTATTTATAAGATGAATATCCTTACATTATAGCAAAAAGTGAAAACAAATATTAATTTACTAATTAAGCATACTTTAAATTACTAGAGGATTGTTATGTTCCAATCTATTTCTTAATAATATAATTATTGGGATATGCATACTTTTGTTTCTAGGCTCGATATCAGATACCTTTTCACCATAACAAATTATTCAGATAAATTATTTTGGGTAATAGAGGTATATTGTACCTATAAAGGTTGTTGTAATGTGACTGAACCGAAATAGTACCTAACGCGTAAATAAATTGTGACTTGTACTAAATAAATAAAAGATTATGTATTCAATTGTAAAGCGTTTTATTGTATATATTTTTCTATTATCTATGGTTAATATTTTCATACAAATATCGTTTTATTTACCTACTCCCACTGCATTTACCTAAATGTTTTCTGGTTGGATTCGAACAATCGACCGTACCACCACACAAAAATAACATACTTTTTTCAATATTTTGATATTTACAATTATGATTCTGAATTTAGTATTAGAAAGAATTATGTACGTAGATTACAATTTATGTAACATCACACGTAAGTGTAAGTATCTTACACAACAACACACAAGTGGTTGCTAGCTAACCATAACATTTATGTTTCAAGAATACCCACTTATTATACAACTTTGAACAATAAATATTCTTTTACAATTGAATTGTTTGGCTGGTACCAAAAACATGAGTGAAACATTTGTACACAGAAAAATCTTATAAACTAACAAATAACATAAACTATACATCGCTACGTACAAAAATAGCATAATAATTAGTCTATAATGTTCCCACTGCTGAGACTCAGGCCTCCCTGAACAGTGGTGATGAAATAATTTACACAAAGCAAAGTGTCGGCTTGGGTTCGAACCATCGACTTGTACCACCATACAAAGATACATAAAAAATACTATAATAAAATATCTTCTCTTCTACACGCTACTTTTTGCTGTGCCGCCGTCGCCGTATCAATCTTCTGCTTGTCAGTTTTACTTCCATTTATATCATTTCCGTGCGATCTGAATCAATTGCTGGGAGACACAGTTTTCGCTGCAACAAATGAATTTACACAGTTTTGTTAGACTATTCTTACTGAACCCACACCTCAGAAACCTGAGGAACAAGTTAGGAAATGAGTAAGACTTATATTTTTCATACCTTTTAATTCCTTGATGTCTAGACATTTAGCATTTTTCTCAACTCGTCTCAAAATAATTTCCGGCAGTACACATGTTTTGAAAAATGTTACCAACTTCGGCATCATAGCGTTGATAAATTCCTCATCCCGGTTAACTTCTATTACAGTCAATGGTTGGGTGACAGATATAAAGCAAATGAAGTAACATTTACTCATTTTGGTAATTCGCAATTGACCCTGGACCTAGAATCAAAATAATAATAGCTGAGAAACAATCCAAGAAATACATTATATTTATACATACATGAACCAAGAAATAATGATCTTTGTTACTTACTTGATAATAATAATTATGCTTTTTGTTCATAACTAAAACATCATTTTCCAAATGAATAGGAAAATTTCTATTGTCTGATGCTTCTCTAATATTTTGAGATTTCCTTTTCAAGGAGGGGAAACATTTTATTTCTACAATAGTATTTTCTGCTTCTATAATACCTGTAAAAAAGAACAGTTTTTAGGCCTACGCCACTGAACCAAATTTAAAAAATCCACGCGACACACAAGATAAATGGGGGCGGAACCACAGGCAAAAGCTAGTTATTTGTATATTTTTATTATTGAATAATCTTACCATCAGGGCTAGCTGCTAAGAATCCAAAGTCTTCATCAATAAATAGACCTGATGGCCTGACAATTTTGCCCTTTTTACACTAAGAAGTGGTTGTATACCTTGTAAAGTGCACTCGTGTAGTTTTTTATAACATGATTCTTGCATTCAATTTTCTTTATTTGGTTTCCATAAGACACCTTTTCTTTCAAATTAGCAAACACTGAAGAATCCCCATCTCCTACAAAACTTAGGTACCGAAGATTATGCATATTCTCACTCTGTTGAAATCCTTCAACAATTATATCAGATTCCATCGCAGTAGATGGCCCTGTAAAGTTTTTGCAGCAACCATGACTTTTAGTGTCTGAACCTGTTCGCTCATAATACTGGCATGTATAACAATATTTGTTCCTGACACCAAGAAAAAGACATTTCTTGGTTTCCTTTCCAATAATGCAGGCCTAAAATAAAAGTTCTTAGTTCAAATATTGTAAGAAATCATAAATCAAAACATTGAACATTGTGTAAAATATGTTGACAAGCAAAAGAGTACTAATGAAATGAACACAAAAATATGGTATCAAGTTGGGACTTACCATTCCAGATGAAGAATCAAAGTTGTGACCATATGACCTTTTCAACCATCCGCCATCTACATATACAGTAATGTATGGAATACCATCTGTAGAAACATTTCCTTTATCAATAGCAATAGACCTTTCTTGCTCACCAGCTTTCTTTATTTCTTCGGTCAAATGTTCATGCCATACATTGCCCAATTGTTTTTCAATTGAACGGAACGTTTGTCCGGTCATTGTTGGTATATCCATTAGACTAGTGATGTGTGCTGCTTGCGTGTAGTAACTTCCAGCCGTCACAGTTGCCCATACAAATGCAGTGTTAATTTTCTGCTTCTTCTCTGTGCTTTGCTGCCATATTTTATTACACATGCTACATTTAAATGTTAACAAACTGTGAAATCCTTTCCGGTGTTCACTAATATACTCAATTTGAGATGACTCACAAGACTGACGATGTTTTTCCATTTGAAATGCCCATTGGATGACATGTTTCAAGTCAACAATACGGTACCCTGCCAAACCTGATAAGTTGTCACTTGATGTTTTTTCCACAGTTAGTTGATAAGCTTCAGTCTGTGGATCGGGTTGCGGCCAATCAAAATCAACAGTCTCTACTTGCTCTGTAACAGATTCAACTCTATTAGAGCTAGAGCTGCAGGCTATGGCTTCGTAACGAATTTGTGGAATACCACGTGAATACGATTTGGGCGTGTCTTGAGCTGTGGAAGGGTTGGATAGCTGATCATGATCTTGAGTTGTATTTGGACTGAAATAAAAAATAAATAAATGAAATAGGTATACAGTTATTAAAAACAATGTTGAGAGACAGAAAAATATTGATGTCTGTACCTACCTAAACACAACAGGGCAGTCCGTTTCTTTTTTTTTCTTGTGACTACGCCATGCTTCCAGCCGGCTGCAATTTGATAAAACTTGCTCAATACACTACTTGAAACTAACCTTATCGAGCTAGCCGTTTCTTTTATTCCTACTGTTATCGACGAGACACAATAGATAAACAATTGTCATAAATCTCCTGGAGGTATCGTAACAGACAAGGGTCTACAGAAGAATTGGCGGCAAACCAACGGCAAACGAAGCAACGAGTATCAAATACACTCATAGGTACATTCACGTAAATCTGATTCGAAATCTTATGGGAATCTGATTTACTCACTAAAAATCATTAGAAGAATTTCCATGATGTCTTTTCAATGTTGCTTGCACTTTATTCCGTGATTTCCGCGGCCCTGAATACATATGTCGTAGGTAGGCAAGTTTATTAGTTGGATTCATCTTAGGCAGAGTTGCAATTCAATCTGTAATCAAAAAGAATAATTAAACACAACAGCAAATCGTATCGTAATTATGAAATGCTTCAAGAAATTTGTATTAGTCAGAAATAACACCACCATTTGTGAAAATTTTCAAAACAAGTGACAGATCATCAGGGCTGCCAGTAGACAATTATAAATTATTCGGCAATGTTTCTGAAATTATACAAAATTCAATGTCAGTATACAAACAGTGCTAATTTTTTTTTTATACTGTAACGATACTATACTATAATGATTAATTGTGAATTTACCTACGTTATTTTTTTAAATTTATTATAGTACTCACAGGCTTAACGCCGTATCCAATTATACATGAGGGTCCAGGATACAAAGAGGATACAATCAGTAACCAAATTATACAGTTTTTGTATCCAATTATACAATCTGGCAGCCCTGCAGATCATGAGAACAGACCAAATAGAGATGTCAATCTGAGATCGATTGAGCAAAGAATCGATTTTTTGGAACAAATAAAAACGTTTTTTCAAATCGATATCTAGTACTGAATCGATACAGGGAATCGATATTTCACCCTAGAACATCAGTTTTTTGTTTGTTTGAATTGTTAAGAATTGTGGTGGCGGGAAAGTTACGAAGCATATCCAGTGCAAATCCTTTTGCGTAAAAATACGGATTTTTTCCAGATATGAGACTAGTTAAATTCTTTTTGCTCATCGATCGTTTTTTCGCCCTCGTAAACGTGTACACACGGCGGCACATGATGCTGTACATTTCCAGTATAAATTGGCCTCGCTTTGTATAGATTTCCTATAGAATGAGAGATCCGCATAAACTGGTTTTGTATAGCTTGATCGGCCGTCGTGCGTACGTTACCCTAGCAGGAATCGTTTTTCGGTTTTTTTTTCAAAACGACAAGGGGCACCAATTTTTTATGTAATTTTTTATGTACATTTACAGCAGATTAGGCACCAACTATACGTTCCACTCATATAACAGACTATAGGAGACACTTTCTTGCTAGGGTAAACCCCTACATTGCGAATTTCATCGAAAACGAATGATTGATTTTTGGAAAATCATTTCTTTATTTGTGAATCGATTTTTGACGTCCCTATTAGGGGGAAATATTTGAAATTTAGAGTAGGTAGGTATGTGATGTGATGACAATCAACGAGTGTTGCTAACGTTTGATTTTGTATTTCCTCTTCTAAATCTTACACTTTTTTAAGTTTTAAGGATAATTACTATTATAATATAACTCTGTATCACCTTCAAGCAGAAAAGCATCCTTTGTACATAAAAATAACACTTACCGTCAATAAAACACAAAAACACTTCACTTTTAAATAAAAACTCTTTCACGGATGGCACTCGTATGAATGGTTCTCAGTAGTAGCCCCAGTCACCAATTCTAAACCTGAATGGTGCTTACTACTTACTTAGCTGTTCAGACGAGCCTATCACTTACTACTAAAATACTGCCCTCTGTTTTATTTCCCCTTTTTCTTGGTAAACTTCTTAGATGGCAAGACCAATTTACCTCGACTCACTTTGACGTGTGCTAATAATATTAAAATGTGCAATTGTTATGAAAAATCAATGTGGTTTGTCTGTGTATTCACTTATCTTGATCTGGTTTCACATAAATTAAATATGATTCAATCAATAGATGTAAGTAGTACCTACGTGTCACCATTGCGTAGGTAGGTAATTAGAAAAAAAATAGGTAAATTTGCTGATCGCCTGATTTAGGTTTACCCTAAGGTTACATGAACTTCTATTCTCTGATTTTATTCAACCCAAACCAATGAATTAGTACCTAACCGTGTCAGAAAATGTATTATCAGTACCTACTTACATACAGTAGAAAGATTTTTAAATCTTTAGGTACTTTATATTTAAAGTAGATATTACAATAATTACATTAGTATTGTATCTGTGTGAACCAAATGCAGATCGCAGATATTTTTTTTCACTTTCTAGCATTCTTTCTCATTCCCTAATAAAAAACATTTTATCAATCATAAAATGTAAAACCCGCGGGCAATCCCGCGCGCCGCGCTAGTGCTAACTTTCTAGAAACACAATATTGGAAACGATTTATCGCGCATGGACTCACGACTGGAGAAATTTGGCAACAACGCATGGGCGGAATGGCATTACTCGACGCGTGACCTTTGCAAAGGTCAAATTCGAACAAGCGCAAAGCTTGTTCGAATTTTCGAACAGCGCCATCTATTATAAATGTTTACCGAACGTTAACTCGTAACACAACAGCACTTAACCGTTCTTGAAACTTCCGTTAGATGGCGTGATTCAGATCACTCACACAAGTATAGATTTTTCGTTTTTTATTGGGTCTAATTCTCCTAGAAATACTGTTTTTTTTATAAAATTTTGGCGTTACGCGAACATAATACATTATAAAGTCTCATTATACCTGCTTTTATTCTGCAGAAACCGTTTATTTACGGAGATTACAACCGCTGAAAAATGTATGGCAACGATCGACTAGGGATCCACCTTAACGAAGCCGGAAGGCATTTGTTCTCCCCGTCATTGCGATCATTTGTTTTGTTCTAAACCATACCTGGGAACTGGGAACCTTCTAGTTACGGAGATATTGGAGCTCAAAGTTTTATTATTTTATTTTTCCACAAGTTTTTTTTGAAATACCACTTTTAAAGGTTTTAATTTTACCTTAATTAACTCGATGACCCGTTTACTATTCAAAGCATCCATCAGCACTAAGTTTTGAGTGCGTTACATTGAGTTTTACCGTAAACGTGATTTTTCACCCCAAAAAAAAAAGTCTTTTCCCAGCAATATTTTTTGCGTAGAGTTACTTAGTTTGATGTACAGAATGCTTGGTTGACGGCTTGGTGAAGGGTCTGTTTACACCTTGTATGTACCCATTACCCATGTTTGCAAGGAAATAATTGATTTGATTTGATTTAAAACTTAATATAATTATGTCACATTGTCAGGATTTTTTCCGTTGGCTCATACATCATGTGGGCAGAAGGTGGGTTTCGTGCAACGAAAACAGTGGGTGAGATACACAATTTTTTTAAACTAACAAATTACTTGAAATTACAATTTAACACAATAACACGGGGCACAATGAATCGGGTAGGTACAGTTCCAGGACGTCTCAACTCCTCTGCGATCAGACACTGAATGTCCTCGTTGCTGCGAGCTCAAAAAATCACGACTCTGTAGAAGCACGCTTGGTGTGGGTAGACTGATAATTAGGTCACGTGATGTTACCACTGGCGCGCTTGCGATTCATCAACATCAAGCTCCTAAAAATATGAGCAATGGCTCATTTGATTAGGAATGACGTCTAGAAAAATGTATGGAAAGTATGTATTCATCACCCCTTAAAAATTGCAATTGTTATTAACAAGTTTAGAGCTACCACAAAATATTTTAATAACAAATATTATAACAAATATAAATTTAAAATTTGAATAAATTATGGTATCATTCAGACACTTAAACGAATAAATCCCCGTTGGAGAAAAAAAAAGATTTTTTAAAGTTAACAAAAAATTTAAAGTCCAAGAAATGTTGTTAAAAAAAACACCAAATATTATTTTATTGCTGTTTTTGCATCTATCAATGCCCAGCAACCCAACAATGCAACATAGCCCAGCGCTAGACTCCACAGTGTTGCCGTTGCAACACAGCGCATAGACTCCACAGTGTTGCAACGGCAACACTGTGGAGTCTATGCGCTGGGCTATGTTCAAATGACTATGAACTCTTAAAATAATAATGTGTGTTGAGTCAATATTTTTACATCATTTTGTAGGTTGCTAAAAACTAAACTATCGGTAACCGGGAGCCAAACACACTGTTTATGGCTGTTTTTGTAATTTTGTTTTAGCTCTACATATGACTTTTAAAGAGAAAATAATTTCTTATAAATAATAGAGATTCTGGGAGTCGGAACTTTTTTATTTGAAATTTCCTCCTCTTTAAGGATCTTTTTCAAACTTTCGTTTTTGAGTTATTTACGAAAAACTAAATAGCTTCTTTTTTTATTTGTTAATATTAATTAAAAATTTTAAGAGGTGAATACATACTTTGATATTTTTTTCTAGACGTCATTCTGAATCGAATGATGCGCTCATATTTTTAGAAGCTTTATCAAGAGTTAACACGTTTTTGAACTTCTTGACTAGCCTATATCTCAAAAGATGATATCATAATATAATCTTTTACACACTTCATCCATTTTCTGTGAATACGGTCACCTGATGTGCAACAAGGTGAACAATCATGACGACTATTGGTGCTGGTTCTCAGCTGCGTGGTGCCGGAGTGCGAGCGCGGCGACGCGCAGTTCGACAACGCGGCAGCGGCGGCGCTGCTGCCGGCCGGCGGCGCCTGCCAGCGGTACGCGCCGCTGGGCGGGCTCGGCGCCGGCGCGCCCATCTGCGACCGCGACGCCTTCCACCCGAACGACACCATCGCCTGCGACTCCTTCGTCTACGAGAACATGGACACTATCTTCGCTGAGGTAAGCACCGACACCAACCACAGGGATACGTATACATACTTAAACTCACGCCTTTTTGCCATGGTAGGCAGAAGATTGCATTAGTTAGAACGTAAAATTTCCTTGACCTGTTTTTGTTAATCAAGTTGCTGATTGCATAAACTCGGGCCTCGCAAAACTATTTAATGCACATTTTTATGTGCATTTCAATTTCATTTTGTTTTACTTTTACTTAACGAAGAACTGCAAATAATAAGTGGCCGGGACCCCCTTAAGCGTGTGTGTGTGTTCCAGTTCAACCTGGGGTGCCGCGAGTGGATGCGCACGATGGTGGGCACGGTGCGCAACGTGGCGCTACCCTTCGCGCTCGTCCTCACCGGATACGTCTCCGACACGTAAGACGTCCACTGTCGTGCAGCCCCGAACTAACTATACATCCAGTAAACGTCCAACATAAAATCCAACCTGAAAAAAACGATTTCGCTCAGTATGAGGAAATAGAGGTTAACAGCTGGTTATGATTAACAGAATTAAAGAAACCTGTAAAGCTCGAGTCGGCCTCATGAGTCACGAGTAGCACCAAATAATATAATAACAATGTTTTAACGTTCATTCATATACCAATTTGCATTCAACAGCAAAACTAAATTTGCTTTTCATGGCATGTTAATGAAAAACAAAGTTACTGCTGCAGTTTCATGAAATAGTCCCATATATCTCGAAAACTAAATATCAAAACTTATTCAAACCAATTTTAGTTGAAAATTCTTTTTACGTTCTACAAACACAATTTTTTTTGTCTTACTTTAGAAATTAAAGGGACAAACAATTTTTACGACTTTAGAAGCAAATATCTCATTAATTTGCAACCATGTATGGCGGAGGGCCACTCTTAATTTTTTTTTTTTTTAAATTTCACATCAGGTTTGTGTAGCGGTTCGTTAAAGGCACCTTCTCTCTAAATTTAGTCAGCCAATAGTTTCGGAGTAAAATGGCTATGACATACGGACGAACAGACGGACGGACAAATCTATAAGGGTTCCGTTTCTTGCCAATGGCAAGAAAAAAACTGCCATGTGAAATTATTAGAGTATTTCAAACATAAATCCGTGACGTCAGGTACGGCAGGCGCACGGCGTTCTGCCTGTTCTCTGCGTTCGCTGGCGTGATGGGCATCGTGAAGGCGTTCTCCATCAACTACCAGATGTACCTCGCCATGGAGTTCCTCGAGGCGGCCCTCGGCTACGGCTTCAACAGCGCCGGATACGTCATGAGTAAGCGATAAGCGCTGACCAGTCGATGGGGAATGCGCAACGCGGCAACCAATTGACAGGAAACATTCCGGCGGTCATTAGTGTCGGGCGCAAATAGTCCATCGTCTGCCCAACGGTTCACAGCTACCTGCTGTTGAACCTGCTAGCCGGTAACGTGTTACGTGAGCCAACGAATGCAGCACTGTTCCGATTAATGTCCATAAAGACAGCACATTCGTGGTTGCCTACCCGTGGAGTTGGAACCACTCTATGATTCAATGAGTACTTTTGGCCTCTTTTGAAGGATTAAAAAAATAAAAAAATAATTTCACACTAGCACTTTGCAATGTTTACATAGTTTGAAAATAATCTTGACATTATGATGCAGCAATAGTAGGCTATCTTTTAAACTAGGACTAGCCTGTATCTAAAAAGATAGATTTCAGCCAAATTTATTCAGTTAATATTCACAACCAGAAACAAGTGAAAACATTGTCAATGATTTGTACTAACATCTGTACAGAAAAATATATATATATATATTGTCCGTAATTTGTTTGACTAATAGAGAAATATGTAAACAGAAGAACGTGCTGCGCCAACCCCAAATAAATTGGGATAAAGGCAGGAGAACGATGATGATGATATCAATTGTGGTCAGTGCAGGCGGCTGTGAGCTGGTACACACTTACACAGATGTCGTTTCCGTATAGTGGTGGAGATCGCGCACCCGTCGCTGCGCGCGGTGTTCGCGTGCGCCACGGGCATCGCGTACGGCGCGGGCGGCGTGCTTTTCGCGTGGCTAGCGTGGGGCGTGCCCTACTGGCGCCACCTGCTGCTCACCATCCACGCGCTGGCGCTGCTGCTGCCACTGTACTGGCTGCTGGTGGACGAGAGCCCGCGCTGGCTGCACGCGCGCGGTGACGCTGACCGGACCGCCGCCGTCATACGGAAAGCTGCACGGTGGAATAAGGTGACCCATTTATATTTCTGAATCCTCTACTGCTTAGCCAAAAATTGCAAGCTCTGCATCATTAATAATTCTGCTGATCTACTGCAAGCTCTGCATCATCAATAATTCTGCTACAACGAGAGCATCAATTGCATAGTTTTACAATCTCTTACCGGTTTCTGTCTCGGCTGCTGTGTGGCTGCAAATCGGGCTAGGAGAGAAAGCCTTCGAGCGAACATTGAAGTGAGACGAATCCTTGTAGATAATCGTGAACGAGCAACTGATGAGCAAGCTGAAGGACGCCAGCCGCGCGGGTCCGGCGGGCAGCGCGTGGCTGAGCGTGGTGCGCTCGCGGGTGCTCATGTGGCGCCTGCTGGTGTGCGGCTGGTGCTGGGCCGCCACCACGTTCGTGTACTACGGGCTCACCATCAACTCCGTGGCGCTGTCGGGCAACAAGCACGTCAACTTCGCGCTCAACATGTCCATGGAGATCGCCGCCTCCGTGCTCATCATGATGGCGCTCGAGCGCGTCGGCCGCAAGCTCTGCATATTCATCGCGTTCCTGCTGTGCGGGGTCGCTTGTGTTTCACCCTACTTCATAGGTAAGCCTGTATATTAAATTAACTTAGTTTGTTATGATGCTTTATTAATCCGAGTCGAGATGTTCTTATTTTCATTCTGATTGCTTCGCTTGGTCTTGCAATCTCTTAGTAAAAAAAATCACAATGACAGTTTAATTAATTTTATAATTATTACCTTCCTCTTTCCTCTTTTCAAGCTTCGATTTGAACAACTGCGCCCATCAAATTAGCATACCCTAGACCTAATTAAATTACTCACGGTTTTTTTTATTTGATCTGAAAACCGAAACCGTTTTGCCAGCTTTTCTCGTTATATGTTGACATCGAAGGTTGCGATGTGATGTTCTTCTGCTTCGTTGTGATGATGTTTTTTTTAATTAAACGACTACTTTTCTCCCCGTTATCAGAAGTAACAAATTGAAGATTTTGTTTAATTTGTTGTTGTGTACAGATCACGACGGCACGACGCTGGGGCTGTTCTTCGTGGGCAAGCTGGCCATCACGTTCGCGTTCAACTCGCTGTACGTGTTCACGGCGGAGCTGTACCCTACGCATGCGCGCTCCTCGGCGCTGGCCGCCTGCTCACTCATCGGCCGCGTCGGCTCCGTGCTGGCGCCGCAGACGCCGCTGCTGGTTAGTATGCACGACACAAATCGACAGCCTGCCGTAGCTCTACTGCTCTAGCGATGCGACTCCTAAAGCAGCGGCAAGAAGGATACAGTGTTGCTCATTTTAACATTAAGCTCGAGATTTGGGGCGCAGCATTCATAGAATTAGGTGAACGGAACGCGTTAAAAACAGTGTCGAGCCACAAAACACAAATCACCCACGACCTCCAAAAAGCAGCCAAGCTACGTTGGAATTGGAACGGACATGTCTGCCGTTCGTTCGACGAATCTCAGGCTACATCGATCACAATGTAGGTCCCGGAAAATGTTCAGCTTCATCGCGGCATATCCACGGGAAGATGGCGGGACCCGCTCGACTCGTGCTCGTTCCACACTAGCTCAAAATAGAGAGGAACGGAAAGGGGAAAGAGAGGCCTCCGTCCTGCAGTGGGAGGACACGGGCTGGAAATAAAATAATATTTTTTGTTATTAGAACATGTACGTGCAAGCGCTACTGTACGGTGCGTGCAGCGGTTCGGCAGCGCTGGCCGTGCTGTGCGTGCCCGAGACGCGCAGCACGCGCCTGCCGCAGCGCGTGGCGGACGCCGAGCGCCTGCGCGCCGCCAGCGCCGACACGTGACCCCCGAGCGGCTGTCGCTGATCACTCACACCTGTCCCGCGTTTTACTGTCCTGCCTGATATCTGTAACTGATCGCGACGTCTACTTTAGGTTAAAGCACTCGAACCTGTGGTAGTGGTGTAGAAGAGGGCGAACAAAATAATCTCGAACGGCTAATAACGAGCACACGTGTCATTGGAAAAGTTATAAAATGTCGATTGACTTTTGATGATCAAAATCGGATCTTTGCAGGAATCAAGGACGGATTTTGATGCACCGGATTTACAGATGTTCGTAATCATCCGGACCACAGACATATTCAGTGTTCAGTGTTCAGTTTCTTTAATTCGCCAGGTTTGTTGATTTCGACTCAAATGAATTAATATTAGCACCCGTTCCTCGTAAGTGGCATTGCACGTGCATCCTGCATCCTCGTCATAGGCGGGCCGTGCACCCACACTACCCACCCGCGCTGTTCCTTAACAATCGTTTTGAGATTATCGCATAAATCCAAACTTCCCGATAAACGATATTATAATGAACAGCGCGGGTGGGTAGTGTGGGTGCACGGCCCGCCTATGACGAGGATGCAGGATGCACGTGCAATGCCACTTACGAGGAACGGGTGCTAATATTAATTCATTTGAGTCGAAATCAACAAACCTGGCGAATTAAAGAAACTGACGGGTGATGGAAACTGACCAGTGATACGCGGACTGTATTTTTTATTAGTACATACTTACTTATTAATATTTTGTAAACTGTGATAATTGTGTACTTACTTAATGGTAATCAATAAACGTGATATAAACACAATTTAACTTTATGTTTCCTAGGTTCAGAAGAATGCATGTACAATTAAGTAGGCAGTGGCGTAGCGTGGGGGGTGCCGGGGGGGCCACGGCCCCGGGCGGCACATTTCAGGGGGCGGCAGAGAGCAAGAGCCAAGCCGCGGCAAGCGGATCCAGGCGGTAGCGTCAGGTCATAATTATCAGATCAAGTAATTACTAAAGTCATCGGGACTACGTTGCAAAAACAAGGACAACCAAGAAGTGGAGCATTTTCCTTAATAAATGCCGCTGGCCCGGGGCGGCTTTTCATACAAGCCTCACGTCTATTCCGGACTGCCACCCTGTATTTTCTAGATACAAGCACTTAATTCTTCTAGCCTGCCGCCTCTCTTTTTATATCTGTATTTATGGTAAAAAGAAAATCGAACCTATCTGGGATGCTAAAATTTTCTAGCTCGCTTCGCTCCCTCTTACAGCTAAGTTTACTTAATCTTAAATTAAATTTCTTTCCACATCTTTAATACATTCGTAGAAAAAGTATGTTAAATTCCATTTGTTTGATTCGTGAAAAGAAAATCTGTTTCCTATCCGAGGCGGGGTGCTTAAATTTTCGAGCTCGCTTCGCTCGCTCTTGCATCCTACTTACTCTCAAATCTAAAGCTTTAATACATAATTCGATAAAAAAGCTTATTTATCTATATGAATAGTTAAAATAAAATGTAATTTATCAGATGTGCTGAAAAATTTTGAGCTCGCTGTTTTTGTTAATTTCCCGAACGGCAAACCTTAAACACTAGGTATTATTTAGCTATATTAGCAATTGAACATGACAAACCTACACATACACACGAACAAATGATCATCATCATCATTCTCTTGCCCTTCTTATCCCAATTCATTAGGGATAAGCGCAGAATGTCTTCCTCTTCCATACCTCTCTAACTCTTTATAACTCGTCATTTCATCAGAAACCTCCTTTCTTGAATGAAATTGTGTATAAAAAATATTTTACTTTGAAAAATAAACTTATAGATTTTTTTTTTAAATAATTATAAAAAATGCTTTTGTATTTTGACTCTTTCCTACGTTTCTTGACTAATTATGAAATTAGAGGGGGCGGCCAAAATTACATTCGGCCCCGGGCGGCAAAATCCCACGCTACGCCACTGTAGGTAGGTATGTGTACCTACGGCATTATCCATAAGAAAATCTTATCATGATACCTGCGTCGGCGTCGCCTAATCTCCATCAGCTGGGGAGCAGTACCTGACGTTCGGACAACAGGCCCTACGCTATTCTGCCAGCGGGTTTGCGTGCTCAGCGTGGCACCGATCCGCTCACGCGAATCCAATCGATGCTCTAACTTAGACGTGTCAGATAATATCGGGCTGCCGCTGGCAGGTATCGCTCCACCTACTGTACGAAGATATGTCGCATGCGCGCTGGAGAAAAAGAAAGAAATCGTTTCCCGACATCCCCTCTAACACTTAAAACTTCTTACGCTACAGACAGGCACAGAGTATTTGACTAAAAAAATCTATTAAGTCCGTCAGTTAGATTATCAAAAAATATTGGACACGTATTTTATCTTTTGTCAAGTAAACGAAAAACTACCACGATACAGCTCGTTGAAATCTCGCAGGACGTCACAATTTCTGTTACTTTTTACTAGCCAGTGACGTCACAAGCCCCTCTCTTGAACTTAGATGCGCTGTATCGTCGTCATTTTTTGATTAAGCGACAAAAGAAAAAATACGTGCCCAATATTTTTTGATAATCTAACTGACGGACTAAATAGATTTTTTTAGTCAAATACCCTATTACGTCGTTTAGACGTAAAGACATACATAACATCAAGCCTGTAATCCCCGAAAGGTTAGACAGAGCCTAAAATTTCGCCAGTTGTATTTAAGTCCCACGTATTTGGAGGCGAGCCTATTACCAGCAACTGGACACAAATATTCAATAAAAAGAAATGAAATTTTCAATAAAAACTTTAATATCATCAGTAATGAGGTTTGTGTGTAATCCTTCCGATCGAAACGTTTCGCATGACACACCATCATGATGACAATCACAATCAATCACCACTAACTAAATAAATCTTCGTCAGCTTTCAATCTATACCTACTAGAGGGTCTTTGTGAAAATGGGCGTAAGTCCAACAGAGCAACATAGTAACTACCTACTCCAAATCATAGTATTGCGATTATGTGCGATAAACTGTACCATAGTCCATAGTCGCCGGAAACCAGAAGCAGAACCAATTGAAAATGTTGGAATTTCCTTTATTTTGTTGAAGATTTGACAGTACAGTACAGAAATCAGAGGCGGCTTAAGTAAAATCAATGACATCTTTTACTAAGGGATACAAGTCAGGATGCAATTTTAATTGATTTTGAATAATCAAAAAACCCTAAAAAAATATATGTTTTGGTATAAAGTGATCTCCTAATCATTATTTACTACATATTTAAGCTATAAGTAATCCATGCTGTTGGCCTTACGCCCAGATTCCATAGAAAATTGCCCATGTTCCTTTATTCGAAGTCAAAAAATATATGTATACAGGATGTAAGGGACAGCCCTCCACAAACTGACAGCGCATTCAGCTCCTTATTTTGAATAATATTCCACATTCATTATTCTCTAGGTTGAGCCGTGCTTGCCTAGGTGGGTCTGTGGATGGATGACCACCCATTACATAACGAGTTTCCTGCGTGCCTCGGAAAGCATGTTAAGCCGTTGGTCCCGGGTCTCTTTTGTAAATCTTTGACAGTCGTTAGGTATTCAGTGGCCCAAAAAGTCTGACAAACAGTCTTACCACGGGGTAATCGTATTACCCAGTACTAACTGGGTTGTGGAGGTTAGAGAGGCAGTCGCTCCATGTACAATACTGGTATTCAGCTGCATCCGGTTAGATTGGAAGCCGACCACAATATAGTTGGGAAAGGGCTAGGCAGATGATTAATTTTTTTAGTTACTAGTCCTCTATTTTAATGTAAAACTCCATTCCCCGTACGCGGCACTCCATTTATCCATTTATGTAAATAATACGGCTAAAATCAAAAATCCAACAATGGACCCAACCAACTCTAACGAACGACGAGTGAAATCAGCTGTTCACTTCCTGCCTAGCTACAGAATTCGTAGAACTCGTCGTTGCGCTTGCCGTTCGCTACGTGCGTTTTGCCACGACAACGGTACATTGTGCATGAGGAAATAAAACAAATCAAATTTATTGGATTCCCTTAACATTCCTGAAATAATTTCTTGTACCCGTCATTTTTATGATATACTGAATTCACTTCTTCAGTTTGTGGAGGGCTGTCCCTTACACTCTGTATAAAATAATTATAGCAAAAATATACAAAATATTCTTTAAAACAACGTTATTATAATATTACATCAATCATTATGCATAACAAGTACTGTGCGGAGTTGAGCATTGCCTCATAAACAGACACCAGCACTTCAAGCTATTACAATCTGTCAAATTCCTTTAACAGATTTTCAACTTTATCGTTAAAACATTAGGTTCAAGGTTGATTGGGAAAATTTAACAGTTTCAGGTAGCTTGATATGCTGTCGCCTGTACGAGCACGAGCGGCACTCGTACACGTTGAGCGTGAGCAGTGTCGCCACAATAGCGGCGTCACTTGATAACAATGTGTTCGCTTATCTCGTACTAATATATTAACAACATCGCGCAAGCCACTAACAGTTTCTATTCATACATTTAATACCTTTGATACACAGGGAGTTCAGTCGGAACGGGTTTATTTAGCTTCGTGTTGGATGTACGAGGAACATAATATAGCAAGATTACAAAAAAAAAACTCAGCGGAAAAATGATCGCACATTGTTTGCATGTCCACATTTTTTCCATGTATCGGGAATGTTTGTCCTCCGCGGACCAAGTCCCTCGACTGCGCAGGTCTTCCAAACATAATATGTAAGCGTCCCGCCTCAACACCCTGTATAGGTAATACATAAACTACAAAGCACCCTGTATAACACTTGTTTTGTTTCTAAGCTAACAGGTACATAACAAGGTGTATAATGTACCTATTAGCTCAGACGTTATCTAAACTCAGTCTTAAGATTACCTACAACCAACACTAGCTTATCACAACGACAATTAAACATTTGTTATAGACAGAATTTTATTATAATGATTATCTTTACTATTGTTCACCTACTTACGTAGTTACGTAGTATACCTAGTGCGTGAGCTCCACGCGCCCCGTACGCGGACGCGGCCATGGATCGGATCACTGATCATCACTTCTTGTCTGCACTTGCAGACGACTCAATACTGTATAGTAGGAACTACACCTAGTTCGTAGTTTGAGTGAGCTATACTTATGTACAACTAGCTTCTGCCCGCGGCTAAGGCCGCGTGGCCTACATGAAACAATGGACTTTTTTTTTCAGAAACAAATATTGTTAGCACTCTCACTCCCTCTCATTGAATATACGAATTGAAAATATCCCAAACAAAGCAATAAGGACGAAGTTCTCCGCAAAACTAAACTAATGCCTGGGATAAGAGTAACTGTATGGTGTTATTAGAACTCAAAGCGCGTGTGAAAAGATCTAATTAAGGGACCAACCAGATTTGGATGATAAATAATTAACATTTTTACAACGGAATACTGTAACTACCGCAGTATTTCTTTGTCAATAATATTTTTGTTTTTCTTTCAGGTGCTAAAATCAGCAGGATGCTCTGGGAGCTTACTCTAGAGCAGGCCACGTTTAACTGGCGGCTGTGAAAAGCAGTTCTCCCTTAAGTCTACCCCCGCTAAATTAAGAGTTTGGCCTTGAGATTTATGTCATGGCAAAGCAGACTTTGAGGGATGTTCGATGGTGTTAGAAGAATGCTCGGACTCCACACACATACAGACTCCCCTCGGGAGCCACCGGTCAGTTCAGTTATCGTGTTATTTAGTTGTGTATATCTCGATAACATTTCGTTGCAATGTTTTCACTCGCAACCTGGTGCCATTGCATCATTTTGGCGGGTTTAAATTATGTCTGGGGGGCCAACTCTCAATTTTAATATATAAGTTGGCAGACCGGGAGGGTTCGATGTGTTAAGAAATACTCCCGCGCCCCGCAAGCCCTGCGCCATGCGCCAGTCTACGTGAGTTTCGAAGCCCTATTTTACTCTTGGGGGTTGATTTTGAAAAACAACGTGTATTACCCACTGAAACACCCGGCTATTTATTGATTTGAAAGCTTAAACCTTTCAAGAGTCTAATTTTATAGTAAATTGAAAATTTCTCGGGTTTTCGGGTCTAAAATAAAATGTTTCTTACGAGAAGTTGAGTCTTGGAATTATTGGTTAATGGTGCCAACAGCCAACTAACAAGTGTATCTGACATCGGTTCGGCAACCGAGTGTCCTGAACGTGAACTTTGCAGTACTTCCATAGCTGCTTTACAAAGTGTTACGACCTAACATCAAGATATAAAATTGTATCTGGCTCATTATTATTATTCATTGCTTGCCCAACATAACTTGAGACATTAGGATGTCGCTGCCTGTTAAGAAAAACGCCGAACACCTGTCCAATTCAGTGCATTTGAAATGTAGTTCAAAATTCTACCGAGTGTCAAGTCATTATGTTGGTCAATTAATACAATTTGAAAAGCTTTTTAATCAGGTAATACAAAGCTACTACAACCTGGATCTAGCGATGTCGAGACGAAATTCTCCACAGCTACATACACCCAGTCACTCACGCTCGCTCGGGCGGCTTGAGCGGGCGCAGCTCGTGCGGCATCCGCGGCGTGAGCGGGCGCGGCTGCAGGCGCCCGTACACCACGCGCAGCGCCGCCAGCGCCGCCAGCGTCAGCGCCGCCGTGCTGCCGAACGTGGCCAGCGGCCCGCGCCGCGCGTACACCGCCGACACGAACACCGGGCCCAGCGCGCGCGACAGGCAGCCCGCGCCCGTCAGCACGCCCATCCACACGCCCTGCGAGGTCCACCAACAACTTATACTAATCAGAATCGCACGTTCATATTACTACTGGTCGCAGAAGTGACCGAATTCGATTCCCAGCTCAGGCAAAATTATATTGGGTATTTGGTAGCCCGGAGTCTAGATTCGTTCCTGGTTAACGGCGAAAATACCCGCTTTTGTGACTAGTGAATCTGAATACCCCACTGTCATCACACTACGTAACCCCTAAGAAGTTAGAACAAATAGTGAGGGCGAGCTGACCTGCGGCCGGGGTCCCAGCACCTTGGAGAATATCGTCTGTATGAGCGTGACGCCGAGCGAGTAGCCCACGGACACGGCGGCGTAGCCCGCCAGGAACTGCGGCAGCGTGAGGCCGCGCGACTCGGCGCACCACGGCTGGGTGGCCTGCGGGCAGCCGCCGCCCGCCTCCGCCGCGTCGGCGCGCGCCAGCGGCGGCGGGCCCGGCCCCCACGGGATGCACAGCAGCGACGCCAGCCCCGTCAGCAGGAAGCCGCCCCACAGCAGCAGGGCCCTGCCGGTATGCACCGCGTACATCATCATCGTGCTCGGGGAGGACGAAGGTCTCTCGAGCGCTGCCTCGACGACAGTTCTGTGTGCTTTACGAATCATTTTGGGAACGTAGAGTACTGTATTATGCACTCACATCCTCTTAAATCATGGAAATAACTGCGTTTGTTAAGTTGTTAATTCGCGCACACGACCGCACGTTGCTTGCGTGAACATACCCTACCATCTTATGGATATTTGTTCACAGAGAGAAGCGAACAGCGAGCTATGGGAAACTATATTTAGAGCTCGATATCTCTCTGAGGAATGATCCGGCAGAGAACCAAAGTTAAGAAAGAAAGAATTAGGTAACCGAGTTGAAGTGGCAATGGGCGACATTAATCGTAAACAAGATGAGCGTTGGGGTAGACGTGTTCTGGCATGACTGCCTGTCCCCTTAGGCGTGTGAAGGGACGATCTTCGCAGAGTGGCTGCTCACAGCTGCATGAGAGTTGCCGAAACTCATGATGAACGGCGTGTCAGGTCCCGTGAGAGGCCTATGACCAGCAGTGTACTACTTATAAATTCTAAAGGCCAAGCAGGAAATATTATAAAACGACATAGCCGTACCGCTCCTCAAAGATCTTGGTGAGCGGGCCGATGGCGGCGAACGTGAGACAAGCCAGCACGGCGCCGGCGCTCATGAGCGCGCCCATGTACTCCAGCGCCTGGCGCTTGCTCCACGCGAACTGATCCATGGTCAGCATGGTCGCCAGCGTCTCCAACAGCACGAAGTTGAACACCAGCACAAAGAAAGCCGCCACCAGCGTCCAGCTGCTCACAAGGTCCGGCTTCAGAGCTTTCAGGGCTTCTTTTTCTACCAACAACCATTCAATATTAACATTAGTGCTTAACAATAAACAGGGTGGACACTGTGGACAGGCGCCCGCTAGCAAGCGGCAGGGGGCGGCCAATCGAGCGATCACGTGTGATTATGCGATTGCTATGACAAAAACGGAAACTGAAAATGTAACTACACATTGATGTAATTTTCTTTGGATTTTCGTACAACCAGAGTCATCACTGCTATTATGTCTAATGTGACAGGCTAGCTGGTGCCCGCGACCTTCGTCCGCGTTCAATTATTATAAAACAATGGGTGTAAAAGTAACCTTAACGAAGCCGAAAGGCACTTGTTCTCCCCGTCATTGCGATATTTTTTTTTCTGGAACATACCTGGAACCTTCTAGTTAAGGAAATATTGGAGGTCAAAGTTCCAAGTTTTTCACAAGTTTTTTTTTTAAATACTAGTGGATAAGGTTATAACATTACTTTAAATACCACCATGACCTGATTACTATTCAATGCATACAACAGCACAATGTTTTAAGTTCGTTACATTGAGTTTTACCGTAAAACATGATTTTTCCCACCAAAAACAAAGTCGTTTTCCAGCAATGATTTTTGCGTAGAGTTACTTGCTGATACACATACTTATTACTAGCTTGATGTACATAACGCTAGGTTAACGGCTTCAGGAATGGTCCGTTAACATCTTGTATTACTTCCCCACTAATTATTTAATAACAAGTGAATATTTACATTATAATTATACAGACTACAAATAAAATAAAATAAATACTAAATAAGTAAATACTTCCCTACTTGAATCGGATTTTGTTTATAATTCCATGGGTTTTCTTTTTTTTGCACAGAAACCTAATCCTCTTTCTACTTAAAATACTAAAATAAGTCTAAGCTAATCCTTATAACGTCAGCTATTTGCTAGTAAAAGTCCCCTCAAAATCGATCCAGCCGTTTCGGAGATTAGCCGGAACAAACAGAAAACAAAAATGTTATAAGTACCGTAAATACCTTCATATGAATACAGTAAAAACAATCACATCAATTTTATTTATTTGTATGATATGTATATTGTATGTGTAAAGGGTGTAAATAGACCCTTAATGAATCCGAAAGGCACTTGTTCTCCCGGTCATTACGATCACTTTTTTGTTCTGGACCATACCTGGGAACCCTCTAGTTACGGAGAAATTGACGGTCAAAATTCTAGCTTTTTCACAGGTTTTTTTTTTCAATACAATTTTTTAATGTTAATGTTGCAAAAATTGAAATTGTGAATTCTGCTTTGGCTGCAATGACAAAGTTTCTCCGCTTGTATCAAAATGTGTTTATAGTACATGTTGATACAAGTAGAGAAGTGTTTTTTCTCGTTGAGACTTATTTACAAGCCTATTTTTTTAATAATACCAAGCCTGTTTTTTACGTGTAATTTAAAGTAATTTCGAGTCTCATTTCCTGTTTGCTATGAAATGTGTGGAAGAAGTTTTTTTTTTTTTCGGTCTTTTGTTATATACTAAATAAACCTAAGTTGATTCCGTATAGTTTTGATGCTTATATTAGTAATAGTCGAATCGGACCGATTGCCATCAAAAACTATTTGCTGACTGTAATTTTTTTCCGAAATCTGTGAAACTAATCTATACTAATATTATAAAGCTGCAGGGTTTGTTTGTTTGTTTGTTTGAACGCGCTAATCTCTGGAACTACTGGTCCGATTTGAATGATTCTTTCAGTGTTGGGTAGTCCATTTATCGAGGAAGGCTATAGGCTATACTACATCACGCTACGACTAAAAGGAGCGGAGCAGCAATGAAAAATGTTGCAAAAACGGGACGGGATTTTACGCGGACGAAGGTCGCGGGGAACAGCTAGTAAACTATATATGGATAGTGTCCTAAGGCCGTTTTCCTGTTGCTTCCATCTCAAAACTGTATCATGGAAATGATTGAAATCACTAAACCAACGAAAATCCATGCTCGGCACTACTCGGCAGTGTCAGCAATTCAATTAATGTCATGGGGTATCGGGAGTGATGTCTGTGTGTGACGGGTTCATTACCCCGACGCCACATACAACAATCAGTACACACCGTCATCCGTGCCCTGCGCAATCATCGCTTCTCTAGCAGCGATCTTTCTCTCCTTGAAGCACCACGGCAGAAACAGCAGGAAGTTGATGAAACCGAGCACGGCGTTGATCCAGCCGGCGGCCGTGTACATGTCCAGGCGCAGCGGCCGAGACAGGTCCCCGGGCGGCGGGTAGGGGCCGCCGGGGCCCAGCGGCGCGGCGGCCGCCTGCAGCGCGGGGCCCACCACGAAGCCCAGCACCTGCGCCAGCGACACCACGGCCACGGCGCGCGTGCGCTCGCTCACCAGCGTCGCCGCCGACAGGTACGAGCGCGCCACCGCTATGTTCGCTGCAAACATACACTTGTACCTTCACTCACTGATGCAGTAGGACTGTAGGATATCAACAAAACCAATCACAGGTTCGTAAAAACATTAAAAGGCCAGTCACCTGAGCTGACTCCGACGAGGAACCTAGCGAACACCATCCAGTACTTGGCGTGCGGGCGCGTGAGGTGCAGCTCTGCGTACAGCACGCTGGCCAGCACAAACAGCGCGAGCGTGGCCAGCAGCGGCGCGCGTGCGGAGCCCGCGCGGTTGGCCCACAGCCCCAGCAGCGGCGAGAACATCAGCTGCCCCAGCGGGTTGGCGCCCACCGCCAACCCCAGCACCTCCTTCTGAGCGCCCGGCTCCAACTGGAACATGGCAACCATCGCGCTTTACTTCCCTTTACTGTAGGATAAACGAAGCTCCATCCACACAATGTTGACAACATCAGTTCAATATAACATAACCTTCTCTGCGTAGCTGCTGCGCTGATCTCGCCGGGTTGTGTCGAGTGTTATTGGGTTGTTCCACTAACAATATCTCAGTAGCAACCCAGAGGGTGGAAGTTTGGAAGTTGGCGGTGAGACAACCCCGGGGGGGGGGGGGGGGGTTGTCACACCCCCGTGCCTTGTGGTCCCGCGTCATGATGTGTCTCGGGTCGTGTCGGCTTGCCTTCCCATCTATGGACTATGACAGTGAGGGAAGAGAGAGTGCATGTGTCCGTGCCTGCGCACAAACTTGTGCACTATAATATCTCCCAAGCCGATGGCTAATGTATGCTGAGATTGGTCGCCGTGACCGAAAACTGTCAGGAGGACTAATAGTAATAATCTAGCCCAACCGAATTAGGACTTAACAAGAGGAATTCAGACCGGCACGCCTTTTGACGAAAGAGCCAAACATTACACTACGAAGATGACACTGTGATTGGTTCGGGGACTCGCTCGGGGTAAAAACTGTCACATTATAATGTGACAAATTATAACTTCGCAATAAACGCATAAATGCCTTTATTGCGAAGTGAATCATCTGACATGAATTATTTTGTTTACGTATTTAACCAACAAAGGGTGATTCAATAATACAATAAATCAATCGATAGTCTTGAATTCTGCTGTTGTGTAATTGAATTGAAATATTTTATTTATTCCCTAAGAATGATGTAGTCTTAAGAAACATCTACCTATTTAAATCATTCCAGTCGGTCATACCAATGAGATTATCAACGTTTTGCGACTCCCTAGCCAGCTGCGCCCGCTGGTCATAGTTCTAAATTGTTCTATGGATAATAATAAAGGGTGTAAAAAGACCCTTAACGAAAACGAAAACCACATATTCTGCCCATCATTGGGATCATTTTTTTGTTCTGGACCATACCTGGGAACCTTCTAGTTACGGAGATATTGGGGGTCAAAGTTCCAATTTTTTCACAAGTTTTTTTTTAAATACTACTTTTTAAGGTTCTAACTTTACTCCAATTACCTCCATGGTCCGTTTACTATTCAAAGCATCCATCAGCAATAAGTTTTGAGCGCATTATATTGAGTTTTACCGTAAAATGTGATTTTTGACCCCAAAAAAAAATTTCGTTTCCCAGCAAAAATTTTTGCGTAAAGTTACTTAGTTTGATGTACAGAATGCTTGGTTGACGGCTTGGTGAAGGGTCTGTTTACACCCCGTATGTAGGTGATATGGACTGTGTACATAATTGGGAATGAATGAAAAATTCGTAGCACAGCAGGCGAGCACACGGAGAGCGTCACCGAGTAGTGCGCACTGTCGCAGGTCTGCGCGGCGGCGCGCGGCCACCTCGTGCCTCTCAATAACGACTATTTTTAGCCTTCACACGCCGACGTCGAGCATGCATCACACTGTCAAAGAATGCCGTCCACCGCACACCGCACACCGCACGCGCCGTACACGCCACCTTCTCTTTACTGCAGCGCGCACAACTACAACGTTATCGCATTCTTGTAATATGTTGTGTAGTGTACCTACATAATATATTGAGAAACTAAAGACAATGGCTCTAGTGTTCAATGTGCGCGCAAATAAAAGATATTGATAATTTGATAGAGACAATCTGAACGTGATAAGTTGATAAAGTGTGAGCGGCGCGGGAGATCTTGTTCTGACGCCAGGATTAGGTATGTACACGATGTGGTAACGCGCGTGCTCCGCAGAGCCACATGAGTAGATAAACGTAAATTACGTAAAACATTATGTAAAACGTGGTATTTTCTTGTTAATAATGGTAAAAAAACCTCCTTGTAAACCTCTGAGTAGTCGGTGTAGACAATGTTGATAACTTTTTAGGTTTTTGTTGATTTTTCAAAAAGTGCTAGTCCGATTTCGATAAAATTTTCATGGGACTATTCGGGAAGTATAACCTTTCCAACAAAAAAAGAATTTTTCAAATCGGTTGGTAAGCGACGGAGTTATGCCCGAACAAATATAAAAATATATATATAAACATCCGAATTGATAACCTCCTGCTTTTGGAAGTCGGTTAAAAAAGAGTGTCCATGGAGTTTCTAGCCCATTCTTCTCCAGAGATCTACGCATTGGAATGGGCATCTACGGTACTTTCACAGTTATTATGTCTTGTGACTGGGACTGTAGCACCATAACTATTTTTGTACTTATTTTATTTTATGTCTTTTGACAATTCAAAAGTGCCTGTAATTGGCCTAGTTGAATTAAATTATTTGCTTTGGTTTGATTCTATCATACTGAATAACAAAACTATTTAACAAATGTTTTGTTTAATTTGTCTTACCCTATTGTGACAACCCTACCAAAATAGGTAACAATTTTGCTCGTTCTTAAAAAGCTTAGTCTCTGTTCCGTTTATCTACTCATGTGGCAGAGCCGCGGGGCGTCTGTCGTGTGACGGGGGCACCGCGCCCCCGCGCGCCGGTCTTCTTGCAGCGCTCGCTCATCAGTAATCAGCATCACGAACACTGTCGCTTTCTCGATGTCTAATGTTTTCGTTTACATAATACATTCGCCGCGGGTCGCCGCGCGTCGCGTGTATGTAGGTACTCGACCGCTCGGTGCGGGGACGGCCGGCAAGGGCGGCAAGGCGGCAACAGTCGCGATAACACTGTAATCACAACTACTAACGACTCACTCGCTATCAATTGATTTTAAACGAGGACACTCGTTTAAAACATTTTCACATTTGCTCATTGTTGTTTGTTACTTATAATAATAACACACAATAACATACCGTATGTACTAGTCCCTAGGTACATTATTACGTAAGTATCGGTATTCTCTGGAAAAGACTAGGACCTAGTGTTTTCCAGAGAATAACGCTCGATTGGCTCGCACTTCGAAGGCATGCGTGGGAGAGATTAGGTTCGTCTGCGCTTGTTACCCGACTAAGGTGAAGCCAAAACGAAGGGGAATTGGAATTTATGATTCTTTAATATTGTTCTGCGACTTCTGTACTGCACCGGAGAGAGGGTATCCTGGCTGTAGCTCTGCGTGTTCACTATTATTTTATTTGTATACCTACATATTTTTTGTTTCGTTGCGCCTTGATAAGGTGTTCATAATATGCCTCGGTAAGTGGGTTGCGGAGGTCCGAGAGGCAGTCGCTCCATGGAAAATAGGTACTAGTGTTCACTTATTGAGCTGCATTTGGTTAGACTGGAAGCTCCCAATAGACTTAGTTGGAAAAAGGCTAGGCAGATAGATAGTAAAACAAATGGAGGGGGCTCGCCGGTAAATAATAACTGCCGCTCTGGACAATCTTTAAGGTTCAGCAACGCTTGCCGAAGTTGGTCCGTGGATGGGTGGAGTTCCATTCATGCCTATTAAGCTGTTGGTCCCTGATGTCACTATAGATTTTGACAGTCGTTACGGGTAATCTGTATTACCTACCCAGTAATTGGGTTTGTGGAGTTAGAGAGGTAGTTGCTCCCTGTAAAATACTGGTATTCAGCTGCATCCGGTTAGACCGGAAGTGGACCCCAACTAAGTTGGGAAAGGCTAGATACATGATGATACCTAGATATTATTTGCTATCTACGTCAAATCTCTCAGTAGGTAGTACCAGCAGCTCGTGACGAGCAGTGCCACCGCACAATCGCTCTCGGGAGTTGGCTCAGGATACCTACGTCTTGTACCTCATCTCTGGCAAGCCAGAGAGATGACGAGGCCATTATAGACCGGCCAAAGCGAACACTGACGAAGAACAGAGCGCACCCGTCCCGCTTGCCTTTGATGGTCGGCTCGAGTGGAGGATCACATGAGCAAACGAACTGAGAGCAAAAAAGAATTCTATTAAACTTCTGGTAGATATCTTATCGACCTTGATCACTCTAACGGGATTGTCCTCAAGTCCTGATAGCCGTCAAATACTTCCCCACCCTTCAAGCACCTCAAGATATCCCAATACGTGGCCCCTGTGGCGGCTGTGGCGGCTGTGGCACCGCTCGAGTAGTTTAGTCGTGTGCTCGGCTAGCCACCTCTCTGGAGACCCAATCGTTGAATGTGCAAGACACCTCCTGCCGTGTATATTGGTAGGCAGCATACATAGTCCTTCCATATTTCTAGATAATCAGTGCACTTGAGCCACTTAAACCTAATAGGAATATCATTTAGATATTTATATGTCCTGCAAGCAATGGCATCCGTCAAAAGTTAATGTAAATCAAATAAAATCAAATTATTATTTATTTCGAACAACAAGGTCCACATGGGTTAGTCAATAAGTACCTACTTAAGAACTATTTTAGTGGCAAGAATTTGGTGATTAAAAATAGCTTCAGAAGTCGGTGACATTTTGTTTGTATGATATAGTTTTTTTGTCACCGACTTCTGAAGCTATTTTTGCTGAAGTTATTTTTCACTTTTTTGTGTTGTTGAAGACGGTTTTATTTTTTGAAAAAAAAGTTTTTTATTTTTCCATTTTTAGTTGTGATATCCTATTCAAATATTTGCTATGCCCTTATTTTACATTGTCAACAATACATTTCATGGTAATAGGCTTATCCCCAATCAATGGAACTTAACATACCTAACTGTCGAAATCTGGGTGTACTGTACACATCTGCATTCCCTCTCAGAGCATACAGGCGTGATTTTATGTTATGATGTTGTGTAAACAATAAACATCCAAGCGACTGCAGCAATCACGACAGATTTGCTGTCTATTATTGAAGAGTTCCATTGTATATCTCCGAAGATCAGCATTAGATCTTGACCAAAGGAGATTGCCCATGGACAGTACTCTTGATAAATGACTTGTGTCTCAAGACCTTAAACGGCATGAAATATCTAAAATAAAAATATATTTTGAAATAAGATTTAATGATTATTTATAATGGGATAGTTTTTTGAACAATTGATTCTTTTTTTGTTTGGACGGATATTGTTTCGCGGTGGTCCCGTTTAAAGGACAATGCCCACGGCGCTATGGACAAATGTACTCAATTCAACATTGTTGTGTCTTCATCAAATCATCTTTAAAATACTCGATGACATGTCTAAATACTACTACAAAAGATTCAACACAAACCACAATAGCATTTCCGAGATATTTACAAAAATGTAATCACTATTTTGAGGTTATGTTCGACCAAGAAATTGTTGGAAAAAGTTATTTGAAAGGGTCTGAATTGGTTTACGGGTGAGTTTTGTGCCTTTTAAGCACATTTGTGTAAAATCTGTAACGGTTTAGCTATGTCAGCTGGCCAGTTACTGGTGACCACCTGTGACTACCTCACCAAGTCTTACTGATTTGAGCATCATTTTGAGCATCTTCGTGCTTTATTCGCGCGTTTCATGAAATTGAAAAGCATGAAAGAAATCATTACTAAGATAGTCAATCGCTGAGTGTTATATCTAGAATCTAGATCATACTCAAATCATAGATTGTGTAATTCTTTACATATTTAAATAATTATAATTCTGTGCAACTCTAATCTTAAATGAAACAACATAGAATTTATATTGAGAGGTATCTCAGAATACACTTAACTGATTGAAATCAACCATCCTAGTTTATAAGTTGGATCATCAGTTGGACACATCAGTAGGAGGTTCCTACCTATATAAGTAATTATTTTAAAATCCGGTAACCCAACTGGTGAGGTGAGGAACTAACACACAGACATGAATTGTACTTTTGTCCTCTTAAGATTGCTTAATGGTACACAAACATAAAAGCACAGTTCCTAAGTAATAAAATCATACTGTTAAAAAGACAATGTTTATTCTTACCGGCGTTGGTGAGATCCAGACTCGTTAAATGTTCAAGATGTTATTGGGCATACCTCCGGCAACATGAGTCTGCGCATAAGTGGCGTTAATCTCAAAGACCAGTTGAGACATCGCAACAGTCGCACTCGCCATGATCACAACACAAAATATCCAGTCTTTAGTAATAAACAACACACACTGTGCAGGAGCGTTGGAAGTGTGTTTATTTTCAATGGGTTGGCAGCAGTAGTTCCTCCAGGAACTAAAAGGCTCTACTCGACGCACAACGTATCAAAACCAGCAGACTCTTTGAATAACATACTGTATTGCAAAAATATTATAGATGGGTAATAAATGTCAAATAAGGTTGTACCTGTACTGATGAAATATCTATTTTTGATCTATTTCCGGCCAGTGGTATCTCACAAATACCACTTGGTGCCCGCTTTGCCGCCGTTGACAACCACTGGTATTAGAAATACCAGCAAGTACATGTGATTTAGAAGTCTGTTATTACATTACCCGCAATAGAAAAATTGACATCCCTAGTATTTACAGGTGATAGTAAAAAATGGCGTACTTTATAGTCGGAAACTTAAAAGTATTAATTATTGTTCAAAAAACTATACTACATTATAAATCATCATTAAGTCTTATTTAAAAAATATATTTTTTATTTTAGATATTTCATGCCGTTTAAGGTTTTAAGACACAAGTCATTTATCAAGAGTACTGCCCATGGGCAATCTCCTTTATCCGCAAAAACCGCCAGAATGCCATTGCTGCTATACTTGCTGCCAGTTAAGATGGCAATGGCGGTCATTGACCCACTACATTTATTAAAGTTCTTAACTTTGAAATCCACAAATAAGCCTGTTCATGTCTTGAATCGTCATCTATCGTGATCTTCAACATCATTTCTAATGAAAAACGATACATGGTTCATTTGTTTTGGTTCGTACGAAGAGATATTATGGAAAGAGCAATGACCGCTATTGCCATCTTAACTGGCAGCAACTATAGTACGAACTCTGCTCAATAAGGAGGCGACTTTTTTGCGAAGAATAGCTGCGAATCCGTCCGTACGAGCCTCCATGAACATGGCAGATGCGCTGCAGAAACGTGGGAGCCGCAACGGCATTGTTATATTGGACGCGGAAGTTGTTGAGGGTTTTTAGAGAATATGTTGTCCATAAGCTACTGCCATAGAAGTTTTGACGGTATGTCTTAACTCTAACTAGTGTAACTTTGACTTCTTTTGAACACGACGCAAATCTTCTGAACAAAATATTAGCCCTGACCGTCAACGCCCTGCGCTCCCTGTCGATATCTGCGTCATCCTTAAGGTCGGCACTCACCAAGTGACCCAAATATTTAAATTGACACACCTTGTTAAGAGTAACACCATTCAACATCACAGGGGGAACAGAGTCTGGCCCAAGATTACCTTTTGAAAACAACATAAATTCACTCTTAGTTACGTTGCATCGTAAGCCATGGGTTAAGGCATAAGTTTAACATAACTGTATCAACTGTGTCACTTTCTAAGTGCGCTGACAGATGGCGCCGACAGCACCATGTCGTCCGCATAACTCAAATTGTTGACAAAGACACCGTCAATGGAGCAGCCGACTTGCATGCTGGTGAGGCCACCTATCAACTCATCAACATATATGTTGAAAAGTTTAGGAGAGGTTATTCCCCCTTGCCTCACTCCACATCTCAAACCGCAAGCATCCGAAAATTCCCCTGAAATAAATGCATTTGCAAGTTAACTGGACTCGAGTGCTGCGTAGGTATATTCTCCCGTTTGACACGTGAACATCATTAACAGGATGTTTCATAATTTTTTCTAATGTTTATTTATTTTTCTTTGTACCTATTACGGTAGGTAAAAAAAAAAAAAAACACGCCTAGAACTATTTTATATCTGCCACATTGAGTGGACCACTTTGTAAGACGACTAAAAAGGCACGGTGTATACTCATTTCTATCGACAAATACACGTTTATAAAAACTTCTAACCCCACACCCCGCGAATGACAGCCATTTTGTATTTTTAATCGGCAGATCTAGGGTATGTTCAATGAAATGCTAATAATATATTTGAATCTAAGAGACCTAGACTCGTGCAAATGATCTTATTGCAAGGATAAATGCCGAGGCTATCAAATTATTAAATAAATTTTCCTAAAAATTTACAAAATAGCCTAAAAAAATAAGAAATTACGAAATTTTACATAAAAATTACTTATATTTTTTACATTTTCTACTCTAGTGCAAAATTGACCAGTATTGCGTATGTTTTTATGCTAAATAAGAAGTATTTCAGTCAACCTACAAAATGATATAAAAATATTGGCAACATTCAGGGGAACATTTTGCACTCTAGTAGAAAAAGCAAAAAATATAAGTAATTTTTATGTAAGATTTCGTAATTTCTTATTTTTTTAGGTTTTTTTGGCTTATTGTTCAAGAAAGTTATTTAATTATTTTATTGCTTCTGCGTTTACCCTTGCAATAAGCCGATTAAAAAAACAAAATGACTGCCATTCGCGGGGTGTTGGGTTAGGAACATTTATGAACGGGCATTTGTCGATAGAAATGAGTATTTAATATAATGTAATTAATTAATTAATATGCCCTTAAAGTATCGGTAAACGGTAGGTAGCCAAACACACTGTATATTATGGTACGGTTGGCAACTCTACCTGCAATAATCTCGCACTAACCGGGGGTTATTATTGAATGCACTACATACAGGAAGAGTCATTCAGTGTTTGCCGACGACATTGTTCCTGTCGATGAAGATGGACCTGAGAACCAGAGCAGATTGGAGGAATGGCAACAGAAGCTGGAGAATGTTGGCTTGAAAATCAGCAGAAGTATAACGGAATACATGTTCTGCGATTTCGGTGGTCTCTCCAGTTCTGGAGCCATAGTGCTAGATGGCGCGCTTCGGTATCTCGGTTCAAGTCGGTTCACTCGTGCAATGCGATGGCAAAATAGATCGGAGTGCACAGAATGAACACTGGATGCATGAAATGGCGGCAGATCACGGTACAATATGCGACTCCCGCATTCCCCTTACTTATTACTGCTACATATTATACCATGGCCAATGTATCAAGCCGAACTATCGAACTTTGGACAGTTGTGCCCATTTCATTTGAATTGTATATTTTCTTGCTTGGGCCAGATATGAAGGGGATTTCGTTCATCCTGCAGGATTTTGGATGCTGTATGTTTAGATATTAAATACTATTAAATAAAAATATTAACTTCTTATCTTGTTTTTTTACATAGTATACCACCACCACCATCGAACCATCGAACTCCTATCAAAAATGAAAACAAAAGAATGATGAATAATAACGACAACATATTAAAATACAACAAGAATAACTTGACGTCGTCTTGGTCTGGCAGATTTAACAGCGCCGCCTACCGCGTCCAATTGTGCCTAAACCATCCAAGGATTCACTCAAACGCTCACAAAAAATACACATTATAATGGGCCCAGTCGTTTAGTTGTCACGTACACCCACATACACATACAGAAAAATAACATAATTATATAAAGATTATTAATTATTTTTTACAATATTTTAATATCTATACTAATATATATATTATATATAATATTATAAAGCTGCAGGGTTTGTTTGTTTGTTTGTTTGTTTGAACGCGCTAATCTCTGGAACTACTGGTCCGATTTGAATGATTCTTTCAGTGTTGGGTAGTCCATTTATCGAGGAAGGCTATAGGCTATATATCATCACGCTACGACCAATAGGAGCGTAGCAGCAATGAAAAATGTTGCAAAAACGGGGAAAATTGTATTTTTAATAACTTGACGCGGACGAAGGTCGCGGGGAACAGCTAGTATTATTATAAAGGGTGTAAAAAGACCCTTAACGAAGCCGAAAAGCACTTGTTCTCCCAGTCATTGCGATCATTTTTTTGTTCTAGACCATACCTGGGAACCTTCTAGTTACGCAGATATTGGGGGTCAAAGTTCCAAGTTTTTTTTTAAATACATATTTTTAATGTAAGATTCTTACTTTAAACACCTCTACGGCCCCCGTACTATTCAATCCATCCATCAGCACAATGTTTTGAGTACGCTACATTGAGTCTTACCGTAAAACGTGATTTTTTACCCCAAAAAAAAGTCGTTTCCCAGCAATAATTTTTGCGTAAAGTTATTTAGTTTGATGTACATAATGCTTGGTTGACGGCTTCGTGAAGGGTCTGTTTACACCCTGTATAATAAAGTGATAGTGATAAAATAAAAGTCAAAATAAATCAATGAAGTATGATTCTCATATAGTATAATAACTTCTATACTACATGGTTTAGGAGGCTGATTTTTTGGAAACGTAATGGGTTTGCTATAGTGAACCCATTTTTATACATTTCGTTGCTGGTGATTTTAGGTTTTTTGTCTATGAACTTTTAGCCATGTCCTTTGAGGTAATTCTTTTTTAATGTCTGTTAAAGATACTAGATTGCGAAATGGTTCCTCAGCAATAGTGTACTTCGGAAATTATACTAATCTACAAATAATAATTCTGATAACAAATATACCATTTTGTACGTACATTATATCCCATTTTTTAAAATAAAAGCGTGTTACTTATTGACGGGTTACATCTGCTTTATTTCTCTTGCCGTCAAAATATAATTAATGTTAATTACTGGTTAATTGTTTAAACGTTTCTCATTCTATCTATTTCGTTTAATGCATCAACATTACAAGGTTTGTTCGAAGTCAACTTGCAGCAGTCTAAATATTCGATTTGAAGACCTGCTAAAGACCTAACTCGACTTAAAGCCACGTAAGCTTGACCTGCAGTAAACAATTTGGAGCCAAAATATAACTGCATGACCTGTAGGTCGTGCATTAGTTCCCTGCATTTTGAGCTCAGTTGAAGCCCAAGACATAAAAATCGGGAGCATTCATCTTTCAGCTGTGCCGTGATTAAATTTACTACCAAAATGTACTGATACTGATACTGTTAGCCTGCGTCATCCCACTGCTGGGCAAAAGCCTCTCGCCGTGACTTCCAGCTGTTTCAATCCAGGGCTAATGTGGACCACTGGTCGTTGGTTTTGTCCAGCTCGTCCCGCCATCTTCTACGAGGCCTGCCGCGACGCCTTCTGGCTGTATCAGGGCTCCAGAAAGTGGTAATTTTGGCCCACAGCTCATTGGGCACGCGGCAGTCGTGGCCAGTCCAGTCCCACTTCAACTTAGCGGCTTTTTGAGCAACATCAGTAATTTGTGTTTTGGAACGGAATGTGGTGTTGCGTTCATGGTCGGTTAGCTTGAACACGCTTTTATTTTAAAAAATGGGATAGAATGTACGTAAAAAATGGTATATTTGTTATCAGAATCAAATTATTTTCAACTTTTTACTTCTTTTTATTAACAAGCAATAAAAGCTTGTTTAAAAAAAAAATCTTTATTTTTATTTTTAACTTTATAGTAAGTATTTATGATTCGGGATTTGCCACTGCGCAGTTTGTAGCGAGTAGCGGCTTTTTTCCGTTGTCCGTAGTAATTCGTAGTACGCACACATTTGATTTAAATTGTATATAAAATGTGATAATAGGTATACCGTATTAAGTGAATTATATGCAGTCTCTTATTCTCTTACTCTTATTCTTTATTGCACACAAAATAACAAAAAGATACACATACAAATTGCAATAACATAGCTTAAGTACAATGGCGAGCTTAACCCAGAATTGGGTTTTCTTACAGCAAACCAAATTTTGATTGCGAAATTTGCATAAGAGGATATACCTATGTGCATTAACAGAACATCTTACTATTACTTAAATTAATAAATTTTATAAAGCAAACTACATAAATACAGTATAATATACGTAATACATACAATATATATACAATACAATGTCTATATTATGTAGAATCCTATTCATTCATTCATTATTATTCATTCTATATCATTGTAAGCTGGCATTTTATAGTACGAGTTCAAATACTTTACACCTTTTTAACACACAATCACTAAGTAAGTGCTCGGACTCGGACAAATGAAAGATTTTTGGTGGCGCATTGAATATCAAAATCGCGGAAGCCCATATTTACACATGGTGATTTGAATCGAAAATCATCCATCTTTTGAAACTGAAGAAAGCATTCACCTCCTTGACAAAGTAGTATCCTGTCAATTACCATCAGAAAATACTTAAGAATTTGTTAAAAAAAAAATCTAATTCATCGGCATACCCACACAGTCATGTCAAAAAAACGACACCAATACGACTTGCAAGTTCGGTTTACCCAGACAAGAATCCGGCGAAACTCGGATAATTGATCAAACTTCTGATGAATAGGTAGGTATCTCCGGAATGGTGATAGAATTTGAATTCTTAAGCGACGACTAGAGGTCCTGGTCCATTGTAGGGAGATAAGGGCTTCCGTGCAACAGGGTCCACCCTGGTACCCTCAGGCGCAACGTTACCGATATGACATGTTCAAACACCCTCATACCATTCAGCCACGTGCTCACCTTGGTATTGGGTCATCCATCTAATCAAATAGAATTCACATTCATAACAAATGCAACGAACCTATTTTCCCAAATATGCGGTTGCATATGGATATTATGGTTTGGTTTTCTTCCTATCTTCAGGGGCGTCAGCAGTCAGTTCTTGTGGGAGACTCTTCTTCCATTTGGTGCGATCTTGATGCTGGCGAACCTCAAGGCGGTATTTTATCTCCACTTCTGTTCTCTATTTTTATAGATCTTATAACTACCGAACTTCAGTGTGCGTATCATCTTTACGCTGATGACTTACAGCTCTACAGTCGGGCAGGTGTTGACAACTTATCCGATGCGATTGAGGAGCTAAACCTTCGCTTCGGGGTAACCCTGCCAAGTGTCAGGCGATTATTATAGGGAGCACCCATAGCTTGCGAAGGCTGGATGGTTTAGCGGTACCGCCGGTTACCTTTGATGGCACACTCATTCCATTTGGCTCCGAGGTCAAGGATCTGGGTTTGTACGTTAAAACTTGCCTAGACTGGCGTAAGCAGGTCGCGAGTGTGAGCAAAAAAGTCACCGAAACGTTGCGGTCGCTTTATAGATTGAAATATTCTTCCATCACACATAAAGGCAATGCTGGTTCAGTCCCTTATCTTCCCCATCCTTGACTATGGTGATGTGTGTTATTATGACCTGAATGCAGATCTCCTCAATAAACTTGACCGACTTCTTCACTTTTTTATTTTTTTATTTCTTTTTAGGTTTAATTTTGTATTTTTTTTTCTAATTTATTTTCTCTCCAATAATTGTAAAAAAAAAAACAAGTATGTTAATGTTAACAAGTTATGGAAGACTGGAGTCTCCTAACACAGGCTTTAGACGCCTAAAAGGAAACTCCAATCACTAGTTTGTAAGAAAAACTTGGCAAAAACAATAAATCATTTTTCATTTTCATTCTTAATAACTGCATTCGATTCGTATTTAATCTCCGTAAGTATGATCATGTGTCCGCACATCGGTCGATCTTAAAATGGTTACCCATCAGACAACGCAGAGCGCTAAGGGCTTTGACGAATTTGTTTTCTATTCTAGACAAACCCAGTTCTCCTTCCTATCTGACTTCTCACTTTCAATATTTATGCACACAGCAAGAATCTTCGTTTCTCCTATAATCGTCTTCGACGATGTCCTTCTCACCGTTCTAGTTTTCTAAAATCCTCTTTTCTTGTCCAGGCGGTTTTCCTTTGGAATGCGCTCCCTCAGAATATCAGGACGGCCACCAGTCGGTTCACATTCAAGGTAAAAGCTCGCGAACACCTTACGTAAGAAGTTGGCAGACTCGTCTCACAATTAAATTTTGTTGCTTTTCTTCATCTATGTATTTTTATATCTCTTTACTTTGTATATTTTGTTTGTATGTATGTATGTATATGTGTATTTATTATTATATTTTTTATTATTTTCGGAAATTTTCTGTACTATTTGCACCTACTGTTATGTCTCTGCATCACCCTAAGGTAGACTGGTAGAAAATGCCCAAGGCATTAAGTCCGCATTTGTACATTATGTGCATATGTAGTTTAAAAAATAAATAATTAAAACATTGTCTAGTCAAAGTAATCATCAAGGCGAATCAAACGAGCCCAACGCGATGGAATTGTGTCGTTTTATAACGGAATTCCTATAGCCACCTTTCTGCTGCATCATCAGACCCTGGATACCATCTAAAAACAAAGTACTCATCAAGACGAATCATACTCGATGGGGTTATGTAAATATCCTGAAATATATTTACGTTCACAGCACTAGCAAGGTAAAGCTAGAAACGTGAGGTCACCCCATCAAAATCGAAAGAGGCGTCAGACAAGAAAACCAGGAGATTTCTCCAAAACTTTTTATTGCTGTTCTGGAAAGCATATTTCAGAAAGTAAACTGGTCTCGAAAAGGCATAAAAATAGGCAAAAGATGTCTCAGCCATCTCAGGTACAGTACAGTACAGACGATACAGTCCTGCTGACCGCAACACCGGAAGAAGTAGAAGAAATTATATGCTCACCAGACAACGAAAGCTGCAGGGTAGGCTTGTAAAATGACCGCAAGTAAGACCAGACTAATGACAAATAGCCTCAAAAAACCAAAATGCATCAAAGGGAAATAACATAGAATATAGAAAACTATACCTATCTACCTAGGAAAGGAAGTGTCATTCTCCCAGACGAGCATGGATGAAGAAATACAACGAAGAGCAAACATCACTTGGAACAAATTCTGGTCTTTGAACGAAATTCTAAAAGGCCACTACACTTTTAATCTGAAAAAAGAAGTGATGGAGGCTTGCGTCTTACCAAGCTTATTATATGGGTGCCAAACTTGGGTTGACACTAACAGAACAAAAAAGAAAATTGTGACAACGCAGAGAGCGATGGAAAGAAGCATAAAGGCTTGAGATAAATACAGAAAGTAAAAAGTGCAAACATCAGAAAACAGACAAAGCTTACAGATGCCCTTACATAGGCGCTAGCATTAAAATGGCGTTGGGCAGGTAATGTAGCACGCCTCGGTGATGACAGTTGGACTATCCAAACCACAAGATGGACAGGACAACTGGGCAATAAGGAAAAAGGTCGGGAGACCCTTTCAAAGATGGGCTGACGATATAGCGCAAACTACTGGCTGAAATTGGCTAAATCTTGCCAAGGACCGCGAGAAGTGGAAACAGATGGAGGAGGCCTTTACCCGTAATGGGGCAACATCTCCAACCTCCAATAAAAACTAACACTACTAACTAGGATAAGTTAAAGACTAACACAACTAACACTCACACACTTGTTACTTATTAATAATTAAATTTTCACACTGAGAAGAGAAATTAAGGGCTTTATTTTATTTATTTATTTATGATTTTGATTAAAGAAAATTAAAAACCTGCATGGTAAACCAACATACACATACCTCCACTGGGTCAATCATAATTGATTTAACTTAACACAAGCAACGTATTAACAACACTTATTTACCATGTCTTGTTTGACATTAACGCTATTGTTATCAAAGTCGACCAAAATAATCTGAATTTGAAGTCAACAATGACTAATATATTCAAAACAGTTTTTATTCTTCCATCGTTCCCACATTTTTGTAATGTTTATGCAACACAAAGAACATCAGGCTAGGTACCTATATCGTCACCAACAAAAGTGCCAGAATGCAAGGGTATGCAGGGCATCTCATAATAATAAATATGATTAGGTAGAATGGGTCCGCTTCTTAACTCGCGTGTATATTGTGGCCCTGCTCACGCACTTTCCCCGAGTGCACGACATCGACTAGTTGAACACCTTGACGAACATCAATCAGGTGGGAGGGTGCGACTCGTGCGAGGTAGGTATGCGCGGCACTTACCTTGTCGAGGTAGGGCCACACGCCGGTCAGCACGATGCTGAAACCCAGCGACATCTGGAACATGGTGAAGTAGATGACGTAGACGCTTCGCCAGCGCTCGCGCCTCTCCTGCGCCGTCTCCAGCAGCGGAGCACCCGCTGGCGCCACCTCGTCCTCCTCGGGCGCGGGCTCCCGTCGCACCCGCCCCGCCAGGCCCTTCAACCACTCCATATTACAAACACACACTAGCACTTCTCGACAGAATCTTACAAGCGAGTAGCGATGCAGTACGAGTACGTACAGACTCCGCAGCTACGGGGACGCATCTCGGGAGCGCTCGCGACGGTGTGCCGAGCTCGAGACACAAACACGAAGTAAACAAAGAAACGCGCTGGCGCGCGTTGCGGTCGCGGCGCACGGAGCAGCTGAGTTGCGCAAGCGCTCCGCCGCCCGCGCCTCTCGCGACTGCGGACTGACCCCACTCGTGTGATGTCGTTCGTTGGCATCGTTTCCCTGCGCATAATCTCGAGGCTCGATGTCAGCGTGCTGATAGCGTTCATTGTGTCGTTAATGTGGCAACCAGCAACAAGTTAGCCGCGACTATTAAGCGTAAATGAGTACGTATGAGTGCATTATGCACGCATGGTGATATTACAGTGCAAACTATCTACACAATTATAAATAAATAGATACCTACCTACAGTAAGCACGAGCTACGTGTTATTAATTTATACATTCTTACCTACACCTTGAATAGCTTGCGAGCAATGCCACTCCTACCAGCTAGATGATTCATGTTTCATCATTCATCAAGTACCTCCACACGGGGGTGAATTTTTATAATACATTTGCGTATGGGTCACCAAAGCCAGTGTTGAACTTCTATTTTTTTACCACCTCATTGTTTCAGTGGTCGCAATCGCAACTAAGAAACTGTGACTGCTGTTGTGCTGAGCTGAGTGTGAGGTCCCAAAATTCCTAATATCGAATCTCAGGTTGCATATTTTTCGAAATTTTATGGGAAAAGGTGGATTCTACCAAATGTTAAACGCAACTCAATGAATAACATTTTCATGAAATATTCATTGAATGGGATTAAATGAACGGTTATATAGATGATTTTAATGATTATAATAATTGAACAAGATTTATTTTTATAGATTAGGTACTAGCTTTTGCCCGCAGCTACGCTTGCGTTATTATAAGGCCAATTAAATTACTCTTTTTTTTTTTAGCCACTCTTATCCCACTGCAGGGCAAAGGCCTCCCCTCTTATCCCCTCCTCCTCCTCCTCCTCTCCCTTTTGCCCGCAGCTTCGCTCGCGTTAATTCAGAAGGCCAATTTAACTAAAGTTTCTGTAACAATATAATTCAATCATGATTCGAAAAACACGTGGCGCCATCTATTATCATAAGAACGTAATTATTGTTTGCCTCGAGAACAGTACTTTTTTTCGGGATGAAAGGTACCCTATTATTGTTGATTTCGTAGCAATACTAATTTAGGTAATTTCGGTGAAATGTGTGCGTGTTAGCGTTCGAAATATCGCTAACTTTCGTAGTGTGCGTAGTCTCATGCAGCTGGAGCAAACAATCTTGGTCCGGAACCGTATTATAAGCAAATTTAACCAGCGAACCAATCCTATAAATCCAACTGTAAAATATGAACACAACAACATTGTTACAATAGACAGCACTAAATTTCTAGGGCTTTGGTTAGATCGGCACATGACCTGGAAAATACACATTGAGCATTTAGTAAAAAAACTAAACCAATATTGCTATGCCCTCCACAATTTAAATAAAGTCGCGAATAACAGCACCGTCCTTACCGCATACCACGCATACGTCTCCACAACACTACGTTATGGTGTAATATTCTGGGGCAATTCTACGGATAGGGAAGCGGCCTTTAAAGCCCAAAAAAAATGCGTCCGTGCAGTATCCATGATTCAAAACACCGACAGTTGCAAACCAGTTTTTATTCATCTTAAATTATTAACACTCCCGTCCCTTTACATTTATGAAGTTGCCATATTTATTAAAAATAACCCTAACCAATTTGAAACCGTATCTTCTAAACGCCACCAAGGCGCACTGAAGTCAAAATCCCATCAAACAGCCCTATACTCAAAAAGTTTCTTAGGAATGGCACCAAAAATATTTAACAAACTGCCCAAGTCAATAAAAGCATCAAGAGATCTCAATACGTTAAAAACTGCACTACATAATTTTTTAATACAAAAAGCATATTACTCCATCAATGAATACCTAGAAGAAAAATGAAAACTGTTTTTTTATTTTTTTATATTTTTAATACTTTTATTCCATGATTTATTAGCTTTAGTTCATAAGAAGAAAAATTTATAATTGTTTTTATTTTATATTTTTAATACTTTTATTCTCTGATTATTAGCTTTAGTTCATAAGATTGTTATTAGCCTTGTATTGTTTAAAATTTGTTTTGTTTACTTAATATATATTTTATCAAAGATTATTATATAATTAGCTGTAATAACAGTATTTTTTAGTCATTAAAACTACAACCTGCACTAATTAATGTATAAAACACTAATTAATGTATAAACATTATTTGTACGCCTTGCAAGGCAGCACATAGTGCGTCATAACTTCTTTATAACACCGTTTATATACCTATGTGTCACAAATAAACATATTTGAATTTGAATTTGAATTTGAATTTGAAATTAAATTTGCATTTATGCTGCACATTTTTTTATGTTATTTACATCGTCAAAAATAAATTAAAATAGGAAAGTTAAGACTATACGAAAGAAAATAATATTATAGGAAATATATAGGAAAATATTTATAAAGGTTGAGTGAAAATAAGTATACTTTCTTATTCTTTATTGCACACAAAACAACAAAAAATATACGTACAAATTGCAATAACATAGCTTAAGTACAATGGCGAGCTTAACCCAGAATTGGGTTTTCTTACAGCAAACCAAATTTCGATTGCGAAATTTGCATAAGAGGATATACCTATGTGCATTAACAGAACATTTCATTAGGTACTTAAATTAATTAATTTTATAAACTAAACTACATACATACTGTATAATACACGTAATACATACAATATATATACAATACAATGCCTATAGAATTCTATTTGCCTACATATTGGGACAGGAAATGTTCCTTTATTCCTTTCCTGAACACTTCTAATTCTAACAAAGGGCTATCCCGCAAGGAGTGTGGAAGTGAATTCCAAAGGAGCACAGCACGAACAGTAAATGATCCATCATACCGACTTGAGGAGTGAGGAGGGAAACGAAGGAGAAGAGATGATGATGAGCGACAAGGTTTACCTCTAGGAACAATGTCGACGGTCCCTACGTACATAAAGACATGTCAAAAACCGAGGTTTACAGGAGAGCGTTATTTATGTTCAAACCGCTCTAGAAATAATTCTATGTACAATTATAATTATTATTTTTCTATAATGTTTTATTAGCTTTAGGAACTTTATAATGGTATTTCTACATATTTTCTTTTTTTATATTTTCTTGGAAAAACTGATAGATGACTGTTTCTACGCTGATATTAAAATAAAAGCATGTCAGACATGTCTATGATACCTTTTTATACGCAGGAAAGAAGAAAACATTTAATAAAATGTAATTTAAATAAAATGATTTATTAAAACGTACAATTATGTTATAGTTTTCAAACGGATATGTTAAACATCCTAAGATCGCCACCCATGGATATAAAAATACATCAATGAAGACATATCGCTTTATACGCGGTTTCATTCATTCGGGGTAGGACTATATTTCTTGTAATGTAAATAAAGACATGTCCTTAAATAAAATAATCAGGATTGTGTTTTATTAATTAAACAAGGTTTATAATTGAAAATAATTTATTGTTAATTAACAATTTTTGTAGCATCTAAACAATATCGTACTTGTAGTCTCATTGAAGCAGGAACTAAACATTAAAAATCACAGTTTTCTAAGATTAATAATTAACCATTTTTATTTAAGCATGAACCTAAGCTTAATTATGTATCTAAATAATTAGTAATATTTAATAATCATCACAGCATTATTTAAGTATGTGTCTCATCTATCTACCTAATTGGTAATATTTAATAATCATCACAGCTTATTCATTAATTATAATTAAATTAAATAGGAGGATTTTGCATAAGAATGATACTTGCATTTGGCGGCGAATCGGAAAATATGGCCGCATAATTTTAGAAGTAAAGATTGTGACAATTGTGAGCTTGAGTCAAGCTGTGGGAAAAAGCTAATTTTGTTCAAACGAAAAGGCATCCTGATTTATCGTATTGGTCAACCCAGTTATGTCCATTTTTTTTTTTTGGATGGGAATTCATATTCAAATAACCCTCTGGGCGGAGTAGGAGGGAGTGTCAGACTTTCACTGACTAAAACCCATCCATGTTCGTTCTTTGCCCTTTGTGTCCCAGGGCCGCGGTATCTCTTTCGAACAGTCCCGCAGCAGTTATGTCCATTGTCCACTATTGATAATAGGCTTCCTTCTAGTATCAAGACGATTATTAATGTACTAAAGCTGCTATCAATCTACTGAATAATATAGAAAAAAATAACAATTTCTTTACTCCAATTTCTCAATTCAAGCACCAACAGCACAATTATGTGGTGATGCAAATTATATTCCCTATTAAATCATTACCCACAAATACACAATTCATTCACTAAGTACACCAAGAAATTATATGAGGTATCACATCTAGAACAAAGGTGATCCGATATCGTGATGCTGTAGGAGTCCGCGTTTCACCGTCCGCATATCCGCAGTCAGTTTTCCTCACTCGTCAGTTTATTTAACTTGCCAGTTTCGTTGATTAGTCAGTTTTTCTGATTAGTTATTGATACGATGATGACGTATAACATAGTATAATGTTCACATAACGTAACACCACTCTGCCATGCCCGAAAGGGGAGGCAAAAATGGACTGAATCAATCAGCAGTTATTTTGAAGATGCTAGCCTATAACCCTTAACTAAACCTTGCCGAACTGGGAATCGGAGTCAGATCTCAGCCTTAGAAATTTTTTCAGCTCGTTTATTTTTGAAAAAAACCTGTAAATATTTTTTTATGAGACACTATTGGGTGGAGAACCCCACAAATCTGACAGTGAGGAAGCCTGTGTCCCAGCAGTAGGAACGGTAACTGGTACCGATACTTACACACGTGATTGTACTCATGATAACAAACAACTTTCCCAAAAAACATTTTTTTTTAATACTCATTCAATGTTATCACAATAACACTACAGCCGTATGAAATTCGCGCTCGCGCGCCTTTGACCTATCAGCTGTTAGCTGCGTGACGCCGTTCTATCTCTTTACTATCGTACCGTGCAACAGCGGGTAGGTTAGGCAGAGTCCCCATATAAGCGAAGAGACTCGATTGCTGCTTAAAAGATGGAATTTGGCAAGGCAAATGTGTAATCTAGCGTAGGTATCCCAAAGACAATACTGTCTAGTAAACCCAAGTTCTCCAAAATATTCAAGCTTGATATTTTCGATATACCAGGCCCGTCGATCCACTATTGAACTGACTGACTGAAACCGAATCGTGGCTTCTACCTGAGTAGACAGCTTTATTAAAGTTTGGGCTATAATTAATAATTAATAAAAAAAAATCACAGTATTGTTGCAGGTCTTATGAATATTTATAACTAAAAAACACCACTGAATCTATCTAAACTGTATCAAAACATTAATATGTCACCTCGCGAACAAGGATCGACCCGTCTTATTGGGGAACTCCCGCCGTGAATGACGTGATGTCAGACAAGGCCGCGTCCGCACCGAGTGGCGCGCATTTTAAAACACCGTACAAAACGATACGTATAGATATCCGCATCTACGACACTTATTCGTTGTAAATATAATACTTGTTCTCATATACGATTTGTAAATGACGTTAAATACGTAATATTAAAAAAATAGATATATACAGGTATGTGCATATGGAAAATCTAAAGCCAATTGTGCAATAAAAAAAAAATTCCATTTTCGACATGTCTTTATGTACGTAGGGACCGTCGATGTACTCAAAGCGTTCCCGAAGATATGAAGGAGCTTTAGAATTGTGAAGAATGGAAAAGAGAAAAGAAAGAGTGTGACAATCTCGACGCTGCCGAATAGGTAACCACTTCAGCTGCTTCCGAAATTCCGACACATGTTCGTACTTACGAAGCCCGAAAATGAAGCGGATACACAAATTCTGCAGACGTTCGAGTTTATTAAAAAGTTCCTCAGTCGCATCAAGAAAACAGACATCAGCATAGTCTAGAAGGGGAAGAAGAAGAGATTGAGCAAGAGTAATTTTAGTTTAGTAGCAGGAATTTCTGAAGTCGCTTAAGAGACCGATACGAACAAAACACCCTCCTGCTTAGTTCAGCAATGTGAACATACCACTTTATTTATTTAGTGGTTTATTTTTTTTGCTTGAGTATGTATGCGTGTGTGTGTGTGTGTGTGTGTGTGACATCTTATTGCCTTTTTTATTTAATTTTTAATTGGACATTGGTTTATCTAACCAAAAATTTAATTATCCTAGGTACGTGTTTTTCTCATTTCAAGTGGGAAAAAAAACAAGATTCTTATTAATTTCTTTATTATAAGAAGTGTTTATAGTTGTAATTCATAGGGTTTGACTGATGAATTTTGAGAGAGAGGTTTGAAATGACAAACGTGTTACGTGACTTGTTCTTGGTGTCAATCAAGTTGCTATAATTATATTCTTGTGAACTTACAAGTGACAGTTGGTTTGACAGATAATAAAAACATTGCCATAAAGTATAACATTAGTGTTGAAAGGAAATTAAATGTTGGGGATGCCAACATACTGCCCGCAGGGACAAAAACAATAAGTAACAAAAATAAATGTTGCATTTTTATGAAATTAGTTCAAACCAACCATAAACGAAACATATCGTAACCTATGAGTTCTTTTATTTTTTTAAATATCATTAGGTACCTACACACGAATACATTGTACAACATTTCTTGTTTTATATTATTTGATGAACTAGTACCAACTATTGTATTACTCATAACTAGTCAATAAAGATTTACAAGACACTTCACTTATAACTACTTATTTTTATTAGTGCAAAGTAACAACACAATAACTATGATAAATATTGAGATAGGTGTTAAGTCATTTCTTAACTAAGTAGAAACTTGCTTTAAACTTTACTACTCTTAAAAACTAAAATGGACATGTTTATAATATTTAGACAGCATTACACTTAAAAACTTAAATTTAACCGTTTACTTAAACTGTACTACATTCTAGTATAGGTAAAACACAGATTTTTACAATAGAACGTTTATGGGTTCTACCATTTGCTGTTTTAACTTCCACAACTCTGACCTTATTATCAGCCCCTGGGAAAATTTGCGTTACTCTGGCCAATAATATTTTCCAAAATTTTAAGTTATTTGGAAGTTTTACATCTGGTTCTGGATAAGTATCTAACGCAGATCCTATTAAGAAATGACCAGGAGTAAGACAAGAAAAATCATGAATGTCGTTCGACAGTGGCATTAGTGGTCTACTATTTAAAATATATTCAATTTGACACAGTACAGTGTTTAATTCTTCATAGGTGAGTACAGCCTTCTGAAACACCCTTTTTAAATGAAAGGAGATTGGGTGAAATTGCCCTCGCGTTCAATAGCGTTAAGACATATACCAATGGATAGATCTCTTTAAGGAGAACATTTCTTACTATGGCGACTTCTCTCGATGCAGCGTCAGAGAGGAGCTACAGAGCTCTAATGTTGAGAAATTAAGTTAGACTAAATACTGTTCTTTCGTCAATTTAATAACTTAACATTGATACGGTATGTTTCAAACATCATATTATAAGCCTATAAACGTCATTTTCAATATATTGACATCTTAAAATCGTTGTTGGGGTAGTTAAAACTACCCCAACGCCCAATAGCGTTAAGATATATGTATTAATTTTGGTATTTTTTGTTAAATTGCCTTCTCTTGGATTGAAATGATATATTTGGGAGCCTGCCGTTTTGCCGAAAAGATTTTGACCAAATTTCATTAACCAAACAAAAGACAATGCCCAATTATGGCCCACATATTATATGACACACGGACACATTTTGAAAGAAAATCAAAAAATATAAGTTTTTTAAGTAGGAATTATTCGTTTAAGTTCTATCTCTAAATAAGACGCCGTGATCATAACAAATAAATAAGTAATTTAACATTATCAATGCGAGTTTCACTTCCAGGCGAAGTTTAGGGTTGCCATTATAATTTTGTTCAATTTCATTTCATTTAATAAATATAATCGATTACGGATTAATCCAATCGATTAATTATTAATTAATCCATATTAATTAATATGGATTAATTAATTCATTAAAGATGAACCTGTGTGCATAGTGGCGTGCAATCGAAGGACAAGACTGTTATCCAGCCGTAGAGTAAAAGAGGTTGATGATGATGATGAACAGTGTAGATACACTTCTGTCCTATTTCATGTACACTTAACACTTTCATCTTATTTAGCTTTGACTTTGCTGAGAAACTATATTGCGTAAAATAAAATATAAGATTAGTATAAAATAAAAAATACTTAAAAACTAAAACCGTCAGCGAAAAAAAAAGCAACTTGTCGGCTAGGTACTATTTAAATTAAAACTTAAGTATTATAAGGTCTTGTAACCAGTGGCGAATCTATCATACAAGCCGGAAAGCCGGGCTTGCCTAAAAATCAAACTCAAGAAATAAAAAAAACATTTTTCGAAAAACATAAATTTTTGTCAAACAAGAACAAAATTCGGTATCTCCACAACTGTATCCTCTATGTCAGAAATTATTTTAAATTCGCGCGCTTATTCTCCGATGCCGGCCGCGATACCCTGGCTCGCTCTAACACTATACAAAAAAAGAGTTAAACGTAGAATTTTAGTACGCAATCGTACCTACGGTCAGCGCTAGCTAATGCTTTCTCTTTCTCACCCACTGGCTTGCATTTGGCTTCTCTGACCTTTCAGTTTTCCTAACAAAATGTCTCTGTTATTGATAACATTGGTAGGTACTGATTTGAGAATTTGTATAGAGTTTAAAGCTGGGCTTTTCTTTGAATGTGTGCGTGTAAGTCTGTGTAAGTTTGAGAGAGAAGTGTGTTCGCACCAAGGATGCGCGCAATTTATATGCGCTTCGCGCGAATTTTGATAGGTACAAAGTACGATTTCATGATAGTTCGTATTTTAGTTAGTTTTGAGCGATTAGGAACTGGTGCATTTGTTTTTTGTGGTTTTATTTTTTCGATTTCTTGGGATTTAAAGTTTTTTGATTAGTTATTGCCGTAATTAACTTTGTTTTGAAGTGAACACTAAAATTAATTCGAAAAAGCAATTTTTCCTTGTGAAGGATTAAAGTGTCTGTAATCGGTACCTACTTAGCAAGATAAATACTTTGAGTTTTACAGAAAAATATAATCTCGTTACTTCACCTAAATAAACCTACCCCTGATTTGAACATTCTCAGAAAACTAAAACCCATAATGTGCATTTTAGTCGATCAACGTAGGTTAGCGTGTTCAATGGCTGTTCGGCTGCTCTCATTCAAACAATTTGTAAATCTATCTAGTAATAAATACGTGGTGACTTCTGTGTACTTTGTTGTTTGTCATCTGTCCGGGGTAAAGAAGCGAATAATGAAGAGTTGTGGCTGTTTACATTGTGAGTAATTACAAACATTTTCAATAATGTGTAGTTAGAAAACAATTTATTGTTCGTGCGCCATCTCTAACAAAGCGAGGGAAACAATTACGAATTGACTCGAAGAGTTGAGTTGCTACATTTAAGTCAATAGATGGCTCTTATATCATTTACTTGATACTGACAACTTAATTGAATTAGTTGTAATTTTGTGACGGTATATAAAATATGAAAAGTTAATAACCACTATTTGTATTTTATATTTAGGCATATTTAAATAATAGGAAAATAAAACCGGCGTTATTAAATACCAATGTCAGAACTCGGAACAGATTTTCTCGGTCAATCCCCCCCCCCCCCTAAATATTTTCAGTTGTTTATTCAAGGCTTTCACTCGATTTCATGCCGAGCACGCCGCTGCTTGTAACGAAACCTACTCGATCTTTTAAGACAAAACTATTATGATCATAAACACCTCAGAACAGAGATCCTATAGTCTACACATACATAAACATAGAATGATTAAATCACTGTATCCTTTACGGCTTTGCCGTATTTAGATGAAAATTCATTTATTTCATTTATTTATTTATTCACAGGACATGTTTCCTTTGCCATTACAGATAATAAATGTAATGCGACAAAGTAACTTATATTATCCTTTATTAAATTGAATTTATTAAATTGATCGAGACCAACAATCGTTGCAAATAATCGATTTTATTTCTAAATACGGCAACATTGTCCTTTGACAGATGCCATGGATTTGACAGTAAGCTGTAATCCCCCTCCTCGTTAGCGCGTTAGCTAATACTCGCTATCGTAGTTTTCTTTTGCCGTGGTTTGTGCTCTTTTGCGACCTTTTTTACGACAATGGACTCCGATCAACCTCACCCGAATGACGACCCTCGCGCGTACTTGGGCCAGGCTCCTCTTTGAATGACAACTCTGATGAGAATGTGGAAATTGTTGGCCCTACATCTAATGCCCTCGCACGTATTTACTCTCGCCCCGTTTTTACAATCCGCTCCGGCGCGCATATGGATCCGAGCAGCTCTGCTGTCTCGAGCGAGTCATCGCAGGGCTAACTGGCGGCGGCGCAAGCAACGTTCGCTGTGCGAATTGTAGAGTGGATATGAGGTGCTTGAGATCTCATCAATTAGAAATTGTCGAAGTACGATAAATTGTACATTAAACATTATGTACTTACCATTCAAAAGTGATTGCAAGTGTATAGAATACGTCTGTGCTTAGGAAAAAATAAATGTTATAAAATGAATTAAGACTGTTTTATTTCCAAATGGCGACTTATTTTCTTAACTGATAAGTACTAGAAGGTGATCATAATAACTTAAACTATAATTCCATAAACTATTTATCAGTGTTTACTGTAGGCCACGGTTGTTCTAATAAGTGGGCAATGTTCTTTTAGGAACTTTTTTTTATACCATTGCAATATTTCGAATGATTTGAGTACGCATATTTTTATTTGGTCAAATTTTTACTTGGCAAAATATTACCAAGTATAATGTCATTATAGCATTTGGTCTTTACTCAAATGATTTATTACAGAAAACAATCTTCAGACAGTAAACGTTTGGTGAAATGATTTGTTAAGACAAAAAATATTAAGGCAAAAATAGGGTAGGTTAGGTTAAGTTAAAACTGTGATCCCAGCCAGAAACGACTTGCATTCATAGAAAAAAGAGATTGTTTTTAGTAGGTTACCCGGAACTCAACTATTTAGATTAGGATAATTACTTATTTAAAAAAAAAATGGTTAGGTTAGGTTAAAACTGTTGACCTCCAGGAACGACTACATTATATAGAAAAAAAAATATGGGAAAAATCGTTACTAACTAAAAAAAAAAAAGTTAATATTCATATTATTATAACCTGATTAGAATTTGTCTTATTTGATTTTGCGTAAAAACTGTTATTCCAACTGAAATATTTGACTTAATAAAAAATGTTAAAAGAACTTGTTGGTGAACAAGTTATAAGTTTAAACGTTCACTTCCCAAACATTAGGTTTGCGTTACAATTTTTTGTGAATAGATTTTTTGCTAAGTAATAATTTGGCAAATGAAATTATGCGAAAAAATTTTTGGGAAGTGAAAATTTGTCAAATTCCTTTCGGTCAAACAAGGGAGACCCGATATATTTGCAATCACAATATTATTAATCACAATTGTAGTATTCTAAACATTTGCACGCCATAGTCTGTGGCAAACATGTCTGAACACCAATTTTCTTATATTATCCTGCATGCACTTTTTATTATTGTATGTGTACACAATCATGTTTGGAGCAAATAAATAAATCTTATCTTATCTTATCTTAATGGATTGACAAGAAGAATATTTCTTGCTTTGACAACTTTTCCCGATTCAGAGTCAGAGAGGAGCTACAGTTCGGTGCCAAATCAACAACCTACTTAGATCAATAAAACCGAACAGACTTCGAAATAGCAAAAGTTGTATAGTAGCAAATATTCTAATTGAAAGCTCTGTCGAATGGTGTATGTCTTATAGCTATTGGTTACCAGAAAATGTCAACTTCTGTGCTCAATTAGGCACACATTTAGGTGAATAATTCCGAACAGACTATAAATTAGAAACTTGAAAAGCTCTATCCAATAGTGTATATCTTATGACTATTAGTTGCCCGTAAACTTTTTATTGGTTGTAAATAAAATCTTAACTTCGGTGTCCAACTAGTGACCTATTTAGGCCAATAACTCCGAACAGACTGCGAATTCGCAAAACTTATTATAGTAGCAAAAGTTCTCATAGAAAAGCTCTCTCCAATAGTGTATATTTTATTGCTATTGGTTTCCCAGAAAACCTTAACTTCGCTGCTCAATTAGTCTCCTATTTAGGTCAATATCTCCGAACGGAATAAGAATTAGCCAAAGTGATGCTGTAGCAAAAGTTCTCTTTAAAAAGCTCTATGCAATGGATTATATGTTATTACCATTGGTTAACCAGAAAACCTTAATTGGTTGCCAAGAAAATTTTAACTTCGGTGTCCAACCAGTCAGCTATTTAGGTCAATAACTCCGAACGGAGAAGGAATTGGCGAAAGAACTTGTGTTTGGCAAAGGTTCTCCTTGAAAAGCTCTATGCAATGGATTATATGTTATTACTATTGGTTATCCCGGAAACCTTAATTCGTGGCCAAGAAAATCTTAACTTCGTTGTCCAACTAGTCAGCTATTTAGTTCAATAACTCCAAACGTACTACGAATTGCCAAAAGTCGTGTTAGTAGCAAAGGTTCTCCTTAAAAAGCTCTTTTCAATTATGTTATCTTATGGCTATTGTTCCTTGGGGCAGATGCCTATACATCAAAGCCCAATCTCCTGTCTTTAATAGATTTTATTAGGTTCAAGGTTGATTGGGAAAATTTGTCAGTTTCGGGTAGCTTGATGTGCTGGCGTTTGTACTTTGGCAGAGGGGTAAGTCCAGCTACGTCCTTTCTAGAACTTATTCCTCTATGGACAATAGAGTGAGTTTTTAATATTTTTCTATCGATTCCTCAATAGTCGATTATTAAGGAATCGATTTTATAATATTTAAAATTGGCAACACATTGGCGCACTGTCGTATTTACTCTCCTGTTATGTCCCAAAACGTATCGATATTTTTTAAATGTGTTAATTGACTTTGTATTCGACTTCTACGAAGCGAGAGGTTCTCGACTAATTGTTTTCGTTTCTATGTAGGTACTATGATATTTCCACCGTTTGTCTAGCAGCGTAGCGAGGCAAACTCTTGGAAGGGGGTGGCAAGGCAACATTTCATTCCATGGTATACAGCTTTCTTCGCCTTGAAACATATTATTAAGCTAAGTAGGACCAATTTACGATTTTCTATTAACCATAAAAACATACTTGTTAGTTCCTCTGTGGACCATAAATACTAATACGAGCGAATAGACGAATAATAGTGACTCTAGGACTTTATTGCGGTGTGTGTTTTTGTAGGTGCATGAATATCGTTTTCTAAAACGTTTTCGACACTCGCATTTGACATCGACATTTCGTCAGAAAATATCGATATATCAACTGAAAAGTATCGATATATTTTTGACAAGCCTATCTCCAATCCTACCTATCCTGCCATAGTCAGCACCAGGGGTAGGACAGTTCCATATATCGACAGATTTGGGGTAATTTCTTTCAAAATGCGACATCTGTTTTTTGCATCCAAAACAATTAGTTACCTTATGTCACCACAGATGGCGAAACCGGCGACACCATCGATCCTGATATAATTTGTGACTCAAAACTTAATAAATGAAATATAATTTCATTACCTAATCATTTTATTTAACACGTGTTATAATTATTTGCAAATATTTATGTAGATTACAATTTGCGTAATAATTACAATAGCAACACATTGAATTATTGATTTGGTAATGATTGTCAAATGTCAAATTGTCAGGTCAAAATTCAAATAATATGGCGACTGTACCCTGCGCTTGCGCTTGTTTGTAGTTTTCATTCAGTGTTTGTGCCTTTCTTCGTGAAATTAATCCGCCGATCCGCGTTGTGTTGAGTCCGGACAGGACTCCGTAGTGAAGTGTACGAATTATTTTGAAAACCCAAGTATTAATGTGCTCATATAGTTGGACTTGTTCAACAAACCGGATTTTGTCTGGCAAAATCACATATCATGGTGCGGATGAAATTAAAGCAGAGGCGCAAGCTTATAACATAAACACAAGATAAATAAATAAGTTTTTTATAAAATAAAAGTTGTTTTTTTATGTATCCACTGTGTACCTTTTGAAATTGATGCTTCCTTACTATTTTACTTGTTTTTTTAATTTGATAAAGTTTTACTATGATTTTGTTACTTAGTAAAGAGAAGAAGTAAAATGATGTAAAACTTTGTCAACTTCAAAAACAAGTAAAATAGTGAGGAAGCTTAAAGTATAGGTGCAAATGCATAAGTAGTACCTATAGCTAGTTATAGCTATATATGTCGCAAGTTTGTGGATGCAAATAATAGATGGCGCTATTTATCCGATCAATTGACATTAGCGGTCTTCAAAAAATTGTGCGAGCGGGCTCTCTATACCCGTTATATTACTTTACTCTATGGTCAGCACTCAGCCAGCAGTTCTACGAGGAATTTTCTTCATTCATTGATAGCTAATTCAGTTTTCAGCAAGTTTGAAGAAAAGTGTACCTTTAATAAATAATCATGAATGTGTCCCGACCTATTGTATCCAGGCTGTTCCAGCAGTCGGGTAAGTATTTGCTCCATTCAAATTGTTTATTTGAAAATGGATCAATATTTAATTATCTTGAGAAAACACTGCAGCCGATGCGCTCTTGTTTTATTTAATTAAAGTTTCTGGTTTTGCGGAAAGCCTTACATTTAATGTAGATGTGTTGTGTGGCTACATTGATAGAATTTTAAAGTAGAATGTTACATAACATCTACAGAGATAACCTAACTCACTAAATACTAATTTTCCCTATGGTTTGAAGTATGACATAGTACGAGGTTGCGTACCTACTCTTACTTGTTAGGAAACACTTTCATGAACCCAAATGTTATTTTGATGATTAAATTCAACAAATTTTATCTGTTAATTTTCCATATTATAAATGAAGTTAGAGGATTTAATTTACTGCAATAGGAAATATTTGTATTCTCAACCAATAAGAACTTAAAGTAAATACATATTATTTATTATGATACAGCATCCCTTTAACTAATTTAAATATAAACAGTAACAGCATATTAGAGATAAGTAAGCCATCAACAGTGCGGGACATTTAAATTCATTTATGTTTGTTTTGTTTTGGAAGCTGGCTTCCCTAGTCAGGGACACCCTATGTGTTGTACATGTTCCCTGTTTGCATGGTTCAATTTGCAGTAGTTCTGTGATAGCCTTCTGGCTTTACAAGCTGTTCCTATTGCCACATGGACCCAAAAGATTTTAAGAGATACTGATCTACTAACTGGGTTGTGGGGGTCAGATAGGCAGTGGCTCCATGTAAAATACTGGTATTCAGCTGCATCCGGTAAGACAGGAAGCCGACCCCAATATATTTGGGAAAAGGCAGATGATGAATTAATTTTATTAATGAATCTTTTTATAACTCAATGGCATTGCATTGGTGAAGAAAACATAGTGAGGCTTGGATTTTAATAAAAGTCTGAAATATCAGTCTACCTCGAGTGAGAGTAGGGATCAATGGTAAATATGGTTAGAACTACTTTGTACGAAGAAGAGGCATATTGGGACAATTAAAAGTTGGTACTATATCTGAACTATTCCCATCCAACCTACAGTTTTTCAAACTTAATATAATACAATTTTAAACATTGAGTAGAACAATATTAAAGTAGTGGTGTGTTGTGTTGCAGTGCGGCGCTACCACAACGAGCACTTCAAGCCGCCCAGCATGGACGAGCTGCCCGTGCCGCGCGGCTCGTGGCAGGCCCATCACGATACGCAGCAGCGCCGCTACAACCTGGCGCTGCTGTTCGGTGTCGCCTTTACCGCCGGAACCTTGATCGTTGTAAGTATTCCTTACATATTACCCGCAAATGTATGCTCTGGTCCTAAAGTATTTGATGAGTGTACTGTGTAAGTAAATCCTGTTCATTGTTCAGCACACGTTCACAACCTCTATTCCTCTTTTTTTTATATGTTTACACATGAATTGTTTGTTTCAGGCTAAGGCTTCCGGATTAGTGTACCTGAACTACTCGCCCCCCAAGTCCCTGGACTAAGTGTTGCTGAGCATGCATACATCGAAAAGTTCAGCTTTTGTAAAATAACAGTGTGGACACGTCTTGGTACCCTCCACAGCGTCCGTGTTGAAGCTCCTTTCACAACACTAACATATTACAAAAACTGAGCATTATCATTGTGATAGTTTAATATAATGAATATAAATAGTTTTTTTTGTTTTTTTTTAATTGTTTTAAACTGATGAAAAATAAAAGGACGAGGTTCTCAGTTCGACGCGTAATTTTATTTTAATGTTTGCCCAATATGATAGAGTCATAACTTTTTAAAGAATGGTCTGATTATATCGATTCTTTTTTCAAACTCCTTTGCATTTTAGGGTCCTATTAATTCAAGCACGGAAGCTTTTAGAAGCCCTACTCGTTGAGGCTCAGAATGTCAACTTCCCAAAATGTCTCCTGGTACCAAAATGTCAATTTCCCATAATGTCCCTTTCCCAAAATGTCCCTTTCCCAAAATTTCTCTTTCCCAAAATGTATTTTTCTCAAAATGTCCCTTTCCCAAAATGCCGCTTTCCCAAAATGTCCCCCATTCTTAGAAGTAAGCGTTATAACCCAACTAAAAAATAAAAAACAATATAATAATCAAATTTTTTATTTTAATTACTTTGTGGTATCAACTCTCGTAAATTTTTTATTAGAAAAGGAATTTGAAATGAAATATAGTTATATATTATCAACATATTATAAAAAATAACTTTAATTAGAACTAATACGTTCAAGTACACAGTAATTCAATAGGATTTCAATAGTCAGATACAGACTGATAATTAATCGTTAAACTATTATCAAATTTAGAAAGAAATTCAATTAAATAAAGCAAGTCTCAAAAATATAAATTTCTTTAAAAATTGTTGAATTGTGAGATGATTTCCTTGTAATTGTTTTAAATATCTTGCATATTTTCTATCGAACTCAATATCTCTGAGCCTTCTACTGCGGTTGGTCTGCTTAAATAGTGAATCCTGTATACGGCCATCCCAGTATTTGCTTTCTTTTTTTATCTTATATAAAAAAAAATACAAATTTGGATTCTTTGGTATAAGGCTATTTACACGTCGGTGCCATCCTTCTAGAGCATTGGTGGTTCTATGGCGTTGGCCAGCGCAGCTTAATATTAACGGTGATTTTCTGGGATACCAGGTAGACTCGAAATAACTGCGAAAACGCCTCATCTCTGATGTATTTGGCGCCGTTTCCAAAATATAATTCCATGCGCCTGGTATATGATTTGCCGGCACCAAAGGAAGAATGGCACTCATTCTAGTCACGTTACGACCAGCTCTTGATTTATTCAATTTAGTTTTTTTTTAATATTTCCAAATCGCTGCATTGAAGTGATGGTAACAACCAGTCACTCTAGCCTGCGGAAAAACCGCCGAAACTGCGTTCATGATGGCAATTTCATAATCCGATTTGAAAGTTTTAATTTGGATCTGTAAATTCTCTTTTATGAGACTAAATAGGCGCATATATGTTTGTTCCGATTTGTTTGGTAAGAGGGCGTATATAACCGGTACTATGTTTGTAGTATTTTCATCCGATGCTAAATCCCTGTGCAATACAAACATTTGATAAAAAGGTTTTGGAGCTGATTTAAACGTCCCATCGGCATAGTATGAACCTGGCGTTCTCATTATTTTTTTAACGATGGTGCTGGCAAAAATTATAATTTTTTCCGTACTGCCATCTTCACATACTTAAAACTTTTTTGCTAAACTTTGTGGTATTTGAACTGTTTCAGTATTATTATGTACTAGCAAGTCTGTATTCAAATATTTGTTTCGCGCTCGGTAAAGAGAGCTTTTTAAGGAACGAAATGTTGGTATCAAGTCTCGATCATCACGATTCTCATTGCTTAGGTCTGCCAAAGTAGATTCGCAAATTTTTTGAATCGGCCCTAAATTATCACACACTTCCTTCTTCAACCTGATTCTTTCTTTTTTAATATTGTTGGCAACAATATTAAGTTCACAAGTATGCGTTGATTCTCTTAAAACTATTTTCCTGCTTTTATCTAATGTCAATGATGCATTACATACGGTTCTATTAATACATCGCCATGACGTACTGTCTTTGTTTGTTTTGTTTTTGTTGTACTGAAATCCCTTCCATATTAGTGTTTGATTTCCTTTTTGGTTACATATAAAGTCTACTTCCTCACTCATTTTCAAGTTATTAATAAAAACACGTCACAAACAACAAAATGAAACTGTCTCACGTAAGTATACACAATACCATTGAATAGAATAAAATGTCAATGAAATACATATTTTTTCAAAAGTACCCACTTTTGTGAGATAAATATTTTTCTTGAGTTTCGTTTAGTTTATGCAACATGTTTCAAAGAAAATGATTTTTAGAGGCTTTCTTTAATTTATTTCTTTTTAACTTGATAATATAAAATTTAATTACATAATATGTCGGAGGAAATGGCCAAGAACGAATAGATAATAATCTAGTTCAATTAATTTAGTTAAGTTAATGTCAATTAGTTCAATTAATTTCTGGACGAACAAGATCGTCAAAATGTGACCAACAAAATACATTCTAACAGTTATGATGTTGGTAGTTACATTTCTTTCACAAGCGAGGACGATTATAATTATTGTTTTTTATTTTTTAGTTGGGTTATAACGCTTAATTCTAAGAATGGGGGACATTTTGGGAAAGCGGCATTTTGGGAAAAGGACATTTTGGGAAAAAGACATTTTGGGAAAGAGACATTTTGGGAAAGGGACATTTTGGGAAAGGGACATTATGGGAAGTTGACATTTTGGTACCAGGAGACATTTTGGGAAGTTGACATTCTGAGCCTCAACGGCCCTACTAAAGTTAAAGCAAACAAACCAAAAGATGTGTGACTAACACATTCAGAGTTCCGAGGTTCGCTCTTAAAGAATTCATGAATTTACAAAACGGCGTTTTTCGAAAAAGATGTACATATTTGCGAATTAGGGGTGTCTTAGACTTAAACCCTTTTTTAATTTTTGTATGCACCTTACTCAAATAAACTGCATGTTTATTCAATATTTAGATATTTAAAGTAACATTTAAAATAATATGCAACCCAACTACCACTGTATTAAAATATTGGGGTTTATGCTATTTCATAAAAAAAAAATGACAAATTATCACTTGCCAAACAATTTACCGCATAGTTTCATTTGCCAAATTATTACATAGCAAATAAACTCTTCACAAATAACGCAAACCTAATGTTTGGCAAGTGAACGTTTAAAAAATAACTTGCTTACCAACTAGTACTTTTACAAATTTTTATGTAGCCAAATATTTCAGTTGGTATAACAGATTTTACTCAAAATACAATAAGCCAAATATTTAGTATCGTCAGTTTTCAATTTACCAATTCTATTCAGTCTAGTGCCTAGTCAATGACAATTGATAAAGATTCTTTGTCAGTTGAACAGAATATACAAATTAAGACAATATATGAATTTAAATAGGTACCTACAGGGCTCGGAAACCGGGTGAAATTCTTAACCGGTTACGGTCATTGACCCCAAACCAAAATCGATTTAGGTTAAGTGCCCATTTACGGAGACGCGGCGCGTTGCGCGGGGCGTCGCGCGGCGCGGTGCGCGTTTTTTCCGTTTACGGAGAGGCGGCGCGTGCAGCGGCCCGCGGTATCACACGCCCAAACACAAACATATGGCAATGTACGATGTTGTTTACGGAGACGCGGGGCGTGCGCCGCGGGCGACGCGGCGGGCGATGCGGCGGTATCATCTGCTATATGTTGTATTTGTGCGTTTGCGCGTTTGACGCCGCGTGCACCGCCGCGTCCACCGCGGTGGGGTCATCTGCGGGCAACGCTGCATTTCAAGCAAAGGCGCATAAAAACGCTTCTCCGTAAACGCTCTCATACATCGCCATATGTTTCGAATTGAAAGCGGGCCGCGCCGCACAACGCGCCGCCCGACGCGCCGCGTCTCCGTAAATGACCACTAAAGGTTGCACTTTACCGGTTTATGCGGAAAACGGTTTTTCATGAATTTTGGTTTTGATAGTGACAATTAACCGGTTAAAACTAAGTTTGTCAACATGCAAGTTTAGTCACCCGCACCATTTAAGTTCTCCGGTTTTGACATCCTCAGATCAAACATTTTTTTTCATAATATTACAGGTAATATGTTATACGTAATATCACTATAACTTGTTGGAAGTGTTAAAACGGTACACGAAAAAAAATTACGAATTACGGAATTAACCGGTTAATTTAGGTGTCAAAACCGTTTGTGCTTACCGTTTGTAACCGGTAACCTTTATCATTTGGATTACATCAAAAACAGTTCACTTGTTTAACCGGTAAATGAAGGAACGATATATTTACCGGTATTTAATCTTTTCACCGCCACGGACTTCAACAGAAGTTCCAGATTTTCATGCCACAGCGCCACGAGTTCATTAGACGCTCTTCATTTTAAATAGGTACCTTATAAAAATTACTGTATTTAATAGCTTTGTTTTACTATTTAATATAGTACTCTCGAATACCCTGTTTTTTTATTTCCCTAAAAAGAGCCCCTTATTTGTCTTGAAATCGGCAAAAATAGAAACTACGAGCATATTTTAAAGTCCCCAGTATCACTGTTCGATTTTACCCTTTGAAATATTTATAAATACGAATTTATATTATTGTTGTTTAAATATATGTAAAATATGAATTTAGTTAATTATTTTACTTATAACAAAGGGAAAATAGACAAATTTCGACCTTTAGATGGGTGCCGATCCGGAATTAAACAATTATTATTATTGTTTAGCAATCCTTGTCGATAATTATATTCCCATCTCTACAAAACAATTCGTTGCCAGTGCCGCGAGCGCCACGGACTACTTTAAAAGTCGTATTGTGACGTCATAAGCGTACGGCTATCAAGGTCTCTCTGGCGTAGGGCAGCACAACTCTAATCGGGTGAGCGCTCATGTACCCTTCAGACATACAACAAAGTACCTACTCTTTGCTTCTTTAATACTTATTCTACATATATTACTAATAAGTAAACAGTGAAATGAATGAAGAACTGGACACGAATAAGGTGTTAAAAAAATTACAAGATGTCGAATCGGACTCGGAATATTTTGTGAAGGACATTGACAAAGAAGATGATTGTGAGGTATGTAAAATGTTTGGTGAGCCACAAACTAAGCGTCGCTTGAAAGATACAAGTTGTATCCAGTGGCCCTGGAGTGCGAATTTAACGAAGGTCTTCAAACTGTAAGGTAACAGTTTGAGGAGATTATCATTAATCGTGAAGAAAGAAAGACCATAACCGACATCCCTAATCAGAATTGAATTAAACGTGCTCTGAGCGCCAAGGACTTGAAATGAAGTCAACGAATGACTTTATGAAACAAATAGAGCTCTCATTGAGTTATGCATTAATTTTCTTCTTTGATACTTGTAATTTATACTGGTTTTTCTTACTAAGGATACTGTGAAATAAAACAAATATAGAAATATTTAATCACAGTTTATTTATATTCGTTAAATTATAAAGAAAAGTTAACTTGACGCGTATAAATCTCATTCAGCGATATGAAAATACCCTCATTGTTCGTTCATATTGTTTACTTTAAATTTCGTTAATACATTTAGGCATGTATTTAAATCGATATCTGAATATTCCGTTTTTTCGAACAAAATATTTCAAAGTTAAACCAAAAATACTGACTTGCACACAAATTATGCACACTAAATAAATCAAATTAAATGTATTTGCAGAACTGTTTTACTGAACGAATAACTATTATCAAAATGGTATATCTAACAATTCCTTAGTTCAACAAACATATTAAAACTTTTTTAAAGAAAACCATCACCTAATTTACTTTTAGAAACATCGTTTATTCTAAATAAAACCCAAATTAATCAGTAATTAGGGTCGGCTGAAGCCGGCCAGCCTCAGCCGCGGCGGCGACCGTTAAAACCACCTGCTCTTCAGCTCGCGGGGCGCCTCGCCCCTCCGCGCCTACGCGGGCTTAAATTACACTCTAGGGGTAGGGCAGACAAGACTACGTGGAGTCGGTTTTGCACCGATTCGTTTCTGTCACTAACTTTTGTAGCTCACAACATATTGACTTTTTATTGAGAATATTTTAATTTCATGAAATTTCAAAATAAATACGTAAAACTAACTCAAAAGCGTTTTATTGATAATGGAAACTTACTTTATTGTGACATTGTACCTTTAGATATCAGTTTTAGAAATTCCGTAGTAAGATTGTATAATTTAGAGTGCAAGCTAGTATTTTTGATAAGCAATTCGTATTTTTGGTGTGAATTCGATAAAAATGGTCATCTCGTTTTGTGTGATTTTTTAGTTTTTTTTGTAGGACACTTTTTGTTAATCAATTGGTTTTTTTGCACAGCATTCATTTTTCTGGTATGCATTCAGTTAATTAGTGGAGTTACCTAGTGTGCTGAAAAATTATAAAGATGTGCATTTAAAAATATCCCATACATTTATAGCTTGGCCACGGTAATATAATATTTACATTATTTACAAACTACAAATCTATAATAATAATCAAAATATGTACAAGAATATTTTTTTTAAAACCGGTTCCGAGCCCTGTTTAAATAAGGTTAAGCGCGGGCCACACCACAAAATTGTTTTGGATAAAGACGACAGAATTAATCGAATTCTGCAACTCAAGTTGGAATACTCAGAAATAAAATTGTCCATTGCTACAAAAAAAGTAAGTTAAGTACAAATATTTTGTATTAAATAGATGATTAAATATTAAAATAAATTTTAATTACAAAAAAATCTTATTTTTGTCTTTACATTTTTTGTCATAAGTAACAAATCATTTGACTAAATTGTTTGTCTAAAGATTGTTTGCTGTAATAAATCATTTGATTAAAGACCAAATGCCTTAATGACATTATCCTTGATAATACTCTACCGAGTAAAAATTTTATCAAATTAATGAAAATGTGCGTACAAAAATCATTCCAAATATGGCATTGGTACCTATAAAAACGATTGCTAAAAAGGAAAATGGGCTTCGATGTATAGGCATCTGCCCCGAGGTCCAATAGCCATCAGATATACATAATTGAAAAGAGATTTTTAAGGAGAACCTTTGCCACTTACACGACTTTTGCCAATTCGTATTCCGTTCGGAGTTATTACCTAAATAAGAGACTATTTGAGCAGCGAAGTTAAGGTTTTCTGGGAAACCAATAGCAATCAAATATACACCATTGGAGAGAGCTTTTCTATGAGAACTTTTGCTAGTAACATAACTTTTGCTAATTTGCAGTCTGTTTGGAGTTATTGACCTAAATAGGTCACTAGTTGAACACTGATGTTAAGATTTTATTTACAACCAATTAAGAGTTTACGACCAACTTATAGTCATAAGATATACACTATTGGATAGAGCTTTTCTATGAGAACTTTTGCACTAGCCTCACTTTTGCTAATTTGTAGTCTGTTCGGAATTATTGACCTTAATGTGTGTCTAATTGAGCACCGAAGTTAACATTTTCTGGGTAACCAATAGCTATAAGACATACACCATTCGAAAGAGCCTTCAATTAGAATATTTGCTACTATACAACTTTTGCTAATTCGTAGTCTGTTCGGTTTTATCGTTTGTATAATATTTGAATTAAAGACTTGTGTAGACTTTGCTTAATATTTTCCAGTTTGTCACTTAGAATTCCAGATAGTCGCTGTCTCATATTTTTACCGAGACAAAAACTAGTCCTATTTAAGAAATATTTCTTTATTTGATAATATTTATATAGTAGTAGATGACCCTGAATTGGCTTTTTGTTTTATTTGTAACCTGTAATGAAAAAACACATAATGCGCGCAATTTCATTTTAAGTAGTAGAAATGGAATCTTTGAATGGTCAAAAGTTCCTATTGTGAAGTTCTCGAAAGAAAAATTATTGCCAAGCATCGATTACTTACACTGATTTTTCAGTTTTAGATGTTGTTTTTTATAGATTTGATAGTTATTCAATAAATATTAAAAACAATTTAACATAAGAATTCATATTTTTCATTTTATTTCTTTCTTGTTTCCTGTGTGACAAACAGATCATTTTTCTGTGAACTCTTCTATAAAAGTTTAGATTATCACGTTGTTTTTGATAATTCTGATGTATTGTTTTTATTTTTACATATTTATAAATATATTTTATTACCTGAAGAAGAAGAAGTAAGAAACTACAGCAACATTTCTGAATTACAAAAATTATTGGTTTGTCACGTGTACTTACATTTGTTTTGAAAAACGCCCAAAAATTTAATTTTCTTTGCACATTAGATGAGATCGTAGTTGGCAGGTGTTTGCCATTAAGCTCACAAATTCTAGACGCACGTCGGTTAACCAGTTGGGCGAACGTTACAGAACCCTCTGTTATTGAACCTCTGACAGCACGAGTCAACATTAGGGTTGTAACCTTAGGGTTGGACCTAGTTTGGTCAGTGATGAGAAAACAACTGAAGCTCAAGGTGCCTAATGCACACAAACACTCGGGAAGGGTAGAGATACATCACTGTGACTACGTTATCAGGGCGTTGTCAAAACATGTTTTACAGTAAAATTGAAAAAAACGTAACGTTATACTGTAAGGAAATCTTGTACCTACAAAACAACGCTATGTCATGTGACATGTGTGTGTAGCCTCCAGGCGTTTTTGAATAAGACAAGAGAGAGAAATGAATAAACTAGGTACATCAATGAGTATAAACAACTTTATAATACAAACAAAAAATGTTAACAGCATAATATCTCTTAAATAATCCTAAAGTATATAGATATTAAATAAGTACCTATCTGAGACTAATTACAATATTAAAATAAATAATATTTCTTACATGAATAGTTGTTACAATGAATCGAGTCTAGTTCGCAGTGGGTACATAGATAGGTACCAATACTTACAAAAGTACGTTTCGGTTACGCAGTAATACAAATTACTTGAGAGCTGGCGCGTTCACAGGTCAGTGCTCGCGCGCGATGTCGGAGAACGCGTCGAGGATGTGCTGCGTGGTGAGCGGCAGCGCCAGCCCAGCGGCCGGATAGCACGCCGCGATGCGCGCCTGCAACATATATACGTCACACAAACAAATTTATACGCGAGATTAGCATATACAAGGTGTAAACGGACCCTTCACGAAGCCGTCAACTAAGCATCCTGTACATCAGACTAAGTAACTCTACGCAAACTTTATGCGGGTTGCAGACCGAAAACTAAGCTATGCCGAAGCTAAACTAAGCCAACCAAGCTAAACTAGAAATATATCCCATACACACCAAGAACCAACCGAAATCTCAGTCAGTGTTGTGAAGTTCAATTTGACGGACGTATCGCTCGCCATGAATACAATCGATGAAGAAAGTTCAGATGAAAGAAAAGAAGATTAATACCGACCTACTATTATCCAAAGAAAAGACATTCCGGACCTTAGATATGTCGACACCTTGAAGTCTCGGCAATCAAGATACTGGACAGCACTGGCACGGGAGGGGCTTAGCTCGTGTAGCTGCGCATCAGCATACCCAACTAACTTAGTATCGCATATTTTAGCTAGGTCACATAGCTCAGTTTGCAGTCTGCACACGAGTATGAAAAACTGCGTCAGCTATGCGTGCTAAGCTGAACTGAACTGATAATATTGTGATACAGTCAAAGCTTGACATTTGCATGCCTCAAGGCGTAATATGGTTGAACTATGCTCTATTTTTAACAACTTTATGTAATTACAGATATAATAATATTTAACCATATTAGCATATAAATGATTTTAAATTTGAACTAAGTTGGCGTAGTTTCCGGTCTGCAACCCGTATTATTGCTGGGGAACGACTTTTTTTTGGGGTGAAAAACCATTGTTTACGTTAGGACTCAATTCGTTAACGCACTCAAGTATTTTGCTAATCGATGCATTGAATAGTACTGGGGGTCGTTGATAGTATTTAAAGTAAAATTATAACATTAAAAACTTGTATTAAAAAAAACTTGTAGTAAGGTCGAATTATGAACTCATATACCTCCTATAAATTACTTAGAAGGTTCCCAGGTATCGTCCAAAACAAAAAAACTGTAATAGGTACTAATATGTATATCGCAATGTCGGGAAGAACGAGAAGGGCTGTTTGGCTTCGTAAAGGGTCTTATTACACCCATTAATACGATTCTGAAACATTTCTCCGACATTCGTTTCGCCGTTGAACGGTTCACCGACAGAACGATTCACTTTTCATTTTTTCACCGACAGAACGTTTCAATGACGAACGTATCGCTGACACAACAGACACAGGAAACAGGTCTACATGTCGAATACCAATGTTTTATATCCCAGGGGCAGATGAACAGTTGTGTCGGCGAATCGTTTGCCGGTGAAAGGTTCTATCGATGAAATTTTCAAAAGTGAATCGTTCTGTCGGCGAATCGTTCGCCGTTGAAACGTTCTATCGGTGAAATAATGAAAAGTGAATCGTTGTGTCGGCGATACGTTCGTCATTGAAACGTTTTGTCGGTGAAAAAATGAAAAGTGAATCGTTCTGTCGGTGAACCGTTCAACGGCGAAACGAATGTCGGAGAAATGTTTCAGAATCCATTAATACAACCCGACAACAATCGTCGCACACCCGTCTGGTCGAAGAATCCTCCCTTTTCTATGTACAACGACAAAGCTTTCCCCTATGTTCCTCGTAGTGGTCAACATCCAGGTGTACCAACACACTGACCTGCAGCAGTCCACCCTACTCGCTCATGAGTACCAGAACACTGCCCGCACTCACATGCAGCAGCCCGCCCTCCTCTCTCAAGAGTACCAGCACCCTGCCCGCACTCACCTGCAGCGCCACGTGCTGCGCGATGAACTCCTCCTGCATGGCGCGCCACACCACCTGCAGCAGCCCGCCCTCCTCGCTCAGGTGCTTCTCCACCGTGCGGTACAGCCGGTGCAGCGACTTGCGGACTGCCGACACATTGTCATAACGTAACATCACGCCTGTAATCCCCGAAGGGTTTGCAGAGGTGTATCTAATCGCGTACGCTAAAACTCGTGCGGATGTATAATGCGTTTCAAACGAGAATAGGACTGACCTCGCGCCATTTTGTAATGTCATAGCTGTCAAATCGAAGAGGTTGGGTAGGGTCAACAAAAAACCTTAGAAGCCAATTCCTGCTGGCTTCCCTTCGGGAAAAGGAAATGTCTATGTCTAGGTGTCTACTGTAGTCAAATACATAGCATATTACATATCTGTGGGTATCACATCACAGTACAGACATTCAATTCATCATAGGATTAAAAACATTACAAAAATGCCAAATTTTTTCATGTCAACAAAGAAAGCTACAGGTAGCGCCAAATAAACCGGTGCGCGGATGTTAGAATACAGAACTAAAATCGTATGTACGCGCAGACTTGACTTCGCGGCTGACAGTTCCATTTTGTAGGGCGCTAGGTTAACCGAATAATATCGAGTTACGACAGGGACAAAATTGTGTCAGGGGAAGCCGAAGAAAAAAAAATAGATACTTAGTAAGTTTTTTTTTCGGTTTTTGATGTTTATTTTGATCTCATTTTCATTATCGGCGTCCCTGACAACCATGAAAATAACACCAATAACGAAAAAAACAAAAAAAAATTGTCGGCGTCGTCTTGATTATTTATTAATTCCCGCGCACTGCTCAGTACTATGCACAGGGGCGGTCCCTGCTAACACCTAGTACTAGATATTATGGGGGCGAAGCTGCAATTAGACTAGTGTAGTAGACACAAGCCATCGATGTTCGAGACTTGCGGGCACCCAATAAATAGCATTGCTTTGATCAAACTGTTGTTTCAAGTGAAACATCACCAGAGTACCTGTGTTTGTACCTAGAGATCTTATCTATCGAGGTTACACCTAAGCTGGATACATATTATCGCGTGGTATGTTACTATCGAAAGGGAACGAATTCCACTTCGTATTGATTGACTGAACCGTTTTAAACTGCAGGAAACCACTATGTAGATAAGGTATGGTGATAGCTGTTAGCTGTTCGAGCAGCGCTGTTGCGATAGTTTTTAAAATACTGTTACGTCGGCTGTTTAACGAGGACATTCTAGATTGCGTTCGAGTCTAGAATGTTCCAATTATGTAGAAGATTCGAGAATAATCCTAGAATGTTCCGAGCTGTGAATAAGGTTCGAGAAAGTTGTGGAACTTTCTCCAAGGATGGGTGAGCATGTAAATAGCCGCCAGGTTTGCGGGGGAGTCAAACTTTTTTTGGCTATACAACGAAGCGAATCGAAGTAAACTACAAAAACTACAAGTGCGATATCTAAGTGCATGGTGAACAGTGGTGAATTTGTGATTGAGTAATAAGTGTTTTGTGATTAATAAAGATATTTGGTGTTTAATAGGTAGTGTATTAATCGTTAATACCCAGCTCGTAACAATACGGTTTACTTTTTCCTCAAACGCAGTTTCTTTCAGAAAATATTCTACGACTCCGGACTTTCGACTATGTTGACCATGCTATTCTCATCAACAAATTAGAAAAAAAGTGGCATTATAGGAACTGCCCTAAAGTGGTTTGAATCATATTTAAGCAATAGAAGACAGATCACAAGAATAACTAAATATAACCATGATACGAATAGCATAGAGGACTTTGATTCTGAACCCAGAAATAATGATCTTGGTGTACCACAGGGAAGTATTTTAGGGCCCCTCTTATTTCTCATTGATATCAATGATCTGCCACAAGTAGTACGCAAACATGTTTGTGTTTTATTTGCAGATGATACTACTGCTATAATAGGATGTAAAAATAAAAGCCTTCAAAATGTTGAAATAAATAACACACTAAAAGAAATTATATCACGGTTAAATATAAAATCATTAAAGATTAATTTAGAGAAAACAAAAGTACTTAATAAATTTCAAAACATTTAAAAGAGTTTACAAAAATTTAGACATTACTTTTAATAACCAACCAATAGAACAAATTCGTAATACCAAATTTTTAGGCATAATAATTGACAAACATCTCACGTGGAAGAAACACATAGATAGCATTTGTAAAAAGATCAACAAATTCGTATTCGCTTTAAAGAAGGTCAAAGAAACGATCATGCGTATTTGTGTTCCATAATTCGATATGGTATAGTTGTATGGGAATACACAGCAGAGCTGTCACGAGTCCTAGTAGCACAAAAAAAAATGCCTGCGTGCAATCTTTAATAATTTGCAGTCGTCTGAATCCTGTCGACCCATATTTAAATCCGAAAACCTATTGACCGCCCCTAGCATATACATCTATGAAATAGCCAAATTTGTTAAAACTAACATGAATCTTTTCCAAAATAAAAATAACTTAAACAAACGTAAAATCACTCACTCAAATTTAGAATTACCGGTACCCAGAATAGAAATGTTTAGACACAGCTGCGTGTATATGGCACCATTAGTTTATAACTCGCTACCTAAAAAAAATTGTAGACCTGCCCTATCGCATCAATCTGAATCAATTAATACAGTTAATTCATTTTTTGCAGGTGTAGGTAACAAATTATCAGAAAAATTACTTTTACAAAATATTAATTTGGTCAATACAGAACCCTATAGTCAACCAACTATTTCTTCCCAAAATTCTTTTGTTCTTCTACCGACCGACGAAGAAGAAATACAGTCTTTAATAATTAATTTAAAAAACGAGTGTTCAGTTGGCGTCGATAACATATCCGGACCTTTCTTAAAACGATTTGCTGATATTATTGTTCCTCCACTTACATTCATCTGCAATCTATCTTTCTCTTCCGGAGTATTTCCATTTGGCTTTAAGAAATCCAAAATTATACCCATATTTAAATCCGGAGACAGATACTGTGTCAACAATTATAGACCAATATCTATTCTCCCTACGTTATCAAAAATCTTAGAACGACTAATGAATTCCAGACTTACTAATTATCTTGAACAACATTCCCTCTTATCTCCATCACAGTTTGGTTTTCGATCTGGTAGGTCAACAGCTGCAGCCGCAAGCTGAAGCCGTCCATGAACTAATTGATCACTTAGTTAATAAACTAGATAAAAAAAAGACCTTAGCCATTTACCTCGATCTAGCCAAAGCATTTGACACAGTATCTGTTCCCATTTTGATAAAAAAATTAGAAAATATGGGTGTGAGAAGTCAGTCACTTCAACTTTTTATTGACTATTTGTCCAACCGAACGCAAATTACCAAAATAGATAATTGGATCAGTGACGAACTGCCTAATGAGTACGGCGTTCCACAGGGCAGCATCCTCGGCCCAACATTATTCTTAGTTTACATAAACGATTTATGTAACATTAAGCTACAAAACGGAAAGATCATTACTTTTGCAGATGATACTGCTTTGGTATTCGATGCTGATACATGGGTAGAGGTTCATCATTATGCTCAACAAGGCTTTGATACAGTGTATAAATGGTTGTATGCTAACTTACTTACCCTAAAAGTCGATAAAACGAAATACATAACATATTCCCTTAGACCACAGGATCAACCGAACTTCAACTTGAAACCCACTCATGTAATACAATCAATCATTGTTGTTGTCCTGTATTACTAAAAACGGAATCTATCAAATATCTTGGCATAATTATAGACTACCGTCTCAGCTTCCAACAACACATTGAAACTTTAGTTAAAAGAACCCGCAAATTAATCTACATATTTAAAAATCTACGTCATATATCAAATACTTCAGTAATTAAATCAGTTTATTTCGCATTATGCCCGTCTTTGCTAGCCTACTGCATTACCACCTGGGGAGGCACTTCTAAATCGTATTTAATTAATTTAGAGAGAGCTCAAAGAGCTATATTAAAAGTTAGTTGTTATTTCCCAATTCGCTATCCAACCTTCGATCTCTACCAACACTGCAAAGTTCTAACGGTCCGGCAGTTGTTCATACTCATGACTGTACTAAAAAAACACTCTCAACTTCCCATAGATCACGATTTCCTTACCCAAAATAGAAGATCAGCAAATGTGTGTCCAATCATCCGATTCAACACTAGTTTTTCCCAAAAAAAATTCGCCTTTCTTGGCACTTTTCTTTATAATTCAATTAATATTAAAATATCTATTTACACACATACTAAAGCTATTTGTAAAAGAAAATTGCGCACCTGGCTATTAAGTCTTGACTACGCTTCCACAGAAAATTTACTTAAACCTGTGTCTGAACACTCACACATAAACACTCAAACATTAACACTCTTATGCCGGCCACACACGTTCCAGTATACTTGCGCAAGTCCAGACTTGCACAAATACACGTATTTCGAAGGTGACCACAGACGGCTCAAGCATGCTTGCACAAGTATCATTTCAATGATATTTGTACAAGTGTGCGTACATGCAGCGAGCTACTTATGCTATGGATATATATTACATATTATATTTATAAATTACGTTTGGTTCGAATTTTCGGTATTGCTCAATTGTTTTATTATAAGCAGCATTTTTTTTTGTCCCTGTGGTGATAGTCTTTACTTTTTATTTGCCAAAGACTTGGCTCATTTCTGTACATATTTATTAATTCTTCTATAATATCGCGAACTCCATGCCTCTCGGTAGTCTCGTTGATTTTAGCGCGAAAATGACGTGCGTACATGTAGGTGGCTAAAACAATACTGAAACTTGCGCGAAATGCTCCCACACACGTTCAAGTAAACTTGCACAAACGCAAGTTTGCACAAGTTGGGAATTGAAATTTTGAACTTTTTCAAGAACTTGTGCAAGTCGGAAATTTGCGCAATTATCTTCCAACACACGTTCCAGTATACTTGCGCAAGTCTTGACTTGCGCAAGTATACTGGAACGTGTGTGGCCGGCATTAGATTCGCACACACACATTTACACACACATATACTCACGCATTGCATCAATGTATTTTCATCACCCCATTTCCACTTTCATCCTTTTAGTTTTAATTTTTGTTTTCGTGTACTAGTATGTACATAATACTTATGAACATATACTAACTCACTTTTTTGTACAAACATTTTTTATTTTATTTTATAATGCTTGCAAGCATAATTTAAATAAATTTATTTTTTTGTTTCTTATGTCTTTACTATAGTACAACTTTTGAACTATTAGTATTTCGTACATAATGTTCCAGTAGTTTATGTTGTTACTTCAGTTTCAAATTTTGTTTTAAATGTCAAACTTCAAATAATTAATTTTTAGTACTTGTTTACCTACTTCCAATTTTATCTCTAGAATCGTGACTTAAATTGCTATAAATAAATGTTATATCTAAGCCGGAGAGGTGATCTGTACCTCAGGACCTTCCTACTTCAGACACCTTTCTCTATATAAGATTGTGCATATACCAGCGCCTGTAATTTCTGATGTTGAGTTAAATAAAGATTTATGATCAGTGATCGGAGTAGGTAGATTGAACTGGGGTCATTGATCCGAAACGTATACCTATATTACTATGGACATTCCTCCGGAATTGGTGGATTATTGGTGTGTTTGTTTTTATTATTCAACAGATAAATAATGAATTAATTTAGTTTTGATACCTTCCTTTAAATTTTGAATTGAGTAGTAATAATATCACTACCAACATTAACAATATTTAATTGAATCCGGAAATGCCGGAATTACTTTCCGGAAAAATGGCTTATCCATGTTATTCTTTCTGTGTGCATTTATGATACAAGTACCAAAAATCAATCTACCTACTCCGATCACTGTTTATGATTGATTTTGATTATGATTATCGCAAATTTTGTTTTAACTTACGGAAGTGGTTTATTCTTATTACTTTAAAATGCATTGTAAGTTTTAATTTTGTTATTTTATGTATGAATATTACAAACTGTTATATCTTCATTTTATATTATTACCTATTTGTTAAAGATTTTATTTTTTGTTTTAATGTTGATTTGTTTTAATATAATTTCTTTTGATGGTTTATATTATACGGTGTCCTGTTATTATGTTTTTGTATGTCTTTACTAGTCTTTATTATTTTGTATAATGAATATGGTTTCAGTGAATATTTAGATGTGTTTATGGTTTAGGTGTTTCAGTATTATTATTTTGTTTAATGATGGTCTGCTTAGTATCTTTCAATTATTCATAAATTATATTAGAGGAGATTTATGTATAGATATCTATGTTAGATAGGTACGTACCTATGTTGTTCATTTTAATGTACCTAACTTGTGTAAAAAAATGATATTGCATGCTATTATTATGGCGGAATGTGTCCTGCTCTGTAATATTTTTATAACATCCTGTATATACCACATTTTATGCAAATACATACTTACTTACTTTAGGGTGATGACCAAAACTAAAACAATAATTTAAGCCGCGTTGACACGGTCAGAGTGTGCTCGGACCGAGTGGACTCGTAGAGGTAAGCTTCATACGAGTGTACTAGGATAGCTGTTGATATAGACATAGACATACTTCACTCGGATCATTTTCTTCATTCTGCTATTATTTTTCATCACAGTCATCATCATTCTCTTGCCCTTGCCCCAATTCTTTTGAGGTCGGTGCAGCATGTTTTCTTCTTCCATACTTCTCTATTACTTGTCATCTCATCAGACACCTTTCGTGCCATATCATCTTTCACACAGTCCATCCATCGTTTCTTTGATCTTGCTCTACTCTTACACCCATCCACAGTCCGCTTCGGCCGTCAAGGAAACCGGGGTTTCGTAACTGGTTTCCATGAAGGCTTTTTTATACGTCTACGTAACTGGTTTCCATGAAGGCTTTATTTATACTTCTAGGTAACTGTTACATCAACTCTTCCGTATGTCTGGCCACTTATCATTTAGAAAGATTCATCTATCAGATAATAAAGTTGCACTTGATATTGATAGAATGTCAATAGTAAATTTTCTTGAATGTAAACTTACCCTGACTATTGTACTACTACTGAAAATGGATTTAAGGGATATTGAATTGTCGGGGGCCACGTGGTGGCTACCGGCCACCGTAGGCGCGGGCGTGTGGACGGTGAGTTATGGGTTAGCTCACCGTCCGTCCGTCTTAGGCGCGAATTACACAGAAAAGGCGTAGGGTAACGGGGTGGAGCAGGCGTGCAATTTTGTAAGGAAAAGAAAGAACGGCGTGTCTGCGCCGCGCCGCTTGAGTATAATTCACGACACTTCGCCTACGTATATTTTGTAAGAAAACGTTTCGAAGCGGCATCATGCCTGCGCCGCGCCTTCACCTTACGCCGTTTCTGTGTAATTCGCGCCTTATGATGACAGGCCGTGTCGACGGCGCGTTCGTGTACCACGCGCGCCTCAAAAAGGTGTTGATGCCTGCCGGGGCTGCGGGACTGTTCGAAAGAGATACCGCGGCCTTGGAACACAAAGGGCAAAGAAGGAACATGGATGGTTTTAGTCAGTAAAGTCTGACACTCCCTCCCACTCCACTCAGAGCGGGGGGGGGGGGGATTATTTGAAGGTTAAATCATCCAAAAAAAAAAAGGTATATTGAATTCATCTCAACGAGAAGAGGAGGCGTTGCTGCCCTACATGGAGGACACAAATACCATCGAAAAAAAAAGTACACGAATGGTAATACATTTTGGCTATGCTGTAATTATAATCGTGTTCCACGATTCGTGGATGCCATGGCAGCATTACTTGAAATGAAAAAAACCAAGTCAACAGTTACAATTCACATAATGAGTGTTTGCCAAACAATGAACAGAATAAAGTTTTCAAGGAACTTGATGAACTGAAACACGCAACAGGATCTAATTTTGAGTCGATTCAAAAACAGTACAGTGAAATGGTGTATAAATTGGAATGTGATGGAATACATTTTACGGCTGACATTCCTCCATACGAAAATAAGAAAACGGTTCTTTTTATTATTAATAATCAAAATAAAATGCTTGGAGTGCCTAAAATGCTTTTGGAGTTTTTTTTTTTGCCTTTTCGTTTTTTTTTTATAAATCTAAAATAGTACAAGTATCAATACGGTTACAAGGCGTCAAAAATTTTTTCTACATCGCTGTCAACAGGAAAAGTGCCCAGAAAGCTGCCAGCATTGCCACGTTGGATGGCAATGCTGATTCTTTGGCCAAAAAACCGTCGACACAAGTTGCATCCCACACCAAAGGCCTACCCAACTTCTAAGGTATTATGGTCATACCATCCGGTGCCATCGACGCGTGCTAAGCCATTGGGTTCTAAGACAGCTGGCACCCCGGCGGCGGCGGTGGTAAGAGCACGACGGATGAGATCGTTAATGCAAGCGTGCCGCGCAATCCGACCTGCACTCTTACTGCAAGAAAGACCATGGTGTCCGAGGCAGTCGACTGCTTCACCACATTGACAGCGTTGTGGAGCTCCACAAGGAGATATATTATATCTCTCATTTGTATTAAATTTAGAATGACAAAAAGAAAGTAACTACTAAGGTTTTTTCGATTTCTTCTTTCGTAGTCAGTTTCGTAGGTGGCTTAACATTGGATAATTACTCCTTCGAAACCAGTTACATAGTAGTATAAATAAAGCCTTCATGGAAACCAGTTACGTAGACGTATAAAAAAAGCCTTCATGGAAACCAGTTACGAAACCCCGGTTTCCTTGACGGCCGAAGCGCCACAGTCATACTCAAAACTTTCCTCACGACATTTCCCTCATTCCTCCGCATCACATTTTTACATACAACATAAGTATTATATTTTCACAGCCAACATCGAAAAATATGTTTTTTTTTCCTACCCGTATACGAGCTAGCTCGAAAAAGTAGACGCGATCCGAGTCTACACGACGACGACGAGTGCGCTCGGATTATGGGCTGCCACAATACGAGTTGCGTGGGAGTAGATATCCGAGCCCACTGGGTCCGAGCTAACTCTGATTGTGTTAACGCGGCTTTAGTACGATCAATGAACGAGTCGTGATCAACGAGCTGGGATTGTTGAGTATCTGGTCTCGGGTCGCGACAGAGCTAGTAGCGGTGACGCGTGTGTGCCTACCTTCCTGCGCGGGGTACATGGCCAGCACGCGGCGCAGCTCGTGCTTGCTGAAGGCGGCGCGGTAGCACACCTCGTCCTCCCGCACGCCCTGCGCCACCGCCTCCGACACGCCCTGCAACACAGTGCCGGCTCACACACACGCCCTGCAACACAGTGCCGGCTCACACACACGCCCTGCAACACAGTGCCGGCTCACACACACGCCCTGCAACACAGTGCCGGCTCACACACACGCGCTGCAACACAGTGCCGGCTCAAACACACGCCCTGCAACACAGTGCCGGCTCACACACACGCCCTGCAACACAGTGCCGGCTCACACACACGCCCTGCAACACAGTGCCGGCTCACACACACGCCCTGCAACACCGTGCCGGCTCACACACACGCCCTGCAACACAGTGCCGGCTCACACACACGCCCTGCAACACAGTGCCGGCTCACACACACGCCCTGCAACACAGTGCCGGCTCACACACACGCCCTGCAACACAGTGCCGGCTCACACACACGCCCTGCAACACAGTGCCGGCTCACACACACGCGCTGCAACACAGTGCCGGCTCAAACACACGCCCTGCAACACAGTGCCGGCTCACACACACGCCCTGCAACACAGTGCCGGCTCACACACACGCCCTGCAACACAGTGCCGGCTCACACACACGCCCTGCAACACAGTGCCGGCTCACACACACGCCCTGCAACACAGTGCCGGCTCACACACACGCCCTGCAACACAGTGCCGGCTCACACACACGCCCTGCAACACAGTGCCGGCTCACACACACGCCCTGCAACACAGTGCCGGCTCACACACACGCCCTGCAACACAGTGCCGGCTCACACACACGCCCTGCAACACAGTGCCGGCTCACACACACGCCCTGCAACACAGTGCCGGCTCACACACACGCCCTGCAACACAGTGCCGGCTCACACACACGCCCTGCAACACAGTGCCGGCTCACACACACGCCCTGCCACACAGTGCCGGCTCACACACACGCCCTGCCACACAGTGCCGGCTCACACACACGCCCTGCAACACAGTACCGGCTCACACACACACACGCGCTAGCGTCGCCGCTGCTTCACCTCGAAGAACTGCGTGAGTTTCTCTAGCGGGCGGCCGAAGTACTGCGTGACGTAGGCGCGCAAGGCGTCCGAGTAGCGCGTGCGGCACTCGCGCCGCAGCGCCTCCAGCGCAGGCACGCGCAGCGCCGACAGCACACCGTGCAGCCTGTGGTAGTTCTCTGCCGAAAAATTGATGTTTGTTCAAGGTTAAATTGTTGACCTTTGTGTAGTTTGTACGTCACACTCATCAATGCACATCGATATTGTTTAGGTGTGCATTTCTTTACCTTAGCATGTAATCGTGTTATTATAATCCAGTAGCAATAAATCCATCAAGGGAATCACTCGTCTACTCATTTACATAAAATAACATACCTTACAACTCTACATAACAAAGTACATAACATTTTCACTGTTGGGCATCATACCCCAACAAGTGTGGTACTACGTGTCGATCGCTGCTCCCGAGGCACGCACTAGGCGCGCTCTCACCCATGTGCAGCACGCACGCAGCCATGTGCAGCACGCACTCACCCATGTGCAGCACGCACTCACCCATGTGCAGCACGGCGCGCGGAGTGCGCGGGTGCTCGGCGTGCTGCACGGCGTGCATCATGGCGCCCGCCAGCGCCACGTACCAGCGGTCCAGGTCCGCGCGGCGTCCGCTCGACACGAAGATGCGCTCGCACGCCACGCTCAGCGCCTCCAGCTCCTGCAGGAAACTGAGCAGACCGCACTTGGGCTTCTTGGCCGCCTGCGGGACAGCAACACGACTTCATATACCCAACAGTGTTCGCAAGTTACTTTATCGAATCAGTAGCTATCGAAAGTGGAATCGAGATTCTCAGGAAATGGAGACGCGTAAGTTAGCCAGCCTCACCTGCTTGACGGCGTCGGGCAGCGCGGCCAGGCGCTCGGCCACGCTGCGGTCCGCGCCGCGCTTGGCCGCCACGGCCACGCCCGCCAGCGCCGCGCGCGCCCACCGCGCCTCGCCCCCGCCCCCGCCGCCCCCGCCCCCGCCCTCCGCGCCCAGCACGCGCCGCCCCACGCACGCCAGCGCGCGCATGGCCCCGCTGCACAGACACACGCATGTAATGGCCGCCGCTCGCTCGCTCGGACGCGTGCGGCGGTACTGGCGAGTACTGACTAGGGGTCGTGCCGCTCCACGTGCGCCACCAGCGCCACCAGGTCGCTCTCCAGCGCCGGGAACAGCTCGCACATGAAGCGCCGCGTCTCGCCGCCCGCGCGCCGCGCCTCGCCTCGCTCCCCGCCCTCGCTGCGCTCGCCGTCACCGCCTTCGCCCTGAACGCAAACACTCGGACATCTTAGCACGTAGTCAATGTCATCGGCTAGGATTACGCGACTGCGATGTTACCTTGACGTCGATGTCCAAAAAGAAGAATTGCGCACAGAAATCTTGCTCGGCATTGCACAGGCTCTCTACCAGACTCAGCACCTGCCGAGAGTCGGGACGAGCGAGATGAGCAGCAGTGACATAAAAATTTGAGATCGTTAGCGAAGTCGTAGTGGCTATGAACTCACGGTGTCGAGCGGCTCGTCGGCGCGGTCGGGCGGCGCGCTGGCCAGCCCCGCGCGCGCCAGCTCGCACGCCGCGCGCACCTCGCGCTCGTACACGCGCGCCCACGTGCCGACGTACACCTGCACATAACACGAGGTCAGCGCGCCTGCGCACCGCGACTGCGACACAGCGGCGCACACATACCTTGGCCAGCGCGTCGAACGCCTTCTCGTCCATGTCCTTGAGCCAGCGCATGAAGGGCGCGTAGGGCAGCAGCTCGGCGTGGTGGCGGTGCGCGCGCGACTCGTGCGCCGCCTCGTTGCCGAGGTGGATGAGCGCGTTGTTCAGGTGCCGCGCCAGCGCCGCCGCCAGCTGCGCACACGAGACACACGAGCTGAGCGGAGCGCCAAGCGGACAGCGAGCCCCATGTGGCGGGGCGTGAGGAGACACTGGCTCACCTGGTCGCGCGCGCGCGTCAGGCGGCGCAGGCGCTCACGCACGGCGGCGAGGCGGCGGCGAGGCGCAGGCGCGGCCGCTTCGGCGCGCAGGGCCGCGCGCAGCGCCTCGCCCGCAGCCAGCGCACGCGCGCGCCCCTCCGGCGACGTCAGCGACGCCTCGGCCAGCGAATCCAGGTCACGCAGCGGCGGCGCGTCCAGCCACGCGTACACCTCGCCCAGCTCAGCCAGTAGCGCGCGCGCGTTAGCGTCGGCGCGCGCGGCGTCGGAGCGCGCGTGCGGCGCGGCGGGAGCGGCGCGGGCCAGCTCGTCGTAGCGCCGCAGTCGCGCGGCCAGGGCGGCGCCGGCGCCCAGCCCGGCCTCCAGGCGCTGCGCCAGCGCGGCACCGGCGCCGCCCGACTCGGTGGCCGCGGCCAGCATGCCGGCCACGTTGAGCGCGTCGAGGCGCGCGAGGCGGGAGCCGAGGCGGCGCACGCGCCTCTCGGCGTCGGCGTCGGCGGGCTCGGCGTCCTCCAGCAGCGCGCCGAGCGCCGCGTCCGATGGCGTCACATCGTCTCCGCCCTGCCACACAGACTGTTTTATTGGAGTTAGTATAAGTGAAAAATAAAATAAAATTATCTGGCAATTTGTTATTAAAGTTTACAGTTACCTACATTAATAAAAAAGCTTATAATACAGTCGACATGTCGAAATGTTTTCAGTTTTTCGCTTATATCTCTTAAAGTAAGCACATTTTGTGTACCACTTTGGACAAAAAAGTTAAAAGCATTATACAGGGTGTAAACAGACCCTTCACGAAGCCGTTAACCAAGCATTCTGTACATCAAACTAAGTATCCCTAAACAAAAATTACTGCTGGGAAACGACTTTTTTTTTTGGGGTGATAAATAACCTTTTACGGTAAAACTCAATGTAACACATTCAAAACCTTGTGTTTATGGATGCATTGAATAGTAAACGGGTTATGGAGGTATTTAAAGTAAAGTTACCTTAAAAATTTGTATTTAAAAAAAACTTGTGAAAAAGTTGGAACTTTGACCCCCTATAACTCCGTAACTAGAAGGTTTCCAGGTATGGTCTAGAACAAAAAAAATATCGCAATAGCGGGGAGAACAAGTGCCTTTCGGCTTCGTTAAGGGTCTATTTACACCCTTTATTTCCTAAGAGTTTGTTGGTGAACCACATTTTCACGCCTAATATTTAAACATCGTCGTTGCGCGTGCAAAAGTCGCTATGTGTTATTTCGTGATTTTCGTTTTTTTTATGAAGTTTGAATTGTTATTTCAATACACCCATACTGTAAAGACAGCTATTTGATAAGTGCAATATTTAAAGAGTTACGGAATGTTGCTATGCGACAGTCATACATCGAAAGTTCCATATAAACACGCTAAGTGTTATATTTCACATAGCCAAAATAAGTTGACTAAAGCGAAAGCAAAAATTGCGCCCGATATGTGATTCACTGCACATAGCGAGTTTTTTGGTTAAGTTTAGACTCGCTCGATCACTACCTACTATCTAGGTCGAGCGTCACATAAATACTTTTGTCGATGTAATGACTGACTCACTGCAATTCTAGCAGCGAAGGAGAACGCTTTAAAAATTATTCACGCTGTACGAAATGATAAGGGCGATCGACCGGCGTTCCAACGGTTACAGACATTAGAGGTCTTCTGTATTGCAACGGTGATGTGAAGTACAAGCTACGCCACACTGATGAGTGGAACAATTTGCCGCAGAGGAGGACAAACACGGCACGGCACCCTTAGGGGAACCTATAGGCGTTTATGATTGCCCACTAAAAATTGATTCTACCAAATTTAGTCACTTACATGCACCGCGATTACCACCTATTCTATGAAAATTTGAATGATCAATAATGTTCCACATTTCGATCTCATTATAATTAATTTGTTTGATTCAATAAAGTAATAATGTCATTTTAATAATATACATTTTTTGGTTTTTTATTTATTTTCTTATTAATTAATTATGGGATATTTTTAAATGCACATCTGTATAATTTTTCAGCACACTAGGTAACTCCACTAATTAACTGAATGCATACCAGAAAAATGAATGCTGTGCAAAAAAACTAATTGATTAGCTAAAAGTGTCCCACAAAAAAATCACACAAAACGAGATGACCTTTTTTATCGAATTCTCACCAAAAATGTGGTTCGTACATCGGATATATGATTTATAAAACAAAAATATGAATTGCTTATCAGAAATACTAACTTGCACTCTAAATTGTACAATCTTACTACGAAATTTCGAAAACTGATATCTAAAGGTGCACCACAATAAAGAAAGTTTCCATTATCAAAAATACGCTTTTGAGTTACTTTTACGTATTTATTTTGAAATTTCATGAAATTAAAATATTCTCCTAAAAAGTCAATAGCGCCCTGCACACGTAAAGTTTGGACCGCGGGAAACAGCACGCGCCGTTCCATCCCTCGCTCCGAACTGTACGTGTAGATGTGCGGGTCTAACAATCCGATCTGGCACATCGACGCGAACGCATTTCTTACAGTTTTATGCGCGCATCACGTGTAAACGTAAATTACAAGAATGGCGGTTTGGAGCGTCGAAGCTATCACAGAGTTCATTCGTTTGGTCCGTGAACATCCACACGGATTTTCACGGAACAAACGAATGAACTCTGGAAGATAAAAAGTATGGAGTATATTAACAGGAATATGAGAAATAAAGCATATGACGAGCTCGCTGATTTTTGCAAGTCAGTAGGTTTTGTTTCAGCTGATCGCGATTTCGTCAGCAAAAAAATACAGAACGCTAACGCGATGACCAAACGATCGTCCATTTTTCTTACTACTGCGAGAAAACTTTTAAAAGTTATAACGTTCTACGCGCCAGTCCAAACTGCAGTCCAAACTCTTGAAAATCAATTTACACGCACAGTTCGGAACGTTTGTCTAGATTATGTAAGTTTCGTCGGCAATCCAAACTGTGAATGCATTTTTAATCGTAATTAGCACAACAGTTTGATACGCAGTCCAAACTGTACAGATCTAACTGCGGTTTGGAACGCAGTCCAAGATGCGCGGTCCGAACTGTACGTGTGCGGGGCGCTAATATGTTGTGCTACAAAAGTTAGTGACAGAAACGAATCGCTACAAAACCGACTCCACGTAGTCTTGTCTGCCCTACCCCTAGAGTGTAATTTAAGCACGAGTAGGCGCTGAGGAGCGAGGCGGCCCGCGAGCTGAAGAGCAGGTGGTTTTAACGCTCGCTGCCGCAGCCGGCCAGCAAGCCGAAGCTGAGGTGGTGAACGTAAAACCCATCTGCGACGATAAGCTCGCGTGGGACGGTCGTAGCCCCGCAGCACCAGAGCCGTGACAGAAACCAAACGTGTTTTGTGTACTTAATTACTGATTAAATTGGGTTTTGTTTAGAATATACTATGTTCCTAAAAGTAAATTAGGTGATGGTTTTCCTTAAAAAAGTTTTAATATGTTGGTTGAACTAAGGAATTGTTAGATAGGTATACTATTTCGAAAATAGTTATTCCTTCAGTAAAACAGTTCTGCAAATACCATTAAACAGTATATTTAATTTGATTTATTTAGTGTGCATAATTTGTGTGCAAGTCAGTATTTTTGGTTTAACTTTGAAATATTTTGTTCAAAAAAAGGGAATATTCAGATATTGATTTAAATACATGCCATTATTTATTTCTAAAAGACTAGCTATGTAACATCGTACAGCCAGTTTCATTAAGATTCCATAGAAATATGAAGTAGTTATGTGTTATATTTGCACATGGCTTGTATTTACGACTCAAATAAATATCTCTATGTGTCAAATTTGCCTATCATGTTTAATTTTGGCATTATTAATAATGTTATCTATTCAAAAGTAATCTAAAACTTCGTCAATTTATTATATGTATTAAAGTAAAAGTAAATTATTTGAATACTCTGGGTATTTTTTTAGATAATCAGTTTTTTGCGTCTCCTGTAAAGTGTGTAAAAAACACATAGTGATTATGGAAAGCGCAGCTACGAGTTGTTTCCACTTTTTTTTTAATTTAAAAGTTTTAAAAGTATTCGTCGCTTCTTTTCAGTAAACGCGAATCAATAAATTGTGGTAAAATCATGTTACTGGTGAAACATTTACAAATTGAATTGTTTGTGTGGACCTAATAACATTTAGAACCCATATTTGCCGCCTCTAAAATCTGCCGCCCCAGGCTCCTGCCTGCTCAGGCTGCTGGTAAATCCGCCACTGATCTGACTGCCCTCCTAAAAATGATTCAAGGCTTCATATTGAATAATTTTATGTACAAAAAGGGAGGCAGTTACACCACTTATAAAACACTATCTCAGTTGGAATAGGTTTTTTCAAAAACAGCATTTTAGTTCTCATCATGCTTTCTTTTTCATAATAATCCTAGTTACAATTGTTTTAGTTAGAAGGGCAAATTAGCCAATTAGCAATTAATTTCCTAATCGTCCTAAACAGATGGGGTTTTATACAAAGATACGATTTAACTATAAAATATATTGCAACATAATTATCTATGTTGCGGAATTATTTATTGATCTATTAAGATCATAGTTACAATTAGATAATTTATACAGGCACAATATGGTGCAGGCATCAGGAAGCCGTAACTAAAAGTAATCGTATGAATAACGTCGTGACAAGGGGGCAGCATGATCTCACCGCGTCTGCACAAGGCTGGTCCTTACTGTTCTCCCATTCCCGTTGGAGTGTCGTCTCTTCGTATTTCATCTTGTTACAAGCCGACAATATCTTTAGGAAACTTAATATAAATTTTTGCTTGTTCCTGTTCCAATAATAAAATTAAATAAAGACTGCTAGAATCGCCGACTCAAGCTGTGGCCGCCGCTACTTAACTAATTACTACCTACTATTATTTAACCAACTTGGATTCTGGATAGACAATAAAGCAATCCCTACTTGCAATTTAAGTTTATAAATAATATGTACACAAAAAAAAAAATTGACATCAACAACTTTCACAAAATGTACTTATCACTAGCGAATTAGCGATAAAACTGTCACTGTTAGTGTCAACTGTCATTTTTTTTTTTTTTTTTTTTCGAAATGGCATCTCGCATTTCAACCAAGTAGGATGGCGACTGCTTAACCGGACAATCCTGTGGATGCCTTGAGTGTAAGGCCTCCAGCCAGGGCAAATAAAGCTTACAAACTAAGCGACTACACGCTAAGGGCACCCCCTGTGGGGTACAAGCCTCGGCTTAAGGCGTCGCTGGGGGAGGTCAGCAAAGGGACAGGCTGGATCTGAGTGGTGTCGTTATTTGGGGACTGATTTTGGACTACAGGCTCAGCCACGCGGGCTGGCTCGAGCGAGGGTCGGGGAGGGAGTGGCAACTGTCACGGCTGCAAGGAACTCATATGAGCATTTCTCAAAATAATTGCACAATCGACTATAATCTGTGTCCCATGTTTATAAATATTTTTTTCGGTCTAATATAATAGATCGTCACTACTTTTTATAAATTGTTTAAGCAGTGAAACTACTCTACATGATAAAACAAAACAAAAAAGACAGAAATACAATGAGATTTTTTTATTAAAAATATATATCAAAAACCCGTTTCACCCAGATGTATGAAAAGTGAAGTGTCCCAATTTCAATAGCTTACCAAACCATCGATTTTTATGTGAGTGGACATGGGCTTTGCATAAATAACCAATATTATTTATTTATAACTATAAGCCACAATTCACTTTAAAACATCCTTTTTGGCATTACTTTACTAATATATTTTTAATTAATGATTTTAACTTGTCCCGTAAAAAGTTCCTTTTCGAAATTCCACTTTTGTTACCATAATTTTGGATAATATCAGAATCGATTGGTACTTAACATATTTTAGAATAATGGCAAAACTAGCAAGCTTGGCATACATGTTGTTATAATTTTAATAGTTTTTATAAGTGCCAATACTAACTGGAATGAGTACGAACAAAATGTTGATAAAAAAAAACGGATTGAAAATGAACTTTATCTCATAGGTTTAGAGTTCGTATTACTTTAATTAATTCAAAGGGGGAAGAAAACTTCAGAGCGAGAAAGCGACCAGAGTGGATTGGGTCCTTGTCTAAAAATTGCCAGTACACAAAAAATAAAAAATATTTTTTTATAGATTAATCGGAAATCACGTTGATAGCTACTAGCACATAAATCGTAACGAGATTAATTTTATATTCAAGTTCAAGTATCAAATATTAAAATAATAATATCTTGCGAAATTGAATTCTTTAGTAGTTACTTACAATTTATGAATGCCAAATTCATGAAACTCATATAAAACTTTACGGTCATGAAATAAATTTAAAAAAAACAAATAATATGACCGAAACGGTTTCGCGTTGCAATCGTATTTTTGCTTTTTCAAGCGCTTTTTATTGTATTTAAGTGAAATCTTCCACTATAAATATGGTGAAATAGTGTTGTTTGAAGGGGTATAATAGTGTGAGGGGTTTGATGGATATGCAATTTCTTTTTTCAGGTACGTTCTTTTAACTTTGTTTACAAATTACGACTAGGGTGACAATGTTTTAGATCTGTAAACGGGCATCATGAAAATATTGTAAAGAATACGCCTTTTCTATTATCCATATCGGTATTTATAATCTTGTGCACATGCGTACAAAATACAAAACATTGTTATTTATAATGCAGTAGCAAAACTTAATGATTTACTCAATTTAATATTAGCAAAAATAACTTCTTGAAAATAAACATTTGAATCCTATCTTTACTTTTTTAAACCCTTCCATTTTGGCGGCAACTGTCGATTCAACCGATTTTTTTTATTCGGCACAAAAGTCTCGAGTCAAATCCAAAAAGTCTGAATAAACTCCTTGGTCAAGTTAAATACATTTTTTTATCACTGTGGTAACACCACGCTTGTAATCCTCGAAGGGTTATGCAGAGATGTACGTAATAGTACGCACGACGGCCAATCAAGCTGTACAAAACCAGTTTATACAGGGTGTTTGGTAGATGGGTGCAAAGCCTGAAGGGGGTGATAACTTAGACCATTTAGAACTTATTAAGCTAAATTTGTCTTAGACGAAGTCTGCTCCTTGTATTTTTTTTTTAAATTCTAAGGTTTTTAACAATAATACCCATTTTTTTCAATTAATTGTTAATAGTGTCCAGTAAAAGCTGTTATGTTATTATTTTTTATTTATGTAATGTGTGATTACTCAAACAAAATAATTCCCAAGCATCTGTGTCATCAGAAAAACATTCTACGCCATATTCAAGTTTGAGAAACTTTTAAAAATCAAGACAATGTTTTGTTTACGGCATAATATAAAAATTAAAAAAATAGCCTCAGTTGTTCAAACCTTTTTAAAAACATGCTTGGTTATTGCCCTTTCTTTTGAGGTACTATTTACGCAGATGTCTCATCAACTCTTGGAATTAGGATGTACAAAGCAAATTGAGGTCGAATATTTAATTTTTAAACAGACCAAAATAATGCAACATTTTTGTTAAAATAATTTATTGTTCATGTTCAAAATGTTGACCACGGTTTCTTACACAAGCGCGTGCCCGTCTTCTCACTTCTGTAGTCGTGATTTTTAATTTCATCTCCTGCTTCATGACTTGAAAAGCCGTTTGGATTCTTTCTATTAATTCTTCTCTAGTTGAAATTTCAACGTGCGTGTAGACGAGCTCCTTGGCCTGTCCCCAAACGAAAAAATCCACAGGAGTTGGATCCACCACATAACACACACCACATAATACCATTATTGGCAATGAGAAGACCAATGATTTTTCAACAAGATGGTTATCCAGCACACTGGACCCTAAACGTGAGACAACATTTAAATAATTGTTTCCCAGAGAGCTGGATTGGCAGAGACGGGCCCATCCCTTGGCCACCTCGATCACCCGATTTAACTCCTGTGGATTTTTTCGTTTGGGGACGGGCCAAGGAGCTCGTCTACACGCACGTTGAAATTCAACTAGAGAAGAATTAATAGAAAGAATCCAAACGGCTTTTCAAGTCATGAAACAGGAGATGAAATTAAAAATCACGACTACAGAAGTGAGAAGACGGGCAAGCGCTTGTATAAGAAACCGCGGTCGACATTTTGAACATGAACAATAAATAATTTTAACAAAAATGTTGCATTATTTTGGTTTGTTTAAAAATTAAATATTCGACCTCAATTTGCTTTGTACAACCTAATTCCAAGAGTTGATGAGACATCTGCGTAAATAGTACCTCAAAAGAAAGGGCAATAACCAAGCATGTTTTTAAAAAGGTTTGAACAACTGAGGCTATTTTTTAATTTTTTTTATTGTGCCGTAAACAAAACATTGTCTTGATTTTTAAAAGTTTCTCAAACTTGAATATGGCGTAGAATGTTTCTCTGATGACACAGAGGCTTGGCAATTAATTTGTTTGAGTAATCACACATTACATAAATAAAAAATAATAACATAACAGCTTTTACTGGACACTATTAACAATTAATTGAAAAAAAATGGATATTATTGTTAAAAACCTCAGAGTTTAAAAAAAAAATACAAGGAACAGACTTCGTCTAAGACAAGTTTAGCTTAATAAGTTCTAAATGGTCTAAGTTATCACCCCCTTCAGGCTTTGCACCCATCTACCAAACACCCTGTATATCTCTTGTTGTACGGGAAATTTATACAAACCGAGGCCATGTTATACTGGAAATGTACAGCTTGATTAGCCGCCGTGTGTACACTGACTTTTCGCCAGTTATGGAAATCATGGCAATATAAATCACTTTTAAGCACTAGAAAATAGTTAAGTTCATGGTCGTTCGTAATAATCAAAATAGTATGCAAAAAAAATCACAAATTAAAAAAAAATGTTCGGAGATCACGCTTGTCGTCGGCACTAGTTTGCTGTAAAATATTAATAATACTGCTTTGTTTCCACGCAGACTCCCTAATAATGAAAATCTTCAGCAACGATGGCTTGAAGTTGTCCCTTTAAAGAAGAAGTATTCAACCTTTTGCCTAGTTTGCAACCGCCATCCATCATCAGCATCTTCGCACTTAAATTTAAGATTACCGTCTCATACAATAAACCAACAATTACATAAAACCATACGTTTAATAATAGTTTAAACCATACGTTTTATAATAGTTGTGGTTGTTATAGTGTGATTAGTTTTATCAAATACTATTAAGTTGTTTGAATAGGTATGCTACATGCTCACGCTTCATATATGTAAATATTGCAGTCCTGTACGCTTTAAAATCTCTTTACAAATGAAGGATGTAACCTAACATGTAGACCACCGTGAACGAAAATAAGTGGCACGTATTCTTCACATCATAAAGCTATCCCATTTCAGAGTTTTTTTTAACTGTGGCTCCGTTGGAAAACTAAAAGTTATGGAGATTCGTTACCGCTGCTACATGCCGGCAGCAGTCAGATGAGGTTGATTTAGTATTATTATACCTAAAAATACAGTAGATATTTTTTTTTATATATGGCCTCTGCCTTAGATGAACAGTATGCGTAGATTTCGGCTTCGCCCTGTCTTTTTATACACCGTAATTTTGAATAAACTGCTACCCATGTAAAGCGGGGAGCGGGGTGCTAGGAAGATATAACATATTAACTGTCCCAAATGTAAGTACAAATAATGGACACCCTATTAGAAAGAGATGACAACCACTCTCGAAGTTCTCTCACCCGGAACGGCTTTGCGTTGCACGTCATCATTCCATTAGTATATAAGTTCCTTGCACGGCTGTTAGTAATAATAAAAAAAAATGAAAATCAATAAATAAAAAAATAAATCTGGCTCGCGAGGTTGCCGACATGTGGGACGTGAGTACAGCAGTCATTGTGCCGATAGTCGTGTCTGCCAATGGCTTAATCGCCAAGTGCCTCGACCAACACCTGAGGAGGCTCGCGCTTGGCAGCTGGATCAAGGGCTTGATTCAGAAAGCGGTACTCCTGGACACGGCGTGTATTGTTAGGAGGTTCCTCTCTCAAGAGCCCTGACCACCGGCAGCTCGGACCCTGTTCCCAGTGCTGGTGGGCTACTATTTTTTATATTTTTAAATGTTTTTTTTTATATTGTTTTATATGAGAATATTTTAAAATGTAAATAGTATGTGTTAAAATGAATAAAGGAAAAAAAATGAAAATTAGTAGGTACTTAAGAAAAATAAATAAATAGAGTACCTACGAAACTAAATAAATATAAACTACACAAGTTTAACTAGCTTATTGAAGAGTTAATATACTACTACTTACCACAAAACACCCCACGCTTTTAACGACAACATGTTTTTCGGTCAATGGGTCGTCTTAGGGGCGGATTTGTAGGAGTTGGAGTATAGGTACGCTTAACAAAAAAAAAAAATCTGGGGCTCCTATTTCTGTCTACAGGGTTTAAAGAAACCTAACCTAACCTAACGTTGGGATGCCTCAAGTCCCGAGCTCACTTCGTTCGCTCTTGCATTTAGCACTTTTTTTGGCAAAAAATTCTGTCTTTTTACCTCAATGCCCCGTTACGCACACTCCAACCTGTTTTTCAATCATTTTATTCTTTTTTTTAACTTTAATTACATTAACTCAAACACAAACTCAAAGCATTTATTTCAAATAGACCCGTGTCAGGCACTTTTGCATAGTCAAAAATAAGCTACCTACATCCCGCCACAGGTATAATAATGGCTGTGAATGGACTGCAGTTGCCCATTCGAAAATGGTAGATCTCATGGAGAAGAATGGGCAAGAAACTCCATGGACACTCTTTTCAAATCAAGTTATATAAAGGGTGTAAAAAGACCCTTAACGACGCCGAAGGGCACTTGTTCTCCCCATCAATGCAATATTTTTTTTGCTCTAGACCATACCTGGGAACCTTCTAGTTACTGAAATATTGGGGGTCAAAGTTCCAACTTTTTCGCAAGTTTTTTTTAAATACATGTCCTTAAAGTAAGATTTTTACTTTAAACACCTCCACGACCCCCCTAGTATTCAATCCATCCATCAGCACAATGTTCTGAGTGCGTTATATTGAGCTCTACCGCAAAACGTGATTTTTCACCCCAAAAAAAAAGTCGTTTCCCAGCAAAAATTTTTGCGTAAAGTTACTTAGTTTGACGTACAGAATGCTTGGTTGACGGCTTCGTGAAGGGTCTGTTTACACCCTGTATACTACATAGTCCTGAGTACAATATTATTGCTTCTATTCACCGTGACTTTTTAGTCGTCTTACAAAGGTGGTCCACTCAATGTGCCCGACATAAAATAGTTCTAGGCGCGATTTTTTTTTTTTCCTGCCGTAATAGGTACGGTAATGATGTTGTCAAACGGGAGAATATACCTACCCAGCGCTCGAGTTCAGTAGCTCTCGCTCACAACAGGGTGTTTTAACTACGTCGTGCGTCATAATATTGAATAATATTTTTATTTTTAAATTATTAAAATCTCATAAATACCTTCTTTTTTTATGAATGCTTAGTAGTCATTGGATACATGAAGTGGATTGCCGTTGTAAGACGACTAAAAAGTCACGGTGTATACTTTGGCCATTTTACCGACACAGTGTAAGCCTAGCTATGCCATTTCTAGAGCTTATTCCTCTATGAGTCAAACCACCAGAAATTAAGAAGGAGCATTAATAGTAACCCATGGACTTAGTATACAAACAGGACTGAGTTCTCCGAAATTCGTAACACACAAAAATGAACCTTATAGTTCACGCCGTAGGTTTACTTTTGTTAAGCTGTCATAACCGAGGCGGGCGAGATAACCATAAGGGAGCCCTATGTCCCTTTCACTCAATTGTCAACAGATAAAAATTTTAAAGATTGTAGAAAATATTACACCGACAGTCACCTCACACTAGAAGTAAAATAAGTTACGTATTTATTTTTTTAGCTTTGAGATAAGTATTTTCTTTTATAGGTTTACAATCTGTACATAATACTAATTTATGTATTTTAAGTAAAATTAAATATAAGTATTATTATTGGAAGCTATTATATTTTTATTATTAGAACACTGAAATCTGTTATCAATGGTGTTGTGGCGGCATTTTTGACGGCATAAGTTGTTTTGAGAAAATTATAAGATTTAACTACGATTCTTTTTTTATTTTTACTGCGAAAATGTGAATCATATGGTGGTTGTGGCATATCATTTTACAGGTAAGGAATATTATAGATTTTGTTTACTAACAATGATTAGTGTGACCATACCTAATACATTTTGCAGAAGAAAGACTAATGCTTTTGTGTTTTTTTTATTAAAACTTAATCATACACATTCTGAACCTAATGAGGAGCAACAACAACAACTCGATGCTTTAATCAATCCTATGGATAAAGTAAGTATGTCAGACAACAAAATGAATATCGTTTATATCTAACCAGACAGTCATGCCTGCTAATAAATTATTAAATAAAATGTCGTGTAAAGAATGTCTTAATATCATTATTACACCTAAACATTCAGCATTCGGATCATACATAATTTTGTTAACGTTACTAATATTTTTCGTCATTTACCGCCTTTATTGATAAGGGAGGTCTAAAATATTTGCCTTTGAGCTTATAAAGTGTAGTGAAAAGTTGTTTATATCCGATTTAATTCATGGTTCATACCGAAATACCAGTAAACACAAAATTTTGATGCGATTAAAACAAATATTTGTATACAAGACTCGATCAACTAATTAGTCCACCACATTCTATCCAATGTATAACGGATGAAGAATCACACGAATTAGGAGCACGGTCCATACAAAATTAACCCACGTCCTACAGCAACGAGAAGTATCTAAAAAAAATTATAAAAATGGGTTTAAAAAGATGGCATACTTCCAAACTCCATCCCTACAGTTTACCATTTAAAAAAATTGCTATGAAAATTCGTCCAGGGTATGGTTGTAAATAAACCGTTTTAAACCAAAATCCACGTGGGCCATACATTGATTATAAATTATTTTAAAAGGCTAATTGAAATAATTTAGCATTTTTATTAATATATGTGAAGTCATATATCATACTTATACTACTTTTTAGGATTAGACAGACTGAAAACAATCATGAAATGCGTGTTTATTAAAATATAACGGCAATACCGTATTTTTATTTTGTAATTTGCTACCAAAATCGTAACGTAGGGTATGAGGAAAGAGAAGAAAAAAGAAGAAGAAGAAAAAACATTTATTTGGCACATGCCACAAGTGCACACATTAAAAACAAAACAAAAACATTTTAAACCATATTAAACCGCTAATTGTGGTTTTAAATCGTTTTAAACCAAAAAGACGGTTTAAAACTAAATGGTTTAAAACGTTTAAACCCGTTTTGCATCTTAAGTCCAGGGGCAGTAATATCTACGATGAATATATTACAATATTGAGAAATACTTGGCTATCTTGATTTGACTTTAATTATCTAGTTCCATCTTCGAACTTATTTTTTCTCTTTTTTCCCCCCACAAAAATAAGTTGTTTCCCAGCAATAATTTTGCGGTGAAGTTTCTTAGTTTGATGTGCAGAATGTGTATGTTGATGGTATCGTGAAGGGTCCGTTTACACCCTGAATTCATTGCAGATATGACTGCCCCTGAACGAATTTTCATAACATTTTTTTATATGTTAGACTGTAAGAATAGAGTTTGGAAGTATGCCATTTTTTTATACCCATTTTTATCATATTTTTGAGATACTTCTCTTTGTTGTAGGACGTGGGTTAATTTTGATCCTTCTTCTTTAAGAACATTCCATCATGCGAAATGCATTGAGAAACTTAGGCAGTAACATTGGCTTATGATCGAACCCTCTATAAAAAATTGGCTTACGGCAGAAACTCCACAAAACGATTCTGTTTAGCCGTGTTTGATTTTAATAAATGTTTTTCACACCCTTTTAGTTTTATTCCCTCCATTTGAATACCCAAACACCAATTCTGCAGAGCAAATGGAAAAAGAGCATGGAAAGGCCATGGTCACCAACTACTAATAATTTACTAACAAATAATAATTTATGAGAAAAAAAAAGAAATTTCATTATTTTAAGTAACCGTTGATTTGTTAACTAGACACCAATGATTTCTGTCAAATCGAAGTTTCTTATTTGTTATAAAAATGCTCGTTCACCCTATTAGAAAGAGACAAAGGGCTCTGTTATAAATATCTCTCTCGTCACGTTTTTCTGGTAGAGTGCTCAGTCCAGTTTATGTAGTAAGTCCATGTAGTAACCTAAAACTCCATGACTTTATCATCCATCTGTCAAACGAATGGGTCAAATGGTTATATTTTTACAAAATAAATATATTATTCGCTGATTTAACGACAGTGTATTTGTGAAAGAATACTAGTTGAATATAAAAAGTATTTATACGTGACACAATGGCTCAAAAAGCAGCTCCCAAAAACCCCAAAGCGAAATCTAGCGAGGAGATCTTCTCCGGCTTTCAAACTCTTCGCGGTGAACAGCGACAACTCGCGAATAAGATTTCAGAATTAGAAATGGATCTCAACGAGCACAAGTATGTCTATTGTCTACTGCTGACTATCATGCACTATACATGAACGCTACATTGCATTGAGATGAGATCGTCAATGCTCGTACTCGTGGTGTCTGCTGATTTTAACTGAGCGCTTGTTTATGTTTCAGAATAGTTATCGAAACTCTCCGAGGAGTGGATAAAACTCGTAAATGTTTTCGAATGGTGGGTGGCGTCTTAGTTGAGCGCACGGTTGCTGAAGTTTTACCTGAGCTTGAGAACAATTGTGAGCAGCTGCCTAAAGCTCTCAAAGCATTGGAAGAACAACTTTCTAAAAAAGGACGAGAGATTAACGAATACATAGAGTGCCACGATATCCGCCTGCAGCGCGTGGACCGCCCCCCCGCCGAGGCAGCTCCGGAGCAGCCTGCCAAGTCTAATGTTTTGGTTGCTAGTGGTTAATATAGGATACTTATTGAACCATTTATTTAACTGAAACTAATTGCTTTCCTACATTGTAAAAACAGTGTGTAAATATTATAACTTCAAGCACCAATGAGATGCAATTTTTAACTGCTGTTTTAGGTATCCTCTCAGAAGTGGCCTGTACCCCAGCAGTGGGAACAGTACAGGCTGGTTATGCTTGTGTAGGAAATCCTGAAGTCTAGTTTCTTTGTTCTATACAGTATGTAATAATGTATACTTTATTATTTAATTACACAATATGTTAAAAACCCCGTCTGATCCGAAAGGGTATATCTAATTTATTTATTTATTTATTAAAATCTCCCTTACACTATCTTTACAGGTGTATCCCTAATGCAAAAGCGCAGTCTTAAACTGAGCTTATTTACAAAATAAAACTATGAAAAACATAAAAAACTAGTAGTACTTTTAATAATATAATAATCATAGCTTCTATTCTAAGTTCCCTAACTATAAAAACACAATATTTAAAATATTAAACAAAAAACAACATTTAGCCTACTTTAATCTACAGTATAGCAGAAAATAAACAACAGTTATTTTCAGTAACATCAGTGAATTCACTCAACTAGCATGTAAATAAATCGATCTTGACGTGAAGATCGTTAATAACCCGAATTGCGCGGGTCAATGGTGTTTTAGCAAGGTTGGTCCTGGCAACAGGCACGGTTGCACGGTAATAATGTAGTATAGCAAACACATTACCAAATAAAATAAGAAACTTTAAATATTCATAGTATATTCAAAGTAAAATAATAATCTATACTAATATTATAAAGCTGCAGGGTTTGTTTGTTTGTTTGTTTGTTTGAACGCGCTAATCTCTGGAACTGCTGGTCCGATTTGAATGATTCTTTCAGTGTTGGGTAGTCCATTTATCGAGGAAGGCTATAGGCTATATATCATCACGCTACGACCAATAGGAGCGTAGCAGCAATGAAAAATGTTGCAAAAACGGGGAAAATTGTATTTTTAATAACTTGACGCGGACGAAGGTCGCGGGGAACAGCTATTAATTATAACCACCATTACCCTAAATTCGAACAAACTTTCGGTGGCAAAAATGTTATGGCGTATGTTCGACCCTCAATTGTCTTTTTATGATGTCACTACCCGAGAAGCAACTGGAGTGTCACCTTGTGTTGCCATATTTCTTTGTTTTATTTTTACTTGTTATTCGAAAAGGATTACATAAATCAATACTTAATAATCCCCACAAGATCGGACAGGTTTTTTATTACATATTGTATATACCAAGCTCTTCACAATTTATTTGCTTGTATCGTATGATGTGCTTGAGTGCTTATAGCACTACATACCAATAATAATTATTTCTCATACAAATATAAAATAACATGATCATTACCTGTTTTATTGTCTATGATCGGTATTCAATGTATTCTCAGTATGCGAGTGGTTTACTAACGATGTAGGTAATAACTAACTCAAGTGAGCAGATTTCACATTGCTGAATTCTGGGACTATTTGAATCCAAAGTAGTATTAACAACTCCGAATTTGGTATAAAGGTGGATAGGAACATAGGCAGGCATTCTACTTTATGATTACTTGGAAACGGTAGATATTTTTGGAAACCTTATTAATTCACTGATATGCACAAACTAAGAGCTAATACTTTGTTTTTTTTCTACGGGCCCAAACTCATTGGTTTCCGAGAAAACAAATTCTGCAAAATGTTACTCCAGCAGGAAATGAAATATCTCTAAAACCTTAAGACGCACAAACTTTATTTTCGGCTCACGTTTATGCACACATACAAGCTACATGCCCACGTAAGTACATTATTTGTCGCTCCAATTATTCGTTTAGAATTTGTTACCTCAGCATGAATCGTTTTTTCGATATTTTTCCAAAACGACGGCACTCACTAATTTTATATTTAGCTCACGTTTACAGCTAAGTTGTCACTAAATATTGGTAAATCTCAATTCCTTGTAAAAGACATTTTCTTGCTGGGGTAACGCACACGCCACAGTCTGCATTTGTGCCCGGTTGATGGCAATAGGTTCGCCCCCTATTACATGCGACTTGAACATACTTGGCGATATGTGGTATTGTACACCACTGCCTAACCCTTCGGGAATCACAGGCGTGATGTTATGTTATGTGCTCACAAAACCGTGAAGAAAAACATGGTGATGAAACTTGTCCTAGAACCAACATTTTGCTGACTAGCACGCACCGGGCCGGCGAAATGGATTTTGGCCCACACCTCCCCACAGAGAGACGTGTCTCAGCAGAATTTGTTACCATCTATATGTTCAGAAGAAAAGCACCTAAGATGGAATAACACTAATTAAGTAAACTATAATTTGCTGATGCTGATGAAATCATTTTCATTTTGGAGAGTTATAATATATTGGCTTGTGGCACAGCAGTGTCAAGTGTAGAATAAAAGCAGTAGTGGATGGTTGTATCTCAAGTCAAGGTGATGCTCATGTTGATTGAAACTACATAAGTTATTGCATTTTATATAATATAATAAAAAAATATAAATAACTTTATAATATGTAACATGTCAATATTAATAGCTACGTACAACAATATGATATGCACCTATACCTATATTAAAAAGTATTCTTATGAACAGTTAAACTGTTTCTAGATTACTTTAATGCTTATCAATAAAATTAGTACAATTATTTTATAATTATGGAGCACCAAACAACCTTTTAAAATAATGAAGTTTTTACAATAATGTCATCACACACATTGAATAAGTACCTCTTGTTCTTGTCTGGGTTCATAGTCGGACCCAAAATACTTGTATGACTAGTAAAGTGATCTCAATGGCTGGCTCATGGTATGTCAACTTGCAGCAAATGATACAAACTTCTGTCATTATGTTCAATCACAGGGTGTTATTTTTCTTTCCATGAGACAAACAGCATTCACCACAATCAATCGGTCACTTTAGCAGTTGCTGTTTTTTTCAACCGACTTCTAAAAAAGGAGGAGGTTAGGTATTCTACCAGATTTTTTTTTCATACATGAAAAGAATAGAATAGAAATAATATAACAAAAATGTATACTTATAAACAATTATACAACTTCAATTTAAAAACTTTCACAACAACTTCACAAATTATCTTGTAACAAAAAATCAAATCAAAATAAAGTAACATAATAATAATACAGCTATATTTTATCTGTTAGGAAATCTGATACAGAATAATAACATTTTTGAATTAATAAAGCTGAAAGCTGTTTTTAAAAAATTCTCTAATGTTGCTCGTTGATGCTATTTGGAACCTTGTTATAGATTACAGGCGCCATACCTAAAACACTTTTTTTTAATAAAGATGTTTTGTGAGCACCGGTACATAACTTATATTTATACTGAGACCTGATTGTTGTACTTCGGTTTGTTGTGTCTTTTATAGTAGGGTATTCCCTACTATAAAAGACACTAAGTTACTATTACTTTTAATAAAAATGGAAATCTCTAATATGTTAAGACAGGGAAAAGTAAGTAGTTTATTATAATCAATGAAAAAAGTTATGCAGCTGTCTGTAACTTTTAATTTAAACATTACTCTTAGGCAGCGTTTGTGGGCTTTAAAGATATTTTCTCGTTCACAACAATTGCCCCAAAATATGACACCAAATCTTAAATTCGACACCACTAAGCCATGGTGAGCAACCAGTATAGTGTTTACCTTTTTGGAAAGGTCATAAAGAACATACGCTGATTAAACTATTTTTTTTGCATATAGCTTCAGCTTGTGGTTTCCATGTAATTGGCTATCAATTAAAATTCCTAAAAATTTGACTTTCTTGCTTTGTCGACTGTTTGACCATTGTAGTTCTATGCGTAGGTAAAAATGCATAACTTTAGTTTTATATATATTTATTAACAAATTATTATGATTGAGCCAGTTGATTATTGTTTTTAAAACGTTTTTAATATCTATTTCATATTGTTCTTTATTGATACAATTAATTATTGCTGTGCTGTCATCAGCAAACAATACCATTGGATTAGAAATTTGACGTAACAGATCGTTTATGTAGAGTAAGAAAAGTAACGGCCCGAGAACGCTCCCCTGTGGTACGCCGAATTTAATATATTTGTAAGAAGATACATGTTTTATTTCTCGTTTAGATTTAATACAAACTCTGGAAACTTCCGTAACTTGCTTACAACCGCTTAAATATGATTTTATTAAATCAAGAACATTTCCAAGAATGCCATATGCGTTTAGTTTTTCCAAGAGCTTTTCGTGATTAACATAATCGAAGGCTTTTGACATGTCTGTGTACATTGCACATACAGGTGTTTTAGTATCCACGTGTTCCATAACTGTGTTTAACAAGTCATACACAGCTATATTAATATTTTTGTTCTTTCTAAACCCTTTCTGTTCGTCGCAAAGAATATTAAATTTTGTTAAAAACTTATAAAGTGACTCAGATCACTTTCTTCATTATTTTTTAAAATATTGGGATGAAAGCCATTGGTTTATAGTTTGCCATACTTTGTTCGTCGGTCTTTTTGAAAAGTGGCTTAACTACGACGGTTTTTAGATTCTCAGGAAATATTCCAGCAGTTAATGATAACAATGATGATGATGATAATGTTATGTTATTATTAATGATATGACTTAGGGGAGCAGCTATGCTACTGGATCTAAATTTTATTGCTCTTGATGAGATACCATCATAGCCGATTCACAGATTTCTCTGTGATTACTGGTTCGATTTAAGTGATTTTTTTTCCTTTGGTAGGAAAAGCTCGGTGGTGGCCCCATATAATTATTGTTAACTTTGCTTCAATATTTATGGTTTATCCTCTATAATATCTATACATATAATAAAAGTGTAAAAATCCAAATCGATGTTCCAACTTTGCGCAAAAACGGCTGCATAGATCGTTTTAAAATTTTGCACAAATATTCGTTATTAACTTCTTCAAATGTTAGGCTATACAGGGCGTAAACAGACCCTTCACGAAGCCGTCAACCAAGCATTCTGTACATCAAACTAAGTAACTTTACGCAAAAAATTTTGCTGGGAAACGATTTTTTTTTTGGGTGAAAAATCACGTTTTACGGTAAAACTCAAAGTAACGCACTCAAAACATTGTGCTGATGGATGGATTGAATAGCGCGGGGGTCGTGGAGGTGTTTAAACTAAAGTTACAACATTAAAACCTTGTATTTAAAAGAAAACTTGTGAAAAAGTTGGAACTTTGACCCCCAATATCTCCGTAACTAGAAGTTTCCCAGGTATGGTCTAGAACAAAAAAGTGATCGCCATGACGGGGAGAATAAGTGCCTTTCGGCTTCGATAAGGGTCTTTTTACACCCTTTATATTATCACGCTACTTGCTTAAGGAGGTGAGGAATATTGCATTATGTACGTATTCTTCAATTGTTTGACGTTTCAGCCATGACGTGCAGTAGAACAGCTATTTAAAGCACTTATCAACGTAGTAAACAGCGTAGCGGTTTCATGATCGCTCTGTAAACTATGGGTCGCATGTTAAAGCCCCGGTATTATTTTCACTTTTTTTGTGATTTGTTTTAATATTATTTTTTTGATGCTTTGAGATTTCCATTTTTTTTTTGTATTACTTTCCTATTTTTCTCATTATTTTTTCGTGAAATGTTTCTCCAAAAAGTAGTAAAGCGAGCAGAAGTCTAATAAGTTTACAAGTTCTTGCTGTGCTGTCCTCTATTTGCAAATTATCAATAATCCTTACGCAGTAATCACACGCAGTTTCCTTACTGAAAACTGTCAAATTGACGCAATCGTCTAATTCACAAAACTGTCCAATCAGCAAAACCGAGTAACCAACGAAACTGGCGAATTAAATAAACTGACGAGTGAGTGAAACTGACCGAATCGGTCGGAAACAAGTTATAATTTATTACATCACCGCTGATCTCAACACAGTAAAGGAAAATAACATCGTGACCGGCTTGTAGAACCAACACTTGCAAGACACGTGACGTCTACTAACCCTCATTGGCTCCGCGTGCGCGTGCAACATTATGGTCCACGCCCTCTCACAAAGAGCTTCGTGTCCCAACAGTGGCAACTTGATCTTAATGATTATATTTATGTGCTAAGAGATATCTACTAATGTATTGATGATAAAACATCCAGAAGTGTTCATCGTTTTGGGTCCTTATTAATATGCTTAACCATGACGCATTCACTAAACACAAGGAATGCTTTATGCTTAATATCTAAGTAAAATCCAAATAAAAGGTATTATGTAAAACTTATGCGACTAGAGCTGGAATAGCTCGTGACCCACTTACGTTGCAGGGCACCTGAAGATCTAGATTCAGAATCGTACGAGAGCCCTCTAGAAGTGCATGACATTAGTGGGCGCGTAGGTCTCGCCCTCGCCCAGCGGCGACTGGTCGGGCGCGCGCAGCGGCGGCGGCGGCGGCACGTCGCTGCGCCCGCCCGACTTGCGCAGCACGCGCAGCTCCGAGATGCGCATGTCGCGGTCCACCGACTTGCACATGTCGTACAGCGTCAGCGCCGCCACGGCGCAGCCCGTCAGCGCCTCCATCTCCACGCCCGTGCGGCCCTGCGCGCGCGCCTCGCACGTCACGCGCAGCGCGCCGCCGCCCGCGCACTCGCCCGGCGGCAGCGCCACGCGCACGCGCACCACGTCCAGCGCCAGCGGGTGGCACAGCGGGATGAGCGACGCCGTGCGCTTGGCGCCCATGGCGCCCGCCAGCTGCGCCACGGTGAGCGCGTCGCCCTTGGGCAGGCGCGCGTCGCGCAGCAGGCGCAGCAGGCGGCCGCTCACGTGCAGCGAGCACGCGGCCGTGGCGGCGCGCGCCGTGACCGGCTTGGCGCCCACGTCCACCATGCGCGCGCGCCCGGCGGCGTCCAGGTGCGAGAACGGGCCGGCGTCCTCGTCGTCCGAGGGCGGCGGCCGCGAGCCGTAGGCGCGCGCCTGGGGCCGGCCGGGCGAAGGCGACTGGCCCGGCGGCGCCCACAGCGGCAGGCGCGACGTCGCCCACAGCGGCAGGCGCGACGTCGCCCACGGCGGCGAGCGCGACGTCGCCGAGCTCCGCGCTGTAAGGTGTCCACATGTCTAGGGCGCGCGCCGGGAGGGGGGCGCGGGGAGCGCTAGCCGCCGATGAGGATCATCGGTCGGTTCTCCATGTGCGCCAGATTCTCCATGCCTAAAAATACATGTCGAACGAGAAGCTCGCCGAGCTGGATACCGGCGCCTAGCGCATATCGCCCCCTGCGCTTTTGTACTACGAGTTAACACGACGGTACACGATACATAGGCTTCTTCTAAAGCGCTCGAACAGTGTTCAGTGTTGAGCGCCTTTCTGCCAACGATCGTCTGCGACCGTGCGCTGGCACAGAGGGGCTTTAAACCGCAACCTCTGTTTAGTCTACCGAAAGAATGATGGGCACAATTCTGTAAACACTGTCCCGTCTCTGCATACAAACTTAACGTATGCCATAAAAAAGGAAAAAAAATATCGCACCGTATATTGTACTTCTCCGGGACCTTATATAGTTTGACACAGGGTTTTATTATTGATGTAATTCCACTTTCAGTATCTTAAGAAATACTATAAAACACAAACTTATTTTAGCTGGCTAAAATGCATACGTAAATATTCATCCTGACTGAGGAACAAAACCTTCTCTGTGCGTGGTCCGTCGCGCTCTTAGCCGGAGCTCGAGGCACCTTTTAAAAAAGCCTCGTTGATCTTGTAGTCGCAAGAGCGACTGTAAGCATGAGGTCCTGGGTTACATTTCCCGGGTCAGCAAAATGCGGGTTTTCCATCAGGAAAGGAGTCTGGATTTGTGTCCGGTCGAGAGCAATAAGCTAGCCCCTCTCATGGGAGCTAAACATAAGTGGGTACCTGCGTGTCGCGCCTTCTTGTTGTCGAGTGCGGCGCGCACCAGGCGCAGCAGGCGCGCGTCCGAGTCGCCGGCGCGCAGCCGGTCGCGCAGGGACACCTCGGCCGCGCCGAACAGGCACACCTGCGCAACATACTACTGTATCCGCTGTGCCACTCTACGCGACCCGTACGACCGTGGCACCGCGCTCACCTTCAGGTTGCCGTCGGCGGTGAGGCGCAGACGGTTGCAGGAGGAGCAGAAGTGCTGCGTCATGGACGAGATGAAGCCCACGCTGCCGCGGTAGCCCGGCGCGCGCCACACCTGCCGGCCCAGATCAGAGCTTACTGAGAGATTATTTTTATGACAGCCACTTTTTCTGATTTCATCGTTACCGGGGCGCCAAAAATGTAGCATCTTCATTGTGATGGGCATGATTACAAAATAAAATTCATCATCATGTAGGTACATAATATTGTGGAATGATAACAGAGAGTAGTCTTTTTTAAGTTACAGCATACAACTTAAATTGGAATAGGATATTATTATTTCGTTTATTCATTTATATACATATTATTTACATTTTTAAATATTCTATTAGAAAATAATTTTAAATATTCTAATATAAAAAAAATGGATATTATTATTATAATTTAGGATATATTGGAATAGGTTTTATTTGGATAGGGTGATTGGTAAGTGCTTTGCTTGAATTGGGTGATACTAAACCTAATTAGCAAAAAATTTGATCCGATCATTTGGGCTTCAAACTGTTCAAAGAGAAGTTTTAAGAAAGCACTTTATTTCTAAAGGTAGATTTACAAAAAAATAAATTTTATGAAGTTTATTTCGGAAAACCGACATCACACACATGCATTTTCGGTATTTTTTTATCAAATTGGTTTTTGGAGGATTCCTTTGCGCGTGAGCTATTAAAAAAGTATCCGTTTAATATCATGAACTGCGAAGAATTCTCGCACTCGGCAGTTTATGGTGGATCTTTGAAGTTTGATTTCTCCAAAACAACGAAGTTTGGACCCGAAGTCATCGGGGTCACAATTGTGATTAGATCACTAGAGTATCACAAATTTTAAGAAATTCAACCAATCACCATGTCATGGGGGTAGGCAGCAAGGTGCAAGGCGGCACCTGCACCCACTGTCGGGAAAGAAAATACGTAGAAAAAAAACTTTTTTGAAAAAAAATTAACAGACTTCAAAAAAAGTGAAAAATAACTAGCTTCAGAAGTCGGTGACTTTTGTTTGTTTGATTTAGTTTTTTTGATAATTTTTAGTTGTAATATCCTATTTATGTTACATTGTAAACAATACATTTCGTGGTAATAGACTTATCCCCAATAAAATGGAACTTAACATACCTAACTGTCAAAATGTGGGTGTACTGTACACATCTGCGTACCCCCTCAGAGCATATAGGCGTGATGTAATGTTATGTTTACTACTGATAAACAGAGGTATCACGATTCTGACTTACCAATTAAACACTCATGATTTTATTTATTGACTAAGTAAGTATAATGTTCCTATTTATCTAAAATTGTAATGACATGTTTACCTAACTGACATAATATGTATTTTAAATTGAATTTTTATTTTTTAATGTTATTTTTGACATCCCACTTTAATTGTAATTGTTTGTTTATATTAATTTTGTTCGCCATTTTGTACATATTGGCAAAACATAGTGCACATATTTTAGACACTATACTATCTGTAGCCATACCCGTGTTTAACAAAATAAATGATTGATTGATTGATTGATTGATATGATGTTCTGTAAACAATAAACATCCAAGCGATCGCAGCAATCACAACAGATTTGCTGTCTATTATTCAAGAGTTCCGTTCCATATCTCCGAAGTCCATGATCAGACCATGACAATATTTCTATGGGACCAACTTGGGAGTATACTCTTTCAAACAAAAAAAGAATTTTCCAATTCGGTTTAGGCGTCTTCGAGTAATCGGTAAACCTTATTTTTTATTGCCTACATTGTGCCCCACTGCTGGGCAAAGGCCTCCCCTTTCTCTCTCCAAACCTCTCTGTTCTGTGCAATTTCTGGCCACGTTTGCTCCGCGAACATTATCAGATCGTCATTTCTGGCCACGTTTGCCCCGCGAACATTATCAGATCGTCCATTTCCATCGGTAAACATACATGAAAAAAAAAACGAATTGAGAACCTCTCCTCCTTTTTTGAAGTCGGTTAAAAGATAAAGATTTTTTTATATTAAGTAACTATTTATGTGCCTAGGTTGCTGTCCAAATTTGTACATCACCTCGTCAATAAATTTAGTGTCCTCCCTACTCTTTTCCTGCGAACACTGTCTCTTTCACCTAATATAATGATAAAATAATCTTTCAGAGTGTAATTCGCAAGTTTTAATTCGAGCCCTGATAGGAGTTCGATTATCCCCGCATTCGGTAGCCAGTAATGACAGTTTATAATTTTATTATCTGGGAAAAAAAATTCAGCAGTTTTTAGAATATTATTTACATTATTATCAATTTTGCTGGAGTATGTTTTATTTCTATTACCAATAATTTTACGATGACTACCTTTTGCTGAATCCTGCATGACTTCAGAGACAGTAGCGCTCTCTGTTTCTGGGTAACACACCAATTTAGGTGATTTCGGAATATCGTCGATCAATTTTTCATCCGTGGAACATTGTGATTTGTTGCACGCTTGTGTGCTAGATGGTGTTTTTAACCGACTTCAAAAAGGAGGAGGTTCTCAATTCGGATGTTTCTATTTCTATTTTTTTTATTTTCGGGCATAACTCGTTCATATATAGACGGATTTGCAAAATTCTTTTTTTGATCGAAAGGGGTTTATTTCGAAATGGTCCCATTTAAATTTCATATAGATCTGATGGTGAGTTTGGGAGGTAGACAACGGAACTCTTCAAAAACTGATAGCAAATCAACCGCGATTGCTGTTGTCGCATAAATATGCATTGTTTACGCAATCACAAAACATAACATCACGCCTGTACACTCGAAAGGGTAATTCAGATGTATTCAGTATATCAGGATACACCCACATTGGTCCCAAATTTTGACAGTTAGTTATTTTTAGTTCCATTTTATTGGGATTTTACCACGAAATGTATTGTTAACACTGTAAAAAAATGCATGGCAAATATGTTTAGGATATTACAACTAAAATGAAAAAACAACCAACCAACAACCAACATAAAACGACTTTAAAAACACAAAAAAAGAGAAAAATAACTTTAGCTTCAGAAGTCGGTGACAAAAAACTAAATCAAACAAACAAAAGTCACCTACTTCTGAAGCTAAAGGTATTTTTCACTTTTTTATGTTTTTGAAGTCGGTTTTATTTTTTGTTAAAAAGTTTTTTATGTTTAATTCAGTCTTTTGAACAGGACTTTCTGGCATGTTTAAAAAGTCAAGCTTAGATTTAAGTAGGCTTTTACGTTTAGATTTTTAATGGGTTTCTTCTTAAGCATACTTGTACATACATCTTTCAGTTTGTTAACTTTTAATTTGTAGTGATTAATTTGTTCGGCTTGTGTACTATTTTCTAAGAGTAATCTTTCTATTTAATTTTCAGCAATTTTTATTTATTTAGTTTTAAGTAATTTAGTATTGCACTTTTGTAGGAAACAGCTGATATTTTTTTAAATAACCGATGAAAAATTTCTATGTGGGGGGCTCAGGATGATATACTGCGCTATGCCCAATTTAATGTGTCGTTACTTAGCCTATAACCAGCGGACAATTAAGACGTTTCCAACTATACCTCATTTGTCAAATTATGATAAGTACTTCAGAAGTTATGACGGAAAAGATGAACATACATGCACACCGGTCAAAATCATTACCCAATTTCTTGCTTCGCCGTAGACGGGTAAAAAAAAGATGCTGGTGGAATATATTATAACCTCCTCCTTTTTTGAAGTCGGTTTAAAGTATGGCTGAGCTTTAATGTATCATGACAGCTATTGTGTATTACTGAAAATCAAAATCTATTCTATTCAAGTCTTGTCAAAAAAACACACACATCCACCTCGTCCATACCTATTGGAACGATGTGGATGTGTGTGTTTGCGTGTGCGTGAGGGCGTGCGTATGTGTGTGTGCTGTACGCACAGTGGCAGTGTCGTTGGGCCGGGGAGGCGCCGGCTCCAGCGCGTGCGCGGCGGAGGCCGCGCGCAGTGCAGCGCGGTACGGCACCAGCTTGGAGTCGTCCCACTTGTTGCCCGAGAACGGCATGAACTCGATGAACCTGCGGAAACACGCCACGTTATCAGCCACGCGAGGTCATGTCAAGTCGACTGGAAAATGACTAGGACTATTGAATTAGTCTTAAATTGATTGAAGTTGTAGCGCAAAACGAACTGAAAGAGTTTTGTTTAGGTATATGTAATCATATTGCATACCTCACTTCTACGTCGCGTTCTCGTGTATATTCCACAAAATCACATATTTCGTCATCGTTGAAACCTGAAAAAGAAGCAAAAAGTATAAATTATTTGGTACGGTCATCAACCAAATCTGTGTAACCTTACCGCACACGTCTCGACCACACTGCAATATGGCGTCATCCTACTGATAGTGTATTGATCTTTAGGGCCCGAAAAGTGTTTCCTTGCAGTAAGTCCCTAAGGATGATCCTAGACACTGACACACTTCCTGTTCCACTAAACGTCATTGAGTTGCACTAAAGTCAATGAAGGAATGGTTCCACCACTTCCAACATTATTTTACGAATTCCCTTAATCAATGAAAGCTTAAAAAACTCAAATACTAAAAACTAATTAGAAACATGACGCGTTCAAGTTCGCCGTACGTACCTTTCATGAGCACGACGTTGATCTTGACGGGCGAGTAGCCGAGCTGCAGCGCCAGGTCCACACCCGCCAGCACGCGCGACAGCCCCGGGCGCCGCGCCATGCGCTCGTAGCGCTCCGGCCGCAGCGAGTCCAGCGACACGTTCAGCGCGTCCAGGCCGGCGCGCTGCAGCGCGGGCAGGCGCCGCGTCAGCACCAGCCCGTTGGTGGTCATGGACACGGCGCGCACGCCCGCGTCCTCGCGCAGCTCGCGCACCACGTCGGCCAGGTCGCGGCGCAGCGTGGGCTCGCCGCCCGTCAGGCGCACCTTGTCCACGCCGGCGCGCACGAACACGCGAGCCAGCCGCAGCAGCTCCGCGCGCGACAGCAGCGCGCTGCGCGCCGACAGCGGCACGCCCTCCGCCGGCATGCAGTACTGGCCTGCGACACGCGACAAGACCTCCTTGTACTAACACTCCTTACCATCGTCCATCGCGATCTTTTACCATCATCTTGCATCACTTGCAAGCACATTATCCTTAACAATCCAGAAATCATTTATTTGCTAGTAGTTATGTTCGTCATGATGATATGATATAAATAGCAAATTATCGAGAGGGTCAGGAGTCACGGCTCACAACGTCCAACGTACTATACGTGTAAGCTGACACACTGCAAACTGTGATAGTGTTCTGTTATTACATCACCTTACACAATATTAAACGAGTTACTCGACTAGTTGCTGCAGATAACTTTTGCTTCTAGCCCCACTAAGAACCAACATAACCCAAAACAAAATATGCGTGTTCTTATTGTTGTTGTTATCGGTAACAACCGTTAACAACGATACGTGATGATAGGTCTTGGTCTTTCCTTATCTAAGGTAGGAAGGAAGTATAGGATTCTAGATGAGATAGATATATTTCACTGCAGTACGGTGAAATTCACAGGAGTAGCACTGAAGTGCATTGAAAATGTTTAAAGGTGTTTCTAATTATAGGTGTCATAATTGTGTTTTTAATTGTATTTTTGTTATATAATATAAGTTGGAGGTATCCTCCTATGAGGTAGTAACATCGCATAGGCGTTATAGCTGTTAAGGTGTTATTTACGTAATTTTAAATAAATAAAATAATAATAGAACGGCTTCAATAAAAAGAATTGGCTGAAGTAGGCTTGCAGATCAGTCCAGCCGGCTGAGCTAACCGAGCGCGGGTGCACGAGTGTGTGGCGACTGAATACAGAATGTCAGTGTTGAGGAATTAAGTTGATATCTTGGTGATTTGATGACAAGTGGTTTAGTCGAACTTGATGTTGCTAAGACTTGAATCTGTCTATCATTTTCCCCACTTTGTTGGGCTCGGCTTCCAGTCAAACCGGATGCAGCTGAATACCAGTATTCACAGACTGCCTCTGACCTCCACGACTGATGGCTTGAATATTTATATAAAATGGGTATGTATCCCCAAGCCGATAAACAGTGAATTGAGTGCATTATATACGTAGCAAAGTAAATGAGTTTATTGACTTTGTACTGTGTACAGTGCTGGGGCCTGTTCAGCAGCACACACGTGCGCTCCTCGTATGTTACACCTCATTTACTTAACAAGCACTCCAAGGTTAGACAAATGTTCCGCTTCAGTGAATCAGCACTTTCGAATTCGTTCCACATTAATTCACCAATGTTTTTTTTTAATACCTACCTATGTTTGTTCACATGATATTAAGTAAGTCCTTGATATTGTAAGGCAATGAGAGGTATATGATATATTATTTTACTCCTCATGTGCCACTTGGAAAAAATGAATTACACAGAAACTGCGTACGGTGAAGGCGCGGCGCAGGCATGATGCCGCTTCAAAACATTTACATACTAAATGTACGTAGGCGACGTGTCGTAAATTAAACTCAAGCGGCGCGGCGCAGGCACGCCGTTCTTTCGTTTCCTTATAAATTCCACGCCTGCGCCGCACCTTACGCCTTACGCCGTTTCTGTGTAATTCGCGCTTAAGGTGGGCAACGTGCCGACAGGATGTATGACTGGTGGGAAACCAGTCTCTAAAGCCAACCTCAGTGGTACGCAACCACTGTTGTATTTGCGTTCTCCTAGGATTAGGCGTCAGCCCAGGTAGCGACTGCTAAATCGTCCTCACTCGTGGAAATCGAAATGAATGAACAAAACTCTATAAAAAAACCAATACAACTAACAAAAAAACTCTAATAAAATTAGTTTTCCTTAAAGGAATGGTTGATATTAGACCTAGAGCAATGTTACTTGGTGAATATACAAAAACAAATTCCACCACAGAAGACATAAATTCAGAACCCAGTGGAAGCAACGATGATCATAACTGGATACAAGTCACTGGAAAAAAGAAACCTAATTCAAGCCCAGAAAAGCAATTCGAGTCAAAAAAAAAACCAAAGTGGATACATACTGCTGCGGGACTGTTCGAAAGAGATACCGCGGCCCTGGAACACAAAGGGCAAAGAAGGAACATGGATAGGTTTTAGTTAGTAAAAGTCTGACACTCCCTCCCACTCCACCCAGAGCGGGGGGGGGGGGAGTTATTTGAAGATTTTCCAACACAAAAAAAAAAGTGGATACATACTGGCTGTCCCAGAGCCAACAAATACCAACTACGAACAGATTTGCCGGCTAAGAAAGTGACAACCTAGAGGCAGAACAAACTATTGCTACTGATAAGACAAATAAACCTCCACCGATATTTGACGACAAAGTGGATAATATCCAACCGCTTCTCAACATTTTAAATTAACATGTCCATGACAGATATAACCTTAAAGTTCTGAACAATGACCAGGTTAAAATACAGTCAAATGATCCAGAGACCTACAAGAACAATGTACGCCAACTAGAACAGAGAAATACAGACTTCGTTACATACAAACCCAGACACAAACGGAGCTTTAAAGTGGTTCTCAAAAACATGCACCCCTCAACTGACCCTGAGGAAATAAGTAGATATATTAACTTGCTCAAACATGTGTACACATACAATAATAAAAAAGTACATGTAAGATGACATAAATAAAATCTAAGGATGACATAAATAGAAATAATAAACGGCATTAAATAAAATAGGACATACCAGTACCAATGTATGGAACATCAAACAAAGAACGCCAAAGAAACCATTGCCACTGTTCATAGTTGAACTAGAAACAAATCACAACAATAAGTGCATATATGAGGTTAGAAACTTAATGAACTGCATCATAACCTTCGAACCACCACGGCCGAAACGAGAAATACCTCAGTGCACCAAAAGCCAACAATACGGACACACCAAAACATACTGTCGCCGTAGCCCTAAATGCATTAAATGCGCTTGTGACCACCTCTCCACCGATTGCCTAAGGAAAACAAGATCAGACAGTGTAAAATGTGTTGTTTGTGACGGCAACCATCCGGCAAACTATAAGGGTAGTAACATCTACAGACACCTCCAAAATCTCAAGTTTCCAAAGGCACCAGAACGCAGAAAAGCCATCTAATAAGAAACAAAGCGTGACAGCAGATAACCAGAATTCAAGTATCAAATATCAAATCAAAATAGCCAAGATCAACCTTACAAAGACGCATTCACTAACAAAACTCAACCCGAAAGTACAACGATAGCGACAAAACACGCTAACCAACACGACTTGCATGAAATAATGACATCTAATGAAACAAATGAAGCAACAACTGACAACCCTGACAAACTTACTTAATAATAGCCCTCACAACCAAGCTGTCAACTTAGACTGCTTAAAAGTTGCCCTATGGAATACCAATGGGCTATCACAACACCCTTGAGGTTAAGGCATATCTAGAGACACTAAAGATAGATAATCTTCTAGTTACAGAAACACATTTTACTAAAAAGACTTTGTACCACTTTAACATTTAGAACTACAAGACATATCACACGATGCACCCCGATACGCTGTAAGAGCGATGCTAATAAAATCTAACATAAAACAGTACATTATTGCACAGAGGAAATTCAAGCAACGACGCACAGCCCAAACCGCTGGTCCTACAGCCATGTTTGGACGGTGTACTCTTTGTGAAGAATAGGTATCCACTAAGAAAGGGTTTTTCGAAATTCCACCCCTAAGAGGGTGAAATGGGGTGTTGAATTTTCTGTGAAACTTTTTATTCTCGCAGTCGATTGACTTGAAAATTGGTGTACATACTCTACAAAAAAAAATATGTGATACGTGTATCACAGTTTTTCCAAAATCATCCCCCAATATAAAATTCAATATCCTGACTGGCTGACTGATACATCAACGCACAGCCCAAACCACTGGTCCTAGAGACATGAAATTTGGAGGGTGTATTCTTTGTGAAGAGTATGTATCCACTAAGAAAGGGTTTTTCGAAATTCCACCCCTAGGAGGGGTGAAATGGGGTGTTCAATTTTCTGTAAAACTTTTTATGCTCGGAGTCGATTGACCTGAAAATTTGTGTACATACTCTTCAGTTAAAATTATGGTATATATCACAGTTTTTTCAAAATCACCCCCAATTTAAAATTCAATGTCCTGACTGGCAACCTGATTTATTAACGCACAGTCCAAACTGCTGGTCCTAGAGTCATGAAATTTGGACGGACAATGACTATGAAAGAGTTTTTTTTTTAAATTCCATCCCTAAGAGGGTGAAATCGGGGGTTGAATTTTCTGTGAAACTTAATATTTTCTGGGTCGATTGACTCGAAAATTGGTGTACTTACACACTCTTTAATTAAAATAATGAGACATGTGTATCAGTTTTTCCAAAATCATCCCCCAACAGAGTCAAATAGGGTTCGAAGCTCACGTAGACGGGCGCATGCGCGCAGTGTAGCTCGGGGCGTGCGGGGCGCGGGAGTATTAACGTATTAGTTAAGTAGTTAGGATTTTTCTGAGGTAGACGCTTCTGTAAATATAATGTGAAATCACGATTTTCGCGTTGGCTCGTGATACGTGACATCTATACATATAATAAAACAGTAAAAAAACTGTCTGTAGTCTGTACATTGAACATATTAAAAAAAAAAATTAGGTGGGTTTAGAAACAGTAATAGAGCACAAATTAAAAAAAAAATCTGTCTGTTTGTTTGTACACGCTAATCTTCGGAACTACTACCTGATTTGAAAGATTATTTTTTTGTTGTATAGGTATTAAGTCTGGGCAACATATAGGCTATAATTTATCTTGGAAACTTGAACACCTGATGCAGAACCGCAACAGACCAGCTAAAATATAAGAGATACCATAACAAAAATTGTTCCACGTGATGAGAATTTTCTGCTGAGAGAATAAATTTGAAGATCTGGAACACCTGATGTGGAACTCCAAGAGCCCAGCAACACCATAACGCATATAAGAATGACGTCTTAGCAAAAGTTGTTCAATCTGATGAGCACTCTCTGTTGTTTTATAAAAATCGAAGATCTGGAAGGTTCCCTATCCATTTGCATAAAATTTTAAGACCTAATATGACTTGGCATACTTTTGTTTAACCTAATTATATTTTCGCATAACATTACTTACGCATAACAGCTTACGCATAATTTTTTTAAGCATAATTTCTCTACTCCTAATAATGATTAAGCATAACATTTTAAAGCATACATTTATTTACGCATAATGATATTAAAACATAATTATTTTTATAGGCATAACAAGTACGCAAAATAATAACTAACTCCTAAAATGTCAGAGACTTTACTTATTTTTAAAAAGCAGAACCATCTTATCGCAAAAAGTTCACAGTCAGAGTCGTCTTTTGGCATACATTTCGTATCGATAGTCATTAAACGGCAGAAAATCAATCAATCAAAACATTCATCATTATAAAACAGTTGATTGTGAACATTTTATGTGATTTTTATTTCCCTGTAAGAAGCATGCAAGCGAGCATGCAGCATGTAAGCAAGCATGCAAGCAAGCATGCAGCATGCAAGCAAGCATGCAGCATGCAAGCAAGCATGCAGCATGCAAGCAAGCATGCAGCATGCAAGCAAGTATGTAGCATGCAACATGCAGCAGGCATGGTTTCTGTCACAGCTCCGGCGCTACGGGGCTCCGGCGGACCCACGCGAGCTTATCGTCGCAGACGTGTTTTACGCTCACCACCGCAGCTTCGGCTTGCTGGCCGGCTAAGCCGGCCAGCCTCAGCCGCGGCAGCGAGCGTTAAAACCACCTGCTCCTCAGCTCGCGGGCCCCCTGGCCCCTCCGCGCCTACGCGGGCTTAAATTACACTCTAGGGGTAGGGCAGACAAGACTACGTGGAGTCGGTTTTGCAGCGATTCCATTCTGCACTCACTTTTGTAGCACAACATATTGAATTTTTAAGACAATATTTTAATTTTAATTACGCTAATAGTTAGTATGCCTAGTAACATTTTGCGAATTCAATTTTTGCCAACACAAATTAGTCTACAAGATAATTATGCCAACATAAACTGTATGCCAAAAAAAAATATGGCAAAGTATTATTATGCCAAAACAAATTAGTCTCCAAGATAATTATGCCAACATAAACTGTATGCCAAAAAAATATATGGCAAAGTATTATTATGGCAAAACAAAGTATGCCAAAATTGTTATGCCAAAGTATATTAGGAAAAAGAATATTATGCAAATAGAAGGGATCCCGATCTGGAACACCTGTTGTGGAACTCCAAGAGCCCAGCTACACCATAACACATATAGGAATGACGTCTTAGCAAAAGTTGTTCGGTCTGATGAGCATTTCCTGTTGACTTATAAAAATCGACGATCAGATACATCTGATGTGGAAATCAAAGCTATCACTAATTTCAATGTATAATTATTAAATAACATAAGCTGGGAGTACCTACACGAGGTGAAGGTGGTAACAGTTTAGGACTGATTTTCGATGACGATGGGATATCATTCAAAATTTGACTCTACTAGCCAAAACTCCCATTTATTTTTTTATTTTATCTATTACATATGCCTTCGGGCTTATGTTATTTGATTGTTTAAAAGCCCAGCGATACTATAACATAAATAGGAATGACGTCTTAGCAAAAGTTGTTTAGTCTGATGGGCATTTCCTGTTGACTTACAAAAATGAAAGATCTGGAACGTCTCGAATCGTCTCGCGCATCCCGTTGTTTTCCCGTCCCCGGGCTCTTAGAATTCGACATCAGACGTTTCAGATCTTCGATTTTGACGACCCCGTTTTCGCTGGCATAAGCAACAGGATCCGCATACGAAGTTGCGGGCAGAAGCTAGTTGATAATAAATATTATGTAAAAGTATTATGTCTATTAATAGATTCCTAATGAATCATTCGATTGTCGTCACCGGTGTCCAATCTCAAACGAAGGTTTCAATATTTCACATAGTAATATGTAATATAGGTAATTGATATTACTTTAAACTAATAATGCAAGTTACTCAATACTCAATATATTTTTTTTTTTTTTTTTTTTTTTTTTTTTATAAGTACGTAAGTAAGTTACATGTAAAAAAACACGAGTGTGTCTGTATTACTCAAATAAAATTAAATACTTACACTAACTATTCTTTATTATCTATTCAACTTAAAAGTAAAAACTAATATTACACATATCTCTTACATAAACTTTTATAAATGCGAAAGTTCGGATGGATAGATATTTGTTACTCAATCACGCCAGAACGGCTGAACAGACCTGGATGAAATTTGGCACAGAGATAGATTATAGTCTGGTATAGCACACTAGCTTATGCCCGCGGCTTCGCCCGCGTGTAGTTCGGGAATTGCCCACGGGATCTTACTTCTGGGATAATAAGTAATCTATGTATGTATGTATAGTACATACATAGATTTACATGTACTTGCTTATAACTTGCAAACATTCGTTCATAGTAATATCAATTAAATTACATTTGAACGTGAAATATGATACCTTGGTTTTAGATTGGACACCGGTGACAACAATCAAATGATTAATTAGGAATCTATTTATAGACATTAAACTTTTACATAATATTTAATATCAATGTCGCGTATCACGAGCCAACGCGAACATCTGTGGAATAAACCATATTTACAGACGTCTACCTCAGAAAAATCCTGCCTACTTACTTGATTAGGTAAATACTCCCGCGCCCCGCACGCCCCGCGCAACACTGCGCGCCATGCGCCCGTCTACATGAGCTTCGAAGCCCTATTTGACTCTGTTGGGGGATGATTTTGATTTTGGAAAAAACTGTGATACACGTATCTCATAATTTTAATTTGAAAACTATGTATATAAATTTTCAAGTCAATCGACTCAGAGAATAAAAAGTTATTCAACACCCCATTTCACCCTCTTAGGGGTGGAATTAAAAAAAAACTGTTTCTTAGTGGATACTTACTCTTCACAAAGAATGCACCCTCCAAATTTCATGTCTCTAGAACCAGACGATTGGGCTGTGCGATGATATATCAGTCAGCCAGTCAAGATATTGAATTTCTAAATTGGGGGATGATTTTGGAAAAACTGTTATACACGTATTTCATAATTTTATTTGAAGAGTATGTACACAAATTGTCAAGTCGATCGACTGAGAGAATATAAAGTTTCATAGAAAATTCAACACCCCATTTCACCCTCTTAGGGGTGGAATTTCGAAAAACCCTTTCTTAGTGGATACCTAATCTTCACAAACAATACACCCTCCAAATTTCATGTCTCTAGGACCTATGGTTTGGGCAGTGCGTTGATATATCAGTAAGCCAGACAGGACATTGAATTTTAAATTGGGGGATGATTTTAGAAAAAACTGTGATACACATATCTCATAATTTTAACTGAAAAGTATGTATACAAATTAACAAGTCAATCGACTCGGAGAATAAAAAGTTTCACAGAATATTCAACACCCCATTTCACCCTCTTAAGGGTGGAATTTTAAATAACTGTTTCTTAGCAGATACTTATTCTTCGCAAAGAATGCACACTCCAAATTTCATGTCTCTGTTGAAATATCATACTGTTGCTTAGTTTTCAGTTTACACTGAGGCAGGCAGAGGACTACTGCATGCACCTAATTACTGAAGTGCCAGATTAGTGAGACCACTGTATATGTATAAAAGCACATATCATGTCAAACTTACATTGATTGTCTTATTTATGGTTTATAATAATTGGCCATGACCATATTTAGCTCATTTAAATAATAAATGAAAAAAAAAGAATTGATTATTGCATTATTTTAATAACATTATCGTAAATGATACGTAGGTATCATTTGGCAATGGCACATGTATACATTACAACCAAATCATTTGTTCATAAGTCAAATTCGTAGTCAAGAGGCTACCCAGATTAGACCAATATACTATGTATCTTATGGTACAGCACTGGTGTAACACCAGGCGGACTTCGTATTAAGTTAACTAAGCAGTAGGTAATTAATTAAATACTTACACCGTAAATTACATCGTTCGGTCAGCGAAATACGAAGATAGTTGTGACGTCGCCCAAACGAGTCCACGAGAGGCGCCGCTGCGTCCTGCGCCGGCGACTCTGTCGCGATGCCAGCCTCCTGTTTTAATTAACATATTATTGTAAACTGCATACAATGCAAGTAGGTGAGTTAAACTTTATTTTTATGTTTCGAAGTTCCTACTTACATTAGTATATGATCTATTTAAATCGTCCACAAGCCGTTTTGTTCTTAGAAATGATACATCTTGATTGTTAAGTCGTGTTAGCGAAATAATTTTACCTAAATTATATCTCATCATAACTTTGTCTTGTGGTCTCGAACAACAACAAATACCCCGACACAGAGAGACAGAGATAGACTAGACTGACACAAGACAACTGACATCAAGTTAGTGAAGTGATGTCGAAATCAGCCGAAATCATAGAGCATCATAAAAACGAAATGTCCAATGTCACTGAGATCCAGACGTCAGATTAACAATTTGACAAATCACACTTCGTTCGGGAAGTGTGGTCGTGGAACTTTAGTCACAGAGGAATAAGCAATAGAAACAACATAGCTGAGCTTACCTCTTTGCCAAAGTACATTGGCCATTTGACCTTACACGTAATAACTCAAAACTCAAAAACTCAAAGCATTTATTTCAATTAGACCATTACAGGCACTTTTGAATGTCAGAAAAACAAAGAAGGCGAAGCTACAGTCCCAGACATAAGACATAATAACTTATGAAAGTACTGTAGTTGCCCATTCCAAGGCGTAGATCTCTATGGAGAAGAATGGGCAAGAAACTCCATGGACACTCTTTTCAATCAAACATTTTTACAATATCTTGGTTACATCATTCATGTTGAGATAATACATATATGTGAGAACGATATAGACAGACGTGCACATTAAGAGCGTCCAGAGTAAAAGATTAGATAACAATTTAAAAACAAAGTAGTTAAAATAAACCGTGGCAGCTAAGAGATGACCAGTCCCAACTGACAGCGCCCGTTCACGAACATGACGCATGGATCAGCACCATTCAACTCAACCATTTTGAAGGGAACTAAATGATCCGACACACCCGCCACCATCAGCGAGACATTTGAGTGAGCATGACATTCTCTCAACCGCCAGGGCAAATTCGAGTCAATGAATGATAACTAAATGCAAATGGTAGCTTTACAGTACATAGTACTCACACATGCGCTATGCAATTATATAATACTAAGTGATTGAATCTATACAATGCAAGGATACTTTTACAATCTTCTGCAGCTTCCACAATAACTTCACATGGTAATCAATTAGTTTGCCCCCTGTGGTTGTGGAGCAGGACCAGCATTGAGCCAAGCATTTCTATCATCAATGTAATCCCCCAACTTATAGTATGCTTGCCTACATAGTGTGCGTTTAATACAAGATTTAAATTTCGTCTCATTCAGTTGTAAAATGTGGGGAGGTATTTTATTGTAACATTTTAAACAGTACCCCATGAAAGATGAGTCTACTTTAGCTAGCCTGAAACCTGGCTGTACAAGTTGGTCCCTGTTTCTAGTACTATAGTGGTGTCTGTCACCTCTTTTACTAAATAAATGCAGATTTTTTCTAACGTACATGATGTTTTCATAATATATGTATTGACAAGGTACTGTCATGATGTTAATTTCCTTAAAAAGTTCCCTAAGAGAATCGCGCCCACGAAAATCATATATGGCTCTGATGGCTCTTTTCTGCAGAATAAATATAGACTCGATGTCTGCAGCCCGTCCCCATAGTAAGATACCATATGACATAATACTATGAAAATAACTAAAATAGACAAGCCTCGCGGTATCTACATCAGTAAATTGACGGATTTTTCTAACAGCATATGCTGCTGAACTCAGCCGTCCTGCAAGAGATGTTATATGTGGACCCCATTGTAGCCTTGAGTCGAGCGTGATCCCCAAGAAAACAGTATTTTCGACGAATTCTAGTTTCTCTTGGTTCAATACTATGTCACTATCACTACTTTTGACATTCGGTAGAGAAAATCTTATGCACTTAGTTTTTTTTCCCATTTAATACTAAATTATTAGCGGTGAACCAATTATGAACCTGAAATAGGGCGTTATTTACGTCGTCGAGATTTGGGGCACGTCTGTTTACCTTAAATATTAACGAAGTATCGTCAGCAAACAACACCATTTGTGGTTGGTTTTTAAATAAATGGGGTAGGTCATTAATATAGACCAAAAAGAGGAAAGGACCTAATATCGACCCTTGTGGCACACCCATAATTACTTTTAGACCCATTGAATTGACACCATTTATTTGTACTTGCTGATGTCTATCGTTTAAATACGATTTCACTAACCTGAGCGCAAGTTTCCCTAAACCGTAATGTTCAAGTTTTAAGAGCTTAGATTAATATGAAACTAGTTTATTTGCCGGTCGCCGCCATTGTGTCGCAAACAGGTGCTCTCTAAAATGGTCAAATTGTGCAGTTTCCTGTTGTAAAAAATGATCTGCATCAACAAAACTGCAAAAACATAGTGTTTCGTATCAAAGGTAAAAATAAATAATACAATAATATCGTGGAATGTATGCACGTTGGTAGCTCAAACGCAGTACAGAGGCGAGATTTTTTATTTGCATAAAATATGGTACAGACGCTGGCAAATCAAGCTGTCCGAAACTGTCAAATTTTCCCAATCAACCTTGATCCTAGTGCTTTTGCAATTAAGTTGAAAATCTTTTGTGACTAATTACCTAAATTACGAGTACATTGTGTTAGGCATTTTAATTTTGAATGCTGAATGAAGTCAGCGAAATATGTGAAACCTTTCATTTTTAAGTCCGAAATGTACAGACGCCAGCACATCAAGCTCTTACAATCTGTCTTTTTATCTGTTGACAATTAAGTGAAAGGGACAAAGAGCTCCCTTATGGCTATCTTTCTCGCCTCGGTTTCAACCGATTAATAAAAGTAAAGCTACGGCGTGACCAATAAGGTTCATTTTTGTGTGTTACTTTCATAGAACTCAGTCCTGTTTGTATACTACGGTCTGTTTTTTAATCCCTGAGACTAAATTGACAAGTAAAATGGCAAACTGACATAGATTTGAATAGGATTTATGTCAGTTTTGTCATTTTCACTTGTCAATTTAGTCTCAGGGATTAAAAAACAGACTATAAGTCCATGGATAGGTCTATAGGTCCATAAATAATATAAATGATGCTCTGTGGATAGGTCTATCCATAGACTACTATATATTATAGTCTATCTATCTAGTATTATATAGTAGTCTGTTGGTCTATCTATATCTGCGGTTACAGTTTTCTATTATGAATTTTCAATGTTTCATTTTCAACAATATCAAAAGGTTTTTAAATATTATTTTAGTTTGATAAAAAATAATAATAGATGACAATCCTTAATTAATTGGAGAGGCACCAAAATACATTCCATGATTCTTAAAACGTTAAATATTACGGTTTGGAAGAACTATGTCTTTATTCCCGGCTTACGCAGATTCAAGCGAAAATGAAGGTGATTATTTTGAAACATGCTGTTTTACAAAATACTGATATATTGTAAACACAAAATTACTAGTCTGAGTATTTACTTCGCAGCAGAGGAGCTATGTAGTGAGTCTTTAGCTTTGGAGGCTCAGCTGCTGGCCAGCGACAATGACGAGGAGTGCGAGCCAGGCGCGCCCAAAGCTGTCGGGGCGGCCGGTGCTGATGCCGCCTCCGGCAGCCACGAGCTTGGCCCCTCCGAGCAGCACGACTACTACCTGGACCCCAAGTTTGACGTCGGGAACCTGCGTGTCTCCACACTCTATTATCCTGGAAGACCACAGTAAGTGAATAATGGTGTCCTATTTAGAAATCCTTGCATTTATAAACTTTATTAATTACCTAACTGAGTTAAAGAGTGTTGCCAAAGAATAGATGGAAGGGCAGTACAAAGATGAGCCAAAAGGAGCAACTTCGATGACAACTAGTGTAGAAGTAGGCTTGGTAATTTATATACAAATTGGGACAAGGGCAGGAGAATGAAATTGCATTAACTCAATCTCTTACTATAATTGTTTAGCACATGATAATATTATAAATGCGAAATTAAGTTTGTTTGTTAACTTTTCACGGCGAGGTGGAGCTGAGCGACGAGTCCGGGGTTGGTAGGCGTGCACGTCGGGAGGCAGCTCTCGTAATCATTCTGTTATATCATTCTGTTTTTATTGAGGACGACGTTGACAGCATATGTCATAGCAGTTGAACTGTTTTGAAATATTTTCACTTCCTGGTTTTGTTTGCAATTTTCAAATTTTCTATTATTTGCTTTGATAAAAACTGTTTTTAGGTAACTATTGTAAAACCCTTTGTATTCCAACCTATTACTATTATCTATAATTGCTAGGATTTCGGTGTGAATGTCCATTTATTAGGCATGTTACACATTTATTCGGCATATTACATAACTTTTTACTCTCACATGAGTTTCCAGCGTGTATAATCTTAAAAATTATGTGGTCTCATACATTGTTCGAGTAGGGTAACCATAATTTCGATTTGATTTCGTAATACCTCTAACGGGAGACTAGCAATTTTATTGGACAACATCTAGCTCAATCTGTAAAATGTATTTTTATTAAATAAAAACCTTGTATACATATTTCAATAATGGGCATTGTCCAAAAACTGTAACCTGTAAGTATATATTTTTTTAGATAAAATGGACGTAGTTATGCAAAAATGTTTCATTCCACAGTAAGTTGAATTTGAGATAAAAGCATTTACGCGTTTCAATGGTATTCTTTTTTATTCTAACTACTAAAGGTCAATACTAAAGGTTTTATTGTTGAATTATATTGTGTTTAGATAATCATATGTTTAATTTTAGGCTGTTCACTTTACAATAAGAAAAAAAAAAAATTATTGGTATTGGAACATTTTAACATAATTCATATTTAAATGAACATAGCTTCAAATTAATTTTGCACAAAGTTCCAGGTACTTTTTAGCCATCTGTACCTTAATTTATGATCTAAATTTTAAATAAAAATTAAAAAAAATATATATATAATAAGAATTAATAATATCAAGGCGCTGGTGTGTGCTCTAGCACAGCAGCAAAGACCTCGCCGATACCCACTCAGTACTGCGGAGCTGTAGCGGCATGTCGTGTAGCTCTCGTCAAATTTCCCAATAACGACAGAGCTACACGACCAAAATTTGCTGTTCCAGCTTGGCAGTGCAGGATTGAGCGGCGTATCGGTGAGGCTAGAGCACTCATCGGCAAGTTAATCTGCTTCAGGGAGGGCAATACTCGTCCTAGAGTGATACGCTTTGTGAGGCAGGCGTTCTCGGGAACTGATATTAGTTTTCGAGATTACCTGGCCCGCGTCACAGAGCGTATCGACTTCCTAAGCAGAAGATCTGTGCATGGGCAAGCCGTATCCGTCGGTACAAGAGGCGAGTGGAACGATACACTCAGAACCGCACATTCCAAAGCGATGAAAGGTATATAGGGCTTGGGAACGACCAGACCAAGGTGTGACTGACACGTGTCTACCGGATGATGACGCCATGTGTTTGTTCTGGCGCAGCATTTGGTCGGCGCCTGTCAGTCACACTGAGGGCGATTGGACCCGGGAGGTTGAACGAGCGCGTGATCCAATACCACAAATGGGGGCAATCAACATCAGCCCCCAAGACATAGCTCGTGCAGTCCGTCCGTTGCCTAACAGGAAATCTCCAGGGCCGGATGGATTGCACAACTTCTGGATCAAATGGTTTCAGAGATCGCACGTTCGCTTGGCGTCCCAGTTTCAATCAGCCTTAGAGTCAGGGTCGCTGCCCCAGTTCTTGACGACAGGAATTACCCACCTGCTTCATAAATCAGGTAGTACTGCGGAGCCCAAAAATTATAGACCAATCACTTGTTTACCAACGATCTACAAAGTTCTTACATCCATTTTGAGAGCTAAAATCAACCATCATATTGATAGTAATTCTATCATGTCTGCCTCTCAGAATGGATGTAGGAACGGGTCCCGTGGTACTAAGGAGCTGCTCCTCATTGATATGACCATTAGCCAACAGGTTCGCCGATCCCGAAGGGATCTGTCTACATGTTGGATAGATTACAAGAAGGCCTATGATTCTGTGCCTCATACATGGCTCATGCGGGTGCTGGAGTTGTATAAAGTTGATGCAACTCTGCGTACCTTCCTGATGTCCGAGTCCATTGTGGTTTTGTCTAGCCTGGAATCCTCTCAGCACACTGCTGGAGGGTTCAGGTCTAGGCTATCGGTTGAGGAGAGGTGGTCAGGTCATATCTCACCTTCTTTACATGGATGATCTGAAACTCTTTGCCCCCAAAAATTTGCAACTGATGAAGCTACTGAAGGTAACGATAACTTTCAGGATGGAATTTGGTGTGGACAAATGTGCAGTCATGCATGTGAAGCGAGGGGAGATTATGGAATCCGTGGGAACTCAACTCTCGGATTCCATATACCTTAGATCCCTCTCCTCAACAGAAACCTACAAGTATTTGGGTATGTCGGAAGCATTAGGTATCAATACTGCGGAAATGAAACAATCGTTGAGGGAGCGCTTCTTTGACCGCCTGAATAAGGTACTAGGTAGTCTTTTATCAGGCGGAAACAAGGTGCGCGCCTTCAACGGTTGGGTCATGCCGGTTTTGATGTATTCTTTCGGCATACTCAAATGGACTCAGACGAAGCTTGATGCCCTGGATAGGAGGGTCCGTGCACTGCTGACCGCAAATCGAATGCATCACCCACGGTCGTCGGTGATGAGACTGTATATCCCGCGGAAGTGCGGGGGTCGTGGCTTCTTAAATGCTAAGACTGCACAACCGTGAGGTATGCAGTCTCAGGGAATACTTCCTAGAAGCCGACGTGGGGATGCACAGAGATGTGGTCTCAGTGGACAAGGGCCTCACCCCGCTCTCCCTGGCTAACGAGAACTGGCGCAAACCTAGAGTATTAGACACTAATGATCGCAAGGAGGTATGGCAGAGCAAGGAGCTTCACGGACGCTTTTACCGGGCCCTACATGGTCCCGATGTAGACTTCTTAGCGTCCGTATCTTGGCTGCGCTTCGGTGACCTATTTGGAGAAACCGAAAGTTTTGTCTGTGCAATAATGGATGTAGTTATGATGACGAATAACGACCGGAAATACATTGTGAAGGATGGCACGGTTGACATATGTCGGGCATGCCACCGTCCGGCAGAATCGATCCGACACATTATTTCTGGGTGTTCTCGTCTGGCTAACGGAGAGTACTTGTATAGACACAATATCGTTGCCAGGATTATCCACCAGCAACTTGCTTTGAAGTACAACCTTGTGGAATCAGAAGTGCCATACTATAAGTATGCACCCGACCCAGTTCTCGATGATGTTAATATCACGTTGTACTGGGATCGATCTATCATCACTGACAGGACTATTGTTGCCAATAAATCGGATTGGTGATAGATCGATTGGAGCGTCGCGCAATGATTGTTGATATAACGGTCCCGCATGACGAGAAACTCGTGAAAGCAGAAAAAGATAAACAATTCAAATATCTAGATCTGGCTCGCGAGGTAGTCGACATGTGGGATGTGAGTACAGCAGTCATTGTGCCGATAGTCATGTCCGCCAATGGCTTAATTGCCAAGAGCCTCGACCAACACCTGAGGAGGCTCGCGCTTAGCGGCTGGATCAAGGGCTTGATTCAGAAAGCGGTACTCTTGGACACGGCGCGTATTGTTAGGAAGTTCCTCTCTCAAGAGCCCTGACCACCGGCGGCTCGGACCCTGTTCCCAGTGCTGGTGGCTTCTATTTTTTTATATTTTTAAATGTTTTTTTATAGTGTTTTGTATAGGAATATTTAAAAATGTAAAAAATAAGTATGTATAAAAATGAATAAAAGAATAATCTAAATATATAAAAGCGAAAGGTCACTCACTCACTCATCACGAAATATCGAAAACCGCTTGACGTATAAAGATGAAATTTGGCCGGGAGGTAGTTAATAGTTAGTAGACGTTCGCTAGGAACGGATTTTGTGAAAGGACCGGATCAAGGAGGTCTAAGGGCTCCCGCAAGTTTGTATGAAAGTACTTCATTTTTTGTGCTACAAACTTGAAATTTGGTCAGGAGGTAGTTAATAGTAGTAGACATTCGCTAAGAACGCATTTTGCGACAGGGCCGGATTAAGGAGGTGTAAGGGCTCTCGCAAATTTGTATGAAAGTCCTAATTTTTTTGTGCTACAAACTTGACATTTGGCCGGGAGGTAGTTAATAGTAGTAGACATTCGCTAAGAACGCATTTTGCGACAGGACCGGATTAAGGAGGTCTAAAGGCTCTCGCAATTGTTTATGAAAAAATAATATTTTTTATTTTTTTATTTTTTTTTCCACACAATAATTATTTGTTGTGCATTTATTTCACATTGTTATCAATACATTTTATGGTAATAGGCTTATCCCCAATAAAATGGAACTTAACATGCCTAACTGTCGAAATGTGGGTGTACTGTACACATCTGCGTACCCCCTCAGAGCATACAGGCGTGATGTTATGTTATGATGTTGTCTAAACAATAAACATCTAAGCGATTGCAGCAGTCACGATAGATTTACTGTCTATTATTGAAGAGTTCTGTTCCATATCTCCGAAGTCCATGATCAGATCATAACAATATTTCAATGGGACCAACTTAGGAGTATACTCTTTCAAACATAACAAGAATTTTCTAAATCGGTTCAGGCGTCTGCGAGTAATTGGTGAACATACATGAAAAAAAAAGATTACGACGAATTGAGAACCTCTGCTCCTTTTTGAAGTCGTTTAAAAATACTTCATTTTACAAACTTGAAATTTTCAGGGATGTAGTTATAGTTAGTAGACGTTCGCTAGGAACGGATTTTGTAGAAGAGCCGGATTAAGGAGGTCTAAGGGCTCTCGCAAAAAGTCATTTAATGTAGAACTAGCTGACCCGCGCAACTTCGTCTGCGTCACATAAGAGAGGGTTAGAGGGTGTGTGTCAATTCTAAAGGAGCACATCACCCACATAATGAAAATGCGCGCGCGGTACCTGACCATTATTATTTTGCTGCGGAATTATTTTAAAACTGTGATATCTCGGATCTCCTAAGATATTCATTAGAATCAAATGATGTTAGAGCAATTTCGTTCTAAATTAAATACTCTTGTGATGAATAACGTATTTATTTGGATAAGGATAATTACCATGTTTACAAAAACACCTTTGCAAAAATAACGCATATTTTTTGAAGAATATTGAGAACCACAAAAAAGGTTATAGTGAGTGAGTAAGTTAAAAGATATATATGCTATCACGGACTTTTTTTAGAACTTTTAAAAGGAACAATTCATGCATGATTGCTGCGTAACTTTAACCGTTTACGCAGCGGACGCAACGGAAGCTCTCAAAAGGAATAAATTTTCCGCGTTTTTTATTTTGTGTGCAATCCAGAATAAGAATCACTAAACTATTCTTATTATGTTTTTCCAAATAAGGACTGCCCTCAACAGCCTTTACGTCTTCATCCTCAGACACTCGATGACAGCCAGAGCCCAGCTAGATCTACAGTTCTCATCAAGGTGCATGAAATGAGCCCGAACACGATATAGATGCTGTAAACTTTTGAGGTCCTATTGCAGCTGCCCTCCGCTCCATCATCAGACCTTCGATGAAAGTCATACTCCAGCTAATTCTAAAGTTCTCATCAAGGTGTATGAAATGAGCCCAAACACGATTTTTAGGGTGCCGTAGCCGAATGGCAAAAAACGGAACCCTTATAGATTCGTCTAACCTCATAGATTCGTCTTGTGTGTCTGTCCGTCTGAATGTCACAGCCACTTTATTCCGAAACTATTCGGACTAAACCGTTGAAACTTGGTAGGTAGATGTATTCTGTGAACCGCTTTACGATTTCTATACAATAATAAAAAAAATAACAGATTAAGGGGGGCTCCCCACAGTTGCGATAGTTTTTGAGAGGATCCGGCAATTGGGTCTCGAGGTGGCTTTGCACAAATCTGAGGCCATGTGCTTTCATGGGCCTCGGAATGCGCCACCGTCGGGATCCATGCTGACGGTAGGAGGGGTTCCCTTCGGCATCGAGTCGACCTTGAAGTACCTAGGACTCGTCCTCGACAGCCGGTGGAACTTCGTTGAGCATTTCCGACGTTTGGCTCCCAAACTGGAACGGGCAGGGGCTGCCTTCAAGCGGCTCTTGCCCAACCTGAGGGGTCCAAACGCCTCCTGCCGTAGGCTCTACGCGGGGGTCGTGCGGTCCATGGCCCTTTACGGGGCCCCGGTGTGGGCGCGTTCAATTAAGCGGCGTGCCGCCCACTACCTGAACGCACCCCAAAAGGTGGTAGCCGTTAGGCTAATCCGGGGGTACCGCACGATCTCCCGCGTGGCGGCGGGCCTCCTAGCCGGATTGCTGTCATGGGATCTGGAGGCGATAGTCCTCGCGCGCCTGCATGAATGGCGCGCGGAGGCACTACGTCGGGGGGAAACTCCGCTGCCGCGGCAAATCACCGCTCAGCGGACAAACCTCCGACGCGATCTCATGGCGACATGGAGACAGCGACTGTCGCAACCCAGTGCAGGGCAGGCCACAATAGTGGCGATAAGTCCCCTCTTTAAGGAGTGGGTAGAGAGGCGCCACGGCGCCCTCACCTTCCGCCTGACGCAGGTCCTCACCGGATACGGTTGTTTCGGGAGTTTTCTGCACCGAATCGGGCGAGAGGAAACGCCCGGGTGCTATCATTGTGAGGATCGTCCGAAGGACACGGTGGTGCACACCGTGGAGGTCTGCCCCGTTTGGGCGGAGCTCCGCCGTGTCCTCGTAGCGGCGATCGGCGGCGGCGACTTCTCGCGCCCGGTCCTGGTTCAGGCCATGGTCCGGAGCGAGAATGAATGAGAAGCCGTCACCTGCTTCTGCGAAGCAGTCATGCTAGCGAAGGAGGTGGCGGGACGTGAGAGGGAGAGAAGCTCTCGCCCCAGCCGCCGCGGGGGATGCACTGGGCGTCGGGGGCCACGTGGTGGCTACCGGCCACCGTAGGTGCGGGCCTGTCAACGGTGAGTAATGGATTAGCGTCTGAGCTGCACGGGTACCTTACTCATAGATCTAAACTCTCCTCCCGCACGCGCACCCCGCCTTGGTGACGCCCACTTCGCAACGGGCCGTGCAGCAGAAATCGTAATATATTTAATTTCGCCATAACTTCAAAACCAAACGTCCAATTTTAATCATTCAAAAACCAAATATTATCTAAATAAACTGTACTTAGTGATTAAATAATTAATTTTGATAGGGATTATAGCATGAGTGAAATAAATGCGTTTAAATGTAGTCCAAAAAAAATCAAGATAAAAAATGGTTGTTGTGCCTCACTCGACATAGATAGGTATAGTGTGTCGCGGACTTTTTTGTAGATATTTATAAGATCTACAATTAATTAGAACATTTTATGGTTCTATCTTTTATAGTTTAGGCAGCGTACGCAAAATAAGTAACTTTTCTGGTTGATTTTTTACACCTTGTGTCCGAAAAACCCAAATATCTTACGGAACCCTATTTTTTTCCAAAATAAAATTTAGCCTATGTTACTCGTGGATAATGTAGCTTTCGAATGGTGAAAGAATTTTTAAAATCGGTCCTGTAGTTTTTGAGCCTATTCATTACAATCAAACAAACAAACAAACAAAGTTTTCCTCTTTATAATATTAGTGTAGATAAAGAACGGTATTAGAATAAAAAGCGCGTAACAAGGTTCACTTTGAAAAAAAGTTGTATAGCGCCAAAATAAACCGGTTTTGAAAGCCATATCGTCACCTCAACGTCATTTATTTTAATTTTGTTTCGGACCTCTGCCGCCTAGAATTACAGTACCCAAAACGACGCCTTTTGTAGTCATCAATACATGATCACATTTTGATCAGGCAGTCAGTTCTCACACATAACATAACATCACGCGTTTAATCCCTGAAGTGTTGGGCAGAGTCGGGCCTAATCGTACCTACACACACATTTCGCCATTTATGTTGAAGTCCCATGTATAAGAGGGTGAGCGTATTGCCATCAACCGGGCGCAAATCTAGATTTCGTGGCTGCTACTGAGAAATTCTTGATGGAATAAATCGATAACACTATTATTTATAGTGTATTGTAGGAGGGCATAGAAACGAGGCGCCCGCGTTTTCTTGGAAGCGAGCGTATATGTAGGTACAAACCGCGCCGCTCCACGCCGCGGCGTCGCGCACGCGCCAGTCCAGCTCGCATCGCTGTCGCATACGGTCACGATTTTGCAATTTTCTGTGATTTTTAACATCTAGACTGTATAACGTATAACTGTAACAATAAACATTTGTGCACCATACATCGTCCATTCGATTTAATTCGTTACCTGTCCCACTACAATATTTATTTATTTATTTATTTATTTAAACTTCATGTACAAAAGTGGTACATAGGCGGACTTAATGCCACAAGGCATTCTCTACCAGTCAACCTTGGGGTCAAATAGGACAGCATAGTGATAGAGTACAAAAAAAAAAAAAAAAAAAAAAAATAAATATAAAAAAAAAATATAAAAAACAATAAAAAAAAAAATAACAATAATAAAAACAATAATAATAATAACAATAAGTTTTAATCAAAATATTCTCACTCAGTATATTAGCGAAGAAACTCAACTCATAGACGTACATACTCTAATATATTGCACAGCATTAGTTATTTCCGAAGAACTAAATTTTAAAATCACAGAATACACAGGCAATACTAGACAATCAAATGTTAACAAACCTGCATGGCAGCAGAGGCTTGAAAAAGATATAGAAAAACTTAGAGCAGACTGTGGTAGACTCACCCAATATATAAACAACAATAGATCAAACAAAGTAGTGAAAAGAGTAGAAGTAATTTTCAAAAACATGGCTGTTCATACTAGACACGAAAACCACAATAGAAGACCGGAAGAATTTTTAGATACATTAAAACAGAAACTAGCCCTAAAAGTCCACAGGTTGAGAAGATATAAGAAAGCACAAGAACGTAAAAATGATAACACTTTGTTTGCTACAAACGAAAAGAACTTTTACAGAAAATTACAGAAACCACAAACTGACACCGACACTCCGACAACCGAAAACCATACAAACAACATAGAACTACCAACAACGGAACAATTAGAAACCTTTTGGGCTGACATTTGGGAAGAACAAGTACATCATAAGGAAACATCTGAATGGATTCAAGCCGAAAAAACTAAATGGAGCTCACTTGAAGAAATGGAATTCATCGAATTATCTGAGTCTGACATAACTAGTATTACAGCGCGACTACATAATTGGAAATCCCCTGGTATTGATAAAATACATAATTATTGGTATAAAAAATTAGAATCATTGCACAATATTTTAGCTAAAAATCTAACAGAAATCATTTTAGGTAAACAAAACATTCCGGAATTCATTGCTACAGGAATAACTTACATGTTGCCAAAAACCCATTACTCACCACAGCCTTCCCAATACAGACCGATTACATGCTTACCCACAATATACAAGATCTTAACGTCAGCAATCACTAGAAAAATCAATAAACATGTAGAACATCATAACATAATAGCAGAGGAACAAAAGGGATGCAGGCGAGGACACATGGGGTGTAAAGAGCAACTAGTCATAGATTCGATCATACACAAGCATGCCGCCACAAAAAACAGAAATTTACACTGCACCTATATAGATTATAAAAAAGCTTTTGATAGCATTCCACACTCCTGGCTTATCCAAATATTAAACATTTACAAAATAAACCCAAAAATCATGGAATTCTTGCAAAATATTATGACCCGATGGAAAACTACGCTTCAATTAAATTATCGCGATAACGCTGTCACAACTCGCCAGATTGCTATCAAAAAAGGTATTTATCAGGGAGACTCCCTGAGCCCTTTATGGTTCTGCCTTGCTCTAAACCCTCTATCACACCTACTACAGCGTTGTCAGGCTGGATATTGTCTTAAACAAACAACAGAAGAAACCACTATCTCACATCTTATTTATATGGACGACATTAAATTATACGCAAAAACAGAAAAAGAAATGAAAAAACTAATAGATATCACAACAGAATTTAGCAAAGACATAAACATGCAGTTTGGACTAGATAAATGTAAAACAGTACACATAATAAGAGGCAAAATTAAACCAGGTGACTATGCAATTAACACAAATGACACAATTGCAGCTATGGAACCCACCGATTTGTACAAATATTTAGGATACAGGCAGCTCAAAGGATTAGATCACACAACAATTAAACAAACATTGAACACAGAATACAAGAGAAGAGTGGTCGCAGTATGTAAAACTCAACTCTCCGGAAAACATTTAATAAAGGCATTGAACACATACGCGATTCCAATACTAACATACTCGTTTGGAGTGATCAAATGGTCAAAAACTGACATCCAGCAAATCGAGAGAACAACACGCACCACACTTACTAAACACAATAACTTACACCCTAAATCTGCAATAGAAAGGCTTACTATCAAACGGCAAAACGGAGGGAGAGGCCTAATCGACATTCATCATCTCTGGCAAAAACAAATAACTAGGTTAAAAACATTCTTTAACAGTAAATCTCACACAAGTAACATACATAAAGCTATAGTAATGAACGACAACCGCTACACCCCACTTAACCTAAATGAACAGACAGATACACAACACACCAACAATGAAGACCCACACAAGCAAAAGTTAGAAGATTGGAAGAAGAAAGTGTTGCACGGACGGCATCCCCATGATCTTGAACAACCTCATATAGACACACTAGCATCAAATAAATGGCTAAAAATTGGTTCTTTGTTTCCGGAAACCGAGGGCTTTATTATTGCGATACAAGATCAGATCATAAATACTAAAAATTACAGGAAATTCATCATAAAAGACCCCACGATGACTAACGATAAATGCCGCAAATGCCACAGCCAACCAGAGACCATACAACACATCACAGGAGCTTGCACAACACTCACACAAACAGATTATACTCATAGGCACAATCAGTTGGCAAATGTCATCCATCAAAACCTAGCACTCAAACATAACCTCATTCAAGACTCAAACACTCCTTATTACAAGTATGTACCACAACCAGTTGTAGAAAACACCACTCACAAACTCTTTTACGATCGCGGCGTATTAACCGACAGAACCATTCACTACAATAGACCAGATATAATCCTTCAAGATAAAGTAAATAAAGTCACATACCTCATAGATATAGCAGTCCCTAACACACATAATTTACAAAAAACAATAGGTGATAAAATAAGTAAATATGCAGAATTGAAAGAAGAGGTGACGAGAATCTGGAGGCAAGAAAAAGTGTACGTAGTACCCATAGTAGTCTCCACCACGGGTGTTATACCTAACCACCTCCACCATAGCCTTAAATTAATAGACCTCAAAGACTCAATTTATATTACACTTCAAAAAGCCGCGATTTTAAACACCTGCAGAATAGTTAGGAAGTTCATGCAAATCGACGAAAATTAAATATCACACAACTCACACACACACACGCTACGTTGACTTGGCTAAGGCCCGTTAACGTAGCTTAAACTAGCCAGAGAGCTAAGAAACAGAACATGTTTACCAAAATAATAACAATAATAAAAATAATAATAATAGCAATATTATATATTCAATTGCATTTAATGTTAAGTGGAAAAGCGGAGTCACCTAAGGGGGCGTCCATTAATTACGTGAGGCGTTTAAGAGGGGGGGGCGTCGATCCGAATCTCACACAATCTCACGAGGGAGAGGGGGCTCGGCAAATATCACGTAATTTTTTTCCCCGCTATAAACTTAAAATTGAGAGAAAACTGGGTTTAATTAAGTTAACATGTTTCTCTACAAATTATTCTTTTTAAATGAATTCTACGCAATCAAGCACAGATTGCCGTATTTATACTAATCTACGCATTTTGATCAATCTCACGTGAGATTAGGAGGGGGATGAGGGGGTCAAGCCAAATCACACGACATTTCACCAAAGGGGGAGGGGGGTCGAAAAATCGCAAAAATAGCCTCACGTAATTAATGGACGCCCCCGAACACAAGCATCTGCTTGCTTAAAAGGTGATCTCCAAATCATGTGTGTGATAAGTTTATGTAATTTATGAAAAAAAAAAATATACACTGCCCGAACCGGGAGACGGACCTCATGCTTATTAGTCGCGCTTGCGACCACTCGACCAACGAGGCAGTCTCACATATATAAACCAAAATTTCCACGCGAACGAAGTCGCGGGCAACAGCTAGTTATTAATATTTAATGCGCCCGTACGTTGCAAGCTGGAAACCAGCTCTTGCGTGTGGAATCCACATGAAAGTACCTACGCACTTTTATTAGGAAAGGTTTAAAAAGTGTTCCTTAGTTACCTTATAAGCTATCTGCTTATAAGGTAACTAAGGAACACTTTTACACGGCTACTATAAGCGCGTATTATGCGTGCGGAAAAAAAAAAGTAATGGGGAATTGGAATGTCGATAATGAAAACAAATGTCACCTTACATACATTTCATTACATTGTGTCGTCAGAAATTAAATTAATTACATTACATTAAATTTATCATTTAAGACAGGAATTCAGAGATGTCATATTTTCAATTTAAATTCTTATCGGTCAAAACTTCGTCAATTGAGTCTATAACATTTATCAATTAATAGATCTGTCAATTTCTTTTTGAAAAGTAGAATTGTCTCATTTTTTTATTAAATCGGGTATTTTGTAAAAAAAATTCGGACCCCCCATACATAAATACTTTTATTTAATAGGGCGGTATCGAAATCACTAACAATTATCAAATTTTTATACTGTTTTCTAATTGGCCGGTTTCTTCGGCCACTTAATTAAAAAGATGCATATTTGATTTAAGAGGGCTATCACAAAATAAAAGAACTCAGTTTAGGTAAATTAAACGGCGTGCAGTAGCGGATGCGCACGTGTGCGTCTAGCGAAGTACGCTACGTACACATGCAAACAGCTATGCCTCGGATACCAGGAACAAACCAACATGAGCCTTTGTCACTTTGCTTTCGATAAAATTAAATTTGGTACTGTTATTATACGGGGTGTAAACAGACCCTTCACCAAGCCGTCAACCAAGAATTCTGTACATCAAACTAAGTAACTTTACGCAAAAAATTTTGCTGGGAAACGAATTTTTTTTTTGAGGTCAAAAATCACATTTTACGGTAAAATTCAATATAATGCGCTCAAAACTTATTGCTGATGGATGCTTTGAATAGTAAACGGACCATGAAGGTAATTGGAGTAAAGTTAGAACCTTAAAAAGTAGTATTAAAAAAAAAACTTGTGAAAAAATTGGAACTTTGACCCCCAATATCTCCGTAACTAGAAGGTTCCCAGGTATGGTCCAGAACAAAAAAATGATCACAATAACGAGGAGAACAAGTGCCTTTCGGCTTCGTTAAGGGTCTTTTTACACCCTTTAGTTCATGAAATATTATTTGTACCGATTAATGTTATCACCTAAAACGACTTATATGAGTATGTATATCTAATATAGTTAAAAGTATATTTATTATAGTTGCCAGCCTCTCAGAAAGCGATCGCGCCGCTACTTATAAAAATACTTTTTTAAATACGTACCTACATTTTTTTCGAAGTTTCTTTATACGGAATTTCAGTATTATTCAGTCCTTGAATGCAATGTGATGTTGTTTCTACAGTTTGAATAATTCTATTTCTACAGTTTTTGCCGAAGGCCGAAGCTTCGGTGGGAGATTATTGAACCAATAAAGGAAAAAGAATATAAACAAATAATAAAAAAAAAAAAAAATCTTAATACAAACTACTATATTTACGTATATGTTTATTTTCTATAATATATATTCGCATTAGAATATCATAAGAAAATACATTCAATACAATAATCTATATACATTACAATCAGATCATAACTAAATAAAAAAAAATGTTAACTTGTCTCAAGAAGGGTTAGTTGCGCTATATTCTTGGCGAATTGGTAATATTACGCGGCGCACAAAGTAGCAACAGCGAGCGATACGTCCACCCTCAGTAAACGCTTCGCGCGGACTAAAGCTCAGGACCGCCCGTTCCGAGATTTATATTGATTTTTATCATTGCATAAAACAATTGTTTAAAAATATTATTTTACTTTTAAATGAACTGATTATTTTTTTCAATCAAGGTAACATAGTAACCTTAGTTATTAAATACTTTTTGTTTGAATTTGGATTATAAATTCATAGATAAAAAATATAATTTCGGACGAAAAAATGTCAGTATCTCTCTGTTTTTCGGAATTATTTTTGGTGTAATACTGTATGAAACATAATAAATTGAATTGAGCATTCCCAAGTACAACATTCAGTTGTACCATGGATATTTTTATATATTCTAATATTACTATATCTTCCATGTAACAAAGCATCAAAAGATGCCCAAAAGCAGAATTCTATGAAACATCCTTTGCAGAGACAAGGTTTTTACTCATTTATGTAAACAAATTAAAATATTTATTTAGAACACTCCCAAGAGAAATAATCAAACTTTCTCGAGCATATTTTTTTTTTAAGTTTGTGGCCATATCTAAACCGTAATCAAACATCAAAACTCGAGTCAAACGCTCAAATTCAAGAAAAATTGTGATAGCCCTCTTAACAAAAACAGCCACCTCGAAAATATAAAGTGATGGGAATGAATGATTTTAGGGACTTAAAATTGTAATTGGTTGTAAACACAACTGTTGTAATCAAATAAATAAATAAAATAAATTACAATGGGTAATAATACTATACGACCTAACAATAAGATTTGTTGTTTAGTTTTTGAGATGTCCCATATCTTTTTCATCAAACTGCAGCAGTAACTTTGTTTTTAATTAACATACTATGCAAAACAAATTAAGTTTTGCGGTTGAATTTAATACAATACAACATATGAATGAGCCTTCAAAATATTTTTATTATATTTTTGCTGCTACGGAATCCTGCGTGTGTTAGAAACGCTGATATAAGACTACATATATATATGTATTAATATCCACCGATTATAAAGCTTCGAGCGTCAGAAGAGTTACTTGTTGTAAAGCATCTCAAAAAGGTGTAGGGAAAAGGGTTTTTATCAAGAAAAGCACAGACAGACAAGACTTCATTTATTTCGATTAGGCTTGAGAGATATCTATAGGTAACATCAATTACCTATCAAGCTACGTCCATTCGCAAACCTAGGTCTTCGTGGAGAAGAATGGACAAGAAACTCCACGGTAACATCTTTTAATTACATAGTTATCAGTAATATTCATAGTATAATATCAAATAACTTACATAAACATTGTAGAACCTTAGGGTAATCCAAATAGGTCCCAGCTTTACACATTTTGTATCTGCATCACTATGTCACTTACAAACGTAGTACTATACACATGGGACACACAATATACCACTCAGGGTATGTCTTAACCCTTAGAACACTTGCAGCATAAAGCCCCCGAATTGGCGGCAACATCTATTTTTAAACCCGTCAAATCATACTCAGTACATTAAAGATGGCCGCCAATGGCAATTGGTCGTACATTATAGCTAAACAACTAATAACATAGATAATAATTAACAAATCTTGAATAAGGGAACTATTTTAAAACTTAATTAGATAATTTAGCAATATAATAAAGGGTGTAAAAAGACCCTTAACGAAAACGAAAACCACATATTCTGCCCATCATTGGGATCATTTTTTTCTTCTAGCCAATACCTGGGAAACCACAGGTTCTGGAGATATTGAAGGTCAAAGTTCCAATTTTTTCACAAGTTTTTTTTTTAAAACCACTTTTTAAGATTTTAACTTTACTTTAATTAACTCCATGACCCATTAACTATTCAAAGCATCCATCAGGAGTAAGTTTTGAGTGCGTAACATTGAGTTTTACCGTGAAACGCGATTTTTCACACCAAAAAAAAAAGTCGTTTCCCAGCAATAATTTTTGCGTAGACTTACTTAGTTTGATGTACAGAATGCTTAGTTGACGGCTTCGTGAAGGGTCTGTTTACACCCTGTATGTATTTATTTGTAATCTTTAAGTTTAATTGGATAAAATATGAACATCAACTGATAGTTCAGAGAATTGATTGAAACTACTTGATATATTGAAATTGCAAGATAAGATCTAGGAAACATTATAAATATCACTTAATTATTACTAATTAATTTATTAGCAATATATAGTAAATAAACATTTAACTTGATTATTCAAATATAACAACTATCTTTCGTTCGGAAACCAAGCCTTTTAGGCCAAATTAAAACTATTTCTATAAAATACATCGGGCTATAAATCTAACACGTGCGTGTGAGTACGACTCGCACTTGGCCGGTTTTTTGCCAAATTGGTTCTCGAGGAATTCATTCGTTCATGAGCTATCAGAAAAGCATCATTAAAACATCCTGAACAGCGGTTTATGGTGCAGAGGTGGAAAATTTCCAAAAAACTTTAATAAGTTCGATTTATGTTACGTCACGTTTACACCGCGCGCTCGTCTACCGGTCTAAGATCAGACTTGCGCGTTGATACGCCAGTTGCTCACGTTGAGACCCACTCATCGATTTGTTGCCGTCGCGAGCTGCAAAAATCGCTGCAAATATACAAGAGCGGCCCGAATGTGTTTTTTTGCTGCATGGACTTTAACCCAGTTAGTTATGTTTCTGATGACGCAAATCCTTCCCTGTCATTATTACGTGTTCTAGTTATTAGTTAATAATGTTCCAGTTAGGGCTCATTCACACTGGGTCCGTCAATGACGATTCGTCAAAAAAGACGATACGTAATGACGGATGAACGTTCACATTGCATACGGAATCGAGTTTTTTCACGATTCATCAAAATATCCGAATAGTTGTTCACACTGAATTCGTGATTCAGACTTCAGTCTTGGACGAACTATCCAACACGATGGATGTGAATATGACTATCTTGTGTTGGTATTACCTAAATTATTTGCGCGACATGTCTTTACAAGTCAACGAACGGTCGTAGTGAGTGGGTGCAGTGCAAGGTATAGTCGTCCCGACCGATCCGTCATAACGATTCGTGATTTAAAACTGAAGGTTTTTGAAAAAAGACGAAATGTCATTTAAGGCGGTTCACCCACTGAAGATGCGTCCCGCCGCGGTGCGCAGAGCGACAGATAACGCGCGCGGCGACGGAAGCGCAGATCTGCCTTACTTAGCGGTGTAATCTGCTCCCCCGCGCGGTGATGCAGATTACGACGACCTCGCGCTAAATAAACTCATATGTTCACTGTGTTGTCGATCGTCGTTGTCGTCATTTTGGTTTTTGTATACAAGAATTAAAAGACACTGCGTCCATAGAAGATTTTGGATACATCCCTATTTACGATCGAGATCTATAAATGGATCATTTACACTGAATTACAAAGACTTAAGAAAATATGAAGATAAATTCTTTAGCTACACACGTATGTCAACTGCATCTTTTGATTATTTATTAAGCAAAATTGATTTATTATCTCCTCCCATTTCTTAACTTTTTGTATACGGTCACTATATTCTTTGCTTTTCATATCCCAAATTGCAGGGCGTTGCTCAATTTCATATATAAATTTGTCTACGTCGAGATCCATCGTGCAAACGTCTTTATAGTATCAAATCACGCCCGGGACTGCGGAGCCGGTGTGTCATATGCCGCGGCATGCCCCGCGCTCCCGCGCATTTCCGCGTCGGCAGTGTGTTGTGCTAAGCGTGATTTCTATATAAATTGAGATACTTGCATACAATGGTAAAATCTGCCATCACGCGCAATGCGACGGAGCGCGGTGCAGTGGGTGGAGCGCCTAAGACGTATCCGTCATTTTTCACGATTCCGTAATAGTGTGAACACAGGCAATTAAAATGTATAGCCGCCCATACAAATCAAAATAATGATTCGTGAAAAAAGACGATTCGTCAAAAAACACGAATCGTCTTTGACGGATTAGTGTGAATGAGCACTAAGGCGGTCCACCCACTGAAGATGCGTCCCGCCGCGGTGCGCAGAGCGACAGATAACGCGCGCGGCGACGGAAGCGCAGATCTGCCTTACTTAGCGGTGTAATCTGCTCCCCCGCGCGGTGATGCAGATTACGACGACCTCGCGCTAAATAAACTCATATGTTCACTGTGTTGTCGATCGTCGTTGTCGTCATTTTGGTTTTTGTATACAAGAATTAAAAGACACTGCGTCCATAGAAGATTTTGGATACATCCCTATTTACGATCGAGATCTATAAATGGATCATTTACACTGAATTACAAAGACTTAAGAAAATATGAAGATAAATTCTTTAGCTACACACGTATGTCAACTGCATCTTTTGATTATTTATTAAGCAAAATTGATTTATTATCTCCTCCCATTTCTTAACTTTTTGTATACGGTCACTATATTCTTTGCTTTTCATATCCCAAATTGCAGGGCGTTGCTCAATTTCATATATAAATTTGTCTACGTCGAGATCCATCGTGCAAACGTCTTTATAGTATCAAATCACGCCCGGGACTGCGGAGCCGGTGTGTCATATGCCGCGGCATGCCCCGCGCTCCCGCGCATTTCCGCGTCGGCAGTGTGTTGTGCTAAGCGTGATTTCTATATAAATTGAGATACTTGCATACAATGGTAAAATCTGCCATCACGCGCAACGCGACAGAGCGCGGTGCAGTGGGTGGAGCGCCTTAATTCGTTTACTATACCAAAAAATATATATACAGGGTGTTTGGTAGATGGGTGCAAAGCCTGAAGGGGGTGATAACTTAGACCATTTAGAACTTATTAAGCTAAACTTGTCTTAGACGAAGTCTGCTCCTTGTATTTTTTTTGAAACTAAGGTTTTTAACAATAATACCCATTTTTTTTCAATTAATTGTTAATAGTGTCCAGTAAAAGCTGTTATGTTATTATTTTTTATTTATGTGATTACTCAAACAAAATAATTCTCAAGCATCTGTGTCATCAGAGAAACATTCTACGCCATATTCAAGTTATAGTCAAGGAGTAAATCGGGTGATCGAGGTGGCCAAGGGATGGGCCCGTCTCTGCCAATCCAGCTCTCTGGGAAACAATGATTTAAATGTTCTCTCACGTTTAGGGTCCAGTGTGCTGGATAACCATCTTGTGGAAAAATCATTGGTCTTCTCATTGCCAATATTGGTATTATGTGGTGGATTTAGCTCCTGTGGATTTTTTCGTTTGGGGACGGGCCAAGGAGCTCGTCTACACGCACGTTGAAATTTCAACTAGAGAAGAATTAATAGAAAGAATCCAAACGGCTTTTCAAGTCATGAAGCAGGAGATGAAATTAAAAATCACGACTACAGAAGTGAGAAGACGGGCACGCGCTTGTGTAAAAAACCGCGGTCAACATTTTGAACATGAACAATAAATTATTTTAACAAAAATGTTGCATTATTTTGGTCAGTTTAAAAATTAAATATTCGACCTCAATTTGCTTTGTACATCCTAATTCCAAGAGTTGATGAGACATCTGCGTAAATAGTACCTCAAAAGAAAGGGCAATAATCAAGCATGTTTTTAAAAAGGTTTGAACAACTGAGGCTATTTTTTTAATTTTTTTATTATGCCGTAAACAAAACATTGTCTTGATTTTTAAAAGTTTCTCAAACTTGAATATGGCGTAGAAGGTTTCTCTGATGACACAGATGCTTGGGAATTATTTTGTTTGAGTAATCACACATTACATAAATAAAAAATAATAACATAACAGCTTTTACTGGACACTGTTAACAATTAATTGAAAAAAAATGGGTATTATTGTTAAAAACCTTAGAGTTACAAAAAAAAATACAAGGAGCAGACTTCGTCTAAGACAAGTTTAGCTTAATAAGTTCTAAATGGTTTAAGTTATCACCCCCTTCAGGCTTTGCACCCATCTACCAAACACCCTGTATATCACATTGTGGTTTGGCTTTGTCGTAGTCTGGAGTTCTGGACACCACTCGGTGTACGTGTCGAGGAACATCCAAACCGCCTTTGATCCATGCCATGCTGTGGTTGACTGGTAGAATTAGCATAATACCTCACTCCTTAACTCAAATTGTTACGAGCTGGGTATGGGATTAATGAATAGTCACACTCACACAGATACAAGCCCGTGGGGGCGCTGGGCGACGCAAGGCGCTCGGGCGCGGGCGCGGGGGCACGGCCGCGCGCGCGCCGCTACTTCTCTGCGCCCGCGCCCGCGTCCGACGCGCTCGCCGACGCCGAGCTGGCTCAACGCACGCGCGCCTTCCGCGACATGCTCGCTGACAACCCCACAGATGAAGCTCTGTGGCTACGGTTTATCGACTTTCAAGTATGTTTCTTTTGGGTTTGAGGGTTCGGCCGAAATTAGCTAGTGGTCTTCCTGTTCACCGCAGTTTTTACTCGCAATTAATATTTATACGTAATTATATTAATGAGGCTCCTGGGTTCGATTCCCAGTTCGGGAAATTGTGAGTCCCAGAGTCTAGATTTGTGCCTCGTTGATGGCAATAGGCTCACCTGCTGTTACATGAGACTTAAACATATCTGTGGAAATATGGTTGAATATAACTCTGCCTGATCCGTCGGGGATTCAGGCTTGATGTTGTGTTATCTATAAAAATAAATAAAATTGAAGTGTCAGTTTGTAATTTCAAAGTAACAACTTTTTACTTAAGACATATGAAAGTATATACGGTAATAAGGGTTCCGTTTTAACCATTTGGCTACGGAATCCTAAAAAGGGAAATAATATTTTTATAATTACTCGCGATCACTCGCCAAGCAAGCGCGTACTTTGATTGACTGCTACGCACTTCGCACGACCTGTACGCAATTACCTTTGACCGGTTTTATTTTGTCACGGGTTCTACACATTTTACTCATCCCCAAACTTTTGAGTCAGCTATGATGAAATGTGCCAGCTGCAACTCAAACTTTAATGATGGCGTCCAGTGTGCCTCATGCAGCGGGACTTCGATTTTGGCTGCGCTAGCATCACGGAGGGCGGGTGGAGAAAACTGGGGGCTGACCGAAGGGCGGCATGGAAATGTCCGAAGTGCCGAATCTCGTCACCGTCACCAACCCCTTCCCCGTCGCCAATACCAACACCTGAACGGTCTCTGGAAACGATCCTTATAGAGATTCGTGAGCTCAAGGCTCAATTGGCTGGCCTGCCGACGCTGTCTGATGATGTCAAATGCATTAAAGAGGAACGCAAGGAACTCAAGGTCAGTTGTTGTGAGTTTAATGGTAAACGGCTGGATGACTTCTCCGTCAAACGTGCAAGCATTGAGAAGAAACACATTTGCTATAATATCAGCAATTGTCAAGTAAAGGTTAATACTTTTACTGTTAACTTTAGTTGTTGATGAAGAAACTGGCTGTCAGTTGTTATATCTTATAGATATTAGAGATTTTGTAAATATATCATACGGGGTGTAAACAGACCCTTCACGAAGCCGTCAACCAAGCATTCTGTACATCAAACTAAGTAACTTTACGCAAAAATTATTGCTAGGAAACGACTTTTTTTTTTGGGGTGAAAAATTACTTTTTAGGCCCGGCGCCCACTATCGGTGGGCATCGGTGCGGCTCGGTACAGCTCGAGCGCTTTACGCCGGCTTCGAGCGGCTTAGGGCGCCTTAGAGCTCCTTCGGGCGACTTCGGGCGGCCTCGGCAGCCGTAAGTATGGCTAAGGATGCCGAGGCGGTCTTCGGGTAGCTCGGGTGGCATTTTCGGATCAGACACGTCGCAGAACAGTCATTTCGATCACCGCACGCGCCTTCATTATCGTATCGTACAAGTAGACGCAAAATAACTTGGCAGTCGTGAACATAGGCTCTGCGAACTTCTGCGCATGTACATTCGTAAAGAAAACTGTTATTGGCATTTTTTTTTTAACCAAAATACTAATAAAAATGTCCTAATACCAAGTAAAAATAAAATAAATATCAAAACAATTTGAGACTAAAAGCTACAAAAATAACTTATGAATAAACACTTAAACAAAAACAAACTTAAAAAAAAACTAAACAAAACAATATAATAATAACAACAATCCACGAAAACTTTTGTAACCGCCTGTGCTCAAGATAGAGATGGCAACACGAACACGACACCTATGCTAACGTGCGAGCGAAACACATACAGGGTGTAAACGGACCCTTCACGAAGCCGTCAACCAAGCATTCTGTACATCCAACTAAGTAACTCTACGCAAAAATTATTGCTGGGAAACGATTTTTTTTTTTGGGGTCAAAAATCACATTTTACGGTAAAACTCAATATAATGCGCTCAAAACTTATTGCTGATGGACGCTTTGAATAGTAGACGGGCCATGGAGGTAATTGAAGTAAAGTTAGAACCTTAAAAAGTAGTAAATAAAAAAAAACATGTGAAAAAATTGGAACTTTGACCCCCAATATCTCCGTAACTAGAAGGTTCCCAGGTATGGTCCAGAACAAAAAAATGATCACAATGACGAGGAGAACAAGTGCCTTTCGGCTTCGTTAAGGGTCTTTTTACACCCTTTATATCGCGAACCGAACATTTCCGAATAAACACGACACCTTACGAAGTAAATAAAAAGGGATGTCCAATACCCGTGTCGGCGGGTCTTGTTTAATCGATATTTATCTAAATCGATTGAAATTAAGTTGTAAAAATATGTTTGTATTTAATTTTATAAGAAGGTATCAAATATTTTCAAACAGTTGTTATTCAAGTAGTAGTAGTAGTACATCTTTCCTTCCAAAGCTTATTCACCCAAAATCTTCTTCTTTGTCTTAAGGCTCCAAGTTTCTCTTCTTCTTCAGCAAGATGAACAATGAGAACTAAGTCCCAATCCACCATTATAAATACACACACATAACTGTTTTCACGGAACTTTACGAGTGACTGCTCTGCGATGTTTCTACAGCCAGAACTATTCTTAGGCTACCCAAAATCAGCTACAGCGTCCTTAGGCGTGTTTACGACTGCCGAGGCAGCTCTCAGGCGCCCAAAGCCGCCCGAAGTCGCCCGACGCAGCTCTAAGGCGCCCAAAGCCGCCCGAAGCCGGCGTAAAGCGCTCGAGCTCTACCGAGCCGCACCGATGCCCACCGATAGTGGGCGCCGGGCCTTACGGTAAAATTCAATGTAACGGACTCAAAACATTGTGCTGATGGATGGATTGAATAATACGGGGGTCGTGAAGGTGTTTAAAGTAAAAAAAATACATTAGAAACATGTATTTTAAAAAAAACTTGTGAAAAAGTTGGAACTTTGACCCCCAATATCTCCGTAACTAGAAGGTTCCCAGGTGTGGTCTAGAACAAAAAAAATATTGCAATAACGGGGAGAACAAGTACCCTTCGGCTTCGTTAAGGGTCTTTTTACACCCTTTATAATTATTACTTACCCCCCAAAATCCATAGCGACGGATAGAGGGACAGAGTTTATCTCTCAAGTTATGGAACAGGTATGTAAGCTATTAGAGATAGAAAAGTTACAATCCTCAGCATACCATACCATCAGTCAATCGGCTCTCTAGAGGTAGCCCATGAACATTTAGGAGCATTTTTAAGAACTTATTGTAATAATGCATATCATTCATGGTCAGATTGGTTACCTTTCTGGTGTTTTAGTTTTAATACTAGTGTAAACACGCAAACAAAATACGCTCCTTATGAGTTTGTGTTTGGAAGACAATGTCGTTTGCCAAACAGTTTAGAACATGGTGTCAAACCACTTTATAATACTGATGATTATTGTTTAGATTTAAAATGTAAGTTGCAAGTAGCTTTAAGAGATGCAAGAAACAATTTGGTAGCTTGTAAGGAAAAAAGAAAAAACAAATATGATAAATAATGTAATCCTGTATTTTATAAGAAAAACGATCTTATCTTGGTAAAGAATGCATGTGCTCGTAAATTAGACTGTATTTTTGATGGACCTTTTGAAGTTTTGGAAGATTTAGGCGTTAATGTAATGATAATTAAAAATGGTTTTATATATTACATCTACCTTGATGTCATACGTAACGATAGGATTAAATAATTTAGTAAGTAAGTTTATAAAAAAGGTACCTTTGCTTTGATTGTCTTTAATATATTTTTTTCTTTCACCCCCGGAGGTGAAGTGCATAAATGTACTTAGCAGTAAGAAACCTTTATGTTAGAGGAGTCAGTAATAAACGCTTGTCTTGAACGGACGTGTTTCAATCAACCTCCATACTTCACATTACTGTGACTCTCTCGAAATAATATGATATGATCCTGCATTTAAATGAAAGATGGAGTGATAACTTTTATAGGATTTAGATCTCGAGCAAGCCCAGAACAGTTTGCAGCTTTTTTGAATTTCATGGAAAGGTACGAAAACCATGAGATGATGTAAAAAAACGTATTTTTTTCAATTTTTCTGAAAACAATTTTTTTTTTTTGCTTTGTTTGCTACTCGTAGTGCCCCGCAGTCCTGTCATAATCGGTCCAGATGTTTCGGAGATTAGCGGGAACAAACAGACAGCCAGACATACCGATAGACAGACAGACCGACAGACAGACAAAAATTAAAAATATTGTTTTTTTTTTGTTATAAGAGCCATATATATATATACTTTCATAATATGCATGCAGTAAAAAGCTGTTATTTTATCAGTACAAACAGACACTTCAATTTTATTAATTTGTTTAGAACGGAGTATTAACGGTGCATATAACGGTGTGGCGGCAAACAGGAGCGGTCGCGGGACGCAGACGCGGCGTTGGCGGCGGCGGGGGAGGCGGCGACGCGCCTGCGCGGCTGTCGGCGCGTGCGCGCGGCTCTGCACCGCGCGCGCGACCTGGCGCTGGCGCCGCGCGCTCGCCTGGCCCTGCTGCGCCGGGACTTGGCCAACGCGGGCGACGCGGCCGAGCTGACGGAGCTGTGGCTGCGCGTGCTGGCGGGCGCGGGATCCGAGCTGGATGCGGCCGCGGGAGCCGCGCTGGCGGCCACGCGCGCGCACGCGCTGGCATACCCGCACGTGCTCTACGTGTATGGTGAGTGCGGCGTGTAGCGTGACGTGTGTGCAGGCGCGGCACGCGTGCGTGTGCAGCGTGTAGCGTGACGTGTGTGCAGGCGCGGCGCTACGCGCGGCGGGGCTGTGGGAGCGCCTGGTGCTGCTGCTGGAGCTGGCGCTCAGCATGAACTTCCCGCCGGCCGCCTTCCCGCCGCGAGTGCTGCCCGAGCGCATCAGGCAGCAGGAGCAGCAACTGCAGACCTTCGAGGACAAGGTCGGATTTGACACCGCTTTTTTCCGTGAAGAAAGGATAAAAAGAGTTCATAGAAATTAAGAACTTTCAACTTGGTTTGAATAAGATCTGATATTTATTTAGTTTTTGAGATATGGGACTTTTTTAGTGAAACAGCAGCACTTTGTTTTTCATTAACATACTAATGTTTTTGACAGGCTGCCTTTTTTAGTGTAAAGGTAACTTGTACTGATTGGTTTACCATTCATTTACCAGATCAAGACCTTTTTGGAGTGTGGCTGTGGCTATTATTGGATCTTTGTTGCTAGCAAGGATAGCTGTGTCATCTGCAAATGTATTTATTTATTTATTTTAGTACATGGAGGACTTACAGCTAATAAAAACAAACAAAAAAGGAAACCATAGTCACCAGAACGCCAATTACAAATCCTCACGTATAGACTTATAATATTTTTTTTTTATGGTGTGAGCATAACAACAGAAAACACACCGCTTTAATCAAAGTAAAAAGAATATAAATACTTGGTATGCAATTATATGACTAAAATAATAGAAAAAATAGTAAAATAATAAAAACAAATAACCTACCGCTACTTGAAAAATTTGAGGCTTAAGCACCTTCTGGCCGAATTCACACTAATTGTGAATGGATCTAAATCATATTTCTTGCATATGCCATTGAAATATCTGCTTGCGCGCACAATATAACTGTTCTGCCTATAATTCGAAGATGTATGAGGTATACGTATGGGCGGATTAAAACGAAATGTTTTACTTGGCACATTAAAATAAAATTTTGACAATAACTCAAGGTTATCAATATTGTTATTGAGGATTTTGAATTTTACGTCGTTCTACCAGTGGTAGCAGAAGAGGTGACATCTTCTATTTTTCATTATTAATGATGATCTTAGTTTTGCTGTTGAGCAAATTGACATGAATGTACGTTTATTTATTTAATCATTTTATTTTATTTAAAAAAAAATGAATGTAACAAATTTTGAGGCCGCGCCAAACAAGGAAATTAAAGAAAATACGAATAAATTCCTAATGGTAATTTATAGCGTAAAATGCCTTGTTTGATTGATTTTCTTACGTAAACGTTCCGTATGTCATTCGGTAACCGAATCAGGTCATGAGTAGCGGCTTGCCGCTGAGCACGATGTGGGTGCGCGTGGAGCGCGCCCGCGCCGCGTCGCACTGGCGCGTGCCGCCCGGCCCCGACCCGCTCGACCCGCGCGACCCGCTCGACCCGCCGCCCGACCCGCAGCGCGCGCCGCAGCCCGCCGACGTGGCCGAGCTGCTGCGGCCCGCGGCCGGGCCCGCCGCCGCGCTGCTACTGGTGCAGGCGCTGCGCCTGGCCAAGGTTCCGCTGCTGCCGTGCAGCGGCTACGCTCTGGCGCCGGTCGACGCCGCCAACGACGCGATGGGCGACGCGCACGAAGCGGACGGCGCCGAGGGGCTGCTGGCGCTGCTGCGCGCCGCGCGGCGCCTGCCGGCCGCGCACCCCGCCCGCCCCACGCCCGCCTGCGCCGCGCACGTCGTGGCGCTGTTCCTGGACCCGCCGCACTACTTCACGAACGACGCCGGTGAGTAGCGCCCCGCCCCGCGCTCCGCCGCGCGCGACGCCTCGCTCACGTGCGCTCTGTCGGCAGGCTACCTCACTTGGCTGTCGGCGCTGTGGGACGCGGCTTGCGAGTGGCTGGCGGGCGAGGAACGCGTGGCGCTGCTGTGCTGGCGCCTGCGCTGGCTGCACGCGCTGCTGCTGCTGCTGGACCCGCAGGTGCGGGCGCCGCCCCCGGGCTCGCTCCGTGCGCGGCGCCAGGTACGTGACGCGGGACGTGTGACGTGTGCAGGAGGAGCTGGGGCGCAGGGAGGCGCAGCGCATGCGCGGCGAGGCGCGCGCCGCACTGAAGCGCTTCGCGGGCACGTCGCCGCTGCCGTTCGCGCAGTTCGCGCGCGTGGAGCAGGCCGCCGGGGCCGCCGAGGCCGCGCGCCGGGCCGCGCTGCAGGCGCTGCGGGCGGCGCTGCGCGACGCGGCCGTGACGCCGCACGCGCGCCTCTACGTGGCCAGGTACCGCCGCCGGCCTGTGTGTCCCTTGGGCTTGTAGGTTTGGGGTCAAACGGGACAACATGTCGCTTACGACGGTGTCCCGGAACATTTCGCAGGCCACATTGATCAGTGCCTATAGAAGTGTTGTAACCGAGAAGGTTGTGACGATTAGTGCTGCTTATGTACTTATTTCGGATAGTGTAACAACGTAAGCGGTACAGAGTGGATGAGGAAATATTAGCTAAAATGTGAAAAAATTTTAAAAAAAAGCAAATCACTATTCACAGATCCAATCTGAATGATAGAAAATAAAGGCAAGTATTTAAACGAGCGAAAATAAATTCAAATTAAAAGTGTCAAAAATAATGAATATGGGCCTACTAAAATACTAAATGAGTGACAAACAGTGAACGAATACAAATGTTCATGTTGTTTAAGTATATAGCGAAACCACGGCGGGATCTAATATTAATTCAATAAGTGTCCAGAGTTGACATGTGAGCTCGATAGATGGCGTTGTCGTCGAATTAGATCTCGCTATGGTTTCGTTCCCGCTGTTAGTATAAGTAGTCTAAGACAATTTTTTTGTGTGAATTGCTTCACACAATATACGCTAAGGGATACTAGTGGTACTAGAGTCGTATTATTTCTCGCCTACCTAACGGAGCCCTAGATTTGTTCACATGTCAATACGATCAGTGTGATACTTCAAGGACTCTGAAATAAAACTAAAACAAGTTATTAACCACTAGGGCGCCTTCACATTACGTCGCAGGCAGTGCGGCAGCAGCGCGGCAGCCGCGCGATAGCAGCGGATGCCTTCTCATTACAAATACAGCCGCGCGACTAAGGATGGCCAGTTCATTTCTACAATGGACTCCAAAGAGGAAACATCACTGTCACTTCACTGGCTTGAAGTCGACTGACAGCTCGCGGCTGCCGCGCTGCCTTCCAGTATGGACAATTACGTGTCGCGCTGCTCTTTTTAGTATGGAATTAGCCGCCTGTGAACAGCGCGTCTGTCGCGCTGCTGCCGCACTACTTGCGACGTAATGTGAAGGCGCTCTTAGATTGTAGATAAGGCGTAGTCAATGTAGTCCCGCCGTGCGGGGCTTCCATTTCTGTTTGCAGGGTTTAAAGTAACCTAACACGAAGGGGATGCCGGGGTCTCAGTTCGTGCGCTTCGCCCGCTCACTTCCCTCCGCGCACGCGCTCGGTTCGGTGTTGATTTATTTCTATTATATATACATATTCGCTGCGCTGCAGGGTCGCGGGCGAGCTGTGCGGCGCGGCGCCGGGCGCCTGGGCCACCGCGTGCGCCGCGCTGCAGCACGCGCTGCCGCCCGACGAGCGCCTCGCCGCGCCGCCGCCGCCCGACCTGCTGCGGCGCGCGCTGGCGGCGGCCGAGGCGCAGTGCGAGGCGCTGGAGCGCGCGGGGCCTGATGCGCCGCACGCGCTGGGCGCCATGCTGCCGGCGCCGGCCGAGTGGGCGGCGGCGCGCGCGCGGCTGGCGGGCCCCGCGCGCCGCGCCGCGCTGGTGGCCGCGCTGCGCGCCGCGCCGCTGGCCGAGCGGCCGCGCTACTGGGAGCAGGCCGCGTGCGCGCTGGTGCTGGAGGGCGCGAGGGAGCACCGCCTGGCGCAGTACGCGCGCGCGCTGGCGCCGCTGTTCCCGCACAACGGCCTGTTGGCTTTAGGTATTTCGAAAGCAGAAATATTTCATTATATTTATTTCAGACCGCCGAACGATTCTTAAAGTGAACGGCGGGTAGGCTTCCGAGTGTTCCCCTATCTCGAAAGGGAAAAACGGAACTGTTATAGGATCATTTTAGTATCCCTCCGTCTGAGTGTTGGATATACTATGGAACTGTCTAGAAGGATGATGTTCCACGAAAGTTGCGAAAGTTTCCACTGGTGGGGTACAGCCCTAGCTGCTACACTTATAGTAGACAAAGGGATCATCTACGGCCGAGCTATCCAAATCAAGTTGTGGCATCACCTGTACGCCAGCGTCCGCAAGGGTACAGCCCTAGGAGGTACACTTGTAGAGATAGGGTTCACCTTCGGTGAAATAGTAAAAAGTGAAGCACACCGAGACAAAATCAATCCCAGCAGGGAAAGGCGGCTGAGAAGACTTCCCAGCAATAGAGGAGAATCCACGGTAACACAGGCTCACTCTCAAGAAGACCTTTGCGTGAAGTCAGTAAGCACAGTTCCAGGTAGGGAATCCCATCCCGCATCAAAACCGCGATCCCGCAGGCCTGCAGGATTGAGGTCATTTTTTTTAAATATTCTTTTGTTTTGAGTAGTTATTTTAAAAAAAACCGACCAAGTGCGTGTCGGGCCACGCACAATGTAGGGTTCCGTAGTTGCCCATAAAAATATGCGGATTTGCCTCCGAACGATGACACCCATGACGAAAAAACCGAATATTTTAGTCGGCGCCATTTTGCTTTTTCATTTTGATGTTATTTTCGTTATCAGCGACCCCGTTTACCACGAAAATGATACCCATGACGTAAAATCCGAAAAGTTTCGTGTCTGACATTATTGATTTTGACCCCATATTCGTTTAGAACACCCTCGATTACCATGGACTTGACGCCTATGACGAAGAATCTGCTACTTTTCGCAGCCGCCATCTTTGATTTTGGTTTCGAACCATCGTAAGGAATCTTATTTCCCGCAAGTATCCGTTCGCGCTAGTGTCTTACGCGCAAGTGTAAAAAAATTAAAAATCATAGATGAAAACGCACTTCTTTTCTTTGCAGTCGGTTAAAATAATTAAGTAGAGCAGCCTGCATGACATAACATGAGCGCAACAGCATTATTGTGCGAGTGAGAAGTCCGGAAAACAATTGATGATATTCGAACGTCCGTCTACCTCGACCACTCGGCGGTTATTAAGGAAATATGGCAAACATTTCTGTTTATAAACTGTAATTTTATGGGTGTTTTGGTATACTAATAATTTTCAGTTTATGTTAATTTTAATGTTTTTTATTTTTTATTTTGACTTGCCATTCAACAGTGGCGTGGCCCTTCGATAAAATCGAATAATAACACATATCTCTTGACAGAAACTACGAATTTTTTGAGAGCAAAAACCGAGAAATTTCACGATATTGTCGTAATCAGATAAAGAAAATAAAAGATTTTATACAAAAAGTAACGAGGCAACTTTGAAGACAAGGATATAATAGTAGATTATAAAACAAGTGAAAAAAAAGGGAATTTAATTCGAGGGACTAATTTGGATCCAGAGAGTAGCGAAGGATTCTAGAGTAAAATCCCGAGCGTAGCAAGGGATTCTAGAGTAGAATCCTGAGCGGAGCGAGGGATACAAGAACCGAGATTAATTTTTTTTCCCGAGTTGTGTACTCTACTTTTTACCATTGACTGCGAGAAAATAAATAGAAGTAAATTATTTATAGTTCTCGTGGGTTAATAATAACAGTTACTCGGGTCGATCTTCAAAGTTAAGCCGGGCTTACCAAGTTCGGTCTGTGGATGGGTGACCAGTGTGACCACTAATTATTTACATACCAAGTTTCCTCCGGGCCTCGGAAAGTATGTAAAGCCGTTGGGCCGGCTGTCATTTGTAGTTCTTTGACAGTCGTTACAGGAAATCAGTAGCCCGGAAGTCTGACAACCAGTCTTACCAAGGGGTACCGTATTAGGCACCCAATAGGCCAGTACTAACTGGGTTGTGTTCTGGGTTAGATAGGCAGTCACTCCATGTAAAATACTGATAATCAGCTGCAACCGATTAGACTGGATGCCGACGCCAATAAAGTTGGGATAAGTCTAAGCAGATGAGTATTTATCACATTTTATTATATAATCGGTAATATAATAAGAGAACAGAAATTAAATATAAACATTAAAAATGTATAGTCAAATTAGAAGAATTTTCGAAATTCAGTCTTGTCGGCAGTGGCGTGCTCGGCATGAAATCGAGTCAAAGCCTTGAATAAACAACTGAAAATATTTAGGGGGGGGGGGGGGGAATTGACCGAGAAAATCTGTTCCGAGTTCTGACATTGGTATTTAATAACGCCGGTTTTATTTTCCTATTATTTAAATATGCCTAAATATAAAATACAAATAGTGGTTATTAACTTTTCATATTTTATATACCGTCACAAAATTACAACAACTAATTCTATTAAGTTGTCAGTATCAAGTAAATGATATAAGAGCCATCTATTGACTTAAATGTAGCAACTCAACTCTTCGAGTCAATTCGTAATTGTTTCCCTCGCTTTGTTAGAGATGGCGCACGAACAATAAATTGGTTTCTAACTACACATTATTGTAAATGTTTGTAATTACTCACAATGTAAACAGCCACAACTCAACTCTTCATTATTCGCTTCTTTACCCCGGACAGATGACAAACAACAAAGTACACAGAAGTCACCACGTATCTATTACTAGATAGATTTTCAAATTGTTTGAATGAGAGCAGCCGAACAGCCATTGAACACGCTAACCTACGCTGATCGACTAAAATGCACATTATGGGTTTTAGTTTTCTGAGAATATTCAAATCAGGGGTAGGTTTATTTAGGTGAAGTAACGAGATTATATTTTTCTGTAAAACTCACGAGTATTTATCTTGCTAAGTAGGTACCGATTACAGACACTTTAATCCTTCACAAGGAAAAATTGCGTTTCCGAATTAATTTTAGTGTTCACTTCAAAACAAAGTTAATTACGGCAATAACTAATCAAAAAACTTTAAATCCCAAGAAATCGAAAAAATAAAACCACAAAAAACAAATGCACCAGTTCCTAATCGCTCAAAACTAACTAAAATACGAACTATCATGAAATCGTACTTTGTACCTATCAAAATTCGCGCGAAGCGCATATAAATTGCACGCATCCTCGGTGCAAACACACTTCTCTCTCAAACTTACACAGACTTACACGCACACATTCAATGAAAAGCCCAGCTTTAAACTCTATACAAATTCTCAAATCAGTACCTACCAATGTTATCAATAACAGAGACATTTTGTTAGGAAAACTGAAAGGTCAGAGAAGCCAAATGCAAGCCAGTGGGTGAGAAAGAGAAAGCATTAGCGAGCGCGCGTAGGTACGATTGCGTACTAAAATTCTACGTTTAACTCTTTTTTTGTATAGTGTTAGAGCGAGCCAGAGTATCGCGGCCGGCATCGGAGAATAAGCGCGCGAATTTAAAATAATTTCTGTCATAGAGGACACAGTTGTGGAGATAGCGAATTTTGTTCTTGTTTGACAAAAAATTATGTTTTTGTAAAAATGTTTTTTTTATTTCTTGAGTTTGATTTTTAGGCAAGCCCGGCTTTCCGGCTTGTAAGATAGGTTCGCCACTGCTTGTCGGCACGTTTTATTTATTTTTTGTTCATAATTCGTTCTTGTTCCAAATTCAAATAGTCTTTATATATATATAGAGAGCAAAAGAGCGTAGAGTAAAAGAGCGTTTTATTCACTGTTAACGATGAATAAAATGTCCTTTTTCGAGTGGCAATGGTAAAAAGTATTTATTGGCTCGATCGATTTTGCGATTTAGCCTCTGTTGCCTCGGCGTTGAGCGCGAGAGACCTCTTTTCAACGCCAGATTTACGCAACAAGAGCGAGTTTTATGAACTTTAAAAAAATAAGTAGTTATTAAGCAGTAACCAATATTATGGTGCACAAAAAGTCGGTGACAATAAAACTATATCAAACAAATAAAAGTCACCGACTTCGGAAGCTATTTTTGCTGAAGTAATTTTACACTTTTTTTGTGTTTTTGAAGTCGGTTTTATTTTTTGCAAAAAAGTTTTTTTTATTTTTCTATTTTCAGTTAGAATAAAAAACAAAAAAAAATATTTGCTATGAATTTACTTTACATTGTTAACAATACATTTCATGGTAATAGGCTTATCCCCAATCAAATGGCACTTAACATACCTAACTGTCGAAATCTGGGTGCACTGTACACATCTGCATACCCCCTCAGAGCAAACAGGCGTGATGTTATGTGATGGTGTCGTGTACAATAAACTTCCAAGCGATTGCAGCAATCACGACAGATTTGCTGTCTATTATTGAAGAGTTCCGTTCCATATCTCCGAAGTCCATGATCAGATCATGACAATATTTCTATGGGACTAACTTACGGGAGTATACTCTTTCAAACAAAAAAAGTAAAATCCAAATCGATTCAGGCGTCTTCGAGTAATCGGTGAACATACCTAAAAAAAAAAAAGATTCCGACGAATCGAGAACCTCTCCTCCTTATTTGAAGTCGGTTAAAAATTATTGCAATTCATTTACAACTGGATTGGGCCCAAATAGCCAAAGACAGAGATAAATGGAAAGAGGGAAGGGAGGCCTTTGCCCTGCAGTGGGACACAACAGGCTCATAAAAAAAAAAAAAAAAAAAATTACAACTTTCGTCAAAAAAACATTGTAAACCTGCGCGAATATTTCGACGGACTGTCAATGTCTGGACTGGACCCTTAATCGAAAAATTATTTGAACAAATTCGCAGTATTTTTTAAAGACCTATCCAACGACATACCACACTATGGAGAACGCGAGAAAAAAAATCCCCACTTTTCGTGTAGGTACAGGAGATACCCTAAAAAAACATACTTTTGGAGACATTTTTTCACTTTGTCGGCGTTAGTTACGCCGACAAAGTGAAAAAATGTCTCCAAAAGTATCTAAATCTGTTTATTCATGCCAAATTACAGCTTTCTAGTACTAAGAGTTTTTGAGCTAAGCTGCGGACAGACATACGGACAAAGCGAAACTATAAGGGTTCCTTTCCTTGTTGACTACTGAACCCTAAAAATTATTAAATTAAAACAAGTAAAGGGGTTTGGGTAAAAGTGGCATGATTTTTAAGTCTGCGGCCACGAATGTAAACTATTTCATTAGAAAGAACACAATCAGACCTTTATTTTCTTCTATGAACGTTTATTTCCAAAATGCATCGGAGCTGAGATATTTAAAGATAAAAAATGTATAAAATCACGTCGTCATTTATAAGAATTGTACCTATTTATTGTATTGTTTAAAAAAAAAAAATTGTATCGTAAGAGGCAAATGACGCAAAAACTTTCTTTGACAATTAACCACGCGCGACGGTAAATCCCCGTGCCGTGGGGGAATCCCTAGTCATAGAGTATTTGAACTGACTTTGATACGTTCCGTTCCGAAACAGGATTCACGCAACATTAAATTAATTTTTTTTTTTTTAGCCATAAGTTAAAAACGGTAAATTAAATTATTTTCTTTTAAAATGCTGTAGAACGCACGAGTTCCATGGGAAAGTTGTTAAATCACTTATTAATGAGGCTGTGTTGGGTCTTAAAAATAATCAGAACGTCCGTCTGAGCTCATATATACTTTTTTTTTCAATCCCACAAATAACATGCGTGCGTGTCCTGCGTTTGCGGGATTGGATTCCCTAGTTCCAGGCAAAAGACTAAAGAATTAGTGTCCATGATATGGTAATGCTAAGAACGGATCTCAGCGATGAATGGAAGGAAACCGATACAGCATGCTCAGCAAAATGACATGGACATCAAACCGAATCATCGAGTGGATTAAAGCTGGTTCTTCTAAACCCAAGTGGAGTGATGTGGCAGCGATGAGTTCCATCACAAAGAGTTGTTGGGCACGATGGAGCAGCTTGGTGATCCAGGATGGAGTCTTGTGCCGTAAGGGAAAACGCTCGAGGGGACTAGAGGAATAGTGATCAGTAGTGTATTCGTGATGGAGTTATAAGTGTTTTGTGATTAATAAAGATAATTATTTGGTGTATAATTGATAATAATAAATTTATTCCATACCCAGCTCGTAACAATATGATTAATCAAAAATTAATGATATTAATAAATAGTTAATAATTAAGTACTCAATTTAATAATTAATCATTTTTTATTTTTGAGTAATTATGATTAATCATAATTACTCAATAATATTAATATAATAAATTGACATGATTAATCATGTCATATACTCGTTATTAAGGGATTTTCTAATTCTAATCCCAGATTTTTTTAAAAGAGCATCATCAATTTAGATGGTGTGCAATTGATTCTCTCTTAACATCGCGATTTAGCATTATGACGTAATGCGTCCGCAGCGTGCAGCGGTGCCCCGCTGTGGGCGTGGGACGCAGACGGTACGCAGGAGGAGCGGCTGCGGGCCATGACGTGCGGCGCGCGCAGCCATCGCGCCGCGCTCGCGCACGTTCTGCCGCCCCTTCTGCGTGCACAGGCCAGCGCCTGGCAGCCCACCGCCGCCGCGCGTCTGGCCGCCGCATGCGCCCGCGCATCCCGCGCCGGCGCCGGCGGGGCCCTGCTGCACGCCGTGCGCCTGGAGAGCGAGGCGCGCGCCGCCCGGGCGCGCCCCGCCGCCGCGCTGTACGCCGCGCTGGACCGCTACCCGCAGCACAAGGTGAGTGGGGGCGGGGGGGGCGGCCCGCTGCTGCATGCCGTGCGCCTGGACAGCGAGGCGCGCGCCGCGCTGGACCGCTACTCGCAGCACAAGGTGAGTGGGGGCGGGGGGGCGGCCCGCTGCTGCATGCCGTGCGCCTGGAGAGCGAGGCGCGCGCCGCGCTGGACCGCTACCCGCAGCACAAGGTGAGTGGGGACGGGGGGGCGGCCCGCTGCTGCACGCCGTGCGCCTGGAGAGCGAGGCGCGCGCCGCGCTGGACCGCTACCCGCAGCACAAGGTGAGTGGGGGCGGGGGGGCGGCCCGCTGCTGCATGCCGTGCGCCTGGACAGTGAGGCGCGCGCCGCGCTGGACCGCTACCCGCAGCACAAGGTGAGTGCGGGGGGGGCGGGGGGGCGGCCCGCTGCTGCATGCCGTGCGCCTGGACAGCGAGGCGCGCGCCGCGCTGGACCGCTACCCGCAGCACAAGGTGAGTGCGGGGAGGGGCGGGGGGGCGGCCCGCTGCTGCAGACCGCTCCCCGTAGCACAGGGTGAGTGCCGGGGGGGGGGGGGCGCTGCTGCACTCTTGCCCCGTGCGCCTGGTGACGTGTGGTCGTGTTGCAGTGGCTGGCAGTGCGCGGCGCAGCGTGGGTGCCGGCGCAGGCGGCGGCGCTGGCCGACCTGCTGCTGGAGCGACAGCTGCGCGCGCACACGCTGTTAGACGAGCTGGTTCCGCTGCCGCCGCCGCTTCCGCAAGCGTCCTAAGCTTATATATTAAATATCTGCCGAACGTGAACGCTCCTTTAATTTCTAAACCTTTTTTAACCAATCAAATAAATAGAATCTCTTAAGGCGATAGTCTTGCCGTGCAAAACTCAGAAATTCACAGCTAAAACAAAAACACATCGTGAGTGCAGGGACCTTCCCCAAATATTTGATACTAGCGGCCCGTCCCGGCTTCGCACGGGTATAAAATTAACGATCACTGGGCCAATTTAGGTGATTCGCTGTTCATTCGGTAGAAGACGCCCTCGTAGTATCAATTTTAATAACTTTGCTTGAATTTGCTTAATAAAAGGTTTGCAGTCCAGTAAGCCTATGTTTAATGTTATGTTCACATAAGTTAGGTGGACTACTCTTGGTGTAAACGATATCACGCCCATAAGTATAAGACGCTGGGCACATTCATGTCAACACATCATTCGTAATCGATCTCGGTAATGATTTATGTGCCCAACTTTTTTTTCCAACTGGATACCAGTATTTTACATATAGCGACTGCCTATCAGACCTCCACAACCCTGTTATTTATTTATAACATGTACAATATAACATAAATCCAAGCTATTGCACAGACAAAACAGATTAAAACAAACATATTTGTTAAAGGTCAATCAAGGACAATCAATATCAACTCGGAAAAGGGATCGGCACAGTATCGCCTTTCGCCTCGCCGTCAAGCAGGCGTCAACCTAACGTAAGGAAGCGGATCAGCAGCCCCGATACGTCGACTCGGCTCCAGTATCTTCGTAACTATAGTGTTTCGGAGACCAGGCCTTGAATACACGGTCGTCCTGAGACAATCTCCCACTACGTTTAGACGTGCGCTCCTTGCTTGGTAATGACTTCGCCGGTGGCGCACGTCTCCACGCACCCCTGAATGCGTAGGTGTGAGTATTGAGCACGACCCAGTAGTACTTAGGAGAGCAGGCAGTAACCTCGTAGAAATAAAAAACTTTTTTTTTTACTTGATTTTTCTTGTTCCCTAGGTTTTGGCTTGTTCCCTTTTTCTTGCTGCCTCTTCGGTGGCTGTGCTGCGACTGGTGCCCGACCATTTTTTTTTTTTTCCGAAATGGCATCTCGCAGTTCATCCAAGTAGGATGGCAACTGCTTAACCGAACAATCCTGTGGATGCCTTGAGTGTAAGGCCTCCAGCCGGGGCAAATAAAACTTACAAACTAAGCGACTACACGCTAAGGGCACCCCCTGTGGGGTACGAGCCTCGCCTTAGGGCGTCGCTGGGGGAGGACAGCAAAGGGACAGGCTGGATCTGAGTGGTGTCGTTATTTGGGGACTGATTTTGGATTACAGGCTCAGCCACGCGGGCTGGCTCGAGCGAGGGTCGGGGAGGGCATGGGACGGGGTGTCGCGACGGGCCTCGTCGGCGAGGACGGAATGACGGCTGTTTGCGTCTGTGCTTTTTGAGCGTGCTAGTTTCCCTCCTGCTTTCCTGCAAGAGGGTGATAGCGTCATTGGGGGTGACGAGAGTATGCCTCGGTCGGCGAATCTTACTGATGCGCGAGGGTTCGTATCGGGCGGCCGATGCGATCAGGGGGTTTCTATGCTTAACAGCAGAATCGAAATAGCGCTTTGAGAGGCGCTTCATAAATTGGAGAATAGTGGGCATTTTGAGGTCTATGTGTAGACGGTCATTGCGGACATACCACGGGGCTCCCGTGACTTTACGTAAGAACCGGTTTTGGAGTACTTGCATCCTATGGATATATCTGGGCTTAGTATGCGCGAACACGACACAAGCGTATGTCATTATGGGACGGATCACCGCGGTATAGAGGCGCAACTTGCACCTGAGAGAAAGTTTGCTCTTTGCCGTAAGCAAGAAATGGAGCCTACCCATAGCGAAGGCAGCTCGGTCGCGAGCTGCTTTGATATGTGGCCCGAAGGACAGATGGTAATCGAGTAAGACTCCTAGATATATGGCTTGCTTCTCCCAAGGGATAGGCTTACCGTACATAGTGATCGGGCTGGGGAAGGTGGGACAGATGCGCGGTTTCGAGAAAAGAACCGCCTGACTTTTATCGGGATTAACCTCGATTCTCCACTTCCTGAACCAAGCGCCTAAGACGTCGGCTGAGTTTTGGAGGGTTTTGGCGACAGCGTTTTTATCACGACCAGTGTAGTAGATGGCCGTGTCGTCCGCGAACAGGGCTAGCTGAGCCCTTTTGCTTTTGGGAATATCGCTAGTGAACAGCGTGAAAATGAGCGGGGAGACGACAGAGCCCTGAGGGACTCTGGCTGGAATGGGGTGAGGGGAGGAGAGAGCGGCCCCGATGCGATAGCGGAAAGTGCGATTCGCCAGAAAATCTCGTAAGATGAGCACGAGACGGTCAGGCACTCCCAGTTGATACAGCTTTTATAATAAGCCGTTGTGCCAGACTTTGTCGAAAGCTTTCGCTATGTCGAAGAACAACACGCCCGTCATCGAGCCACGCTGGAAGCCTGGAAGATGCTCTACGATGCGGTGGACCTGTTGGACGCACGAGTGTTCGGTCCTGAAGCCGAATTGCTCGTTAGGAATGAGACTCTTAGCTTCGGCATAGTCTTTGAGTCGCTTATAAATAAGCGTCTCGTAGATTTTGCCGAGCGCATTCAGCAGACTGATGGGCCGGTAGCTCGAGGGCTCCGCCTTGGGTTTACCGGGTTTGGGAATACCGATAACAGTGGCCTCTTTCCACACCTCGGGAAGAAATTGTTGCTCAAGGCGCCATTGAAGATGGCTGCCATTAACACTATTAACTGGGCGGGGAGAAGTTTGAGCACCTTGTTGGTGACTCCATCTGAGCCGGGTGCTTTCCGTGGTTGAAGCCGTTTTATGATGTCGTGCACTTCGTCTGGTGTGACTTCAGGCAGAGGATCATCAGGGTCTTCGACGGGGAGGAGGGTGGCTCTACGTTCGACTTCGGCGTTCAGCATGTCGAGGTCACGTTTGTCTACTGGTTGAGAGCTAGGAGAGCGCTGAGGCTCCAGGCTGTCGGCTAAGCATTTTGCCTTTTCAGAGTCGTCGAATGCTACGCTCTTGTCGGGACGGGTGAGAGGAGGCATCGAAGCCTCTTCGGTGGCACGCATCTTTCTTTGCAGTTGCCAGAAAGCTTGGTGGGTGGGCTCGAGTTCGCTGAGGTCCTTATCCCATTGAGTGGAACGATGCTCGCTTATGCGCTTCTTTACAGCACGCCGCAAGCTGCGTATGTGAGCCTTGTTCGTGTCGCAAGGAAAGTTGCTGTAGGCACGGACGGCCGCGTTCTTCTCGGTTATCAGTTCACGTACGTCAGCGGGTAGTCTCCAGCGATGGTCGCTCATAGCTGGGACTTCCCGTGAACAATCCTTCAGTACGGATTGAACGTGTTCTGTAAACGAGTTGATGGCAGCCGTCGTGTCTGCGACTGAGAATAAGTGCATATGTAATTAGCGGAGTTATTATTAATTTAAAAAGGAATTGTAAAATTGTAGGTTTAATTCCAAACAACTTTGGTTATAACCATTTTTCGCGTAAAATGGAAAATAAACGAGTTATTCAATAAACAAAAATCCACCCTCCAATTCTAGATGGCGGATGACGCAACAGGGTGCAAATCCCGAACACCGAAATGGAGACTGCCAGTGACCCAAACGATTTCCGAAGGAAAATTGCTACAATTTTGCCGTGTCAGCCCCAGACCTCGGCGCCCCCCCAAATTTGGCCAATCGCGTCGCCATCCCCCCTATCGCCGGCACTGCTTGCGCCGCCCTATGCGATTTAAACAATAATCACAAAAGAACGCGGCACAAGCGAGTTAAAAGACACGCGGTCGGTCTGTTTGACATTATTGTTAATGATTTTGACATTATTAGTAGCTATTACCAAATATAATTATGTACTAACACTAGTGTTTAAGATGTGAATGTATTATTACTAAAACAAATCAAACTATCAATCTATTAGAAATTAGATTGAATGATCTGTTAAATAAATGATTTATTCTTATTAAAAGTTATGAATGTAGTTAATTGCCCTGTGCTGGTAGAAACATATACGGGGAGGAAGGCTGTTCCGTACATTTTCACCGTGTAGGTATTGTACTTTTGTAGGAAACAGCTGTTTTTTTTTTATAACTGATGAAAAATTTCGTGGGCTCAGAATGATGTACCTACTGAATACGTGGTAAGCGTTTTCGCGTCGGTGTCCCTCCCACACCGTATTTTAAGAAATGAGTAAAAGGTACCTAAAGTAAACGTCCATTGCCTAAGAGCTCCGAAATGATTGTTCCGACCCTGGGTACAACAATCAGATTAATGCCGGCCACACACGTTCCAGTATACTTGCGCAAGTCCAGACTTGCACAAATACACGTATTTCGATGGTGACCACAGACGGCTCAAGCATGCTTGCACAAGTATCATTTCAATGATATTTGTACAAGTGTGCGTACATGCTATGGATATATATTACATATTATATTTATAAATTACGTTTGGTTGGAATTTTCGGTATTGCTCAATTGTTTTATTATAAGCAGCATTTTTTTTTGTCCCTGTGGTGATAGTCTTTACTTTTTATTTGCCAAAGACTTGGCTCATTTCTGTACATATTTATTAATTCTTCTATAATATCGCGAACTCCTTGCCTCTCGGTAGTCTCGTTCATTTTGGCGCGAAAATGACGTGCGTACATGTAGGTGGCTAAAACAATACTGAAACTTGCGCGAAATGCTCCCACACACGTTCAAGTAAACTTGCACAAACGCAAGTTTGCACAAGTTGGGAATTGAAATTTTGAACTTTTTCAAGAACTTGTGCAAGTCGGAAAGGACAGTGGGCAAAATACACCCACGTCCGCCACAGCTTAGACTACTTTTATTTGAAAGGTATCATAGCCATGTTCCTCTGTGCCAAAGCTCATCAAATTCTGTCCCGGGGTTCTCTTTTTATTTCAAGTTGAAACTTACCGAGCATAGCCTAAGCCTAATCTAAACGTAACCTTAACATTTTTTTTTTCCACGGCGTGGAAATCCCCGATCAGAAGTGCCATACTATGAGTATGCGCCCGCCCTAGTTCTCGATGATGGTAATATCACGTTGTATTGGGATCGACCTATCGTCACTGACAGGTCTTTTGTTGCTAATAAACCTGACATTGAAGTGATAGATCGATTGGAGCTTCACCCAATGGATGTGTAGTTATGGTAAGGTTAAGGTTAGGTTGGGTTTGAGATTTTTTTTTGTTACATAGTCATTAAATAACAAAACAAGACAGAACCAACGACCAGTGGCCCACATTAGCCCTGGATCGAAACAACTGGTAGTTATGGGGAGAGGCCTTTGCCCAGCAGTGGGATGACGCAGGCTAGCAGTATCAGTATCAGTCATTAAAGATTTTTTTTATATTTTTGTTTATTTTAGTTTTTTTTTTAAACTTGCCCCACACTACGAATTTCTCCTATATGGTGGGTGCATTTACAAACATTTAAACTCACATGTACACAAACAGCCAGACCCGGAAAAACTCCCTGTAGACCATAAAAATATTTAGTCAGTAGGAGTCTGACAGAGCCCTCGGCCTACCCTACAGCGAAGAACATCCATTGAAGATTCCCAGAAGTAAAAAAAAGATTAGGTTAGGTTTAGGTTAGGTTAGGTTTGTTTCAATAACGCTCGGTAAGTTTCAACTTGATATAAATAGAGAACCCTGGGACAGAATTTGATGCGCTTTGGCACAGAGAGACATGGCTGTGCTACCTTCCAAACAAAAGTAATCTAAGCTGTGGCGGACGTGGGTTTGCCCCAAAAGTAAAAAAAGATTAGGTTAGGTTAGGTTAAGTTTGTTTCAATAATGATCGGTAAGTTTCGACTTCAAATAAATAGAGAACCCTGGGACAGAATTTGATGCGCTTTGGCACAGAGATACATGGCTGTGATACCTTCCAAACAAAAGTAGTCTAAGCTGTGGCGGACGTGGGTATGCCCCAAAACTAAAAAAAGATTAGGTTAGGTTAGGTTTGTTTCAATAATGATCAACTCAAAATAAATAGAGAACCCTGGGACAGAATTTGATGCGCTTTGGCACAGAGAGACATGGCTGTGCTACCTTCCAAACAAAAGTGGTCTAAGCTGTGGCGGACGTGGGTGTGCCCCAAAAGTAAAAAAAGATTAGGTTAGGTTAGGTTAAGTTTGTTTCAATAATGATCGGTAAGTTTCGACTTCAAATAAATAGAGAACCCTGGGACAGAATTTGATGCGCTTTGGCACAGAGATACATGGCTGTGATACCTTCCAAACAAAAGTAGTCTAAGCTGTGGCGGACGTGGGTGGCCCATACATTTCTGCCCACTATCCTTTGCGCAATTATCTTCCAACACACGTTCCAGTATACTTGCGCAAGTCTGGACTTGCGCAAGTATACTGGAACGTGTGTGGCCGGCATTATACAAGCTGACGACATGTCATAGACTAGACAGACAGTATTACACAATACCTACTGGCCTTCTTAGGGTGCAAGAAGAATAAACCCATTTTAGTCTCAAAAAAAAAATGTTTAATAAACTTCTTTCACTTTCGACATGTGACATAATTACATGAAAGATTTTTTGAGTTGTTGCAGGTTATTTTTTATGTTCTTTAACGTGTTTGATAAAGAAAGTAATAATTTTTATTGTACGTGGTGCAGCAGACGATGTCATGAAGAGCGCGTTGTTGGCGGCTCTGCTAGCGGCGGCGGCAGCACTCGCCGCGTGCGGTTAGTCCTACACTTCCCTAGTCGTTGCGCTCCCTTAACTTCTTTTTATATTCATTCCACACGTAAAAAATAGGTACCTACCCTACCTAGGTACATCACAAAATTGTGGAAATTTTAAACAAAAAAGTTGGCCTTTTATAGGTGAGTTCACTGAATGCCAGGTGCATTGGATGAATTTGCGCTTATTGGTCATAGACTGATCTGTGTGTGAAGCATCTACCTTTATTTAATACATTGCCGTACTTTGCAACTACCCTCTCACACCCCGAAACCGCACAACGTGACGCACGCGTTTCTCCCGCGTCTGGCTGCGCATACGTTCATCGAACACTCTTGTTGGATTATTGTGCCTAAACCTCACATGAGTAGGTAGGTAGGTACCTACATACCTCGGTGCCCGAACAGCATCCTTCGCGTGTAATATGCACGTTATGACGAGAGGCCTCCGAATACACTTTATGTGGAAGCTGAGAATGCAGAAGGTAAAGGTAGGAAAGAAGTAGGTACCTACCTATTTATTATTACATATAGTATGATGAATATTTTTTCACTCCACTGATGATCATTCTTGTACACCTTATTACAAGAGACAAAGACGTGTCCTAAGCATTATACTTACCTATTACCTATGTGTAAGTACGTGAGTTTGTTTGTATGCCAGAGAGTAGTGAGGTGAAAGCGCCGACAACAGCGGAGGGAGAAGAGCGTGAATCCGAGCAAGAAGAAGACAGTGACTCTGCACCTTTCATGGTAACGTTACCCACCAATATACCCACACTCGGTGGCAGTGAACCGAGTTACTCCTCTAGTTGGTTGTAAATTTCATTGTTTTCAATGTTTTTTACAATAATTAGTAGGACTGCGTCAGGCATTTGTCGGTCAAAACACAATTCACAACAGTAACTGACATATTATATTAGCCAATCTCAGATTTTTTTTCCAACCTTTTTTTGTTGGTCTGAGATGCCAATTTACAGAATCATTGCAATTTGGAATAAAACTCGACGTCAGTTTGGATTACACGCTGCTGGTCACAAACGCCATTCAACACGCAGAACTTCATGATTCGTGTCTGTTCACTTACGCTGGTTGTCACAGACGCAGTACGTCACTAACTCAGTTCGTCACAAAAGCGCTACGGCACTTATTCAGTTCGTCACAAACGCAGTTGATATATATTTTTATTATTGTATGTGTACACATGTTTGAGCAAATAAATATATCTTATCTTATCTTATAAGTAATTATATATAGCTAGTATTTAACTGTAAATAAAGAAATCTTCATTTTTTATATTTAAAAAAATCCAATTTTAATCAAACATACTGACCTAAACATTTTGCACAGCAAAATAGTTACCTCAAAATATTATTTCAGCAACAATTTGAGTTTGTGATGCATCGCTATTAATTGAAAAGCAGAGCTTTTTTATGAACGCATATCTATTATCTAGTGCACAATAAACTTTAATAAAAAAATAAAACATAGCTTTTATTTTTCTAACGCATATGGCAAATCGAGTCGACATAGCCCCGCTGCGCGGGTCTTCTATTTCTGTCTGCAGGGTTTAAAGTAACCTTACACAAAGTGGATGACGGGGTCTTAGTTTGCTCACTTCGCTCGCTCACTAGACCCCGCCATTCCCTTCGAACCTAACCTGTCCGAGTCGGGGTGCCAAAAGTCGCGAGCTCGCTTCGCTCGCTCTTGCATCCTATGTTGTCCTTGCCGCAATGCCTTTTTTATGATGAAAACATGTTGCAAAAACATTTTGTTATATGTGTGAGTATTACGTGTATACGCTCTGGCAAATTTGATGTGCTAGTAGTAATTTTTGTGTAAAAATACTAAATTGATGTAAATAAATTGACGGGCGATAAGTATTATGATGTGCATTTAAAAATAAGTCATAATCATCCTTTATAATTAGAAAAACCGTCGATATGGTGCTTGCGTTTTGTTTGATAGTAGACCTTAAATAACAGGAACAACGTTAGTGGTGTTATAGTTAGACCCGAAATCCAAATAAATCGAATTTAACTTGTTGGTCTTGAGATATTTTTTGTACTCCTACAAAGCGAGTCTAAGGATATTTCCAAACGCATTTTTTTTTTTAAGTAATAAAGGTATCTTAAATAAAACAAGGGTACTTAGGAATATAATTTGCATTGCTCATGCCCACACATTAGACCCTGACAAGCTGCGATCATGGCAAACAGCGTATTGGACAAATGTGAATGTGACAAACTGAGTTACGTCGCAGATGACCAACCGAGTAGATTATATGACGAATAGTGTTTATGACCAGTAGCGTGTAATCCGTCAGTTTTGTTAGCGGCCTGAGCAATTAAATTAACAAAGTCAATAGAGATTTTCTCCTACTGCATTGATTAACGTTTATGTTTTCACGAACAAAATATTTTGGAATCTCAAAGTAGAAGCAGTTATTTCACGAGAAAATTGCTTTTGAATTTTGTTTAGTTACGAGTACACTTCATTACTCGTGACTGCACATACATAGACTGCTAAAATCATAGCCCTTCCTTTTGGCTTCGCCGTAGTCGGGTAAAAAGAAAAAATCGTTTTAGGTACGGGTTATTTCATTAAGTCCAAGTGGGACATAGTTCCACTTTTTGAGTGATTTTTGGTGTTATTGCACTCGGCTACAGTGATAGTTGTGCGCAGATCGTGGTGGAGCATACAAGCGGGCGGCGCTGCGGCGCGTCGCTAGTGTCACTGCGCACCGCGCTGACGTCCGCGTGGTGCGCCAGCGGCGAGGCCGGCGCCGCGCCCGCCGAGCTGTGGGCGCTGGCGCCGGGCGCGGGCGCGGCGCGGCGCGTGGCGCGCGTGGCGCTGGCGGCCGGCGCCGAGGCCGTGCGCGCCGACGACGCCTGGAGCGCGGCCGCCATGGACCTGGCGCTGCTGGAGCTGGAGGCGCCCTTCGGCGGCGGCGCGGGCACGCGGCCCATCCTCATGGCCACGCAGCCGTCCGAGTGCTCGGCCGGCGCCACGTGCCACGTGGTGCGCGCGCTGGGCCGCACGCCGCGCCTGCGCATCGTGGACGCCACGCTGGTGGCGGGCGCCGAGTGCGCCGAGCGCTGGACGATCTGGCCCGGCCTGAGCGAGTCGGCGCTATGCCTCGTAGGAGCGACGCTGTGCTCGGTGGGTGCACGCTGCACGGGCGCACCTGTCGGCCGCGGCCGGGCGGAGAGTGACGGATGTCTGTCCGCAGAGCGACTGGGGCACCGGCGTGGTGTGCGACGGCAAGCTGTGCGGCGTGCTGGGCCAGTCGTCGCGCGCGCCGGCCGGCAGCTCGCCGACGGGCGGGATGGACGTCTCGTGCGGCGACACGCACATAGCGCAGAGCGTCGCGCGCCGCCGCCGGTTCCTACATTGCGCGCACACGTTACGCGTGTGCGGACGGTGAAGTTTGGTTTTATTTTAAGCGCTAGCAAAGCTCTTCTATTAGCGATGGCCAAACACCATCGCTTCTAGAGACACAGTCACGTCTAGGAAATTAGATTTGTGTGTTATTGTGTCGCAGCGGAGGCGACTGCGGGCAGTTGTGCAGCGAGCGGCGCCTTCTTGATACGGACGGCGCGGACAAAGCTGACAGACCGGACGGCTCGGCGACTCGCCAAGCCACCGTAGTGGTATCCCTGGAACCTGACGAGACTACGGCAGTCACCGAGACGCCGCTGCTCCAGCGCCACACGTCCATGCGTACATCCGTCCCGCCTACATATGCTCAATCTGGTAAACGATTGTATACATACTACTTGCTGTAGTCCACCTACAGCTAAAGCAGGTATCTATACTTTTATCTTTAAACTAGCACCCCGCCCCTGCTTCGCACGTGTAGCAGTAGTTTTTATATCCAGATGAATTCTGGATGTATAGGGGCGGTCATGTGATGAAGTTTCAGGAGTTATCTATAGGGGCAGCGGCAGCGCATCAGACACTCGAATAGCATAATATTGCGATATCAATCATTATTTTGTACGTTTTTAAAGAGTGCGCTTAAATCTTTAAAGGTCGCGTTTCTACTATAATAGTGTCGAGTTGAGTCTGTTTAGATGCGCTACTGTTCAGCATGAGATCGTGGGTGCTATTCTCGGGTCGGGCAAGGTTATTGGGTTTTCCAAAGGACCGCTACTCGGTAACCAGTGCACAGTGGTGGAATATCAGGATGTGTTAATGAATTTAAAATCCAGACGGGTAATTTAGTTGACACGTCGTTATATACAGAGGAAGCATAGGACCGTGTCAACTGAAGAGTAATCATGTGATGGCGCGTCGCGCTTGCCAAGAGTCAAATACTTTATTGACTTGCTCATTTGCAAATGTGCCAATTAAGTGATTTAGTCGATATGTTCTGAACATCCGGATTATACCTTTTTAATTTAATCCAATTAATGTCGCACCGAAACAAAGATATTTGTAAGATAACCCATAACATAATTATCTTTAGAGAAGGTAACCAACCGAGGCCAGTCTTCTGTTCTTTCGTAAATGGATGGAAAAAGAATGAGCTAATTAGAAATAAGAAAGACCTTAAGGAGATATATGCCACTGAAGACGTTGAGAGAAAAGAAAGAGAAATGGACGAGAATAATAACGGAATGGTACCCTAGAGAAAGCAGAAGCGATGGGAAGACGATTTGAAGAAAGTAGCTGAATGGATGATCCAGAATGGATACGTACGGCAAAGGATAGAAACAAGTGGAAATCCTGAGAGGATTCCTTTGTCGAAAGACAAGCTGATAAGTGGTGAGATAAGCCTAATGCCGAAAATATGTTTTAGTTTAAGTTAATATAATTTTCTTACCTCTATTGTTATAATTTTTTAAAGTAATGTTTGGTCAAATAAGTTAAAATCTAACAGCAATAAAGGCTTATTTTTTTATTATCTTGCTTGAAAATCCCTATTTTCAGCAAGTCATTAACAAACAGTATACCTATTGCCTAAATTTCATCCAAATCCGTTCAGTCGTTTTTGCGTGAAAGAGTAACAAACATCCGTCCATCTATTGTATATCATTCGTATATCATTGACCTACCACTCAAATGGTGAAAGAATTTTTCAAATAGGTGCCGTTGTTCCGGATTTTTCTTTTTCGTCTGTGTGGATGATGTGCTAATAACTTCTAGTTACAATGTAAAATTGACACTTGGCAAAGATTTGTGAGAGATACCACAACTAAAAGGGTAAAAATAATGGTTTTGCAAAAAAAATAACCGACTTACAAAAATTTATAGTGAGGCAATCAACGACACGCCATTTACAAGCCTCCACAGTTAGATGTAAACTATTGTTTCACGAACTAATAAATAAGCATAATATCAATTACTAAGCACAATAGGGTAAGTATACAGGAATAGAATGGACAAAATATATTCCGAAAGTAAAGTATTTTTTTTTGTTTTCTTTTTGGAAGTCGATATTTTTTTTACAAAAGTTGTCGTTTTGCACCAGTTTTACCTAAATATTGTGCTTGGAATGTTTTCTTTGCGTTAGTGCCGCGTCCAGGGCGTCTGTCCAGCATGAAGCCCACTCGCAGCGCGCCCGCGACGCCCGTCACGACCACGTCGCCGCCGCCGCAGTCGTCGCAGTCGTCGCCGAGGCCCGCGTTCGAGTTCGAGCCCAACCGGGCCGACTTCAAGGTGAGGCACGAGCTGCGCGTCCGCCGCGAGACCCCCGTCTCGGGCGCCGCAGTGCCGCGACCGGGTGTTTCTAGGGTGGACTCGCGCGAACTTCACGCGTGTACTTGAAGGCGGGCGAGTACGGCGACAACGGGGCCGAGTACGGCGGTGAGGAGCCGCCGCTACCGTCGGGCTCCAAGGAGGCCACCAGCGCCTCGCCCGCGCCCTCCGGCCCCGACGCGGCCGGCGAGCCCTCCGGGCGCCGCGACTACGCTGCAGCCGGCGCCCCCGCCGTGCCCCGTGACGCCGGCCCCGCCGCTGCCCCCGCCGCCCCCGAGTCTCTCGACCATGCTGGGATGTTGACGCAAAAAAAATACCGCCAAAAAAAGAAACGCTCGTGCGCCTCCCGGCGAGCCGCCCTCTCCGCCTTTCATCTTTATGTTCTTGCAGTGATTACAAACTTGGCAAATTAATTTTCAACAGCTTTTCATTATTTATTTTTTCAACTAACCTACTGTAAGTACCTAATCGGTTCATATTAGCTGGATGGCTGCGACCAGAAATTGTCGTGTTGTGCCATTGAGTAGGCGTTCTCTACGCATAAATTACATTAATGCAAAATCGAAATTTTTATTTCACATGGGTCTACAAAGGCACTTATAAAACGACGAGAAAAAGCGCACAGTTCGGTTGGTCGTTTCCTGTGGGGAAGAACCGGCAAGAAACTCCATGGTTACTAATGCAGTCAATATAATGCATAATCAATCGGAGTTAGTACTTTTAAACCAGCTCATCATCTGCCTAGACTTTTCCCTACTATGTTGAGGTCGGCTTCCAGTCTAACCGGATGCAGCTTATGTAATACCAACATTTTAGACTTTCGGGCCCTTGACTGTCTGTAGGTAACTGTGAAAGTGCTATGTGTAACGGGCTTCCTTGGGCACGGAGAACACTTTGTATGTAATGAATGGTCACCATACACCGACCGACCTGGTTAAGTGGATCTACTAGAGGAAATAATGGCAGAAGGTACAACTATGGAAAAATAGTGAAGATATAACTGAACGAGGTGGTAAAATTAAGTGTGGTGTGTGTGTGAGTCTATTTTTGACATGTCCCATAAATAATGAAAACGTTTGCATGCCGAATGGTAAATTATGGCTCAGCTTTGATATTTCATAACAACTATTGTGTATTACCCAGATTAGCAAAATAAAATTCTATCCTATTCTATTCTAAAAATAAGTAGGTATTGGGACTTTCTTGGGATAGAGAATTTGACAGTTTCAGATACTTATTGCTTAACATTTCCGCAATATGCACCAGTAACAAAACGAAAAGTAATATCAGATATTATTTGGGTGGGTAAAATAATGACTCACAAACATGGCTTGCTGGGATTTATTAACAGAATGGCAAACATAATGATCAAAAGAAACTACTGAGCTTACCTGAGTTCCATGTATCGAGATGGGCTTGAATCCAAACACGATATAGTTGCAGAACTGTATGTTTTTGTGACGCTTCCAATTCAGCGCATTGGTCCAAGATCCCAGGGCCGCCAGACCTTATTTACCCAGTAACAAAAAATGTGTGGCATCAAATAGTGTTATTATGTTATTAAGTACCTACTGTGAACGTAACTTGTGCCGACGGCCAATGAGTAACATCAATGTTTTTTGTTATCAGCATGTCTCTAAAAAATAGGTGACTTGAGAAAAAGTAATCTGTTTTTTTCTAACTTCAAAAATTACAGCTGATATTAAACGTTAAAGTACGGCGGCATTAGCTTCAAAATTCGATTAAGCAACCGCGCTAACATGTGATGTCCCGCTGCGAGCTGCGGAGTCGGCGCACGGTAATATTAGGTCGGCGCTTGCGTACACCTACATACTTTGACTCGTTGTGTACTCGTGGTTTCGGTTGGTACTTTGACCCCCAATATCTCTGTAACTAGAAGGTTCCCAGGTATGGTATAGAACAAAAAAATGATTGCATTGACGGGGAGAACAAGTGCCTTCCGGCTTCGTGAATGGTCTTTTTACACCCTTTATAAGACTAAAAGACATTGAATTTATGCTGACCTAGTACTTTTTGTCGCCAAAAAGACGATTTTAGTCAAAATTCTGGAAAAAAAAATGAGTTAGGTATTTGATCATCCCACGGGAACATCACATTTTTCCGGGATCAAAAGTAGCCTATATGTGTTAATCCAGCACATAAGCTATCTTGATACTAAATTTCATCCAAATCCGTTAAGCCGTTTGAGCGTGAAGGAGGGACAAACATATACACATACTCACATACACACACACACACATACACACAAACTTTCGCCTTTATAATATTAGTGTGATTCATAGCTTAATCAGCGGGGTCGGGGGCGGGGACAGCAGGTCTCGTGGTAACAAGCGCGACTGCTAAGCCTGGGGCCCTGGGTTCGATTCAAGGGTTGGGCAAAAAGTGCCATTGGGTTTTCCCATTACAAATTTTTCAGTAAGCCCGGAGTTTGAAAGTTGGCAGTATTAAGCTTTTTGGTCCTTCGCCTGATCTCTCTCCGGCCATATCGGATTGCCGTCTCTTTGAGTAAACGAATAGAGTCCGGAGTCCGGTCGTGTCATCTTGTAGTGTAAAAAATAATTAAATCCACCACTTTTCAATTTCATTCAATTTTTCAGGTTTAGGCAAAGAGGGTTAAATGCAGAGGAAACACTGCAGTAAGAGTAACATAAGTCCAACAAAAAAAAAAATGAATCGATAACGTCGTTAAAAATAACAACAATATGACAGGATAACGTCCCTATAGACCAGACCCTGTGACCTTTAGAAGCAGGTGACTTCCCTATTAGAATAACTAGGTGAATATGGAACAAGTTGAAAATAACGAATTATGTGATAAGCTGATAAGGGAAGAAAACTAAAACGAAAAACGGAGTTATAAGAGAAAGAAGAATAAGAAGAAAAAGAAGAATTAATTAAATATTAACCTATAATTAGTAACCTAGCCTAATAGATAGCCTCAATAGACCTAACGAACGACATCATTGAAGTGCAGTAGATACTTAATAAGATCTAAAGTCGTCCTTCAACTTAACGTTATCCTTGCGAGCTCCAGAACTAACAAGTGTCAATAATGGGGCCAAAATTAAAATATTCGGATATGATAAATAATTACGTAACTTGAAAATGAAAATTTTTGTTTAAGCAAATATAGTATAAGTACCTATTCATATAATTTTGTTGTAATGGTGTAGCAGCATGTCTAAAACTAACATACAGATCGATTTTTTTTAAATCGGCTAACGAACATAGGAGTTATCGGGAAAATAAAATAGTCACCGTTTTATTCCTATAAAACCACGTAGCCTATTACAAAACCTATATCTGGTACTGGAGCGAATAACATCATTGGAACTTTAGAAACCAAGATAATTGCGAAAAACTGATTTTTTGACGTTTGACCTTGAATAACTTACGACGCAGACACGAGATTTTATGAGACTTTTGAGACAACTTTTAGAACATCAAAATGAAGGTGTATACGAGTTTATAGCTTATTATCTCTCATTCCGAGTTTGACCCCTTTAAACACATCCACGACCCCCGTGCTATTCAATCCATCCACCAGGGCAATATTCTGAGTGCGTTAGATTGAGTCCTACCGTAAAACGTGATTTTCGACCCCAAAAAAAAAAATTGTTTCCCAGCAAATTTTTTTGCGTAAAGTTACTTAGTTTGATGTACAGAAGGCTTGGTTGACGGCTTCGTGAAGGGTCCGTTTACACCCCGTATAGGCTTATCTACACATAAGATTATAATAAAATTGTAAAAATCCAAATCGATGTTCCAACTTGGCGCAAAAACGGCTGCATAGATCGTGTTAAAATTTTGCACAAATATTCGTTATTAGCTTTTTCCAATGTTACGCTATATATTATCACGTTACTTGCTTAAGGGGGTGAGGAATATTGCATTATGTACGTATTCTTCAATTGTTTGTCGTTTCAGCCATGACGTGCTTATGAACAGCTATTTACACCTACACTACACCCAGTCTTATGTTAACTTATGTCTTATGTTACTTATGTCAACGGAGTTAACAGCTTAGCGGTTTCATGACCGCTCTGTAAACTATGGGTCTCATGTTCAAGCCCTGGTATTATTTTCACTTTTTGTGATTTGTTTTAATATAATTTTTTTGATGATGTGAGATTTCCAATGTTTCTCATTATTTTTTCGTGAAATATTTCTGCGAAAAGTAATAGAAAACTATAGCAGAAGACGACATGCTGCGGCGACCCCAAAATTTTGGGATAATAAGGGCAGAAGAATGATGATGTTGATGAAGATTTCTCCAAAAAGTAGTAAAGCGAGCAGAAGTATTTGCAAATTATCCTACCTAATTATCTTACCCTTACGCAGTCGGAGAGTTCCTTCATTTATTTTGGAATTTATAGGTTTTTGCTATATTTTTTAAGCATTTTGAATGTAAATCGTCTGCTACAAACAAAGAAAAAGTTTATTAAAAATAAGCCTGGATTATGAGAAGTCCTGTTAATGTAGATAGTTCAATTTTTTTAAGCGATAGTTCTGCAAGATGTTAAAGGATTGATGCCGCAAATGGCTATTGTTATAGTGGTCGGAAGCGAGCATGAGGTCCTGGGTTCGATTCCCGGGTCGTTCCAAGTGTCATTAATTTAAAACTAAAATTTACAGTAGCAACTAAGAAGATTTAATTTGTGCCCGGTTGACGGCAATAGGCTCGCCTCCTATTTCTTGGGACTTAAACATAACTGGCGAAATGTGGATGTACCTACTGTTAAGTACACCTCAGCTTCACCCTTCGGGAATTACAGGCGGGATGTTATGTTAGTTCAACATTCCGCTTAAGACCGAGCTTCACTCATCGGTCTAACGAATGAAAACAATATTTTTAGCAATCTTAAGAATTACACGAACAAAAATATAATATTGCGAATGGATGTCTGATAAAATTAAGTAAATACTACCTTTTCTTAAAATTAACGAAAATAATGTGGTTTCCAAACCAAAGGAAATCAAAACTGAATTAAACTACAAAGTATAAGGGCCTAGAATCTGTTGGGTTGTCTATCTTTTTGGCCCTACTACAAGGTTCTAAGGTAGATGAGTTGGTACTAATACACTCATTTGTTTTCTTATTAAATACTAGCTTCTGCCCACGACTTCGTACGCGGATCCTGTTGCTTATGCCAGCGACAACGGGGTCGTCAAAATAGAAGATCTGAAACGTCTGATGTCGAATTCTAAGAGCCTGGGGACGGGAAAACAACGGGATGCGCGAGACGATTCGAGACGTTCTATATCTTTCATTTTTGTAAGTCAGAAGTCGATGCGTAGATACGCTTGGAACTCAAGCGTAATTCTCTATCCGTGAACGTCTCCGAATCGCGAGACAATGCGTGACGTTCACGATCAGCGGTCAGTCGCGCATCACGTTCCCCACTTGTCTCTAGAGACCTAGAAGTCGATGCGTAGATACGCTTGGAACTCATGCGTAATTCTCTATCCGTGAACGTCTCCGATTCGCGAAACAATGCATGACGTTCACGATTAGCGGTCAGTCGCACATCATATTCTTCACAGTTCTCTAGAGACCTGGATGTAGATGCGTAAATACGCTGACAACGCAGGCGTGCTTCGTTATCCAAGAGGAAGAGAAGAGAAGAGAGGAAGAGGTTTCCACGGAGCGAGTTGCAGCCTGATGTTCTCGAACAGCATCAAGTCTCTCCTGACGTTCTTCGGTAGATTCTTGGGATCTTATGATCCTCAATCTTTTAGCTCCTTTGGAACATTGGGAAAGATTTGACCTATTTCTAGGCATGGTTATAGTTTTATTGTGAAGATACCTGATCAATTAAAATCTAAGTGACTGCTCCCCTGCGTTACCGGGTAGGCTACCGTGTCACGGAGATAAGTGGAAAAGGAAATTAAACACTCAAATAAGATAAGCCCGAAGGCATATTTATTCGAAAAGATAAAAAAATAAATGGGAGTTTTGTCCAGTAGAGTCAAATTTTCAATGATATACCGTCGTCATCGGTCCTAAATCAGTCCTAAATCAGTCCTAAACTGTTGCCGCCTTCACCGCGTGGAGATACTCCCAGCTTATGTTATTTTATAATTATACAGTGAAATTAGTGATAGCTTTGATTTCCACATCAGATGTTTCTGATCTTTGATTTTTATAAGTTAACAGGAAATGCCCATCAGACTGAACAACTTTTGCTAAGATGTCATTCCTATATGTGTTATGGTGTAGCTGGGCTCTTATATTCCACAACAGGTGTTCCAGATCTTTGATTTTTATAAGTCAACAGAGAGTGCTAATAAGATTGAACAATTTTTGCTAAGACTTCATTCCTATGTGTGTTATGGTGTAGCTGGGCTCTTGGAGTTCCACAATAGGTGTTCCAGAACTTCGATTTTTATAAATCAACAGATAGTGCTCATCAGATTGAACAATGTTTGCTAAGACGTCATTCCTATATGTGTTATGGTGTAGCTGGGCTCTTGGAGTTCCACAACAGGTGTTCCAGATCTTCGATTTTTATAAGTCAACAGAGAGTGCTCATCAGATTGAACAATTTTTGCTAAGACGTCATTCCTATATGTGTTATGGTGTAGCTGGGCTCTTGGAGTTCCACAACAGGTGTTCCAGATCTTCGATTTTTATAAATCAACAGAGAGTGCTCATCAGATTGAACAATTTTTGCTAAGACGTCATTCCTATATGTGTTATGGTGTAGCTGGGCTCTTGGAGTTCCACAACAGGTGTCCCAGATCTTCGATTTTTATAAATCAACAGAGACTGGTCATCAGATTGAACAATTTTTGCTAAGACGCCATTCCTATATATGTTATAGTGTAGCTGGACTCTTGGAGTTCCACATCAGGTGTTCCAGATCTTCAAATTTATTCTCTCAGCAGAAAATGCTCATCACGTGAAACAATTTTTGCTATGGTACCATTTTTGTATCTCTTATAGTTTAGCTATTCTATTGCGGTTCTGCATCAGGTGTTCAAGTTTCCAAGATAAATTATAGCCTATATGTTGCCCAGACTTAATACCTATACAACACAAAAAAAATCTTTCAAATCTGTCTAGTAGTTCGGAAGATTAGCGTGTACAAACAAACAGACAAACAGACAGAATTTTTTTTTTGGATTCGTGCTCTATTACTGTTTCTAAACCCCCCTCAATTTTTTTTTTTTAAATATCTTCAATGTACAGACACAGTTTTTTTACTGTCTTATTATATGTATAGATATATTAAAATAACAGATAATTATAAGCAACACGATGGTATAACCACATGAGTAGATAGACGGAATCGGTGAAGTCTCATTCACAGTTGTCGGAATTAAAGGGGTTAAATTAAATATAATGACCACCATAAAATTCTTTGATACCTTTAGTTCTGTTACAAAAAAAAAACTAAACACTAGAAAAATAAAGTCTAAAATTACAATAGTACTAGCTATTTTAGTCACGACTGCACTTCAAATTGTATTCGATCACCAAATGTATGTAGTAAGTAGATCACCAAATCTTAGCGAGCAAATTAATGCGCTATTTCTGCCTAAATAAACCACTATGATTGCCATAAAATGAAAGTTTATTACCCAATAAAGTATTATGATGCCGTATTGACGGCAAAAATTGAATTCGCAAAATTTTACTAGGCATACTGACTATTAGCGTAATTAAAAAATTAAAATATTGTCTTAAAAATTCAATATGTAATGCTCCAAAAGTTAGTGACAGAATCGAATCGCTGCAAAACCGACTCCACGTAGGTACTCTTGTCTGCTCTACCCCTAGAGGCTAGAATGTAATTTAAGGCCACGTAGGCGCGGAGGGGCGTGGCGGCCCGCGAGCTGAGGAGCACACATCTGCGACGATAAATTCTCGTGGAACCGCCGGGGCCCCGCAGCGCCGGAGCCGTGACAGAAACCATGCCTGCTGCATGCTTGCTTGCATGCTGTATGCTTGCTTAAATGCTGCATACTCGCTTGCATGCTGTGCATGGTGTATGCCTATGTTTGCATGCTTCTTAAAGGGAAATAAAAACGACATAAAATGTTCACAATCAACTGTTTTATAATGATCAATGTTTTGATTGATTGATTTTCTGCCGTTGAATGACTATTTATTACTTATACATTTGGCAAAATATTTTTTTGCCGAGAGTAATTTACTTTAATCGGATAACGAGATGTTATTTTTTTGCATGTGTTAATAATTTGGTGTTCATTAACTATTTTTGGGTTAACAAAGATTTTTTTGGAGTCAGTTTGCTTAAATAGGATAGCAAGATGTAATAACTTTGGTTATAAGTTTACATTAAAATGCGGGTTTAATTTTGGTGATCATTTACTATTTTTGTCTGTTATATGTTACTATATCTGGTGGTAAGTTAAACATAAGCCAATTTTAAATAGTCTTGACTTAATGTCGTCAACTCGTCAGGCACCCCATTCGTTATAATTGTGTTTTATTTTGCTCCATGTTTTTCATGTATATTGAATAATCATATAGGTAGGTACATGAAAATAATCGGTAACAAATGGATGGATTAGGCATTTATTCACTACTAAACAGGCTTTATTTACAATTGCGGAGATAGGTACCACAGAGTGAAGAGGAATTATATCCGTAAAAGTAACTGTTTCACTCGCGGCACGTCGTTATAAATGTGACTGCACTTGCACGTGAATGTCGGGGCAAAATATTAATATAGGCAACATAAAATATGGTGAATAGAAGAAGGGTTGCTTCGACAGTATTTGTTACATCGACCTGCGTCTACGCATCAACTTTATGCCCGTTCATCAGAGTTCTTAGAAAAGTAAACGCTGCGGCAATCATGGTCTGCTGCGAGTTTTGTCCCTCCGTACCGTACTAGTCGCAGATGTTGTCTTAAATTTATTCGAGGTGTTAGGAGGATGCATTGTGTCATATTTTATGTCAAGTCCACATATTTCATACTCAGTATTTACACTTTGAATATAGATAATCATATTAAAAATTACAATAAAAATAGATTTAATTCCGGAGTAATTTATCATACCCGTCCGTCTATTGAACATTGTGTCATCGTATCTTAAATTCTTGTTACTTTCTAGAAAATAAGCAAGTCCGTGAGTAGCCGTATCCAGATATAACAAGTTATTTAAAGTTTCCACTCTCCAATTGTACAAGTAATTATTAGTGAAGAATTTGTAGGTAGGTGTTTGTATTTGTGATTTCTTGTAAAACTTTTCTTACTGACTGTCATAATATTTACATGTGACTTTGAAGTCTTCGCCACCTATCAATATAATGCAGTAGTCCAGCAAGTTTGCTAGTGTTTCATTGATGCCTTTCAGGAGTGCTTGGACATTTCTATGAGGTGTGATGAAGTGACAAAGTCCACATTTATCGATAGTTTTTTCTGCAATTTCAAGCAATTTATTCTTGTTGTCGGTGCTTAAGATGCAAGCACTGATAGCGCGTACACAGGACTTTCACCGTTCACCGTTCACGAGGATTCCGTGCACACGCGAATTAGTCACTATCACCGGCACTTTTTCGAGTTTTTTATTTTCGTTTATTTTTGTTTGTATTACACTGCAAATAATTATTGGGCGGTTAACACTTCACTACACTTAAGTTCAGTGGAAAAAATATAGTTTTTGCTTAGCTGATAATTACTTCTACGAAATTAAATTACTGAGGGCACAACTTAGTGGTTTCGGGGCGCGTTCCAAATTCTACTGCAAATTCATCGATGTGTATCCTGCCCGTCCTAACCTACGGTGCTCAGACATGGTCACTCACCGAATCGCAAAAGTCTTGCGAGCCTTGGATTCTGCCAAAGAGCAACGGAGCGCAGCATTCTGGGTGTACAGAGAGCAGATAAAATATGAAACACTACGCTGCGTTTAAAAACCGGAATAACAGACGCAGGCAAAAAGGCTGCCAGGCTCAAGTGGGATGCGCACGTCACGTGAGCCGCATGCATAACGACCGCTGGACAAAGGTTTCAAGTTTTCAACACGATGGATGTCCGAGGATGGACGGCACCGCCGAGTCCGGCCTAGACAGAGGTGACGAGATGATCTAGACGCGCATCACGAAGGCTGGTTCGAGGTGGCGCAGGAGAAGAGTACCTGGAACGATATGGGGATGGCCTTTGCCCAGCAGAGCAAGGTAATTATAAATACGGGTTGGGTTTAGAATCGCGTCCTCTGAATTCGATGATTCTGTCACTGTGGGGGGGTCAAGGGGGTTTATCTGAAGCGCCCCCATGCGATTTTAGCTGCCGGAATTTTTTTAAATTATTTTCTAAAAATATTGGTAAATCACTAACAAAACGTGAAACGGAACGAATATTTAACTAAAGTCTAACGTTTTTGACGTTACATGTGTCAAAATCATCTCAAAATGCGTAAAATATATGATTTTGAATATATATCGAAAAGATCCTTTTTTAAAAATTGTGGAAGCTATAAATTATGTTTATAAATTCAAGTAATTATAAAAGTCAATATTTTCGTGTTTCATTGAGTGCAAGAGCGAGCGAAGCGAGCTCGGGACTTGGGGCTCCCCGACTCGGACAGGTTAGGTTAGAAGGGGATGGCGGGGTCGAGTGAGCGAGCGAAGCGAGCGATTAGACCCCGCCATCCCCTTCGTGGTTATTTTTTTTGTAAACCATTCAGAAGTAGGAGCCCCGCAAAGCGGGGCTCCGTCGAGCGGGCTTCCTTCGACTGCGCCACGTTGAATGGCAACAACTAACTCAACTCTCCCCCCTATAAATCAGGTTTATAATGTCAAAAACATTAAGCAAACATAACACCAAATTGAGATTTTAAAAAAATTATAAAAAAAAACTATGCATCTCCGGCAGGGGGGGGAAGTGGGGGGTGACTCTACAACTCCCCCCCCTCCCCCTCCTACCTCCCACACCACCCAATTCGGAGGACGCGATTCTAAACCTTACCCATAATTACATACTATTCTACTGTTCATTTTCTCACGTGGAGTGTTCTCTACTTTTTAGTTTTTACCATTGACTGGTAAAAAGAAAGAGTACACAAGTCGTGAAAATAAAAATTCATGTCGATCCTTGAATCCTTTTCATGTATTCTATTCAGAATCCCTTCAGTAGCGTAGCGTGGGGCCATGGCCCCGGGAGGCGCGTTTCAGGGGGCACAGACATGAGTCATGAACTCATGCGGCAAGCGAATCTGTTACCTATGGTGCTAAAATTTTCGAGGTCGCTTCGCTCGCTCTTGCATCTCTCAATTCTAAAGCTTTTATGCATAAGTCGATAAAAAAAAACTTATTTATCTATATGAATAGTTAAATAAAATGTAATATATCCGATGTGCTAAATTTTTTTGAGCTCGCTGGTTTTGTCAATTTTCGGAACGGCAAAACTTATACACTAGGTATTAGCTATATTGGCAGTTGAACATGACATATCTACATACACAATACGAACAAATGATCATCATCAGTCTCTTGTCCTTCTTATCCCAATTCATAAGGGATCGGTGCACTATCTCTTCCTCTTCCATACCTCTCTAACTCTTTATCTCAACTCTTTCTCTAAAGCACCTTCGTCCTCTCTCCTATTACCTATCAATTTAACTTTGCTGTGCCCGACAGGGTCCATAATTGATTCAATGTTTTAACATGCCAACTGTTTTATTTTAAAATTATGGAATGCAATAAAGTATTGAGTATTTATTACTCATCTCATCAGACACCTCCTTTCTTGAATGAAATTGTATATAAAAAAGATTTTACTTTGAAAAATAAACATAAAGAATAACATTTTTAAATAATTTAAAAAAATGCTTTGTATTTTGACTCTTTCCTACGTTTCTTGACTAATTATGAAAATAGAGGGGGCTTGATGCTTGCTCTCTTGCTACGCTCGGTATTCTACTCTAGAATCCCTCGCTGCTCTCGTGATCCAACTTAGTCCCCCGAATTAAATTTCCTTTCACTTGTTGGGTAATCTACATTTTAGTGTTTTTTTTGGGAGTCGTTTGTTTTCAGCATTCCAGTTGTACTTAATAGTTTCATACCAATCGATAGTTTAAAGATACGCCTAGTGTCCAACACAGCTTTGTAACGAACGTGTTCTATTTGCGAAGTACAACCAACTGTAGTATCACCTAAACTAAGCATAGCTATAACGTTAGGTTAGTTCACAGGAGAATCAAACACGACAACTTGACATAAGTATTATATTGTAGGAGAAGAAAAAAAATTGGAAACACAAACAATTCAGTACTTGTTAAGAAATAGTTAATGATACGTTCTCGGCTCTGGCGTGCGGCGCACTTCCCAACACCTTCAACTACTTGAACTTCTTTGGTTTACTATCGAACCGTTTGTTTTTAAAAAACGTTCTACTCTTCATCTTTAAATCATCTTTCACCTGCGACAGCGAAATGGATCCCTGGGAGAAAAAAAATAACAAACTGTTATTGAACTTGCTTTGTTAGTTCATGGAGTCGAAACTGACTGAGCTGAAATTTTGCACACACCTTTGGTTTTGGTGACAATGTATTTTTATGACAGACATTTTATTTTATACTATTCGGGAAACTTACAGCTAATATAAATATGCAATGTTCTTAAGGCTTCAGTCCGGTAGGATTGACAGCCCGTCGAAACATACGCGCATAGGTTTACAATTTTTTTTTTGACTGTCTGTTATAAAGGAATTGCTATTATTTTTAGTGCACCATAATATTGGTTATATGCTTAATAACTACGTATTTTTTAAAGTTCATAAAACTCGCTCTTGTGGCGTAAATCTGGCGTTGAAAAGAAGTCTCTCGCGCCCAATGCGAGTCCGAGGTCTATCTCCGCATTACTTTCGAGGCAACAGAGGCTAAATCACAAAATCTATCGAGGCAGTAAATACCTTTTTACCATTGCCACTCGAAAAAGGGCATTTTATTCATCGATAACAGTGAATAAAACGCTCTTTTACTCACTGAGTGAATAAAGACTTTTTGAATTTGGAACAAGCACGAATTATGAACAAAAAATAAATATAACGTGCCGACAAGACTGAATTTCGAAAATTGTTCTAATTTCACTAAACATTTTCAATGTTTGTATTTAATCCTTTTTTCTGTTATGTATTATATAATAAAATGTGATAAATACTCATCTGCCTAGACTTACTTATCCCAACTTTATTGGGGTCGGCTTCCAGTCTAATCGGATGCAGATGAGTATCAGTATTTTACATGGAGCGACTGCCTATCTAACCCAGAACACAACCCAGTTAGTACTGGCCTACTGGGTGCGTAATACGGTACCCCTTGGTAAGACTGGTTGTCAGACTTCCGGGCTACTGACTTCCTGTAACCACTATCAAATAACTACAAATGACTGCCGGCCCAACGGCTTTACATAATTTCCGAGGCACGGAGGAAACTCGCTATGTAAATAATTAGTGGTCACCCATCCACAGACCGACCTTGGTAAGCCCGGCTTAACCTTGAAGATCAACCCGAGTGTCTGTTATTATTAACCCACGAGAACTATAAATACTATACTTCTATTTATTTTCTCGCAGTCAATGGTAAAAAGTAGATTACACAACTCGGGAAAAAAAAAATTGATCTCGGTTCTTGTATCCCTCGCTCCGCTCAGGATTCTACTCTAGAATCCCTTGCTACGCTCGGGATTCTACTCTAGAATCATTAAATTCCCTTTTTTTCACTTGTATAATCTACTATTATATCCTGGTCTACAAAGTTCCTCCTCAAAGTGTCCTCGTTACTTTTTGTAAAAAATCTTTTATTTTCTTAATTTCGATAATATCGTCAAATTTCTCGGTTTTTGCTCTCAAAAAATATGCAGTTTCTGTCCTTAGATTTGTGTTATTATTCGATTTTATCGAAGGACCACTGTTGAATGGCACAACAAAATTTAAAAAAAATCACTAAAACTAACGTAAACTGAAAATTATTAATATACCAAAACAGCCATAAAATTACAGGAAACGTTTGCCATATTTCCTCAGAAACCTACTACAAAGAAAAGAAGGGTTATGTTTTAATCTATGATTTTTTAATTATTTACACATGTGCGGAACACACTAGCGCGAACGGATACGGAAATAAGATTCCTTACGATGAATCGAAATCAAAATCAAAGATGGCGGGTGCGAATTTTTCTTCATGGTGTCACATCCATGGTAATCGAGGGCGCTCTAAACAAATATGGGGTCAAAATTAAAATCAAAGATGGCGGATACGGAAATTAACGTATTTTTCATCATGGGTGTCAATTTCATGAAAATCGTGGGCGTTCTAAACGATTATATAAGGGTGTAAACGACCCCTCACGATGCCGCCAACCAAGCATTCTGTACATCAAACTAAGTAACTTTACGCAAAAAATATTGCTGGGAAACAACTTTTATTTTTGGCGAAATGTCACGTTTTACGGTAGGACTCAATGTAACGCATACAGAACATTGTGCTGATGGATGGATTGAATAGTACGGGGGTCGTGGAGGTGTTTAAAGTAAAAATCTTACTTTAAAAACATGTATTTTAAAAAAAAACTTGTGAAAAAGTTGGAACTTTGACCCCCAATATCTCCGTTACTAGAAGGTTCCCAGGTATGGTCTAGAACAAAAAAAATATCGCACTGACAGGGAGAACAAGTAAGTACCTTTCGGCTTCGTTAAGGGTCTTTTTACAACCTTTATAGTCAAAATCAAAATCAAAGATGGCAGATACGAAAATTAACGATTTTTCATCATAGGTGTCTTTTTCATGGTTTCCGGGGTCGGTGATAACCAAAATGAAAATACAACATGGGCGACCAAAATTTTCGGTTTTTTCGTCATGGATGTCATGTCCATGGTAAATAAATATACTCACTGAAGTTGTGGATTTCTTGCCCCTCTACCTCAACCCTACTTCTACTAACTATTGATGATAGAACAAAAGTATGTTCCACAATATTAAAGAATATAATATCAATAACTACAAAAAACTTCGCAATACTATATGTCCAACTATTATCGTTATGTCACAATAACCACTTTTTACATTTTAAAAGTTGATAGAAATACCGACCAAAATTAGACCATGTTATTCATACTTCTGTTTAAATCCTTATCCAAATAAAGCATAAATTGTTTTCAATTCATGTAGATTACTTTTGGAATATATTTTATTTGAAGTGTATTTCAACTATTGAGATATTAAATACCTACATTAATAAATTAAAATAATCTAAAGTAACTAACTTAAAAAATGGCGTCAAAAAACTCCTCCTTAACGCTGTCAACTGGTGATGTACCCAAGAGACTGGCGGCGTTGCCACGTTGTATGGCATCGCTAAGCCATTGGCCAAGGTAAAAGCCAGCCCTTGGGTCACGGGAAGTGTCAACTAAGCGATTTGAAATTTCCTTGAAAAAGCTGTGAGCACTCGGACCTAGAATTTCAACCCAAAACGGCTCGAAAATATAGTTACCAATAAGGTTACTATATTTACGCCGCTTGAGGTTCTCTGCAGCCGCAGCGGCAGCCCCAGCACATCACGACGAGCTAGGAAGATGGAATGGCGCAAGTGTATCTACACATGTTGCGTCCCACACTAAGGGCGTACCCATCTTCCATGGAAACAAAGACATGCCGTCCGGTCTCTTGCCATCGTCGCGTACCAAACCATTGGGTTCTAATAAAGCTGGAACGCCGACGGTGACAAGAGCTCGTCGGATGATGTCGTTTAAGTTCGCGTGTCGTGCAAAACGGCCCGCACTTCAGCTGCATGACAGGCCGTGGTGTTCAAGGTTGTTGACAACTTCACCACATTGACAGCGATGAGGAGAACAACATGGGGCGCCTAGGGGTAGAGAAGCAGCGAGGCGGAAAGTAGTGTCGTCGAGCAATGTGCCTATGCTCGACGACGGTAGTGCGTGAAGCCAAAGACCCGACTCCCACTCACCCACAGCCAGCAGACGCGCACGCTCTGCAGTAGTGATAGACGTGTTCAGTAAAGTGTTCTGAACTATTCTAAACCTTTTTGAATTGTTCAAATCGGCTATTCCAATCAATAGATATTACGAATTTAATAAGTCATAGAAATAGAAAAAATAAACACTGTCATACCCGTGTGCATGTTATACCCGTGCGAAGCCGGGACGGGCCGATAGTATAAAATAATTGAAGTACGACTAGGTGTCGAACGGGTTTTTGCTGTGAATTTCTGAGTTTTGCACAGCAAGACTATCATCGCCTTAAACAGTACGAATTTGAAGGCAATTTACAAGTTTCCACAGATAAACACTTGAAACACTCGAAACAAAAAAAAGAACACAAAAAGGCCTACCCTTTTTGTGTTCTTTTTTTTGTTTACAACATGCGTTACAAAATGTTATAACAAAAATTAGAAAAAAAAACTAAATTCAGTCGCAAACAATTACTTTTGCGTAAAAAAGCTTTTCACCAACAAATGCGAAACACTGGTATCGAAAATGTCTAAATCATGTTCAATAGTAAGTTTATTAAAATTCCTGCTCGCACGGATCAGAAACGAATTCTGCCTGTACGCGGACTTGGAATGAGGGACATGCAACAAACTAATGCCGGCCACACACGTTCCAGTATACTTGCGCAAGTCCAGACTTGCGCAAGTATACTGGAACGTGTGTTGGAAGATAATTGCGCAAATTTCCGACTTGCACAAGTTCTTGAAAAAGTTCAAAATTTCAATTCCCAACTTGTGCAAACTGGCGTTTGCGCAAGTTTACATGAACGTGTGTGGGAGCATTTCCCGCAAGTCTCAGTATTGTTTTAGCCACCTACATGTACGCACGTCATTTTCGCGCCAAAATGAACGAGACTACCGAGAGGCATGGAATTCGCGATATTATAGAAGAATTTATAAATATATACAGAAATGAGCCATGTTTTTGGCAAATAAAAAGTAAAGACCACCACCACAGGGACAAAAAAAAATGCTGCTTATAATAAATTAATTGAGCAATACCGAAAATTCGAACCAAACGTAATAAATAAATATAATATGTAATATATATCCATAGCATAAGTAGCTCGCTGCATGTACGCACACTTGTACAAATATCATTGAAATGATACTTGTGCAAGCATGCTTGAGCCGTCTGTGGTCACCTCCGAAATTCGTGTATTTGTGCAAGTCTGGACTTGCGCAAGTATACTGGAACGTGTGTGGCCGGCATAAGTTTGCGAAACATTTTGCAGTGTGCAACTAATCCTAAACTACCTACATGACCTGATCTTGCAGCCAGGATCGGCTCTTCACCAGATAGTGCTCAACGGTTAAAAGCACGGACACGAAACTACGTAGGTGTTTAATTTTTATGGATAAACATAATTTCTATCATGACCCGATACTGCAGCCAGGATTGTCTCCTCATGAGGGAACTCCACAACGGTTTATAGCACGGATGCGAAACTTTGTATACATACCCGTTCATTTCAAAAATTTCGACGTCGCCTCGACCCTTCATCAAAATTCAAATAATAATAATAAATCATTTATTTGCAAAAAACATGGTATACAATGGTGTTAAATAAAATTTAAATAGTTCAAACATGTTTAGCTAAGATAGAACATAGCATGCTAGGGTTTAGCAAAATGTTACAAGGCATCAATATTTTTTATCCATGAATTCTTTTAGACTATAGAAATTACATTCATTTATCCACTTGTGCAATTTAATCTTTAATAATCTTCTTCTTTCTTTATCGTGTGGTTAGTTCGTAACCTGGTGTCAAAGTTTTTATGCCGCCCATGGGCCACTGACTTGGCTTTACATGCCGTCAAGAAATATCTCTCAGGCATGCTGGTTTCCTCACGATGTTTTCCTTCACCGAAAAGCAAGTGATAATTATACTAATAATCTTGAATTTAATATTTTGAATTGGCTTGGTATTTTGTTGTAAATACGGACGCACATAGCTAGACATTTTTTGTTATATTTGGCAAGTCTTGGCAAATCATTTAATACTAACATAAAATGATCTCGTCTGCTCCGAGGATTCACATCGTTTGCTGTTTTAAATAGTTCTTTATTCCTTACTACGAACACACATATTTCATAAATATACAGAGATGGCAACGGTAGCAAACCAATTTTTTTGAACATTGGTCGACATGAGTCATTAGGTTGAAGTCCACATATTGCTCTGATGCACTTTTTTTGAGCTATAAATGCTCTATTCAGATCGGTGCCATTACCCCACATTACGAGCCCATAGCGCAGTAGTGATTCTACATCCGCGTGGTATGACATAATGGCAGTTTTTATGTTCGTTACATTTTAAATTTGTTTCAGTGCATATACGAATTTATTAATTCTAGTGCTTACATTATCTACGTGTTCTTTCCAGTTTATATCCTTGTCTATTACTACGCCTAAAAACCTTGTATGTTTTACCTCTTTGATTTTATTTATATTAAGTTTGATTTTGTTATTATAATTATTCGATTGATTAAACTGAATGTACACGGATTTGTCTACATTTATTACCTATCAAATGGTTCATGTCAAGCCAAAGCAGCAATGTATTTATTGTATTATTAATGTCGAACTCATGATCTGCAATGGTATTTTTCTTTTTATCAGTTGTCACTATAATAGAAATATCGTCTGCAAATAGTATGCATTTATGTTTGGTTACTTTTATGATATCATTTATGTATATAAGAAACAGAATTGGGCCTAGAACGCTTCCTTGTGGAACACCATATTTATTATGTCGATATTCCGATGAGTAAGGTATCATATCTTTATTTTTTTTAATTTTATTGATAATGACACGTTGCTGTCTGTTACTTAAATAGGACGATATCCACTGAAGTGCAGGTCCCCTGATCCCAATGGTCTCTAACTTATGTAGTAATATGTCGTGTGATACTAGATCGAACGCTTTCGATAAATCAAAAAAGAGGCCAGTAGTTAAATGATTATTATTAATATTTGTAAGTATTGCTTTCACAAGTGAGAAAATGCAAAATATACGACACTAACACTTCGCACGCGCCTTCGTCCGCAAAAAATGTGATACCTAGGCTAATTTGCATGATATAAATATAATTTATGGCCTACGTTTCTTCCTGATAATTTAGCTTTCTATTGGTGAAAAATTGTTAAAATCGGTCCAGTACTTTCGGAACTTATTCGCTACAAACAAACAAAAAATCTTTCCTCTTTATAATGTGAGTATGGAAGTATTGATAAATGACAGTAGGTTTCATTTAAATTTCGACGCAGAGTCCGTTTCGTTTTCGTCGCGTGCTTGAGGATGCGCGGGTGCCTATGTTTATACAGGGTGTAAACGGACCCTTTAGGAAGTCAACCAAGCATTCTGTACTTCAAACTAAGTAACCCTATGCAAAAATTATTGCTGGGAAACTACTTTTTTTTTGGGGTGACAAATCACGTTTTACGGGTAATGCAACACACTCAAAACATAGTGCTGATGGACGCATTGAATAGTGCGGGGGTCGTGGAGATATTTAAAGTAAAGTTATAACCTTAAAAACTAGTATTTAAAAAAAAACTTGTGTGAAAGTTGGAACTTTGAACACAAATATCTCCGTAACTAGAGGGTTCCCAGGTATGGTCCAGGAGAAAAAAAATATCGCAATGACGGGGAGAACACGTGCCTTTCAGCTTCGTTAAGGGTCTATTTACACCCTTTATTTAATAAAGGCAATACTGATACAGTCCTTCATTCAGTGTCATCAAAAAAGTGCGCGATGATTTTTTCGCTTGGTGGAAAGGCACCCTAAGAAGAACAAAATGAATAATAAAAGAGTTCGGATTTTTTTTCAAGTAGTTATAGATTAACGGAACAATAAAAACAAGTAAATAGCATCGAGCGCATTTAGTTTTTGTGGAGCTAAAGCCGCACTCACGACAGACTACGTTGTTCGGACGTACAGAGTATAGAGTCGTCAGTCACACTGCGTGTGAGTTGTGACACCTACCTGCGCCGCGCGGAGCCGCACGCCGCGCACGTCGCTGCGCGCCAGCGCCTCGAAGCGCCGCCCCACCTCCCGCGCCTGCAACGAGTTAGCGCTGAGTCGCGAGCCGCCAGCTGCACGCGCGCAGCTGCACAAGGCACTCACGTCCAGCGTGTCGCCGTCCACGCTGCCGTCGCTGAGGAAGCCGTACAGCTCGGCCGGGCGCGGGCCCGCGTGCGGCCCGGCGTCCTGCTCGGGCGCCTCACCACTGTCCGCGCCTTTGGGCGCTGCGAGGCGGCCCGTCAGCTCCTTCTGGATATTGTCGATCGTGTTCTGCATCCCCTGGATTCGCTCCTGCAGCCGCTCCTGCGAACAAACTCAGACTTACCGCGCACCGCCCGCCCGCGGACGGCGCCGGTCCTCGCGCACGCTCACCTTTTCGCCCCTCATGTCGAGGATGATGGTCATCTGCGCGCCCAGCTCGTCGTCCTTGGCCTGCAAGCAGAGGGCGTGTGAGATAGGCGTTGGGTGGATGCACGCAAGCTGCGGGCCCGGCGTCACCTTGACGGCCTGGTCGAGGCGCGTGGCGGCGTCGCGCAGCTGCTGCTCCAGCGCGCGCGCGGCCTGCAGTTCGGCGTCGTGCTGGCGGCGCGCGGCCTGCAGTGCGCCGTCGGAGCGCGCGCGCGCGTCACTCTCGCTCTTGAGGTCGGTCATGAGGCGCGCGATGGTGCCGGTGTTGGCGTCCAGCTCGCGGTCCTTGGCCGCGGCCGCAGCGCACAGCTCGTCGATGCGCGCGGCGTCGGCGTCCCTGTAATAGCGCCAGTGAGCGAGCGGCGGGGCGCGGGGTGGGGGGCACGGAAGCGCGGTACGTACCGCTGCGCTCGCTGCGCCTGCTGCTCGGCGGCGAGGCACGTGCGCAGCCGTTCGGCGTCGCGTGAGAGCTCGCCGAGCGTGGTGCGCAGTGCGCCGCACTCCTGCTCGCTCTTGCTCAGCTGTTCGCTCGCTTCGACTTTCTCCGTTTCTAGTTGATCCACGCGTTCTTTAATACGACTTATTTCCGCCTCCATTTCTTCCTCGCGCTAAAACCAAACCCAAATTTAGTCGGTGTATTATACGTGATACTACCCCAGAATTTTTAACGCCCAATAACTCCCTTGTAACAACAAGGTTTGTCTACAAAAAGCCTCTGACAAACGAATGCGCACAGGCGAATGTTTTCTGTATACTTCACACTGATAATATGCTTTTGGTTTACTTTTTCTCACACCCTCACTAGTCCTATTTGCTCACTCCTACACACACACATATACATACAGGGTGTAAACGGACCCTTCACGAAGGCGTCAACCAAGCATTCTGTACATGAAATTAAATATCACTGCGCAAAAATAATTACTGGGAAATGATTTTTTTTTTTGGAACTAAAAAATAATCTGATTTTTGCAGCGAGAAATGGTTTCCCCGACCGACTGTTCTAATGTGTGCGTTGTGCCTATACGGACATTAATGATCGAGTTTCTGATTCATATATTTTTATTTTGTTGCTTTTAAGAATGCCAAAACAGACCAACGAAGAGAGGCTGGTTAAAAAGAGAATGGCGGAAAGAAGAAAAGCAAAAATAAAGGACAATCCCAAACAGGTTGAAGAACTGCGAAAAAGAGTTGTGAGGAAAAAAGAAAAAGAGGGTTTTCTTGTTTTTAAGTTTTTTTAAAGATGAGAGAAGATTTATATTTGAAAAATACAAATTCCTTTCTTAGATTTAAAAACTGATTGTAGAAACCATTGATCTGGTGATTAGCACCCAAATATTGAGTTAAGGCTTTTTAGTGAACTGAAATTTGCAGAGCGTAGTCAGTAGAGCGTTGGTGAAATGGTAATGATCTGTTTGCTATTTCACTGTGTCTCTCCTTGCATTTAATATTTTTTATTTTATTTGGAACAACAAAAAATTACATAATAAAACATAGAGTCCAAGCATAGCCCTTTCCATAGCTCACAGAGCGACCTTGAATTTACGGATCAGCCGTACCGAGAGTGTCCACGTTTCGGCGCCGTATGTCATAACAGGCAGGACGTACTGGTTGAAGACCTTAGTCTAGTCTCAAGTGTGAGACGTACTCGCCGTTGATGTTAAAACCAGGTGCGTTGATGAACCATTTCGGGGAAATTATGTCCCCTTGCCTCACCCCGCCACGCAATTTGCTATGCTGTGTTTGCTGGTTCTGAGTTTGGACGGTTATTGCGGCATTTTCATAATAGTCAAATTAGACTTTAAGGTGGAACGAAGTTTATAGTGGTCGGATTTTCATGGGGTTTTTTTTATTGAGTTCCTAGAGGTGTGGAGAAGAAAGTTAAAAAAAAAATCCGCTCAAAGACCGCTTCAAAAGACGCTCGCGACTTTTTTTTTAATTTTCTTTTGAATATTTTTTTTTTCGTATAGGAATAACTTGAAATTCGCCGAATTTATATTGTGAAGTAATAGTGGGACCTGTGTGCATTCATTAAACGCCAAATTGGTCTGTTTCCTTGTTCATTGTTGTTGACGAAATGCATATTTCCAGGTTTTTTAATGAAAATTTCCTATTTTTTCAATTATTTCTAAAATACCGAGTTTTAATACAAGGATTTCTTTTGTCATTGGTAACTGATACTTTTTCACAGATAACTGGATGTAAAAATGTTCAAGAAATCCATATTTATGACTGAAGTGACTAAAAATTCATTCGCAAATATCAGGAAATCGTCTATGTAAAAGTTAAAGAAGGTCATTTTTCTCAAAATGTTTCTATGGTGGTCATTGTAAATATTATCCTAAAAATATCTTTATTTTATCAGCTATCCACGAAGAACACAAAATAAAAAAAATATTCGGAGGTACTTACTCGATAAATGGTGATTCTTGCTGACGAAGGTGGAATGGGGCCGCTGGTAAACTCACAAAAATTATCGTAATTGTAACGTAACCATTTCTCATAATTCCTATTTAGAATAAGATGCAAGCTTGATTCTCTGCGCCCCATTTTATATCAATACCGATACCGATACCGCTCCCAATTCTTAGCGATAGATCCCTTTTGTCATTTTTTACTTTCTCAGCAGTAACTGATATTTAGCAGGTATTCTTGAATATTTTTCTAGTTTTTATACCTTGTTAGATAGCTACTAAAATGAGGTTTTGGAGAATATTTTAAACATTGAGTTACATTAACAAATTTTGAAAAAAAAATGCCTTCATTAACATAGACGATTTTCAGATTTTTGCGAATGAATTTTAAGTGACTAAACGCATGAATATGGTTTTCTTGAACATTTTTTTATCCAGTTATCTGTAAAAATATATCTGTTACCAATTTCAAAAGAAATCTTAGTCTTAAATTCAGTAACTTAGAAATAATTGAAGAAAATAGGATATTTCCAAAAAAAACTTGAAATATGAACATTGAACAAAAAAACAGACCAAATTGGCGTTTAATAGATACACACAGGTCTTTCTATTATGCCTCAATATAAATTCGTCGAATTTCAAGTTATACATAAAAGAAAAAAAAATATTAAAAAGAAACTGTCTTTTAACTGTCTTCTCTACACCTCTAGGAACTCAATAAAAAAAGTCCCATGAAAATCCGACCACTATAAACTTCGTTCCACCTTTTGAGTATTTTTTGTCTAATTGCACTCGGCTATAAAGAGTTCTCAGCACTTGCATGTATCGCCAGTCGACTTGGCATAGTTGCAGAGACTCCAGAACGAGAGTTTTCCCAGAGAACAGGAGCGAGTTGAAAAGCTCCCGTAGCTCTCTTAATACAGGACTTCCTCCAGCTTTCAGGAGCTCAGTCGTTATCCCATCCTCACCAGCGGCTTTTCCATTTATAAGCTGTCTAAGTGCCGTCTCGATTTTGTTTTGCTGAATTCTGGCAGGTCTTCTGTGAAATGGTGGGTTAAGGTGGCTCTGGAATCCTCATTTTCGGGATCAGGTCGAGATGCATGCGATGCGTACAACTGGCCGTAGAAGTTTTTGACTTTCGACAGAATCTCCGGCGTCGAAACGACGTTATCTCCACTAGATTTTTTGTATCATAAAACTCATAAACTCATCATGACAGATCAGATAAATAATAATAAATATTTTTTAACAACTGAGATTTTTATTAACCGATGAAGTTATTGATACTTCCTAAGAATTTGTTGAACTTTATTAGTGAGATTTAGGTTTGTGATGGAGAAATTCAATTTTGGTGCCACTGATTTTCAATTTTGGTGGCCACACTACTTTGACATTAAATATATCAAAATGTTATCGATATATTCTCAGACCTCTTGAAGATCCTTCTAGCTTGGAGTTTCTATTATTATTATTTCCGGAAAGTGTTTTTCTTCTCAGCCCTTAGACTGGTGTTCAGCTACATTTACGGGCCGAAACCAAAGTAAATGCAGCGTGTGGTGTGTTAATTTTATGAATGTTTATGTGTTGTGATGAGGTCCTATCTCGTTCTCTTCTATCTGCATGAACTTCCTAACGATTCTACATGTATTCAAAATAGCAGCTTTTTGCAGTGTAATGTAGAGCGTTTCTTTAAGGTCTAATAATTTTAAGCTATGGATGAGATGATTTGGGATTACCCCTGTTGTAGAAAGGACTATTGGAACTATATATACTTTTTCTTGTCGCCAAATTCTAGTAACTTCTTCTTTGAGTTCTGCGTATTTACTAATTTTTTCAGTGATAGTTTTCTGTATGTTGTGCGTGTTCGGGACTGCGATGTCTATCAGGTATGTGACTTTATTTATTTTGTCCTGTAGGATTATGTCCGGTCTGTTGTAGTGGATCGTCCTATCAGTGAGAATAGCGCGATCGTAATAGAGCTTATGTGTTGTGTTTTCTAGGGTAGTTTCTGGTTTATAATTATAGTAAGGAGTGTTTGAATTTTGAGTGAGTGTGTGTTTGAGTGCTAGTTTTTGGTGAATAACATTGGCCACTTGATTGTGCCTGTGAGTGTAGTCTGTCTGCGTGAGAGTTGTGCATGCTCCTGTTATATGCTGGATGGTTTCTGGATGGACGTGACATTTGCGACATTTGTCATTAGTTACTGTAGGATCTTTGATTATGTATTTTCTGTAGTTTTTTGTGTTGATGATCTGGTCTTGAATTGCTATTATAAATCCTTCAGTTTCTGGAAATAAGTTGCCTATTTTTAGCCACTTATTTGACGCTAATTTGTTTATGTGGGATTGCTCTAGGTCATGAGGGTGCCGACCGTGAAGCACTTTTTTCTTCCAGTCCTCAATTTTTTGTGTCTGCGGGTCATCATTGGTTGTGTTTTGGGTTTCTATCTGATCGCTTAGGTTGAGTGGAGTGTAGTTAAGATCGTTTATAACTATGGCTTTATGTATATTACTAGTGCGGGATTTCGTGTGGAAGAATAATTTTAGTCGACTAACTTGTTTCCGCCACAGGTGCTGGATATCTATAAGGCCTCTCCCTCCATGTTCTCGTTTAATAGTTAGTCTCTCTATGGCGGATTTAGGGTGAAGGTTGTTATGTTTCGTAAGTGTTGTTCGTGTAGTTCGTTGTAACTGTTCTGTATCTGTTTTGGTCCATTTTATAACTCCGAATGAGTACGTTAATACTGGAATGGCGAAGGTGTTTAAGGCTTTAATCAGATGTTTACCTGAGAGTTGGGTTTTACATACAGCGTTAACTCTCTTCTTGTACTCTGTAGTTAGTGTATCTTTAATTTTTACGTGGTCAAGACCTTTTATTTGCGTGTACCCTAAGTATTTATATAAGTCAGTCGGTTCCAATGCGGCTATAGTATCTGACTCATTGAGTTCGTAGTCGCCGGGTCGCACCTTGCCTCTAACAATGTGAAGGGTTTTACATTTTTCTAATCCAAATTGCATGTTAATATCCTGACTAAACTCTGCTGTGATATCTACTAATTTTTTCATTTCTTTTTCTGATTTTGCATACAGTTTGATGTCGTCCATGTATATAAGATGCGATATTGTTGTTTCATCTGTAGAGTGTTTAAGGCAGTACCCAGCTCCGCAGCTCTGCAGCAAATGAGACAGAGGATTGAGGGCAAGGCAGAACCACAGAGGGCTCAGGGAGTCGCCTTGGTAGATGCCTTTTTTGATAGATATCTGTCGTGTTGTTACATTATTGTTGTTGCTATTTATTTGTAATGTGGTTTTCCACTGTAGCATTACATGGCGCAAGAAATTAATTATTTTCGGATTTATTCTATATATCTCTAAAATTTGTATCAACCAGGAATGCGGTACACTATCGAAAGCTTTTTTGTAATCAATATAGGTGCAATGGAGATTTCTATTTTTTGAGGTGGCGTGTTTATTTATTGTGGAATCAATTATCAGCTGTTCTTTGCAGCCCATGTGGCCCTGCCTACATCCCTTCTGTTCCTCTGCTATTATGTTGTGGTGTACAATGTGTGAGTTAATTTTCTTTGTAACTGCGGATGTTAGTATCTTGTAAATTGTTGGTAAACATGTGATTGGTCTGTATTGGGAAGGCTCTGATGTGTATTTAGTCTTAGGTAGCATGTAAGTAATTCCTGTTGTAATAAATTCGGGTATATTTTGTTGTCCTAATACAATATCTGTTAAATTTTTTGCTAAAGATTTGTGTAATGTAGTTAATTTTTTGTACCAAAAATTATGTATTTTGTCTATTCCAGGCGCTTTCCAATTATGTAACCTAGTTGTAATGTGTATAATGTCAGACTCTGTTACCTCTACGAATTCCATCCCGTCAATATCTCTCCATTTTGCTTCTTCATCCGCTATCCAAGATGCTTTGTCGTTGTGTTGTTTTTGTTCTTCCCAAATACTAGCCCAATATGTTTCCAGTTGTTCTTTTGAAGGTAGGTTAGGTGTGTTTGTGTTATTTCCAGAATTTCTGTCGTTTTTTGGTATATGTAGGTTTCTGTAAAATATTTTTTCGTTTGTGGTAAATATCGCGTTATCGTTTTTGCGCTGTTGTGCTTTCTTATATCTTTTGAGCCTATGAACTTTGAGTGCTAGTTTTTGTTTTAAAGTGTCTAGAAATTCTTCAGGTTTTCTATTATTTTGTTCGTGTCTGGTGTGCGTGGCATTGTTTCTAAATATGACCTCAACTCTTTTTACTAGTTTATTAGACCTGCATCCGTTAATATATTGAGTGAGTCTACCAATGTCTGCCCTTAATTTTTCAATGTCGTTTTCTAGCCTCTGTTGCCATGCTGGTGCTACATTCTGTCTTGTTCTTGTGTGATCGGTGATTTTAAATTTTAGTTCTTCAGATATAACTACGGCTGTGCAATATATGAGAAGGTGTATGTCAATAAGCTGTGTGTCATCAGATATAAAGTTTGTGAGTATACTCTCATTGAATAAATTAACTAGACGAAATAGGTGAGGTGTGTATTTAAGTTTAGGTAACCTTGGTCGAGCTGCTGGGTCCATCCCAGAGTATTGTGTTATTGTTGTTCTAAATTTGTCATTAATTTCTTGAATATATGTGTCTGTAGTTAAATGTTCATCTAGGACGACTATGGTCTCAATGTCATTTTCTAGCGTAAGGGTAATGGATTCGGTCTGTGTGGATGTGTGAGATATTTGTGTATAGGCTCGTGATTGGTTGTACGGTTGAGATTGGGTATAAATAATTTGTGATTGACTAAGCGATTGTGGTTGTTCTTGATGACTAATTTCGCTTAAATTTTGCGTGATATTGTTAGCGTCTATATAATTTACTGTTTCTTCTTGTAGTAATTGTGATCGTACTTCTTCTTTTAATTGATCTATAACTTCTTGAGATAGAAGTTTATTCCTAACTATGATTCTTCTTTGATCTGAGACTCTTTGTTCTGAAACTGTAATTTCAGGATATTGTCGGGTGAAAAGTGCATGTAATTGTTGTCTGTATGTGGTCATATCGGTCTCTAATTTAGTTATGTGTAGGTAAGTTCGCATGATAAATAGATTTACTTCTTTACTCCATTTCATTCGAACTCTTGCTTTTCCAGCCTTGGTGGACGCGGGTAAAAAGGTAGATACCCCCCGCGCAGCATTCAAGGTTGGAGTGGGTGTGACTGTATTAAAACTAATGATTGGGGGTGATGAAACTGATGGTGACGATGGTATGGATGGTGATGATCGCCTAGAAGGTGTGTATGATACTGTGCTAGGACTATATGGTTCTACAGGGGTGTCTGTCCTGTCCGTCAGTCTGTCACCATCGTCAATGATTTCGGCTGTAGTATTTTTGTCGGTGGGAGCCCGCCTGCTCAACTCCTCACCGCCGACGGTTCGCATGCTGAGACACCCAGCGTCAGCTCCAGGTGTGCCCCGGCGATCGCCCCCGGGCAGCGGTCCTATACGTTTTCTTTTAGATCGTGTCTCCATTTTTTTTTATGGGTTTCCAGAGCCACGTTAGCCACGCCAGTAATTTCTCATTCGTGTGTCCGCCCCCCACGTGATTAGATGGTCAATCAGGACGTGTGGTTGTTTAGGGGGCTTATTATTTCTATTATTAATATTTTGATTGAAAAGAGTGTCCATGGAGTTTCTTGCCCATTCTTCTCCATAGAGATCTACGCTTTGGAATGGGCAACTACAGTACTTTCACAAGTTATTATGCCTTGTGTCTGGGACTGTAGCTTCGCCTTCTTTGTTTTTCTGACTTTCAAAAGTGCCTGTTATGGTCTAATTGAAATAAATGCTTTGAGTTTGAGTTTGAGTTTATAAAAATTAAGAAAAAATTTCGCCACCAAATTGAATAAACTGCACTTTGTTGATATTGAGTATTGACCCATATACATACGTGCTGTTAGTGAGGGACAACGTAAGATCCAGTCTGCATTTGATCTCATCAACAGCATGTTGACGCAAGTAGGATTAAACATTCCCCCGCTAAAAGTAAAATCTGTTTGTTTAGTAGAGGTTTTAGAAGGCCTGTTTTAGAAATATGTTTGAACGGAACTTTGTTCGAGATAGTAGACCACGTCAAGTACCTAGGATTGTGGTTGGATAGAAGCGTTCGATAGAAGAAACATATTAGTGAGGTCCGTGAGCGAGTGCTTAAATTGATGAATATTTCTAGGGCTTTAGTGGGACCTGGATAGGGTGTTCATCCCAACCACTTCAGAAGATTATATTTCCCTTATTCGTAGCCGTATCGACTTCGGTAGCTTTTTACTAGACAATAGTGCCGACACACATTAAAACTAAACTGGACAGATTGCAAAACATTTGCTTGCGGTTAATTGGTGGGTTTATCAAAAGCACTCCGATCCCCGTGATGGAATCCGAATTAATATTGCCTCCTCTTTATATTCGCCGCCGATATTTAGCTGGTAACTTTTATTTCAAATCTAAGTGTTACCGTTTTCCTTTAATAGATTTACTGGATAAACTACATGGTCATTGTCACAATAATCCTTATTGGAGAAATAAGAAAAAGCCACTGTTAGTTTTGTCTCACGGTGTTCTAAAGCAGGAACATACCTACTGCAGCAATAACATTGGCATGTTTTCCATGGACCTTTGAGACTCCGATCCGGTCACGTACCACTCAATAGCTTCGCATTTATGATGCGCAAAGCAGATTCACCAAATTGTGCTATCTGTGGAGTCATTGAAGATGTGCATCATGTCCTGGCGGGGTGTGCGCGTGTGGGGGCCCAAAGGCGTCAAGCTTTTGTCAATACTTTTAATGTAGGCATCTATAATAGCGTTCTCGCCACACCATTGTCCGAGGAGGCTAGGACACTTTATTATATTATTGTTATGGTTATGTTACGGGCAATTTGATATGTCCGGGCACTATTAATAATGGCCGGTCTATTTTTATAATACCCGACTGAATTGGGCAATGTGATTAAAACAGCATGATTAATCACTTTTCCTGGCCATTATGAATAATGCCCACCCTATCTTGTGCAAAGTAATAAAATAGGTGAACTGTAGTGTTTTTGTTTATTAAATGTAACCTAACCGGTTCACTAAAGTTTCACCAAAGCTCCATTGACAAATTTTCATTTTACAACCAACGTTTCGTATACTATTTATTTCGAAAACAACTTATTCCGCAAATGTATTATTTTATAAACACTCGTTTTACATACATTTATTTGGCAATCAATTCTTTTTATATTTAATCATCTATACATTTTACATTTCTCATTTAGATTCATTAGGATAAATCACGTTTCTACTAAATATCATTTAATTACAATACAGTCGACGGAGCCCCGCGCAGCGGGGCTCCTATTTCTGTCTGCAGGGTTTAAAGGCACCTAACTAACCGAACCTCGGGGTGCCCCTGACGTCGACCGTCTAGGGTTAGGGTTTCTGTCAGCATCTGTGTTTGTTTGAGGGGTTTGTGCTTTTAGAAAAAAAAATCATTTATTTACTCTTTTTTTAGAGTCCAGAGCAATTATGCTAATGTGAGTTTTTTTTAAATTACATTATACCTATTAAGTGAATTTGTGTAATGTCTTTATTCCAAACGTTATTTATGGAATAAAATTAAAAAATAATGAATTCACATTCAATTGAAATCACATTGCCCGGCTACAAGTAGGGAATTATTCATACTGCCCGGTCCAACTGATAAATTCAAGCTATCTCAAACACTGACTGATTACATGTACCACGGTCTGTCGGGCATTATTAATAATGGCCCGTCAAAGTGATAAATTAATCAATGCCCGACGCACGCACGCGCAGTAAATCACGTTATCCGTAACAGTTATAAGGTTGCGGGTAGGCTGTTAAGTATACCTATACATATTATATGTACTTTAATTGTAGGCAATCATCGGGGTGACATATTCTTCATGGAAAATAAACGCGTAAATAAATGAAGATTAAAAAATATATAAGTCTTGTATACCTATGGCTAAATAGTGAACTAAAATATTGATTATGAAATGTAAATTTGATGTAAAAAAAAGTATTTGGAAACTTTCCAAGTGCCTTTTTTACACCTAAAACGGTTATAACATCAAATTCAGTTTTTTTATTGCAATTCATTATTAATAGGTATTCTAGTTCACTAGTTAGCCATATTTGTTAGTATATATTCCTCTATTATATATTCCTTATTCATATAAGTACAGTAATATTGCCAAATTAATTGAAACAGGTAAAAATGTATATGACAACTATTTGCGACGTTGCCGACTTTTTGGATTCAGAACGCTCTTAGTTGCATTTATTGACTGTACAAACACTCTAAAAGCCATGCGGTCAAGCGCATAATTATACGCGTTTTCATTTTCAGTAGGTAAGGAAAAATATTGTTCTGTTGTAATGAACTACAAAGTAATAGCAAGCAGCACTTACTTGACATTTATCCTTAATCACTTTCTCCAGATTGTTAATCTCGTTAACATGATTCGCCTCTGTCTGTTTCATGTGCTCAATTGTATTCCGAGCGTCCTAAAGAATGAAGGGTACTTATGTTATATAATTTATATCAAATCTGATATGTGGTAAAACATCGATTAAACATTTTTGTTAACCATGAGCTGTATGATGAGAAGGTGCTTTAATTGTTGTAATTACTTTGTTACGAGTACTAATTTGACGGTGATACATTGTGAATCGGAGAAAAACGAATAAAATAAAATAAATGAGTTCTAATTGCGCTCGAAAAAGGGTGAGCGGTGAGAGCGGTCCGTACCGCCAGCAGCGCCTGCGCCGCGCGCAGTTCGCCCGCTAGCGCCGCCGCCTCAGCCCGCAGCCGCGCGCCCTCCGCACCCGCCGCGCGCGCCCTGTCGGCACACGGTCACGTGATCACGTCCCTGTCGGTAGGCAGCGGGTCCCTAGCGACACTAGCGCGGTACCGACTCGTCCTCGAGGCGCGCTCGGCTCTGCTGCAAGTGCTGCGTCTGCGCGTCGAGCTCCCGCACCAGGCGCGCCACCTCGTCTCGCATGGCCGCCGCTGCCGCGTCCGCCTGCAAGGGGTGGAGGAGCGGTGTAGGTCCAGCTCTCACGTGTGCGGACGTGTAGCGTCCCGCACTCACCTGGCGCAGGCGCGCGCCGAGCGCGTCGCGTGCGGCGGCGCGCTCGGCGGCGGCGGCGCGCGCGTGTCCGAGCTGCTCGCGCGCGTCCTCCAGCTGCCGCGACACCGAGCTGGCGCGCGCGCCGCTCTCCCGCGCTGCCGCACACCATATGGTTCATGACAGATATCCTTCGACTTTGAAAGAAATTAATACAAAAAGGCTACCCACAGATAATCGCACAGTTGTAAGATTTGAGCCATTCCTACCCACTATACACAAGGCAACGATCCCGTGAGATAATTTACGACCACAACGCGAGCGAAGCCGTGGATTAAAGCTAGTATTGTACGAGCACTTGCTTGCTGATGCTGATACATTCGATATGTTTCAGCGGAAGAAAATTTATCTTGCTTTTTTGTTTCTAAAATGTTTATTAATTTTAATTTGTAACAAAGGTGTTCACAATAAAACGGACGAAAGTGAACTCAATTACAATATAATTTAATAGTTACTTTACAAACAGTTAAAATATTTATGCGCGCGGCCTGAATAAATGTGCGATGTGATCGAACATATTCCCTGACGAGATACGAAGGATGAAGAGGAACTTTATTAACAAAATGAATAGAAAGTATAAAATAACTTGATAATGGAAAAACAGATTATAAAATGTAAAATTTTTAAATGTAAGGGGAAGTTCGCGAGGGTGTGAGGAACATGGACGCGAACGCATTCGAGGTGTCCACTTGTTTCACTTATGTCGCTGCTGCGGGCCTGCGGGGCGGCGCGCAGCGAGGCATATCTTGATGTGTGATGTGATGTGATGTGCATCTCCTTTCACGAAATCTCATACAAACTTCCATTCCCTATTTGTTGCCCCTGGTTGGGAGGTAATAGTTCCAAGTTTTAGATTTTTTTTGTTGTTTGAGTACTAATACTAGCTTACATACCATTCACTGTTCATTACTTTTCTGTTATACTAGTTCTTGCAGTAACGAAACGGCCAAGCCTTTGACTTAGTAAAGTAAAGTAAAATAAGTAAAGTAACATTTATTTGCACTAAGGAGTAGAGTTTGTGAAGTAGGGCTTGTAGAGTTAGAAGGAAGCTTGGCTCTAACCGAGTTCTGATAACTTTTTGACAGTGTGAGCCTCAAGGTCTCGTCGTGGCAACATTTTACATGAAAATGTTTTTGACGTGCAGCTACCTACTTGCCCCAAGCGGTGGACAAGGCCTCGGTCCTGCCGCAGTATGCCGCGTGACGCGTGACGTAGCTGGACAACACTTTCGTCCGTTTTATTGTTTACTAGCTGTTGCCCGCGATCGCGTCCGCGTGAAATTATTATAAAAATACAATTTTCACCGTTTTTGCAATATTTTTTATTGATGCTCCGCTCCTATTGGTCGTAGCGTGATTTTATATAGCCTTTAACCTTCCTCAATAAATGGACTCTCCAACACTAAAATATTTTTTCAATTCGAACCAGCCGATTCTGAGATTAGCGCGTTCAACCAAACAAACTCTTCAGCTTTATAATATTACTAGCTGTACCCGGCATGCGTTGCAATGCAATTTCTTCTACCTAGTACACTATCTCCTTGTATCTTTTACTACTCGGCCCACCTACCTCTTACCTACCTACTACCTACCTACTACCTACCTACTACCTACCTACTACCTACCTACTACCTACCTACTACCTACCTACTACCTACCTACTACCTACCTACTACCTACCTACTACCTACCTACTACCTACCTACTACCTACCTACTACCTACCTACTACCTACCTACTACCTACCTACCTACTACCTACCTACTACCTACCTACTACCTACCTACTACCTACCTACTACCTACCTACTACCTACCTACTACCTACCTACTACCTACCTACTACCTACCTACTACTTACCTACTACCTACCTACTACCTACCTACTATTACTTAGGGGGATGAAAAATAGATGTTGGCCGATTCTCATAGATACCGGATAAGCACAAAAAATTTCATCAAAATCGGTCAAGCCGTTTCGGAGGAGTATGGCAACGAAAACTGTGACACGAGAATTTTATATATTAGATATAAGTATAGATACACCTTTGGTACAATTAATAAATAGTTTAAGCACTTATCAAGAAATCAGCAAAAATATTTTTCTTCCGTTGAAACTTATCGCAAGCAAGGGCATAATACAACAAGTATTATATTGATAGGTAGGTATATTACTGGAGCATCTCGCACTTTAATTTTTTATTTTTTTTATTTTAGGTCAGGCGCGGTGCCCTTAGACTTTTGAGGGGGGGGAAGGGTCGCACAGGGCCGGAGCCAGGAATTTAGTTGGGACGGATTACACGTTGCCCCACATTAGGAATTTCTCCTGTATCGTGGGTGCGTTTACAAACATTTAAACTCGCATACACAAACAGTCAGACCCGGAACAACTACCCTGTAGGTCATACAAATATTTGTTCCATGCGGGGATCGAACCCGTGACACGCAGTGCAGCCGTCAATCGCTCAGCCACTGCGCCAACCGTGCCGTCAAATTGAGAGTGACGTCAGATTATGGGGGGCGGTGTTAAACTTGGGTGTCCAAAATAATTTTATGCAGGGCCAATTTTTGTATTTTTGGAATCGTAGCGGGCCAAAAGAATGGCAAAGTGACATCTACATTTAAAAAACAAGTTTCGCCGGACTAGACTGCGACGATGTAGCGCGGGTAGGTAAATATGACACACAGACATAAACAATGCTCGCGCAATATTGTTGAAGTATTAGTTTTAAATAACTCGCGGATCACACACACGGATCAAATTCTGGTAAGTAATAACGTACGGCAATGTTAAATTTTATGTTTTTTCATAATTTTAATTAATTTAATTGATTGAAGACACCCGCAGCGTAGTCGATCTTCACAAGATATGATCTAATTTCAATTTTGTTGACTCTTCGTAGCTAAAGGCCACAGTAAAATAAAAGAAATCGTAAACAATTGAAATTAGAACTTACAAATGAGTTGGCGCCAATTGTGATTTTGTTCGACGTTTCGTTGATTACCTACTACCACAGTATAAATATACACAGTAGGTATTGTGACTCAGCCCTGTCCTTGAAATAATTCCCTACAGCCGCCCAGCCGGGCGGTACGTTCGCAAGCGAGAGGGCTGCCGCGCCTACAGTATTTTAATTTCATCTACTTAGTTGAGTTTCTTTCTAGTTCTGTGATTGTAAATATTATATTTTTTAACTTAAAAATGATGTTAGTTACGAATGAAATAGGAATTGTTCAATAAAAAATACAAGTTGTGTCTTTTGATTAAGTAGTAGATTTAATAAAAAATATAATTCGAGTATTTTTTTAACGCGAGCGTAGGTCCCGAAATCACTCGTGTGTCACTTATTTATTAATGAATCCCGGAACTTTTACTCGGAGGAAATAGCGAAATACCTACTTATTAAAAATAAACAAATTACGTATCTACTAGTACGTATATAAGACCTTACTTTTTAAACACGAAATATTTCAAGAGTAACTTCTATAGGTCGTAAAGTCACCATAGCAACGAAAAATTTTTTTTTTCCAAGTGTATTTTTATAAAAAATAAATAAATAAAAATTACTTGACCCACAAAATAAATACTGGCTAAAGGTTTAAAAAGTAAAAAAAAGTTTAAAAAAGTAAAAGTAAGTAAGTAAGTTTAAAGTTTGTAAAGGTTTTATGCAAAATGTAGCAAGAATATTTAGAACTATAATAATTTCGTAAAAATAAAAACATTCAGAAAAAAATTTTTTTTTCTTTGCTATGGCCACTTTACGACTTGTAGAAGTTACTCTTGAAATATTTCGTGTTTAAAAAGTTAGACCCTATACGGGGTGTAAACAGACCCTTAACCAAGCCGTCAACCAGGCATTCTGTACATCAAACTAAGTAACTTTACGCAAAAATTATCGCTGGGAAACGACTTTTTTTTTTAGGGTGAAAAATCACGTTTTACGGTAAAACTCAATGTAACGAACTCAAAACATTGTGCTGATGGATGGATTGAATAGTACGAGGGTCGTGAAGGTGTTTAAAGTAAAAATCTTACATTAAAAACATGTATTTAAAAAAAAACTTGTGAAAAAGTTGGAACTTTGACCCCCAATATCTCCGAAACTAGAAGGTTCCCAGGTATGGTCTAGAACAAAAAAATGATCGCAATGACGGGTAGAACAAGTACCTTTCGGCTTCGTTAAGGGTCTTTTTACACCCTTTATATAAATTATTTTATAGTCATACCTTTTGGAGTTTCCAGGAAATTTAAAAAATGTTATCTCTGGATGCGTTTTTGAAGAATTCAAGCAACCAAAGACAGCACAACTTAGTCTGTTATAACTCTTTGCCATATTTAGTAAATACTTGTTCTTATTTCAATCAAATATTCACAAATCGCACAATTACTGCTTACAAAACCATCGTAACGTTCGTTCGTCATTGCGGCGCATTCGCGACTTCTTGCGTATCGAGTGTATACCTACCAAACTAGAGGCGTGTAGGTATGACTCGCGTTCCGACAATTTGTATGAAGGTACACTACTGTAGATATTATTACCGTGTTACTACTAGGGCATGCAATTATCCGCTCAATTTAGTATTCGGATAATTCGGATACTTGGATAACGTTATCCAGATAATATGGATAATTTGGAAAGGAGTGATAAAAGATAAAACATCTGCTAAACCTTGAGAAGTTTACGAACAATTTCCAGAAGGAACTGGATTCTCAAGAACGGTCCATCGAATTTGTGATGTCCGCTATTACGGCAAAGAACCTAATTGAGCATCTCAGAAACATCCAGAAGACCCTTATAGATACTGAACATTATCTCGGGTCAATTGTCTCAGACCTACCCATCACCAACATTCAAACTGAGTTGTTTCGCCTGTATCATCTTCTACAAGTAAAGGCGAAAATGACTGAACATTATAATCGAGATAAAGTACCCTTAATCCAGAGATAACTTCGAGATCTACCGAACAATACCAATCCTAAAAACAATGACGTGGATGTGGTCACCCTAATACCTATTGCTGAAATGTTAGCAATAAACATTCAAAAGGATTCGTACATACCTACCGATGACGGAATCCGAAATATATCAATGCGTGCAAAATGACGCGACAACTCGATTTTGTTCTCTACAAAAACCCATATACCTATATACCGCATGAAGTCTGACGAGAGCCTCTGCGTGAAGAACAAGGAATCTCAACACTGCGAAACCAAACATGAAACCTGCCGAGACAAGTGGTTGGAATTAAACAATGCAAATAATCTATACTTAATATTATAATATTATAAAGCTGCAGTGTTTGTTTGTTTGAACGCGCTAAACTCGAGAACTACTGGTTCGAATTGAATAAATCTTTTAGTGTTGGATTGCCCATTTATCGAGGAAGGCTATAGGCTATACAACATCACGCTACGACTAATAGGAGCGGAGCAGCAATGAAAAATGTTGCAAAAACGGGACGGGATTTTACGCGGACGAAGGTCGCGGGGAACAGCTAGTTACTTATATTTTTGCTGTCAACAATGCAAAATACGTATTATTTGTGGGCATCAAGTTTCAACGCAGCTACTACAACAACTTACAAGGCAGGTGTCATATCACTCAATGACTATTGCATAATTAGCAGTGAAACTTTTGCTATTGTCTATCCTCAAATGCAACAAACAAAATCCAAGCCCAGGTCGACGCAGGTCCTGCAGAGACTCCTTCAATCAACAACATCATAAACTTACCTGTACCGGTTTTGAAACATCTTCAAGAGAATGAGACGGCATCAGAGCAGAGAGCGTTACTGCAAGAGCTTGGCAAACAAGTAGAGCAACTGAAAGCCGCAACATCAGAAGACATCCTGTCAGATCATGCAACATACCACGATGTCCACCAATACGTTGTCATCTACCTATTAGCGGCCGCAGCAACATTCGTGGGCGTAATAAGCTGGGTACTCACTTAGCAGTGTTGCATGTAACGTACCTATCAGATGCTGTATCCACCTGCAAGTGGGTACGGCTCGTCCACGGACCACCGCGGATCCGCAGTGCTCGACTGCTCGCGATGACGTCACGCCGACAACATGTCTCAAGTGCTGCGTTCATATTATCTTACTTTTACAGTTTCCGCCCGACGTACCCATAGCTTGTCCAATATTTTCCCAAGCATCCACTTTTAGATGTTTTTTTTATAATAATTTTTATCTTTAGGGTTCCACAATACTGGAGTATTTTGGTAAACCTCAATTAGATTTAATATTTTTTCTTCAGTCCACTCCAGTAAGTTCGTTTGAAGCTCGCGCCTACGTACTCAACTCACTACACAAGCGGTCGTGTCGCCGTCCACGAGCACACTGCGAGCCGCCCAGTGTTACCAACTCTCAAAAATATTTACCCCTAAAGTTTGTGAAAAAACCCCTAAAATCGCCTTAATTATAGAGTTATCCCCCTAAAAAATTTATAAATTACACAGTACAAACCAAAATCGAAATACCAATCGTCGTAAGAATATTCTTAACCTACTTTTTTGGCGGTATCCTATCTGACATAAGCTAATGTCAAACATACGTTCAAATTTAAAAAATATAAACATGAACACAACAATAACCACCAATGCACAGACAATAAAATGACCGCCAGTGGCGCTAGTATTGCCGCCAGTCACCACAGAGTGGTTGTAGAATTACGTACTAGATGTCGTTATAAGTCGCTAGGTCAAGAAAAAAATATTAATATTTTCAATTTAAAAACATTAAAGAGTGAAAAAATCCCTAAAAATACCCCTAAAAATTTCAGACCCCTAAAAAAATCCCATTTCACTTTTTTACCCCCTAAATCTGGGGGGAAAACCCCTAAGTTGGCAACCGTGGAGCCGCCTTTGTGTTCGCAGTGATAATCTACCGCCACTCGGCGGGTCACTGCGAGCTTACTGCGCTCCACGCGCGAGCGGCTCGCAGCGGGGTCGTGCCTAGTGCCTACGTACTCACTAGATACCGTCTCTGATACATTACATGCTACACTGCTAATTGAGTACCCAGCTATATACGCTTATAACCGCCTACGCAAGCATTGCGCAAGTCGACGGAGACCAGAAGCTCCGTCTGTTCCCAACCCAATGCCCCGAAGAAGGTCGACAGCGAGCATCATGGACAACGCCTTATTTGACGTCACAGATGACAGTAGCGCAGCGCACATATCGAGTGCACGCACACTCATTAAAGCAACGTCGCCTGTTGCGCATTGTGATTTACCATAATAACTTGACTTTGTTTGTATTTACTTTTACATTTTAACTTTATTTTGAAACAATTTCCGATGTACATTTAAGTTTATCTCTGTGAGAGGGCAATATGTACGAGCAACACTGTACATTCCACTAACTGTCCTACTTTCAGTCTTTCATCTCTGTGAGAGGGCAATATGTACGAGCAACACTGTACATTCCACTAACTGTCCTACTTTCAGTCTTTCATCTCTGTGAGAGGGCAATTTGTACGAGCAACACTGTACATTCCACTAACTGTCCTACTTTCAGTGAAACGTTGCAGATTATTTAATCCAACATTAATTGTACATTATTACCTTATAACATGTTATTTTTAGTAGCAATTACTTAAACCTTTATACCAATCGGTTGTCTACTCAATCAACATAACATCCCGATACTCAACATCAACATAACATTTTCACTGTTGTGAGTTACGCCCCAACAATTTATTTTATTTAAATCAATAAGTTCAGAACCATGATCACGGTCGATCTAGGCCCAGCAGGGCGGGATGCTCATGACGCCCAGCCGTGACCCCCCTGGATCCGCTCTTGGTACTAATAGAATGCAAGAGCGAGTGAAGAGAGCTCCAAAATTCAAAATTGAAGCAGCCCGCCTCCGCCCCGTGTAATAAAAGTAACTCAAAAGGGCAGGATGCATTAGCGAGTGAAGCGAGCTCGAAAATTTTAGCATTGTGCCTCGGAAAGGTAAGTTTCTCTTGTTGAACGATTAAGCAGGAATTTAATTATTTATATCCCAAAAAAAGTTTATTTTAAGAAGGTTTGTCAATTTGCCATGAATGATTTTGGAGGGGTCATGACCCCTGCGACCGTTAGGTAGTTTACGGACTCGCCAATCTCCGGATATATCTTAATGTTAGGTATCCTATGCGTTAGGTGTCACCGTGTCAGTCGGTACGTCGCGGTCGTACCGGCTTGGCGCAGCGCCGCGCCGGCATCGCGCGCACGCGCTAGGTCGCCGGCCAGGCGCCGCACGCGCGCGCCGCACGCCGCGTACGCCGCCTGCAGTGCGGCGCGGTCGGCCCGGCCGCGCGCCACACATCGCCGCAGCCGGGCGCCGTACTCCTCCAGCGCCGCGCACACGCCGCGCGCGCCCGCCAGCTTGTTGAGCGTGTCGGGGCGCAGGCGCAGCTCCTGCGTGTATTGCGCGGATGCGGCCTCGTGCTGCATCTGCACGTCCACCATGTTCTGCTGCAGGCGCTCGTGCGCGCCCTGCAGCTGCTGCAGCCGCTCCTTCAGGTCCCAGTACGCCGTGTCCTGCGCCACCTGAGCGAACAGTACCTAGCACTAATTATTGCAATCGAATATCTATACTAATATTATAAAGCTGAAGAGTTTGTTTGTTGGGTTGAACGCACTATTCTCAGGAACGAATAATTGTTCGAATTGAAAAAATATTTTTGTGTTGGATAGCCCAACAATCATGTATGACCAAAGAGATTTAAAACATAAGTACACCTTGACTTTTTAGTCATCTTACAACGGCAGCCCACTTCATGTATCCAATGACTACTAAGCATTCATAAAAAAACATAGATATTTAAAAATATTTATATATATATATATATATATATTACTCAATATTATGACGTATGACATGACGTAGTTAAACACCCTGTTGTGAGTGATGATCTACTGGACTCAAACTGGCTCGAGCGTTGGGTAGGAGAATGGGGGTGCGGGCGGGGCGGGGCTTATATACTTCTTGAAAACGATCTGGATAAATACGTAGTTCTCCATTTTTTTTAAATCTATTGTTTCATTGTTTCGCCATACCGGATGTACCCAATAACGTCTAACCCTCTGCATATTAGCGAGATACACCAGTGCTAACACATCTGGTTGAAAAAAGTTATCTCTCGCGACGCCCCGCGTCACGTCTGTGCCTAGTCTTTTCTATATGTTTTAAAAACTCGCGACGGCGCCCCGTCTGCGCCCTGGTCGCGCCCCGTCCTCGTCTTACGTCTTTTCTGTGTGTTCAGCGCTTTAGACGACTAAAAAGTCACGGTGTATAGAGCGGAAATTGGGAATATTATCATACAACAAAGACATTCAAATATAACTAGCTATAGACGGGACAAGACAAGACCAAGAAACTGACAATTCTAAAACCTGTTACAGATTAGTAACAAGTCGATCAGTCCAGTGCGATACGTCGCCTTGTCAGGTCGCATTCATAAGACACAAAGACATTTAAATATTTCCGAGCTATAGACGGGTCATGACGAAGAAAATCGTAATCCAAAACTTGTTACTACTTAGTAACAATTCGTTCTGTCTAGTGTCATCTGCAGTGATAGGAATAGGTAGTGCCTATTTGCCTAAACTTCGAAGAACAGAGACAAGAAACGGAGACTTCCTTAGGACTAAATTTTTTCCGAGACATCTGTCCCGAAATTTCGAGACAACACATAAATACATTTAAAAAAAATGTTATTTGGAATAAGTAATTCGTCTATATTTACCTAAACAGTTCAAAATATAGAAAAAATTATGATTGTGTATTTTAACTTAGATGACTCATCTGACAAAGAAAATTTCGGTTCTGATACTGAACTTGACGAATCGAATCACGATGATTAAATTAAAATCGTTCTTTATTTTTTATGGTATTTGTAACACAAATAAAGATTTTCAAATTCTTAGCAATTTTTGATGCATCAAGTTCTTTATCAAAACCGAACAGTCCTACTGACTGTTCGGTTTTGATAAAGTATTAAAACTGATTGTCCTAAATGCTTCAAATATTAATTTGTAAACTTCAAAGGTTAATTTGTACTTTGATTTGAGTAAAAATTGCATCCCTCAACGTCAGTAAAATAAATATGACATAGATATTTAAAGATAGATAAACATAAATTTGTTTCTTAAATCTTTCCTTCTGTACATTTTGTTTCATGGTTTCCAATTACGTCATATTTTAAAATAATATAAATATACATATATTTGTTACAACAATATTCTATGTGTTTTATTTTTCCTTTAGAGCCCATTAATTATTTAATGAACCTAGAGCGATATCGACCGGCGATTTTTGAGCATTTTTTCTTTCGTTTTTTTTTTGCATAGAAATCTCCTAAAAATCGCCAGACAATATCGGTGGTGTGAAAGGACCCTTACGTTTTTTTTTTAATTAGTTAATGCCCGCGGCTTATCCCGTGTGTACTATTGTTTTTGTATCCCATGGGAACTATACTTTTTTTTAATAGGAAGTAGCATATGTGCTATTCCACACCTTAATCTGTATCACTACCAAAATCAGCATTTTCAGTGGAATTGAGTAATGGACATCCATACAAACTATCACATTCATAGACAAACTTTAGATAAATATAGACGAATTACTTATTCCAAATAACACATTTTTTTAATGTATTTAAGTGTTGTCTCGAAATTTCGAGACAGATGTGCCGGAAATAATTTAGTCCTAAGGAAGTCTCCGTTTCTTGTCTCTGTTCTTCGAAGTTTAGGCTAATAGGCACTACCTATTCCTATCACTGAGTCATCTGTGTCATACGTCCGCTTGTCAGATAGCATTCGTGTGTCAAAATCGAAAATATTCAGGATGAAAATTATTGTATGACAATATTCCCAATGTCCTCTCTATGTGTTTTAAATCTCTTTGTCATACAATAATTTTCATCCTGAATATTTCCGATTTTGACACACGAATGCTACCTGACAAGCGGGCTCTTAAAAAGTTCTAAAAAAAGTCCGCGTTAGCATATTATGTCTATCTTAATCTTTCAAGGTTGACTCACTATAACCTTTTTTATGGTAATCAAATTTGTTAGGCATTCTAAAATAAAATGCATTATTTACGATGGTGTTTTTTTATAAACATGGCAGGTATTAATCGCTATCCAAATAAATACGTCATTCTTCACAAGTACCATTTATGTTTGAACAAAATTGCCCTTACGACATTCGTTTTCAATGAACATCTCAGGAGATACTTATCGCAGTTTTAAAATATATTTTATTGTCACTCTCTCTCTAACCCTCTTTCTCGCTTATGTGCCGCAGAAGAAGTTGCGCGGGTCAGATAGGTAGTTCTGGATATTTTGTTACAATGTATTTTAAATAAATACTTTATTTTTATTTTATACCTACCTGTTTCAAATTTAATTTCGTCTTATTACTTACCTACTTACATACGAAACTGTGTTTTGTCATTTGAATTATAATTAAAGCAAATAGAATACCATGCATCAATTTTGTATGACATTGTAGAACAGATATGAATACCTAGGTACCTACTGCAGATAAAATAATTCAAACCTTGAGTTTTATAATTTTAGCGGTTTCCCGCGATACTTTTTCTCTTAGTTTTTCGGCATCAGTGTTCATTCTTTTTCTGCTGGCGACTTTCCCAATATCAGTTATGTCCATTGTTAGTTATGATAGCTTACTAAAAATAACTTATTATTAGGTTCACAACTGTTTACTCGAATAGAAAAGAATTCCCGCCAATAATTGACTAGCCACTCCGCGTGATTCCGCTCCCGCATCCTTCATAGACAATACTTCTATAATCGGTCAATTTACACAGGCATGAGTTCACAAAAATTATACTGACTATTTAAGAAATAAATAGGGTATTATGAATTATTATTAATTTATTTTTGTTCTATCTATTGAATAAATAGCAGTGTCTTGAAATAGCAAACGGTTGCACGCCCACCCGGTTCGAGTGACAGCTGTACAGTAACAGTGACACATCTACCCGCGTGGACCTACCTCCGCGTCTATATTCTTTAATTATCAGACCCAGGGCCGTCTCTAACTAATTGGAGGCCCTGGGCACTTGAGAATAATAGGGCCCTTGTGGATGCAAGAGCGAGCTAAGCGAGCTCGAATCTTTTTGCACCCCGCTAAGGTTAGGTTGACTTATGACAGTTCAGACAGAAATAATGGATGTTTTTTTTGCAGCGGAGAACTAATTACTTGATTTGCATAAAACACAGAAATATATACACAATCAAATTTTACGGATAATTTTATGTAAATGTATAAATATAGTTTCGGGTATAAGGCTACCGCGGCTGGCGCGAACATGCCGAAATCTGAAGGTCCAGGCTGTATTCCAATAATGCAATAATGCGTTGAATGTTGGCTTCCAAGTACTCAATTGTTCCTTATTTCGTCGAAGGTTCAAAAATGATGATGTTCAGAATGTTACAGTCAGCGGTGAGCTGTACAGACACTTGATTACTAACTTTTCGTGCCTCAGTTGCAAGGCTTTAATGTGACCAAGTCTATGATGCTTAGGTCGAAATGGGATGAGTGCACATGTCCATGATTTTTCACTTGATTGCCAAAGGAAGGTTTCCTTTCATAAACTCCTTTATGGCAAACAAACATTAATGGCATAAAATTATCAGTCAAATAAAGCCAATTACAAGGATATTAAACACTATTTCTATGTTTTGTTTCAAGTTTAACTTATCCCAGGCAGGACCGAAGGAGACAAAAATTTTAGAGCTCGCTCCGCTCGCTCCCACATCTAGTTTTCAGCATAAGTCAATAGATGTCGTGCTAAACGCAAAAGCGGTATCTCAAGGAAAGCCAGGTTTGAGAAAATTTACCACAGAAACGCTAGATTTTTCGCCATGCCTAGCCATTGATTTATTAAGAGAGTATGTTTCAGCCTGTCCTGTTGACTGACTCCGGTGTCACCGGCGTCGTGTAGTAGTGCAATGACCTTACTTTTTCAAATCGTCTTTTCAAAGGGTCTATAATTATTTGTGTCTTTGCTGTCTCCAGATTTAAAAAGTGGAATAACTTTACTATACTTCATTAAATCTGGAAATACCCCTTGGTCTACACATAAATTAAATATTAAAGCTAAATAGGGAGCTACTGTCTCAACAATTGATTGACAGACTTTAGAAGACATGCCCCAAAGGTCTTCAGTAGTTTTTATTTTAAGTTGCTTAAGTCTTCATAACGACCACAGGGTTTATATGTGTAAATTTAAATTCAACAGGACAGGCTGAAACATCCTCTCTTAATAAATCAATGGCAAGGGATGGCGAAGAAATAAGCGTTTCTGTGGTTTTAATTGGAATATTGGTAAAGAAAGTATTGGTATACCAAACTATATTTACAAAACTTAAATTTTCTTAAAACTGACTTTCTTAAAGATTTTGCGTTTAGCACGACAGCTATTGACTTATGCCGAAAAGCTAGATGCGAAAGCGATTGGAGCGAGCTCTTAAATTTTAGTATCCTGCGGGCCCGTCTAGGATAAGTAAGGTTTCTTTTGACAATCACAGCCTCTAGCTTTGAGAGTTACAGGAACTTGGGGCCCCCTTGGATCGTGGGGCCCTGGGCACGTGCCCAGTGTGCCCAGTGGGGAAGATGGCCCTGATCACACCTCTTCCTTTTTTACAAATAAAAATATTTCAGATTTTTATACATACATATAAGTGAAAACTCAGAATTTAAACTTATATAAAACGCAATTGGATTAGATTAATTAATGTACAGACGCCAGCACGTCAAGCTACCCAAAACTGTCAAATTTTCCGAATCAACCTTGAACCTAATGCTTCAGTGATAAAGTTGAAAATCTATTAAAGAAATTGACAGATTGTAGTAGCTTGATGTGCTGTCGTCTGTAAGTACATACCTAACGTAAGTATGATTTTTAATTTAAATTAATTAGTCAACTTTCAACTTAACACTAATCAAATAGTTTACACAGAGGTTTAAAACAAAAGAAGATATACATTGTTAATTAATTACAATTATTATACAAACAGGATTGCCAAATAATTATACTATTCGTTGTCTGAATCGCAATCGCTGATATCATCATAATCTGCAACCCTAGCCAAGTTACAAACATTTCTTATCGAATCTCTTTCTACAATCGTAAACGCCTCGGCGTAAGCGATTATAGAAAACGCTACCTTGGTAGCCAACTTGACACGACTGAGTCGATCGCTCGTTCTCCAATGTTTTTGGAAAAATTACTTTACTCTATGGTGAGCGTTCCTAAAGACGTCAAAGTCATAGTTGTTTACTTTGTGCGCGGGCTGATTTTTGTTTTGGAATGTTCGAAAGTAAGCGAAATAAGGTACGAGTTCTTCTGATAATTGGTTTATTATAATATCACAGTGCGTAAATGTCATTTTAAACATTACTGTGACTCGAAATAATATGATATCCTGCATTTTAATGAAAGATGCTGTGATAACTTTTATAGGATGGAATACAGATCTCGAGCAAGTGGAAATTATGAAAAGGTACGTAAATTATTAGTTATTTCGTAATCTTCCTTTGTTAAAATCATCAAACTTGGGCACTTGAAAGTTTGGAACATAAATAATGACGTGATCCGCAACATGAACTAAAACTACTACTTACGAAACAAACAAACCAATTGTGCTTGACCCTTTACATAATCAATAGTTCCTTTATTTCTCTGAAATAGTTTTAACTTATATTCTAGCCATGGCGATATAACGAGGCCCCAAGGCCGAATAAAATCTGACCGACTGTGGCAGGAACTGGGAGATTTACTAAACTCCATTGGTGGAGGAGTAATAAAGCCAATGGACATTTGTCACATAAAAATATTATTTTATGGTGTTGGGTTTCCTATTATTATCATTTATTATTCTACATGATGAAGTACATGAGCATTTCTCAAAATAATTGCACAATCGACTATAGTCTGTGTCCCATGTTTATAAATATTTTTTTCGGTCTAAATGAGGTTGTGGGTTCAAATCCGGGCAAGTACCAATGTGACTTTTTCAATTCATATGTACTTTTCTAAGTTTATCTTGGACATCACAGACATCGGTGAAGGAAAACATCATGAGGAAACCTGGACTTATAATTAATATAAGTCTGAAATCGCCAACCCGTCTTGAGCAAGCGTGGTGATCAATGCTCGTGCCTTCTCTGTATGAGAAGAGGCCTTTGCCCAGCAGTGGGACAGTAACAGGCTGGTATTATTATTATTATATATCAAAAATCCGTTTCACCCAGTTGTATGAAAAGTGAAGTGTCCCAATCTCAATAGCTTACCAAACCATCGATTTTTATGTGAGTGGACATGGGCTTTGCATTAATAACAAATATTATTTATTTAGAACTATAAGCCATAATTCACTTTAAAACATCCTTTTTGGCATTATTTTATTAATATATTTTTAATTAATGATTTTAACTTGTCCCGTAAAAAGTTCCTTTTCGAAATTCCACTTTTGTTACCATAATTTTGGAAAATATCGGAATCGATTGGTACTAAACATATTTTAGAATAATGGCAAAACTAGCAAGCTTGGCATACATGTTGTTTTAATTTTAATACTTTTTATAAGTGCCATATGCGAACGTTGAAAGTGGTTGGTTAAGTTAGCGGTCAGAAAAAAATTCCAGCTTTGTTACTCAAAAAACACAGTTAAGATCAGATTTTATTGTTACTTCACTTAAACTACCATTACAGCACCCAATCTTGATTTCGTTAATCAAATCGTTATACGAGTATTAGTTTGAGTTGCATGCGTTTACAATTTAAATAAAGTTTTGGACTTGATTTGTTACTTCCCATTTTGTTACCTTTGTGTGGTAACGTATAAGTGGAAAAGAGGGTAACAAAATAGGAAATTATTAGGCTGAGTATATATTAACTGTCTGTTTATAATAATAATTATATATGCGTATTGTTTGTAACGTGTACCGGTTTGGATTAAACATCAATTAGGATTGATTAAAAAAGACCATTAACGTTTGAGCATGATTGAGCTTCATTTTTTTACAGCTCGCAATCAAAAATGCCTATAACCCCTGCTGAGAAAATGAGGCGGTACCGGGAAAGGCTTAAAGAAAACCCAGAAAAGATGGAGGAGCAGCGAATACGAAACTTAGAAAGAATAACATCAAAATATTTATATAAATCAGTAAAGGAAATTTCAGAAGACGAAAAAAGAAACACAGACAGACTTTGATAGCAGTTCATACTATAATATATATAATTTAAAAAAAATAATTGTAATTATTTTTATAGACAGATCTATAACTTTTATAATTTGAAGTGCTGTGAACACTTGGCTTAAAAAATCCCATTTTGTTACCAGTATTCCATTTTTGTTACTGTCCCATAAAAGTGAAAACATATTTCTTTTCAAAATTGATATTTTTTTATCTTTAGCTGTAATTTTATGAAAAAAGCACAAAGGTGTGCATTATTATGTCATATGTAGACATATAACATTAAAATAAAACGACATCAAAGCGCCTTTACTGTGATTTTAAAGTAGAGTTGTGGGCAAATGGTAACGTAAAGGAATATATTACTGCTTTTATGTAACATTTTGCTGTAAATGTTCACAGTTTTCTTTATAGACACGTTAAATTATGGTTATCTTATCCTATTTAAATTAATAAAACTTCTCGAAATTAATTTGGTGTTTTAATTAATGTAATTGATTGAAGGTAACAAAATGGGAATATTTTTCCGCCTATGGTTTATTTCTACACATTTCTCTGCTTTTATACAAATTAAACCTCAAAACAAACCTCATATTAAAAATCTTTAGACATCTATCTACAAATTAAAACAAAAGAAATAACTTTATTTTAAGATTTTTATTTTAGTAACATATCTTAGAAAAGGTGCATTTTTTTTGAGAAACGCTCACATACAACAATCAGCCTACTTCATAGACCAGAAAATTATTGATGCAAACATGCATGACAATAATTAACAGACTAATATGTTCAGGTGTGGGCAGACTGGAAAACAAAAACTAAGAAAAAAGCCTTGGCAATACGTGTTGAGGCTTCTGGTACTGGTGGTGGTCCAAGCAGCAAGGTAACTCTAACTGCTTCAGAAGGGTGTTGGACATAATGGGTTTGATGGCTGTCACTGGTCAAGCTGGAATTGAGGAGAGAGGCTATGATGTTAGTTTTTTTCTTTGCTTATCACTATACGGGGTGTAAACAGACCCTTCACCAAGCCGTCAACCAAGCATTCTTTACATCAAACTAAGTAACTTTACGCAAAAAATTTTGCTGGGAAATGAAATTTTTTTTTGGGGTCAAAAATCACATTTTACGGTAAAACTCAATATAATGCGCTCTAAACTTATTGCTAATGAATGCTTTGAATAGTAAACGGACCATGGAGGTAATTGGAGTAAAGTTAAAACCTTAAAAAGTAGTATTTAAAAAAAAACTTGTGAAATAATTGGAACTTTGACCCCCAATATCTCCGTAACTAGAAGGTTCCCAGGTATGGTCCAGAACAAAAAAATTATCACAATGACGAGGAGAATAAGTGCCTTTCGGCTTCGTTAAGGGTCTTTTTACACCCTTTATTTTCTTTTAAATTATTATTTCTATATATTTCTTTTATATTTTAAATTACACTTGTTTAAAGTGTAATTTTTCTAATTCATATTCTTCATATTTTTCAGGCCCCATCATCAGAGAGAAACTTTCTACCAACACCAACCAGAGATTCTGCACATTCTGTCTGTCCATTCCAAACTCCTCCCACAGATGATATTTTTCCTTCTTATTATTCCAGACAAGGTACCTTTTTTTTAAAGATGCTATGTTTCGGCTAAATTATTAATTAAGGCACAATTTAATATAAATAATTATATATTCTCAGCAACAACAGCATCCACCGCCACCTCCCGAACTTTAATGCCATCCTTCACCACCACTGCTAACGCCGCCGCCCGGCACTGCATCTGCGACGATAATGTCAGCGGCGTCGCCTACCACATCCACGCCTCGACGCCGCGGGCTGCTTCGAGCGCGCACACGCCGGATTCAAACGCCCTTCGAACGAGCTACGATTGAGTTCGTGGCTGTCGAGCATCGCTGGCTGCAACTAGAGGCAGACCGGGAAAAAAAACTTTCACGAGAAGGGGGATGGAAAGGCTGCGATTGGAATCAAGAAGAATTGAAATGGAAGAAAAACAAGATGAAATTTTAAGTGGTTTGCTGGTACTGTAGACAATTCCATTTTATGTTTAATTATTACAAATTACAATGAATTACTAAAACAAAATAGTTTGTTACTGTGTAACTGTCAATTCTATTCAAATTCTTTTGTAGCCGGTGAAATTCTTTCTTGTTTTTCGCAAATAGAAGCTGCGTTTACATCGTGTGCTGATCAAAATGCAAATCGCGAATAAAATGATGGCTCGTTTACTTTCTGAATCACGATCTTTAAAATATCAATAATAGAATGTATCATCATTATATTCGCAAATCGCATTATGATCACTTGCAGGTACTCATCAACGACTTTTTGCCTTCTTCTAACTTTATCTAATGTTTCTTCACAAGATTTTTTAATTTTGGCTTTGTAGTTATTTACAGTTCGTTCTAAGTTTTCTTTATTATTAATTTTATTGATTTCTGTTGAATTTAAATTTGCTTCAGCTTTTAATTGGGCCAATTTCTCATAAAATTGGCTCCAATTCGCTTTCTTTGTGTTATAGATTCTTGTGGTCCTATTTACGTTCATACCTTTCGATTTTTGCAGATTAATTGTAAAAACTATACCGTTGTGGTCCGAGTTCGTGAGGCCTTCCTCGACCCGCCAGTCCTCCACCAAGTCCGGCAGGTCCGTTGAGCAGGCTGTTAAATCAACGAAGCTGCTGTACAAGGTGTTACCTCTGACGGTGTCGAAGGTCGGTGTGTTGCCGACGTTGAGTACCTGCAGGCACATTTCTTCCAGGGTTCCCGACATGTCCTCCCCTTTGCTGTCGGTCACCAGGCTACCCCACCAGGTGCTCTTGGCGTTGGCGTCGCCGCCAATTATCATCCTCTTGGGGCCTATTTCCTCGCGAATCTGCAAGAGTTATAAGAATAAGAATAAGAATAATTTATTTATAAAAGTATTACAAAAATGTACATTTATGTGCAGTAGTGTTATTTCTAAAACAATGGTATAATTAATGCATAATAGTAAACTATAACTAAAAATATATTTAACAGTTGCAAGAAACGATAATGTGGAATTCACAAATGTTTGCTAGCGACCTGCCCGATCTAGGTTTATTTAAACCTGTGTTTCAGGCCATCACTTTACATAGCACAAAATTAAGTAGGTCAGTAAATGTTATAAAATAAAAGAAATCTATTAACAACTATAAGAATAATCTAAGTGGTACAAAAATCAATAAACATTAAAACTAAATTAAGTAAAATACCTATGTACAATTAGATACCAGGGAATAACATAATCAAACCAGGACTTCTAGCAGTTTTTCTGTGTCCGTGTAATTAAGTATCGCTAAATAATCCGATATTACAAAACTACATTTCCTATAACTAAGACTGTAGAAGTTTAGATTCTTGTTGAGTCTATTATACAGAAAAGGTCCTAAAAACACATAAAATCGACTCGCAAAAGCATGTCTAGTTTGAGGCTTTGTGCAAACCAGGTCCTTCCTTCTCCTATCGTCAGGGATTGGGTCATAGGGAAGTGTAGAGTGCTGCTGTAGTATGATGTGAAGAATAAATAATTGCCGCACTGTGAGCACATTACACGCTCTATAGAGCAGGTGTGTAGGAAATCTAAACGGACGAAAGGTAGCAACCTTTAGAATTGCTCTTTGAGAACGTTCTAGAGGGAGAAGAATCGAATTTCCCGCCCCCCCCCAGGACGTTATGCAATAGGTTAAAATAGACTGACACAACGCTAAATAAACCTGTTTTATTAATTTATAGTCGGCTATATTACGTAAATACTTAAAAACAAATATTAGTTTGCGCACTCGAGCACATAGTAACTCGATATGTTTACGGAAATTTAGATTCGAGTCAATAGTGACGCCAAGATATTTCAAATGGTCAGCTCTTTCTAAAGTAGGGCAAGAACATGCAGTGTCAGCGTACGTGCTACAGGTATGCGCGTAAATGATTAGGTTAGTAAGCGGTGTGTTAGTATTTCTCATTGTAAATGAAATGTATTTTGTTTTGTCAGCATTCAGTGTTAGAAGATTATTCTGGAGCCAATTAGATACAATGTTGAAACCATTCTGAGCATGTTCATAGGCCTCAACTCTTGATTTAGCTGAAAACAACAGGGCAGTATCATCCGCATAGGACATTACGACACCATTTTCGAGTGGCAGGCTGCAAAGGTCATTAATATATATCAAAAATAATGTAGGACCTAATATGCTGCCTTGTGGTATTCCAAAACGAGTATTAGAAAGATCTGAACTTGTATTCGGACCAATTTTAACACATTGCTGTCGATCGCTAAGATAATCAGATAATAGTTGTAGCTGCGCTCCTCTTATCCCAAGTGTTTCAAGCTTCAGCAAAAGAGTAGCGCAAGAAATAGTATCAAAGGCCTTGGCAAGGTCTAGAAAGATACCAACTGTATGCATTCCACTATCCAGATTCGTGGAAATGTAATTAACCAATTTGTTTACTGCTTGGCTAGTTGATTTTTTAGGCCTAAACCCAAATTGATTATCTGAAAGTAGTTTGTTATCTTCCAGATATTTTATCAGTCTACTATTTATGATTTTTTCTAAAATTTTTGATAGGCCCGTTAGTACTGAAATGGGTCTGTAGTTAATCACACTCATTTTGTCTCCAGACTTGAAAATAGGTGTGATCACAGACTTTTTTAGAACTTTTGGAAATATCCCTTTAGATAAACATAGCTGAAAAATGTGAGTGAGCGGAGGGGCCAGTATGTGTTTAAATCTTTTAAGTACATTATTGGGTATATCATCCCACCCAGTTGCGCAGACATCCTTTAAGCCGTTTATTATTCTAATTACTTCGTTGAGGTCCGTATCTAATAAAACAAAAGAATTTAACGTGGAAGATGTCCTAGTTGGGTTTTGAGGGGGGGGACGGCTAATATTTATGGATTTTTCAGCCAAGTTTTTACCAACATTGACAAAATAGTGGTTTATGTTATTTATTGCTTCGGATGGGTTTATTTCTGTTGATAGTAAATCAATCGGAGGTTCGGAATTTTTACACCTCAATGTATTGGTTTTTATAAATTTCCACACAAGTTTACTATTTTTTCCCGCCTTCTCGAGTTCATTTTTATCGTGCTGGTTTTTTAGCTTTTTCAAAAGATTATTACAGAAATTCCGGTATCTTTTATATGTAACAGAAAGTATTACGTCATTAGGTGCAAGTTTGGATTTTAGGTGGAGTTTGTCTCTGTGTCTTATACAACGAACGAGACCGGGTGTGATCCACGGTTTTATACAACTATATTTTCTAGGGATTATCTTAGTGTAAGTGTTTTTTCTTATTACGTATTGTAAAGAATTGATGAAATATTGTAAAGAGATATTTGCATCAGCAGAAACGTAAATAGGGTTAAAATTAATGCCGCGTATGTCACATTCAAGGTTTGTCATATTGACTTTAGTGTAGCTACGCTCGCAGTTTTTTCTAGGTGAACTTATTTGCATTGTTAGTAAAACAGCTTGATGATCGGTTAGCGCAGAGTTAGTAACCAATGTTTTGGATGGATTTTTTGATTTTAGAATGATATGGTCTAAGCAAGAACCGCTTTGATGCGTGGGGTAATAGTGAGCTGGTAAAAGTCCATGAAATGCACAAATATTTAGATAATTATGTGTATGGGTATCGGGTTTCCCGGAGGAAATGTTTATGTTGATATCTCCCACAAGTATTACATTTTTGAAAGTACTTATGTTTTTTAAGTTAGTGTCAAGTGAGTCGAGAAAACTGTCAATATTAAGAGAGGGAGGCCTATAAATAGCCATGACTACTGTATCGGGAATAATTTTAATGAATAAGCAATTACTGTCTTGGGATAGTGGTTCTTCTTTGATAGTTCGTAGATTATTTTTAACATAAACTACAACTCCGTCGTTTTGGTTGGTGTTTTGCTCTGTTTTATATGAATAAAAACCATTCAGAGACGGTAAGTTGACTGACTGTTTTGACAGCCAACATTCTGTTAGTACGATAATATCACAGCTTATGTCAAGACTTTGTAAAAACACTTCAAAACCGTCCATGTTTCGGTTTATGCTGCGAATATTTTGTGTAAGCAAGGTAAGCGATTTGTCGCCAGAACGAAGAAGGTATTTACAGTCCTCAACATTACAAATTTTGGATTCAGACACAGTAAAACTATCTAGATCACTGATTAGCTGATTGCTCATGATAATTAAAAACTAAGAAAAAATACAAATAAGGGATGAGCTACCTGTTTGTGTGCCTACTAAATATAATATACTGTGGCGCTCTTAGGCGCCCTCATAGTCTATTGAGTTGATGTAGTTGGTCTCTGCATATTTACGTGCCGGGCAACTTACATCACCGGTTGGATGGTCACATTTCCTCTTGAACCTTTTGCACGTCGCACACTGGGAGGGAGAAGATTTGCTACTGCATTCCTTCACGGCGTGTCCCGTCTCCGCACAGTGGTTGCATGTAGGACTCGTTTCACGGCAAAACTTAGCTGCGTGGCCATACTGCTGGCAATTGTAGCACCTGGTGACTATCGTAAAATCTCTCACCGGGCATGAAGTCCAATTAATAAAAATTCTGCTTTGGTTGACCAGCATTTTTCTTATGCCAGCGGGTACCTCCAAGATGTAGTTGCAGGTAGGAAGGCCTTTCTTCCCCGATTTATGGCTCAGTTTAATGGTCTCAAGGAAGGATTCACGAGTTGTATTCGGCAATTTGTCGGATAGGTTTTGCTCGTAAATGCAGTCGAATACCTCCTTCTCAGTAAGGGCTACGGGAACACCAATGACAGTAACCCTAGGGCGTCGTTTTGAAGGTTCTTCAATTGTAAGGCCCGAGGTGACTATCTTCTCCGAATTTTTCAATTTGTCTATATCGCCCTTATTTTCAGTGCTAATCAGTACACCCCCATTCTTAACTTTTTTTAGGCCACGTACTTGGAGCTTCAGTTGCTCGGGAGATATTAACTTTTGAACAAGTGACTTGGTGTCGTCACTTGTTTTAGTTTTGTCGCTGGGATAGATGGCGATTGCACTCAAATTTGCAGGACGGATGAAATTGTCGGAGCCTTTTTTCACCATGTTAGCATATGAATTGCTGGACGTATTCAGCTTCGACTTAATAACCTCTTTAAACTGGTCCAGAGAGTTCGCCATGTTCTTCTGAAGCTGTAGGTGCTGAACGGTGCTGTGGGACTGGATCATTTTCTGCTTTATCGATTGGTAGAGGACAGCCATCTGAGAAGTCCCACTTTGGACTTGACTTGGGTCCCAAGTTGCTTCAGGTATGGCTGTAAGGGCTGGTCTGGTTCAAAGTAGAAGGAGACTACTGCGATTTCCCAGGCGCTGGTACGGATCCTCACCACCACGATGTTGTCGGTGGTGAGTTTCGGACATTGTGTCACGTCTAGGTCGTGATCGAAGACGACTATTGCCGCCTTCACAGTTCCACCTCCTTGTTCAGCGCACTGGTAGACTCTCGCTCTCCGGTAGTCTCGCATCCTCTTAACCCCACCCACATACGGCTCCTGGAGCAGTGCGAACGCAACCCTCCGCTCACTAGCCACAATCATGAGCTCTTGGGTTGCTAAGTTCTTCCTCTGCAGATTCGCTTGGATTGCCTGGTAACTGTTACGGGCACTCGTGTTTGTTCAGGAACCCCTGGATGAACCCCTGCTTGCTGTTGCCGCCTGCGGGCCCTTAGCTGTACGCCACCGACAGCCACGCCAATGCGTCCCACTTCACACGCACTGGGCACTCGCTGTCGAAGGCGTTGTGCTCGGTCTTCCCCTGTTTAGCGGCCACGCAGTTCACACACTTCGGCGGTTCCGCAGCGAGCCGTGAGGTACAGTCGACCCGCATGTGGAGGTCCCCTCAGTGTGTGCAGAAGTCAGCGGCACAGTTCCGTGCACAGTTTGCAGCCATAGCCAAAGCGCAGGCAGCGGGTGCGCTGCAGGTCGATGTGCACTCGACCCACATTTGTCAGCCTCTGCCACACAGAAGTTGACACCTGCAAAATGATGTGAGACATGTGGAGATTCCTCGTTCTGCGACGGTACTACACCGCCATCCTCACATCATCCGCAGGCAAGTCCCCAATCAGGTGGGTGTTTTGTCGCTTTAGCGCCCCGGTGACCTCGACATCAGTGTGACAGGAGAGGACGTCCTTGAATATTATGAGCGGATCTTTGTTAGGTTAGGTTCGCTCAGGTTAGGTTCGCTCAGGTTAGGTTCGCTCAGGTTAGGTTCGCTCAGGTTAGGTTCGCTCAGGTTTTTTTTTTTTTTTTTTTTTTTTTTTTTTTTTTTTTTTTTTTTTTGTTTGGGCAGGAGTGGGAAATCCCCACGGACACCTCGACTGCCTCACGAATTGTGAGACAGTCGAGGTAGTGCCGGACTTGAACCGGCTAAAAACCACTCCTGCCTAGCCAGTGTCCCTCTGACATGAGGATCAGAGCCCTTAACATCTGTCTTTTCTGGCTTTGCTTCGCTTTTAGGTGGCCGGAGAGACCACATGTTTTGCAATTTGAATTTTCGTGAAATGAAAACACCCAACAATACAACAAGAAACAATTGCTTTTTATTTAAACACCTTTAACATTTTCTTTATTTTAAAACTGCTACTATATGCTATAATATATATACTTTATACATATCTTATGAATATTTCTAAAACTACTTTATCACTATTTATTTTACCTATGCTTTCAAAAAATAAAAATAAAAATTGTTACTTATAATATTCTATCTATTAATAACCCTTTCATTTATGCCCTTACACTAAAATACCTTAACTAACTAGATTTTGTTTGATATTTTAAGTTTTTATTTGTTTTCTTATCTTTCCCATTTTTATTTGTTTGATATCTAAAAATATATACTCAATATATACTTAAATATCGTTTACTTTTAAACTAACTTGTAAATATTTTTCTCTACTGTTCTAAATTTACTACATGTTTTATTAAACAAATAAAAACCCATGAAAATTGCTCCAGGATCGACATTATTTGACGCACCCACTAGGTCTGGCACCCGTTCCAACATAACCTGAGCCAGTTTCTCATGAAGCAGACTCAGGTTACGCTTCTGCAAATTGCCAACGCTAGTGGTTTCCTTAACGTGCCTAGTTTTCGTTTGGGCCGAATTTCTTTGGTTGCCGTGCCTGGAAGTGGTCGCACCGCCAACTTTAGCAATATGCTATCGAAGCTCTTGCGAATGCGTCCCACTTCCTTCGCACGGGGCATTCGTTGCTGAATGCGTTGTGCTCGGTGGCCCCCAGTTTTGCTCTGGTGCAGTTCACGCAAGCCGCTGCCTGGCCGATCTGTCTATCCGGGCAGTCTGCCCTGAGGTGTGAACCACCGCAGTGGCTACACAGATCGGCCGGCTCGGTGCACAGGCGTTTCCCGTGCCCGTATGCCAAGCAGCGGGTGCACTGCACCAGAGGTGTCTGGTCCTCGACACGAACTCGCTGGAGGTCGATGCGGAGTTTTCCCCCTTCAATCGCCCTCCTCCAGACGGTAGGGGACACACCAAGCACAACGTGATTTGCATGCGGGTTTCTAGTTTTCCTTCTATACTTTATTGCACACAACACAATATATCGATCTTATTAAAAACATATACTACAATAGCTCCGCCAACATTAAACTGAACTCTGCAGGACCTTCTTTTAGAATACAAAAAGGTGTTAAACAGGGTGACCCGCTCTCTCCCAAATTGTTTACCAGTACCCTCGAGGAGATATTTCAGTCACTGGCAGCCCCATGGAAGACCAAGGGCGTTAAAGTCGGCAGTAAGAGTCTGACTAACCTTAGATTTGCCGATGACATTGTCCTCTTTGCTCCTACTGCTCTCGAACTACAGAGCATGCTCCAAGACCTGAGCACGGCTAGCCTCAAGGTGGGACTCGCGATGAATCGGTCAAAAACTAAAACTATGACAAACAGCACTAAACGTAGGGTCGAGGTAGATGGGCAGGAAATACACTATGTCGATGAGTACATCTACTTGGGCCAGTTAGTTTCTTTCGAAAACAGGCAGGAAAAGGAAATCGATCGCCGAATCGACAACGCCTGGAAAAGCTACTGGTCCATGAAGACGCTACTGAAGGGAGATTTGCCGATGTCCCTGAAGCGCAAACTCATCGATATGTGTATCCTGCCCGTCCTAACCTACGGTGCTCAGACCTGGTCACTCACCGAATCGCAAAAGTCTCGCCTTGGAGTCTGCCAAAGAGCAATGGAGCGCAGCATTCTGGGTGTACAGAGAGCAGATAAAATACGAAACACTACGCTGCGCTCAAAAACCGGAATTGCAGACGTAGGCAAAAAGGCTGCCAGGCCAAATGGGATTGGGCGGGTCACGTGAGCCGCATGCATAACGACCGCTGGGCAAAGATTTCAACACGATGGATGCCTGACGATGGACGACGCCGTCAAGGCCGGCCGAGAAAGAGGTGGCGAGATGACCTAGACGCGCATCACGAAGGCTGGTTCGAGGTGGCGCAGGAGAAGAGTACCTGGAAGGATATGGGGGAGGCCTTTGCCCAGCAGTGGGACATTCAAGGCTATTAAAAAAAAAAAAAAAAAAAAAAAAACTTTATTGCAATCCTTTGCTCCTCGTCGTCGAGGCCGTGAAATATCTCCCGATTCTGATTCTTAAGGGCCCTCAATACTTCCTCGTCACTGTGCATCAGCAGCACGTCCCTAAGAATCAGAAGCGGGTCTCGATTCTTCACGTCCTCGACAACGAGGTTCTCTCCGGCCGCTTCCAGTCTTGTTTTTATTTTAAGCCTCTCCTCCTTTGTTGCACACCCCACTATGATCTTCTGATCCTTGGCTTTTCTGACTCTTTCGACACGCACCCAGCCCTCCTTAGCGTCCACTGCCTTTCTGACCCGCTCCAGAATCTCGTCCCCCGTGTCCATTTCTTGCGTTGAAGAGATGACCACCGAGTGCAGCGTTGCGCGCTCCAGGGTCTGTCCCCCGGTGTGACGCTTACTCGCAGCCACTGCACTGGCGTATGTCTTCTCCTCAACGTTTTCCCAGCCAGCCAGACTGTCTCGGAGCTTTTCCACCTTCTCGGTGTTCTCCTTGACTATTGAGATGTGCTCCTTTAAGGTGGAGATGAGCTCAGTCTGGCTAGCGAGACTGTCGGAGATGGACTGGGGACAGCAGTCAGCAGTGGGAACGGGTGCTGGTACGGGTTCCGGTGCGGCAGGGGCCTTGTCGCGCTCCGATTCCTTGACTAGCTCAAAAAGCCTGTTTATGGCCTCGAGCACCGCAGCCTTGATGTCGGTCCTGAGGTTTCGAGAGTTGCTTAAATTAAGCTTAGCCTTATTCAGGCAAGCTCTCGCCTCCGCAGTGCGACTGGGGTACCCGGCCTCAGGCTTCTTGAGCTGTCTGGGGGCATTCGTAGCGGCTCGGCACGTCCCCGGATTGGCAGAGCCCCCCCGTGAGGCGGAAGGAGTGTCTTCTCCGAAGGAGATTCTCCTCCTCGCATCAGCAGGCGAAGACCCCACCTTCTCCGCCGATCGTGGCGAGCCACTAGAGACTTGCGACCTCACGGCGCTGGACGGGGTGCGATACATATTTGGCGGGTTAGAACGGACTCCTGTAAAGAGGGAGTATGAAATCAGGTCAGAAATAATTGTGGGGACACTGGATACTTCTGTTTCCCTGTAAAGGGGAGAAACAGAAAGTATTTAATAATTAATAATAAAACTCAATATAAATCGTCCTAAGAGTCGTAAAGACTCGGTCAAATGTGGTTAAAAGCGAGTTTTCCCTATTAAACCCTTCAATAACCCCTAGGGAAGCAAAAAGGAGATAAAATCAATTATATGGTTTTTGCCGAAAACCCCACGTCTACCTTCCTATACACAAGAGGGAGGGTGGGTGGGCAAATTTTATTTGAGCTAGACGCACGTGCGAGGGGTCCAGAGACGCGTCTCCGCGCGGGCTAGCTATCTACGAAATAAAACAAGGTGGGTGCCGAACAAAATTTTGGACTTTTGGTCAAAAAACCAGTTTTTGAGACAAAAAATTTTGGTTTTCAACCCCCAACCCGGAAACCGGCTCACGGAACGCGGACCAGAACACAGGGATGAAGGGTGAGTGCTATTGCTACTGTAATCTAACGATACTTTTGAAAAGAAATTTGGAAAAACACTAGATTTTGATGATTTTATCTGAAAATTTCGAAAATTCCTAGGGGTGGGTAGGGAAGTTTTTAAGTACGCGCGTGCAGGTCAGTGCGATATAGTCAGGACGTAGGCGGAGGCCTAGTTTTGTCTAAAATAGCTGAAAACAGCTTCAAAATCGCACGTCTGGAGGCAAAGATATCGATGTTTATGTTAAAAACTATCTCCCTAAGGTGCTTTTTGGTACTTGCAGAAACTAATAATTAACAATTTTTTAAAAATGAATACGTTTTATTTGAGCTAGACGCACGGGGGTGGTGTCCAGAGACGCGGCTCCGCGCGGGCTAGCGATCTACGAAATAAAACGATTTAGGTGCCAAAGAAAATTCTAGACTTTTGGTCAAAAAACCAGTTTTTGAGTCAAAAAATTTAAGTTTTCAACCCCTAACCCAGAGACCGGCTCACGGAACGCGGACCAGAATTCAGGGAAGAAGGGTGAGTACTATTGAAACTATAATCTAACGTTATTTTTGTAAGAAAATTTGGAAAAACAATTAAATTTTGGAAAATTTTGAAAAGCGGGTAAGGAGAAAATTCAGGCGCGTGCGATATGGTCAGAACGTAGGCGGAGGCCTAGTTAGGTCTAAGAATGCTGAAAACAGCTTCAAAATCGCACGTCTGGAAGAGAAGTTATCGACTTTTCTGTTTTGAACTTACTCCCTCACCTAGATTTTGGTGCTTACACACACATACAAAGAACAATGGAATAAACTGTTTTTTAAAAATACTTATGTTTTATTTGAGCTAGACGCACGTGCGAGGAGTCCAGAGACGCGTCTCCGCGCGGGCTAGCGATCTACGAAATAAAACAAGGTGGGTGCCGAACAAAATTTTGGACTTTTGGTCAAAAAACCAGTTTTTGAAACAAAAAATTTTGGTTTTCAACCCCCAACCCGGAAACCGGCTCACGGAACGCGGACCAGAACACAGGGATGAAGGGTGAGTGCTATTGCTACTATAATCTAACGATACTTTTGAAAAGAAATTTGGAAAAACACTAAATTTTGATGATTTTATCAGAAAATTTCGAAAATTCCTAGGGGTGGGTAGGGAAGTTCTAAGTGCGCGCGTGCAGGTCAGTGCGATATAGTCAGGACGTAGGCGGAGGCCTAGTTTTGTCTAAAATAGCTGAAAACAGCTTCAAAATCGCACGTCTGGAGGCAAAGATATCGATGTTTATGTTAAAAACTATCTCCCTAAGGTGCTTTTTGGTACTTGCAGAAACTAATAACTAACAATTTTTTAAAAATGAATACGTTTTATTTGAGCTAGACGCACGGGGGTGGTGTCCAGAGACGCGGCTCCGCGCGGGCTAGCGATCTACGAAATAAAACGATTTAGGTGCCAAAGAAAATTCTAGACTTTTGGTCAAAAAACCAGTTTTTGAGTCAAAAAATTTTTGTTTTCAACCCCTAACCCAGAGACCGGCACACGGAATGCGGACCAGAATTCAGGGAAGAAGGGTGAGTACTATTGAAACTATAATCTAACGTTATTTTTGTAAGAAAATTTGGAAAAACAATTAAATTTTGGAAAATTTTGAAAAGCGGGTAAGGAGAAAATTCAGGCGCGTGCGATATGGTCAGAACGTAGGCGGAGGCCTAGTTAGGTCTAAGAATGCTGAAAACAGCTTCAAAATCGCACGTCTGGAAGAGAAGTTATCGACGGGTTCGCTCAGGTTAGGTTCGCTCAGGTTAGGTTCGCTCAGGTTAGGTTCGCTCAGGTTAGGTTCGCTCAGGTTAGGTTCGCTCAGGTTAGGTTCGCTCAGGTTAGGTTCGCTCAGGTTAGGTTCGCTCAGGTTAGGTTCGCTCAGGTTAGGTTCGCTCAGGTTAGGTTCGCTCAGGTTAGGTTCGCTCAGGTTAGGTTCGCTCAGGTTAGGTTCGCTCAGGTTAGGTTCGCTCAGGTTAGGTTCGCTCAGGTTAGGTTCGCTCAGGTTAGGTTCGCTCAGGTTAGGTTCGCTCAGGTTAGGTTCGCTCAGGTTAGGTTCGCTCAGGTTAGGTTCGCTCAGGTTAGGTTCGCTCAGGTTAGGTTCGCTCAGGTTAGGTTCGCTCAGGTTAGGTTCGCTCAGGTTAGGTTCGCTCAGGTTAGGTTCGCTCAGGTTAGGTTCGCTCAGGTTAGGTTCGCTCAGGTTAGGTTCGCTCAGGTTAGGTTCGCTCAGGTTAGGTTCGCTCAGGTTAGGTTCGCTCAGGTTAGGTTCGCTCAGGTTAGGTTCGCTCAGGTTAGGTTCGCTCAGGTTAGGTTCGCTCAGGTTAGGTTCGCTCAGGTTAGGTTCGCTCAGGTTAGGTTCGCTCAGGTTAGGTTCGCTCAGGTTAGGTTCGCTCAGGTTAGGTTCGCTCAGGTTAGGTTAGGTTAGGTTAGGTTAGGTTAGGTTAGGTTAGGTTTTTTTTTTTTTTTTTTTTTTTTTTTGTTTTGGCAGGAGTGGGAAATCCCCACGGACACCTCGACTATCTCACGAGTTGTGAGACAGTCGAGGTAGTGCCGGACTCGAACCGGCTAAAAACCACTCCTGCCCAGCCAGTGTCCCTCTAACATAATCAGAGCCCTTAACATCAGTCAATTTGGCTTGGCTACGTTACTAGGTGGCCGGAGAGACCACATGTTTTGCGCTTTGGATTTTCGTTATAAATATAACCTAGTATATAAACACTCTAAAATTTTCTTTATTTTATTTACTACTGCTATATAATATATACTTTATTTTACTACATACCTTATTTATATTGAAGAAGCTATTTTACCACTATTTGTTTTATATTTTGCTCTGAAAATTAATACTTAATTTATATTGTATCTATTAATAACCCTTTTATATTTATGCCCTTACACTAAGATATCTTGACTTACTACATTTTGTTTAATATTTATATTTTCTATTTTGTTTTATTTCTTTTCATTTTTATTTGTATGATACCTAAGACTATATACTCAATATATAATTAGATATCATTTACTTTACCAACTTGTTTATATTTTTATCTATTGTTCTAATTTTACTAATTTTTTTACAAAATAAATAAATACCCATAAAAGTGGTTCTAGTTTCGACATAATTTGACGCAACCACCAGAACTGGCACCCATTCCAACATAACCTGAGCCCATTTCTCATGAAACAGACTCAAGTTATCTTTCCACATATTGCCAACGCTAGTGGCTACCTCAACGTGCCTGTTATTCTCTTGGGCTGCTATTTGATTGCTTCGGTTTTCGTGCCTGGAAGTGGTCGCACCGCCAACTTTAGCAGTATGCTATCGCAGCTCTTGCGAATGCGTCCCACTTCCTTCGCACGGGGCATTCGTTGCTAAATGCGTTGTGCTCGGTGGTCTCCAGTTTTGCTCTGGTGCAGTTCACGCAAGCCGCTGCCTTGCCGATCTGTCTATCCGGGCAGTCTGCCCTGAGGTGTGGTCCACCGCAGTGGCTACACAGATCGGCCGGCTCGGTGCACAGGCGTTTCCCGTGCCCGTATGCCAAACAGCGGGTGCACTGCACCAGAGGCGTCTGGTCCTCCACACGGACTCGCTGGAGGTCGATGCGGAGTTTTCCCCCCTCAATCGCCCTCCTCCAGACGGTGGGGGACACACCAAGCACAACGTGATTTGCGTGCGGGTTTCGTGTTTTTCTTCGGTATTTTACAACAACCCTTTGCTCCTCGTCGTCGAGCCCGTGAAATATCTCCCGGTTCTGATTCTTAAGGGCTCTCAATACTTCTTCGTCACTGTGCATCAGCAACACGTCCCTAAGAATCAGAAGCGGGTCTCGATTCTTCACGTCCTCGACAACGAGGTTCTCTCCGGCCGCTTCCAGTCTCGTTTTAATTTTGAGCCTCTCCTCCTTCGTTGCACACCCCATTATGATCTTCTGATCCTTGGCTTTTCGAACTCTTTCAACCCGCACCCAGCCCTCCTTCGCATCCATTGCCTTTCTAACCCGTTCCAGAACCTCGTCTCCCGTGTCCATCTCCTGTGTTGAGGAGACAACTACGGAATGCAGCGTGGTTCGCTCCAGGGCCTGTGCCCCGGTATGGCTCTTTGTCACGGCTGCTACACTCGCGTAGGTTGTCTCCCCCACACTTTCCCTGCTAGCCAGACTGTCTCGCAGTTTCAACAATTCGTCGGTGTTTTCCTTTATTAGGGCAATGTGCTCCTTCATTGTCTCTACGAGCTCAGTCTGGCTAGCAAGTCTCTCGGGATTCGACTGGGGACAGCGGTCAACAGCGGGCGCGGCTACCGGTACGGCTGCAGTTGCGAGAGGAACCCTGTCTCGCTCTGTTTCCTTCACCAGCTCAAAAAGCCTGTTTATGGCCTCAAGCACCGCCGTCTTTATATCCGTCCTGAGGTTGCGAGAGTTGCCCAAATTCAGTTTTGCCTTATTTAGGCAAGCTTTCGCCTCCGCAGTGCGACTGGCGTATTTGGCCTCAGGCTTCTTGAGCGGCTTTGAGGCATCTGTAGGAGCTCGGCGCGTCCCCGGAGTGGCAGGGGCTCCCCGCGAGGCGGGAGGAGTGTCGTCTCCGAAGGAGATTCTCCTCCTCGCATCGGCAGACGAAGGCCCCACTTTCTCCGCCGATCGCGGCGAGCTGCCACAGCCTTGGTCCCTCACAGAACTAGATGGAGTGCGGAACATGTTTTATATATAGCAGAGATTAAATAAGTAAGACCCCTGTAAATTGGGGGTCAGAACAGAATATCTGCTAGTGCGGAGAGTAGTATGTCAGGTGACACTGAATACTTCTGTGTCCCTGTAAAGGGGGGAAACAGAAGTATTTAAATAATTAATAATTAAATATAAAATATAATCGTCAAAAAAGTCTTAATAATTAGGTCAAATTTGGTTAAAATGTGAGCTTTCCCTATTAAACCCTTCAATAAACCCTAGGGAAGCAAAGAGGAGATAAAATCAATTATATGGTTTTTGCCGAAAACCCCACGTCTACCTTCCTATACACAAGAGGGAGGGTGGGTGGGCAAAATTTTATTTGAGCTAGACGCACGTGCGAGGGGTCCAGAGACGCGTCTCCGCGCGGGCTAGCGATCTACGAAATAAAACAAGGTGGGTGCCGAACAAAATTTTGGACTTTTGGTCAAAAAACCAGTTTTTGAGACAAAAAATTTTGGTTTTCAACCCCCAACCCGGAAACCGGCTCACGGAACGCGGACCAGAACACAGGGATGAAGGGTGAGTGCTATTGCTACTATAATCTAACGATACTTTTGAAAAGAAATTTGGAAAAACACTAAATTTTGATGATTTTATCTGAAAATTTCGAAAATTCCTAGGGGTGGGTAGGGAAGTTTTAAGTGCGCGCGTGCAGGTCAGTGCGATATAGTCAGGACGTAGGCGGAGGCCTAGTTTTGTCTAAAATAGCTGAAAACAGCTTCAAAATCGCACGTATGGAGGCAAAGATATCGATGTTTATGTTAAAAAACTATCTCCCTAAGGTGCTTTTTGGTACTTGCAGAAACTACTAAAATTAACAATTTTTCAAAAATGAATACGTTTTATTTGAGCTAGTCGCACGGGGGTGGTGTCCAGAGACGCGTCTCCGCGCGGGCTAGCGATCTACGAAATAAAACGATTTAGGTGCCAAAGAAAATTCTAGACTTTTGGTCAAAAAACCAGTTTTTGAGTCAAAAAATTTAAGTTTTCAACCCCTAACCCAGAGACCGGCACACGGAATGCGGACCAGAATTCAGGGAAGAAGGGTGAGTACTATTGAAACTATAATCTAACGTTATTTTTGTAAGAAAATTTGGAAAAACAATAAAATTTTGGAAAATTTTGAAAAGCGGGTAAGGAGAAAATTCAGGCGCGTGCGATATGGTCAGAACGTAGGCGGAGGCCTAGTTAGGTCTAAAAATGCTGAAAACAGCTTCAAAATCGCACGTCTTGAAGAGAAGTTATCGACTTTTCTGTTTTGAACTTACTCCCTCACCTAGATTTTGGTGCTTACACACACATACAGAGAACAATGGAATAAACTGTTTTTTAAAAATGCTTATGTTTTATTTGAGCTAGACGCACGTGCGAGGGGTCCAGAGACGCGTCTCCGCGCGGGCTAGCGATCTACGAAATAAAACAAGGTGGGTGCCGAACAAAATTTTGGACTTTTGGTCAAAAAACCAGTTTTTGAGACAAAAAATTTTGGTTTTCAACCCCCAACCCGGAAACCGGCTCACGGAACGCGGACCAGAACACAGGGATGAAGGGTGAGTGCTATTGCTACTATAATCTAACGATACTTTTGAAAAGAAATTTGGAAAAACACTAAATTTTGATGATTTTATCTGAAAATTTCGAAAATTCCTAGGGGTGGGTAGGGAAGTTTTAAGTGCGCGCGTGCAGGTCAGTGCGATATAGTCAGGACGTAGGCGGAGGCCTAGTTTTGTCTAAAATAGCTGAAAACAGCTTCAAAATCGCACGTATGGAGGCAAAGATATCGATGTTTATGTTAAAAAACTATCTCCCTAAGGTGCTTTTTGGTACTTGCAGAAACTACTAAAATTAACAATTTTTCAAAAATGAATACGTTTTATTTGAGCTAGTCGCACGGGGGTGGTGTCCAGAGACGCGTCTCCGCGCGGGCTAGCGATCTACGAAATAAAACGATTTAGGTGCCAAAGAAAATTCTAGACTTTTGGTCAAAAAACCAGTTTTTGAGTCAAAAAATTTAAGTTTTCAACCCCTAACCCAGAGACCGGCACACGGAATGCGGACCAGAATTCAGGGAAGAAGGGTGAGTACTATTGAAACTATAATCTAACGTTATTTTTGTAAGAAAATTTGGAAAAACAATAAAATTTTGGAAAATTTTGAAAAGCGGGTAAGGAGAAAATTCAGGCGCGTGCGATATGGTCAGAACGTAGGCGGAGGCCTAGTTAGGTCTAAAAATGCTGAAAACAGCTTCAAAATCGCACGTCTTGAAGAGAAGTTATCGACTTTTCTGTTTTGAACTTACTCCCTCACCTAGATTTTGGTGCTTACACACACATACAGAGAACAATGGAATAAACTGTTTTTTAAAAATGCTTATGTTTTATTTGAGCTAGACGCACGTGCGAGGGGTCCAGAGACGCGTCTCCGCGCGGGCTAGCGATCTACGAAATAAAACAAGGTGGGTGCCGAACAAAATTTTGGACTTTTGGTCAAAAAACCAGTTTTTGAGACAAAAAATTTTGGTTTTCAACCCCCAACCCGGAAACCGGCTCACGGAACGCGGACCAGAACACAGGGATGAAGGGTGAGTGCTATTGCTACTATAATCTAACGATACTTTTGAAAAGAAATTTGGAAAAACACTAAATTTTGATGATTTTATCTGAAAATTTCGAAAATTCCTAGGGGTGGGTAGGGAAGTTTTAAGTGCGCGCGTGCAGGTCAGTGCGATATAGTCAGGACGTAGGCGGAGGCCTAGTTTTGTCTAAAATAGCTGAAAACAGCTTCAAAATCGCACGTATGGAGGCAAAGATATCGATGTTTATGTTAAAAAACTATCTCCCTAAGGTGCTTTTTGGTACTTGCAGAAACTACTAAAATTAACAATTTTTCAAAAATGAATACGTTTTATTTGAGCTAGTCGCACGGGGGTGGTGTCCAGAGACGCGTCTCCGCGCGGGCTAGCGATCTACGAAATAAAACGATTTAGGTGCCAAAGAAAATTCTAGACTTTTGGTCAAAAAACCAGTTTTTGAGTCAAAAAATTTAAGTTTTCAACCCCTAACCCAGAGACCGGCACACGGAATGCGGACCAGAATTCAGGGAAGAAGGGTGAGTACTATTGAAACTATAATCTAACGTTATTTTTGTAAGAAAATTTGGAAAAACAATAAAATTTTGGAAAATTTTGAAAAGCGGGTAAGGAGAAAATTCAGGCGCGTGCGATATGGTCAGAACGTAGGCGGAGGCCTAGTTAGGTCTAAAAATGCTGAAAACAGCTTCAAAATCGCACGTCTTGAAGAGAAGTTATCGACTTTTCTGTTTTGAACTTACTCCCTCACCTAGATTTTGGTGCTTACACACACATACAGAGAACAATGGAATAAACTGTTTTTTAAAAATGCTTATGTTTTATTTGAGCTAGACGCACGTGCGAGGGGTCCAGAGACGCGTCTCCGCGCGGGCTAGCGATCTACGAAATAAAACAAGGTGGGTGCCGAACAAAATTTTGGACTTTTGGTCAAAAAACCAGTTTTTGAGACAAAAAATTTTGGTTTTCAACCCCCAACCCGGAAACCGGCTCACGGAACGCGGACCAGAACACAGGGATGAAGGGTGAGTGCTATTGCTACTATAATCTAACGATACTTTTGAAAAGAAATTTGGAAAAACACTAAATTTTGATGATTTTATCTGAAAATTTCGAAAATTCCTAGGGGTGGGTAGGGAAGTTTTAAGTGCGCGCGTGCAGGTCAGTGCGATATAGTCAGGACGTAGGCGGAGGCCTAGTTTTGTCTAAAATAGCTGAAAACAGCTTCAAAATCGCACGTATGGAGGCAAAGATATCGATGTTTATGTTAAAAAACTATCTCCCTAAGGTGCTTTTTGGTACTTGCAGAAACTACTAAAATTAACAATTTTTCAAAAATGAATACGTTTTATTTGAGCTAGTCGCACGGGGGTGGTGTCCAGAGACGCGTCTCCGCGCGGGCTAGCGATCTACGAAATAAAACGATTTAGGTGCCAAAGAAAATTCTAGACTTTTGGTCAAAAAACCAGTTTTTGAGTCAAAAAATTTAAGTTTTCAACCCCTAACCCAGAGACCGGCACACGGAATGCGGACCAGAATTCAGGGAAGAAGGGTGAGTACTATTGAAACTATAATCTAACGTTATTTTTGTAAGAAAATTTGGAAAAACAATAAAATTTTGGAAAATTTTGAAAAGCGGGTAAGGAGAAAATTCAGGCGCGTGCGATATGGTCAGAACGTAGGCGGAGGCCTAGTTAGGTCTAAAAATGCTGAAAACAGCTTCAAAATCGCACGTCTTGAAGAGAAGTTATCGGGTTAGGTTAGGTTAGGTTAGGTTAGGTTAGGTTAGGTTAGGTTAGGTTAGGTTTTTTTTTTTTTTTTTTTTTTTTTTTTTTGGCAGGAGTGGGAAATCCCCACGGACACCTCGACTATCTCACGGGTGGTGAGACAGTCGAGGTAGTGTCGGACTCGAACCGACTAAAAACCACTCCTGCCCGGCCAGTGATCCTCTGACTTGGGTCATCAGAGATCTTTTCAAACAATTAACTTATTTAATTTCGAACATTATTTTATTACATTACTAATTTTAAGATATTATTTTATGGCTCAACTATTTTACAACTTCTTTAATTTATGACTGATTTTTTAAGAACTTATGATTTTCAACTACAATTAATATTTTTATTTCTTTATTTGAACTGCGATTACTGCTTATGTATTCTAGTAATACATAAGAGTATATCATTTTCTTTAAGACTTGTTACTTTCAACGACTTTGGTGGCAATTTCTTCACAATATATTAAAAACTTTTTTCTTCCTTTTTTATTTTCCATAATTTTTGGTATGTTTTCTAAATTTATTTTAATATCAATTTCCGACTCTATGTTGTATCTATTTTCGGCAAATATTGGGCACTCTGTTATCAAGTGTAGGACGCTCTCATTTTTTGACGGGTCACAGCGACATGCCGGGCTCTCCTTGCACTTGAAGCGATTCAAGTACTCGGAGAACCCGCCATGCCCCGTAAGCACTTGTACTATTATGGGGTTGAGCTCCGTTTTCCTGACAATTTCGTAGGCAGATATTGCGTCCGGCAGAAATATTTTTGTAGTGGAGGCGGTTTCGCCTGACCTGTATCTCGTGTTCCATTCGTCAAGCGACTCCATTCGGATTTGTCGCTTGACGAATGAAGCCGGACACAGGTCGTAGTGTGGCCGTGTTTTGCTGCCCATTGCTGCCTCCTTTGCCAAGAAGTCAGCCCTCTCGTTCCCCTCCATCCCTACATGCGCCTTTATCCAGAACATCTGGAAAGTCTTCCCACTATTTTCCAGTGTCTGGATATTCTTCCGTGTCTCGAAAGCTAGGGGATGGAGGGAAACGCCTCGGGTAACCGTCTCTAAAGCTGATCTGGAGTCGCAGTAGACCTGGACACCGGCTGCAGGGAGTTTTAAAGCTAGCTCCGAGGCCTTGCGCAGAGCCAGTAGTTCGGCCTGATAGACGGTGCAGAAGTGGTCCAGTTTAAACTTTTGGGCCTTCACCTCCACCCCGTTTTCCCAGAGGCTCAAGGCTGCACCGACCTTACCCTGAATCCTGCTCCCGTCAGTGAAGATTTTCGGGTGCACGAGTCCTTGCTGGTCCACTTCTGCATCGTTCATCACGCACTTGAAGTCCATACCAGTTTGACTGGCAGGATGTGGCGCCTCCGTATAGGGGACTGGTGTCTCTATCTCTCGGTCCCCTGTTACTCTCCGGGAGTATCCTCTTTTTGTCTCATAAAAAGAGGCTGCTTCCCGAATCCGTAGATCCAGTGGAAGCAGTCCGGAGAGTAGCAAGGCCGAGTTCAACGACGTCGTCCTATACGCCCTGACAATCTTCTGCGCAAAGCCCCGCTGGACGGTGTTAAGCTGCTTCCTAATACCTACTTTATTCGTGGCCGGTGCCCAAGCACTGGCAGCATACATTATGACCGGCTCCACCACAGCGGTATATATGGTCCTGATAATTTCGGGCTTCAGGCCCCAGCTGATTTTTGCGGCTCTTGACAGCTGTTTGTATAAGTTTAACGCCTTCCTCGTGACATTCGAGGCGTGGGCGTTAAACGTCAGCTTATCATCAACCGTGAGCCCCAGTATCTTGATCTCCCGAGACAGGGCAATGTCCTCACCGCCCATGTGCAGAAGTGGTGAATCGTATTTCAGCTTATTTGTGACCACCATTGCCTTTGTTTTATGGGGCGCAAACTTAAGTTTATTTCCGATTCCCCACTTCTGGACATGAGCGAGACTTGCATTAGCCTGTCTCTGGACATCAAGTGCTGTTTCCCCCGAAAAAATCAGGACCACATCATCCGCGAACGCTTGGCCATAATCGCCACGCTCCTCCAACTCTTTCAGCAGGGGATCCAGGAGCAGGTTCCAAAAGGTGGGCCCTCCTATGGAGCCTTGTACGCAACCTTTGGACGTGTCTTGTACGTGCTCTGCTCCTGCATACCGCACCCTCACCCTCCTGTCCAGTAGATAACTATCTACCAGACGTCTTAGATTTATCGGGCACCTTGTTTCTGCCAGTCGGCATTTCATTGCTGGCCACCAGGCATTGTCGAAGGCTCCCTCTATGTCCAGTGATATGACGGTGATAATCTTCTTCTCATTGAGTTTGTCTTTAATGTGTTTTATCAGGTCATAGAGGGAGTCCTCGGTGCTGCGCTGCGGCATGAAGCCGTACTGGCTCCTGCTGACTTGTGGCGATATGTGCCATCTGATACGCCGCACCAACATCTTCTCCAAAATCTTTCCCAAGACAGGCAATAGCCCAATCGGCCTGTATGACTTGGGGTGCGCATAGTCGTCCTTGCCAGGTTTTCTGAGGACAACGACTACTGCTTCTTTCCAGATGGTCGGAAAGTGGGACAGAGAGAGGCATCTGTTTAGCACTGCTAGGAACAGTTGCGGGTTATGGGTAATAGCCGCCCTGCATATGTCCGCTGTTAGTCCGTCAATGCCCGGAGCTTTCTTCGGATTAAAACTAAATGCGGACCACTTTAGTTCCTCCGCCGTGAATAGAGGATCAAATGTCTCACCATTCGCACTTTCGTTCACTCTATTCGCCAGCTCACGTATCCTATTGTGGTCCGCATTGTCATCCTGTGTTTTATCCTCAGGATAAAACGTCTTCGCAAGCATCCGGGCTGACTCCTCGCTGCTGAGTACGCGGTTACCTTCCACTAGCGGTATGTCTTCCTGCCTATTGGCAGTGCGGCTTATTACCCTATATATACTGTCCCACATAGTCTCTCGTTCCTGCCTTCCACAGAACTCCTTCCAACTAGCTGTCAGTGCGTTGTCCATCATTTGCTTCAGCTCCCCTTTGGCTGCGAGATACTGGCTTAAGACCCATGCTCTACGTCTCGGTGCGGCGCCGGAGATTCTCCTCTTACGTCTCTTGACCTCCTCTTTCATTCGTGTCAACTCCTCGGTCCACCAAGGCAACCCTGTCTGATTTCTTTTACTAACAATAGGTATGGTCCCCTCACATGCCTTCTCTATTGAATCTGTGTATTTTTCTGTTATCTTATTCAACTCTTCTACGGTATTAATTTTGTCTATTTCTGTTTTGTTTATGTTTTGTTGGTCCCAAATTCCCTCAAGTTTCCCATAAAATTGTACCCATTTTGCCTTTTTAGTATTATATTTTCGAGTTGTCCGTACTATATCCATACCTTTTGCCTTCTCCAGTTTTAATTCAAACAGGATTGCCTTGTGGTCCGAGGTGGTGACGTCCCCGGATAGTCTCCAGTTTGCCACACTCCGAAGCATGTCTTCGGTACAGGTGGTTATGTCCACACAGCTGCAGTACCTTCGTCCTCCTCTGGTCACATCGAAGGTAGGAGCCGTCCCCAAGTTCAGGATCTGAAGTCCTAGTTCATCGAGGGCACCTGCTAGAGCCTCCCCCCTCTGATCTGCCTCTCGGCTTCCCCACCACGTGTTCCAAGCGTTGACATCCCCCCCCAGTATAACGTCGCTGACTCCGATCTCCTCCATGACTTTCTTTAGATGGTCCAAGTCTGGCTCGATAGGCTGTCCACCATCCAGGTACACCGACACCACACCTATTTCCCAAGCACCCGTCCTCAGTTTTGCCACTGCAAAGTTTTCTGTTGTCAGGGTCGAGCACTGTGTAAGGTCTATGGTGTCGTCAAAGAGTACAATGGCCGCTTTGTTGACTTTCTCGGTCTTCCTGGCGCACTGCACTACTCGTGTACCCGGATGGCTCTTCATTTCTCCAATCCCACCTATATATGGCTCCTGGACCATTGCAAACGCCCACTTCCTTTTCTCGGCTTCCATAATGAGCTCAGCTGTGGCCAGTTTGCTCTTCTGGAGGTTTGCCTGTACGACGCGATACTGGTGGGGTCTGCCTACACTGATTTCTGCGCTTCCGCCGGGGACCACCTTAGCAATACGCCACCGACAGCCGCGCCAGCCCGTCCCACTTGACACGAACTGGGCACTCGCTGTCGAAGGCGTTGTGCTCGGTCTTACCCATCTTTGCAGAAACGCAGTTTCGACACTTTGGTGGCTCTGCAGCTAACCGTGAGGGGCAGTCCACCCTCATGTGGGGGTCCCCGCAGTGTGTGCAGAGGTCGGCGGGTTCCGTGCATAACTTACGACTATGGCCGTAGCGCAGACAGCGGGTGCACTGGATCAGTGGCGACTGGTCCAGCACACGCACCCGCTGCAAGTCGATATGCACTCGACCCGCGTGCGTCAGCCTCTGCCACACAGCAGGGGATACCTGCAGGATGACGTGGCACATATGGGGGTTCCTCGTCCTGCGACGGAACTTCACCCCCATCCTTAAATCATCCGCAGGCACGTCTCCGATCAGGTGGCTGTTTTGGCGTTTAAGCGCCTCGATGAACTCCTCGTCCGAGTGGCTCGAGAGGACGTCCTTAACAATGATGAGAGGGTCTTTGTTTTTGACTTCCTCTACCATTAGGTTTCCGCCCTTCTTGATTCTTTCGGCCACCCGGGTAAGTTCCTCTCTCGTTTTAAAACCGACCACCACCTTTTGGTCTCTTGCTTTTCGCAGTCTCTCCACCCTGGTGCCCTCATTTCTGGCATCTACCGCTGTCCTCAGCTTCTCAAGAACCTCTTCCCCGGTGTCTTTGTCATCAACCGATGACACAATCACCGAGTGAAGAGGCTCCCGGAAGTTCTGCTTCGGGGCGGCGGCCATTTCCGCGAACGAGGGTCCTTGGCCCGCGACAAAGCGAGGTGCGTTTTGCAGGTGTTCCGACAGAGCCCGTGTATGTAGCTGGCATTCCTCCAGCGCCTTGTTGTGTTGCTGAAGGTTCTCCATGAGCTGCTTCATGAGCTCCGTCGGCTCACCCGCGGTCGGCTTTGGGTCCTTGCAGGCTTTTTCCGGTTCGGTAGCTTCCCCAGATCCTTTTCCCTTCTCAACCTCTCCCTCCCTGACAAGGTGATACAACCTTTCGACAGCTTTGGTTATCCCGTCCTTAATTTCCTTTTTGAGGTTTCGGGAGCTGTCTAAATGGATCTTGGCCTTAGAGAGACACGCCTTTGCCTCCGTGGTTCTGTTAAGATATCTCACGGGTGGCACTTCTCGAGGCGGGCTCTCCAAGGTTTTTTCTGGCCGCTTTGCCTGCTGGGTGGTTGTTGCTTTGGGCTTGAGCTTGGGGGACGTGGGTGTGACTGTCTTCTTGGGAGGAGTGGGAACGGGTACCTTTTTAGGAGGTGTTTGGGTCTTTTGGGGTTGCCCCGATTTCAGTTTCTCCGCTTCCCACTCCCCGACACTGCGCCTCACTGAGGGGCCCGCTTGTGCCGGGCATGGCTCATCTCCGCCCAAACTCTCCTCCTCAGCCTTCGCCTTGGGAACGGGAGTCCTTAGTCCGAATCCGTACATCCTTGAGGTAAGAGTGTATATGACAAATTGTCAGAGGACACTGAACTGTTCAAACTAACCGAATCCCTGTAAAGGGGGGATGTAGTCTGAAGCGTGAAGGAATGTCAATTTATAAAAAATTTAAGTCCGTCCTAAGGATAAGACTTAGATACTTAGACTTATTTGTCTTGTCAAATAATCACTATTGCAACATACAGTCGCTAAGAGTCCGTACGAGTATGCAGTTACTCTTGCACTGTCAAATTAATTAATTATAATTTCCTTCTAGGAAAAGATGAGAAAACTCCAGACACGAAACTGGTATTTTCTCCCCTGCCACGGAATTTGATGCTAGAAGAGCATCAAAACAATATTAAGGAGCTATTTCAGGCCAAACAAGTGTTTGCAGAACAAAAACAGAATTAAGATTTTTTGCCGAATACCCAGAGTCTACCCTCTTCTGGTTAGGTTAGGTTAGGTTAGGTTAGGTTAGGTTAGGTTAGGTTAGGTTAGGTTAGGTTAGGTTAGGTTAGGTTAGGTTAGGTTAGGTTAGGTTAGGTTAGGTTAGGTTAGGTTAGGTTAGGTTAGGTTAGGTTTTTTTTTTTTTTTTTTTTTTTTTTTTTTTTTTTTTTTTTTTTTTTTTTTTTTTTTTTTGTTTGGGCAGGAGTGGGAAATCCCCACGGACACCTCGACTGCCTCACGAATTGTGAGACAGTCGAGGTAGTGCCGGACTCGAACCGGCTAAAAACCACTCCTGCCCTACCAGTGTCCCTCTGACATGAGGATCAGAGCCCTTAACATCTGTCTTTTCTGGCTTTGCTTCGCTTTTAGGTGGCCGGAGAGACCACATGTTTTGCAATTTGAATTTTCGTGAAATGAAAACACCCAACAATACAACAAGAAACAATTGCTTTTTATTTAAACACCTTTAACATTTTCTTTATTTTAAAACTGCTACTATATGCTATAATATATATACTTTATACATATCTTATGAATATTTCTAAAACTATTTTATCACTATTTATTTTACCTATGCTTTCAAAAAATAAAAATAAAAATTGTTACTTATAATATTCTATCTATTAATAACCCTTTCATTTATGCCCTTACACTAAAATACCTTAACTAACTAGATTTTGTTTGATATTTTAAGTTTTTATTTGTTTTCTTATCTTTCCCATTTTTATTTGTTTGATATCTAAAAATATATACTCAATATATACTTAAATATCGTTTACTTTTAAACTAACTTGTAAATATTTTTCTCTACTGTTCTAAATTTACTACATGTTTTATTAAACAAATAAAAACCCATGAAAATTGCTCTAGGATCGACATTATTTGACGCACCCACTAGGTCTGGCACCCGTTCCAACATAACCTGAGCCAGTTTCTCATGAAGCAGACTCAGGTTACGCTTCTGCAAATTGCCAACGCTAGTGGTTTCCTTAACGTGCCTAGTTTTCGTTTGGGCCGAATTTCTTTGGTTGCCGTGCCTGGAAGTGGTCGCACCGCCAACTTTAGCAATATGCTATCGAAGCTCTTGCGAATGCGTCCCACTTCCTTCGCACGGGGCATTCGTTGCTGAATGCGTTGTGCTCGGTGGCCCCCAGTTTTGCTCTGGTGCAGTTCACGCAAGCCGCTGCCTGGCCGATCTGTCTATCCGGGCAGTCTGCCCTGAGGTGTGAACCACCGCAGTGGCTACACAGATCGGCCGGCTCGGTGCACAGGCGTTTCCCGTGCCCGTATGCCAAGCAGCGGGTGCACTGCACCAGAGGTGTCTGGTCCTCGACACGAACTCGCTGGAGGTCGATGCGGAGTTTTCCCCCTTCAATCGCCCTCCTCCAGACGGTAGGGGACACACCAAGCACAACGTGATTTGCATGCGGGTTTCTAGTTTTCCTTCTATACTTTATTGCAATCCTTTGCTCCTCGTCGTCGAGGCCGTGAAATATCTCCCGATTCTGATTCTTAAGGGCCCTCAATACTTCCTCGTCACTGTGCATCAGCAGCACGTCCCTAAGAATCAGAAGCGGGTCTCGATTCTTCACGTCCTCGACAACGAGGTTCTCTCCGGCCGCTTCCAGTCTTGTTTTTATTTTAAGCCTCTCCTCCTTTGTTGCACACCCCACTATGATCTTCTGATCCTTGGCTTTTCTGACTCTTTCGACACGCACCCAGCCCTCCTTAGCGTCCACTGCCTTTCTGACCCGCTCCAGAATCTCGTCCCCCGTGTCCATTTCTTGCGTTGAAGAGATGACCACCGAGTGCAGCGTTGCTCGCTCCAGGGTCTGTCCCCCAGTGTGACGCTTACTCGCAGCCACTGCACTGGCGTATGTCTTCTCCTCAACGTTTTCCCAGCCAGCCAGACTGTCTCGGAGCTTTTCCACCTTCTCGGTGTTCTCCTTGACTATTGAGATGTGCTCCTTTAAGGTGGAGATGAGCTCAGTCTGGCTAGCGAGACTGTCGGAGATGGACTGGGGACAGCAGTCAGCAGTGGGAACGGGTGCTGGTACGGGTTCCGGTGCGGCAGGGGCCTTGTCGCGCTCCGATTCCTTGACTAGCTCAAAAAGCCTGTTTATGGCCTCGAGCACCGCAGCCTTGATGTCGGTCCTGAGGTTTCGAGAGTTGCCTAAATTAAGCTTAGCCTTATTCAGGCAAGCTCTCGCCTCCGCAGTGCGACTGGGGTACCCGGCCTCAGGCTTCTTGAGCTGTCTGGGGGCATTCGTAGCGGCTCGGCACGTCCCCGGATTGGCAGAGCCCCCCCGTGAGGCGGAAGGAGTGTCTTCTCCGAAGGAGATTCTCCTCCTCGCATCAGCAGGCGAAGACCCCGCCTTCTCCGCCGATCGTGGCGAGCCACTAGAGACTTGCGACCTCACGGCGCTGGACGGGGTGCAAAACATATTGAGCGGGTTAGAACGGACTCCTGTAAAGAGGGAGTACGAACTCAGGTCAGAGATTATTGTGGGGACACTGGATACTTCTGCTTCCCTGTAAAGGGGAGAAACAGAAAGTATTTAATAATTAATAATTAAACTAATAAATCGTCCTAGGAGTCGTAAAGACTCGGTCAAATGTGGTTAAAAGCGAGCTATCCCTATTAAACCCTTCGATAACCCCTAGGGAAGCAAATAGGAGATAAAATCAATTTAATGGTTTTTGCCGAAAACCCCACGTCTACCTTCCTATACACAAGAGGGAGGGTGGGTGGGCAAATTTTATTTGAGCTAGACGCACGTGCGAGGGGTCCAGAGACGCGTCTCCGCGCGGGCTAGCGATCTACGAAATAAAACAAGGTGGGTGCCGAACAAAATTTTGTACTTTTGGTCAAAAAACCCAGTTTTTGAGACAAAAAATTTTGGTTTTCAACCCCCAACCCGGAAATCGGCTCACGGAACGCGGACCAGAACACAGGGATGAAGGGTGAGTGCTATTGCTACTATAATCTAACGATACTTTTGAAAAGAAATTTGGAAAAACACTAAATTTTGATGATTTTATCTGAAAATTTCGAAAATTCCTAGGGGTGGGTAGGGAAGTTTTAAGTGCGCGCGTGCAGGTCAGTGCGATATAGTCAGGACGTAGGCGGAGGCCTAGTTTTGTCTAAAATAGCTGAAAACAGCTTCAAAATCGCACGTCTGGAGGCAAAGATATCGATGTTTATGTTAAAAACTATCTCCCTAAGGTGCTTTTTGGTACTTGCAGAAACTAATAATTAACAATTTTTAAAAAATGAATACGTTTTATTTGAGCTAGACGCACGGGGGTGGTGTCCAGAGACGCGGCTCCGCGCGGGCTAGCGATCTACGAAATAAAACGATTTAGGTGCCGAAGAAAATTCTAGACTTTTGGTCAAAAAACCAGTTTTTTAGTCAAAAAATTTAAGTTTTCAACCCCTAACCCAGAGACCGGCTCACGGAACGCGGACCAGAATTCAGGGAAGAAGGGTGAGTACTATTGAAACTATAATCTAACGTAATTTTTGCAAGAAAATTTGGAAAAACAATTAAATTTTGGAAAATTTTGAAAAGCGGGTATGGAGAAAATTCAGTCGCGTGCGATATGGTCAGAACGTAGGCGGAGGCCTAGTTAGGTCTAAAAATGCTGAAAACAGCTTCAAAATCGCACGTCTGGAAGAGAAGTTATCGACTTTTCTGTTTTGAACTTACTCCCTCACCTAGATTTTGGTGCTTACACACACATACAGAGAACAATAGAATAAACTGTTTTTTAAAAATGCTTATGTTTTATTTGAGCTAGACGCACGTGCGAGGGGTCCAGAGACGCGTCTCCGCGCGGGCTAGCGATCTACGAAATAAAACAAGGTGGGTGCCGAACAAAATTTTGGACTTTTGGTCAAAAAACCAGTTTTTGAGACAAAAAATTTTGGTTTTCAACCCCCAACCCGGAAATCGGCTCACGGAACGCGGACCAGAACACAGGGATGAAGGGTGAGTGCTATTGCTACTATAATCTAACGATACTTTTGAAAAGAAATTTGGAAAAACACTAAATTTTGATGATTTTATCTGAAAATTTCGAAAATTCCTAGGGGTGGGTAGGGAAGTTTTAAGTGCGCGCGTGCAGGTCAGTGCGATATAGTCAGGACGTAGGCGGAGGCCTAGTTTTGTCTAAAATAGCTGAAAACAGCTTCAAAATCGCACGTCTGGAGGCAAAGATATCGATGTTTATGTTAAAAACTATCTCCCTAAGGTGCTTTTTGGTACTTGCAGAAACTAATAATTAACAATTTTTAAAAAATGAATACGTTTTATTTGAGCTAGACGCACGGGGGTGGTGTCCAGAGACGCGGCTCCGCGCGGGCTAGCGATCTACGAAATAAAACGATTTAGGTGCCGAAGAAAATTCTAGACTTTTGGTCAAAAAACCAGTTTTTTAGTCAAAAAATTTAAGTTTTCAACCCCTAACCCAGAGACCGGCTCACGGAACGCGGACCAGAATTCAGGGAAGAAGGGTGAGTACTATTGAAACTATAATCTAACGTAATTTTTGCAAGAAAATTTGGAAAAACAATTAAATTTTGGAAAATTTTGAAAAGCGGGTATGGAGAAAATTCAGTCGCGTGCGATATGGTCAGAACGTAGGCGGAGGCCTAGTTAGGTCTAAAAATGCTGAAAACAGCTTCAAAATCGCACGTCTGGAAGAGAAGTTATCGACTTTTCTGTTTTGAACTTACTCCCTCACCTAGATTTTGGTGCTTACACACACATACAGAGAACAATAGAATAAACTGTTTTTTAAAAATGCTTATGTTTTATTTGAGCTAGACGCACGTGCGAGGGGTCCAGAGACGCGTCTCCGCGCGGGCTAGCGATCTACGAAATAAAACAAGGTGGGTGCCGAACAAAATTTTGTACTTTTGGTCAAAAAACCAGTTTTTGAGACAAAAAATTTTGGTTTTCAACCCCCAACCCGGAAATCGGCTCACGGAACGCGGACCAGAACACAGGGATGAAGGGTGAGTGCTATTGCTACTATAATCTAACGATACTTTTGAAAAGAAATTTGGAAAAACACTAAATTTTGATGATTTTATCTGAAAATTTCGAAAATTCCTAGGGGTGGGTAGGGAAGTTTTAAGTGCGCGCGTGCAGGTCAGTGCGATATAGTCAGGACGTAGGCGGAGGCCTAGTTTTGTCTAAAATAGCTGAAAACAGCTTCAAAATCGCACGTCTGGAGGCAAAGATATCGATGTTTATGTTAAAAACTATCTCCCTAAGGTGCTTTTTGGTACTTGCAGAAACTAATAATTAACAATTTTTAAAAAATGAATACGTTTTATTTGAGCTAGACGCACGGGGGTGGTGTCCAGAGACGCGGCTCCGCGCGGGCTAGCGATCTACGAAATAAAACGATTTAGGTGCCGAAGAAAATTCTAGACTTTTGGTCAAAAAACCAGTTTTTTAGTCAAAAAATTTAAGTTTTCAACCCCTAACCCAGAGACCGGCTCACGGAACGCGGACCAGAATTCAGGGAAGAAGGGTGAGTACTATTGAAACTATAATCTAACGTAATTTTTGCAAGAAAATTTGGAAAAACAATTAAATTTTGGAAAATTTTGAAAAGCGGGTATGGAGAAAATTCAGTCGCGTGCGATATGGTCAGAACGTAGGCGGAGGCCTAGTTAGGTCTAAAAATGCTGAAAACAGCTTCAAAATCGCACGTCTGGAAGAGAAGTTATCGACTTTTCTGTTTTGAACTTACTCCCTCACCTAGATTTTGGTGCTTACACACACATACAGAGAACAATAGAATAAACTGTTTTTTAAAAATGCTTATGTTTTATTTGAGCTAGACGCACGTGCGAGGGGTCCAGAGACGCGTCTCCGCGCGGGCTAGCGATCTACGAAATAAAACAAGGTGGGTGCCGAACAAAATTTTGTACTTTTGGTCAAAAAACCAGTTTTTGAGACAAAAAATTTTGGTTTTCAACCCCCAACCCGGAAATCGGCTCACGGAACGCGGACCAGAACACAGGGATGAAGGGTGAGTGCTATTGCTACTATAATCTAACGATACTTTTGAAAAGAAATTTGGAAAAACACTAAATTTTGATGATTTTATCTGAAAATTTCGAAAATTCCTAGGGGTGGGTAGGGAAGTTTTAAGTACGCGCGTGCAGGTCAGTGCGATATAGTCAGGACGTAGGCGGAGGCCTAGTTTTGTCTAAAATAGCTGAAAACAGCTTCAAAATCGCACGTCTGGAGGCAAAGATATCGATGTTTATGTTAAAAACTATCTCCCTAAGGTGCTTTTTGGTACTTGCAGAAACTAATAATTAACAATTTTTAAAAAATGAATACGTTTTATTTGAGCTAGACGCACGGGGGTGGTGTCCAGAGACGCGGCTCCGCGCGGGCTAGCGATCTACGAAATAAAACGATTTAGGTGCCGAAGAAAATTCTAGACTTTTGGTCAAAAAACCAGTTTTTTAGTCAAAAAATTTAAGTTTTCAACCCCTAACCCAGAGACCGGCTCACGGAACGCGGACCAGAATTCAGGGAAGAAGGGTGAGTACTATTGAAACTATAATCTAACGTAATTTTTGCAAGAAAATTTGGAAAAAAAAACAATTAAATTTTGGAAAATTTTGAAAAGCGGGTATGGAGAAAATTCAGTCGCGTGCGATATGGTCAGAACGTAGGCGGAGGCCTAGTTAGGTCTAAAAATGCTGAAAACAGCTTCAAAATCGCACGTCTGGAAGAGAAGTTATCGACTTTTCTGTTTTGAACTTACTCCCTCACCTAGATTTTGGTGCTTACACACACATACAGAGAACAATAGAATAAACTGTTTTTTAAAAATGCTTATGTTTTATTTGAGCTAGACGCACGTGCGAGGGGTCCAGAGACGCGTCTCCGCGCGGGCTAGCGATCTACGAAATAAAACAAGGTGGGTGCCGAACAAAATTTTGTACTTTTGGTCAAAAAACCAGTTTTTGAGACAAAAAATTTTGGTTTTCAACCCCCAACCCGGAAATCGGCTCACGGAACGCGGACCAGAACACAGGGATGAAGGGTGAGTGCTATTGCTACTATAATCTAACGATACTTTTGAAAAGAAATTTGGAAAAACACTAAATTTTGATGATTTTATCTGAAAATTTCGAAAATTCCTAGGGGTGGGTAGGGAAGTTTTAAGTGCGCGCGTGCAGGTCAGTGCGATATAGTCAGGACGTAGGCGGAGGCCTAGTTTTGTCTAAAATAGCTGAAAACAGCTTCAAAATCGCACGTCTGGAGGCAAAGATATCGATGTTTATGTTAAAAACTATCTCCCTAAGGTGCTTTTTGGTACTTGCAGAAACTAATAATTAACAATTTTTAAAAAATGAATACGTTTTATTTGAGCTAGACGCACGGGGGTGGTGTCCAGAGACGCGGCTCCGCGCGGGCTAGCGATCTACGAAATAAAACGATTTAGGTGCCGAAGAAAATTCTAGACTTTTGGTCAAAAAACCAGTTTTTTAGTCAAAAAATTTAAGTTTTCAACCCCTAACCCAGAGACCGGCTCACGGAACGCGGACCAGAATTCAGGGAAGAAGGGTGAGTACTATTGAAACTATAATCTAACGTAATTTTTGCAAGAAAATTTGGAAAAACAATTAAATTTTGGAAAATTTTGAAAAGCGGGTATGGAGAAAATTCAGTCGCGTGCGATATGGTCAGAACGTAGGCGGAGGCCTAGTTAGGTCTAAAAATGCTGAAAACAGCTTCAAAATCGCACGTCTGGAAGAGAAGTTATCGACTTTTCTGTTTTGAACTTACTCCCTCACCTAGATTTTGGTGCTTACACACACATACAGAGAACAATAGAATAAACTGTTTTTTAAAAATGCTTATGTTTTATTTGAGCTAGACGCACGTGCGAGGGGTCCAGAGACGCGTCTCCGCGCGGGCTAGCGATCTACGAAATAAAACAAGGTGGGTGCCGAACAAAATTTTGTACTTTTGGTCAAAAAACCAGTTTTTGAGACAAAAAATTTTGGTTTTCAACCCCCAACCCGGAAACCGGCTCACGGAACGCGGACCAGAACACAGGGATGAAGGGTGAGTGCTATTGCTACTATAATCTAACGATACTTTTGAAAAGAAATTTGGAAAAACACTAAATTTTGATGATTTTATCTGAAAATTTCGAAAATTCCTAGGGGTGGGTAGGGAAGTTTTAAGTGCGCGCGTGCAGGTCAGTGCGATATAGTCAGGACGTAGGCGGAGGCCTAGTTTTGTCTAAAATAGCTGAAAACAGCTTCAAAATCGCACGTCTGGAGGCAAAGATATCGATGTTTATGTTAAAAACTATCTCCCTAAGGTGCTTTTTGGTACTTGCAGAAACTAATAATTAACAATTTTTAAAAAATGAATACGTTTTATTTGAGCTAGACGCACGGGGGTGGTGTCCAGAGACGCGGCTCCGCGCGGGCTAGCGATCTACGAAATAAAACGATTTAGGTGCCGAAGAAAATTCTAGACTTTTGGTCAAAAAACCAGTTTTTTAGTCAAAAAATTTAAGTTTTCAACCCCTAACCCAGAGACCGGCTCACGGAACGCGGACCAGAATTCAGGGAAGAAGGGTGAGTACTATTGAAACTATAATCTAACGTAATTTTTGCAAGAAAATTTGGAAAAACAATTAAATTTTGGAAAATTTTGAAAAGCGGGTATGGAGAAAATTCAGTCGCGTGCGATATGGTCAGAACGTAGGCGGAGGCCTAGTTAGGTCTAAAAATGCTGAAAACAGCTTCAAAATCGCACGTCTGGAAGAGAAGTTATCGACTTTTCTGTTTTGAACTTACTCCCTCACCTAGATTTTGGTGCTTACACACACATACAGAGAACAATAGAATAAACTGTTTTTTAAAAATGCTTATGTTTTATTTGAGCTAGACGCACGTGCGAGGGGTCCAGAGACGCGTCTCCGCGCGGGCTAGCGATCTACGAAATAAAACAAGGTGGGTGCCGAACAAAATTTTGTACTTTTGGTCAAAAAACCAGTTTTTGAGACAAAAAATTTTGGTTTTCAACCCCCAACCCGGAAATCGGCTCACGGAACGCGGACCAGAACACAGGGATGAAGGGTGAGTGCTATTGCTACTATAATCTAACGATACTTTTGAAAAGAAATTTGGAAAAACACTAAATTTTGATGATTTTATCTGAAAATTTCGAAAATTCCTAGGGGTGGGTAGGGAAGTTTTAAGTGCGCGCGTGCAGGTCAGTGCGATATAGTCAGGACGTAGGCGGAGGCCTAGTTTTGTCTAAAATAGCTGAAAACAGCTTCAAAATCGCACGTCTGGAGGCAAAGATATCGATGTTTATGTTAAAAACTATCTCCCTAAGGTGCTTTTTGGTACTTGCAGAAACTAATAATTAACAATTTTTAAAAAATGAATACGTTTTATTTGAGCTAGACGCACGGGGGTGGTGTCCAGAGACGCGGCTCCGCGCGGGCTAGCGATCTACGAAATAAAACGATTTAGGTGCCGAAGAAAATTCTAGACTTTTGGTCAAAAAACCAGTTTTTTAGTCAAAAAATTTAAGTTTTCAACCCCTAACCCAGAGACCGGCTCACGGAACGCGGACCAGAATTCAGGGAAGAAGGGTGAGTACTATTGAAACTATAATCTAACGTAATTTTTGCAAGAAAATTTGGAAAAACAATTAAATTTTGGAAAATTTTGAAAAGCGGGTATGGAGAAAATTCAGTCGCGTGCGATATGGTCAGAACGTAGGCGGAGGCCTAGTTAGGTCTAAAAATGCTGAAAACAGCTTCAAAATCGCACGTCTGGAAGAGAAGTTATCGACTTTTCTGTTTTGAACTTACTCCCTCACCTAGATTTTGGTGCTTACACACACATACAGAGAACAATAGAATAAACTGTTTTTTAAAAATGCTTATGTTTTATTTGAGCTAGACGCACGTGCGAGGGGTCCAGAGACGCGTCTCCGCGCGGGCTAGCGATCTACGAAATAAAACAAGGTGGGTGCCGAACAAAATTTTGTACTTTTGGTCAAAAAACCAGTTTTTGAGACAAAAAATTTTGGTTTTCAACCCCCAACCCGGAAATCGGCTCACGGAACGCGGACCAGAACACAGGGATGAAGGGTGAGTGCTATTGCTACTATAATCTAACGATACTTTTGAAAAGAAATTTGGAAAAACACTAAATTTTGATGATTTTATCTGAAAATTTCGAAAATTCCTAGGGGTGGGTAGGGAAGTTTTAAGTGCGCGCGTGCAGGTCAGTGCGATATAGTCAGGACGTAGGCGGAGGCCTAGTTTTGTCTAAAATAGCTGAAAACAGCTTCAAAATCGCACGTCTGGAGGCAAAGATATCGATGTTTATGTTAAAAACTATCTCCCTAAGGTGCTTTTTGGTACTTGCAGAAACTAATAATTAACAATTTTTAAAAAATGAATACGTTTTATTTGAGCTAGACGCACGGGGGTGGTGTCCAGAGACGCGGCTCCGCGCGGGCTAGCGATCTACGAAATAAAACGATTTAGGTGCCGAAGAAAATTCTAGACTTTTGGTCAAAAAACCAGTTTTTTAGTCAAAAAATTTAAGTTTTCAACCCCTAACCCAGAGACCGGCTCACGGAACGCGGACCAGAATTCAGGGAAGAAGGGTGAGTACTATTGAAACTATAATCTAACGTAATTTTTGCAAGAAAATTTGGAAAAACAATTAAATTTTGGAAAATTTTGAAAAGCGGGTATGGAGAAAATTCAGTCGCGTGCGATATGGTCAGAACGTAGGCGGAGGCCTAGTTAGGTCTAAAAATGCTGAAAACAGCTTCAAAATCGCACGTCTGGAAGAGAAGTTATCGACTTTTCTGTTTTGAACTTACTCCCTCACCTAGATTTTGGTGCTTACACACACATACAGAGAACAATAGAATAAACTGTTTTTTAAAAATGCTTATGTTTTATTTGAGCTAGACGCACGTGCGAGGGGTCCAGAGACGCGTCTCCGCGCGGGCTAGCGATCTACGAAATAAAACAAGGTGGGTGCCGAACAAAATTTTGTACTTTTGGTCAAAAAACCAGTTTTTGAGACAAAAAATTTTGGTTTTCAACCCCCAACCCGGAAATCGGCTCACGGAACGCGGACCAGAACACAGGGATGAAGGGTGAGTGCTATTGCTACTATAATCTAACGATACTTTTGAAAAGAAATTTGGAAAAACACTAAATTTTGATGATTTTATCTGAAAATTTCGAAAATTCCTAGGGGTGGGTAGGGAAGTTTTAAGTGCGCGCGTGCAGGTCAGTGCGATATAGTCAGGACGTAGGCGGAGGCCTAGTTTTGTCTAAAATAGCTGAAAACAGCTTCAAAATCGCACGTCTGGAGGCAAAGATATCGATGTTTATGTTAAAAACTATCTCCCTAAGGTGCTTTTTGGTACTTGCAGAAACTAATAATTAACAATTTTTAAAAAATGAATACGTTTTATTTGAGCTAGACGCACGGGGGTGGTGTCCAGAGACGCGGCTCCGCGCGGGCTAGCGATCTACGAAATAAAACGATTTAGGTGCCGAAGAAAATTCTAGACTTTTGGTCAAAAAACCAGTTTTTTAGTCAAAAAATTTAAGTTTTCAACCCCTAACCCAGAGACCGGCTCACGGAACGCGGACCAGAATTCAGGGAAGAAGGGTGAGTACTATTGAAACTATAATCTAACGTAATTTTTGCAAGAAAATTTGGAAAAACAATTAAATTTTGGAAAATTTTGAAAAGCGGGTATGGAGAAAATTCAGTCGCGTGCGATATGGTCAGAACGTAGGCGGAGGCCTAGTTAGGTCTAAAAATGCTGAAAACAGCTTCAAAATCGCACGTCTGGAAGAGAAGTTATCGGTTAGGTTAGGTTAGGTTAGGTTAGGTTAGGTTAGGTTAGGTTAGGTTAGGTTAGGTTAGGTTAGGTTAGGTTAGGTTAGGTTAGGTTAGGTTAGGTTAGGTTAGGTTAGGTTAGGTTTTTTTTTTTTTTTTTTTTTTTTTTTTGTTCTGGCAGGAGTGGGAAATCCCCACGGACACCTCGACTACCTCACTGATTCGTGAGGCAGTCGAGGTAGTGCCGGACTCGAACCGGCTAAAAACCACTCCTGCCCAGCCAGTGTCCCTCTGACATGGAGATCAGAGCCCTTGTTTTCTTATTTGATGTCTTGGCTTTACTTATAAGCGGCCGGGGAGACCACTTATGGTTTAGTTCTGTTTATTCTACTTTTTGTTTGTTACGTTTTTTAACACGCGTCCATTTTCTAAATATGTGTAATCTATTAGTTATATGCAGTATTTACTTCTATTTTTATTTACTTTCTTATGCTATAGGTTCGAAACTACTATTTATTTATATATATACTTATAAACTACTGTTACTACTGTTACTTATGCTATAGGTTCGAAACTACTAATTATTTATATATATACTGTTTTATAAATCCTATTTATTTCCTTATTCTTTTTATTTTACGATTTACTTATATATATCTATGTTTTAACCTTATATTTATGCCCATATACTATCTATTTGCTTATTTTTATTTGGTTTTCCATTTTTCGTTTTTATTTTGTTTTCGATCTTTTTCTTTTATTTCTACAATATCTAGACTATATACTTAATATATAACTAAATATCATATATTTTACTAACTATCGTACTTAAATTGTTTTCTACTATTATTTGTTTGCTATATTTACAAAATAAATTTCGGCCTGTGGTTGAATTTCGATGTATTGTTGTAACCAGTTTGGAACAACTTTGCGATTCCGCCAGGGCCGATTCCCGATTCAGCATAACTGAAGACATTTTCTCACAAAACTGACTCCTGTTAATTTTCCTCACAAATACAGCCCCAATGGTTCGCTCAATACCTCCTTTCTCTGGTTGGTTCGAATTCGTACTATCTGTGTATTCGGGAGTGGGCGCTCCGACAAGTTTAGCAGTATGCTATTGCTGCTCTTGCGAACGCGTCCCACTTCCTTCTTACTGGGCATTCAGAACTGAACGCATTGTGTGTGTGTTCCCCCATTTTGGCTCTGGTGCAGTTTACGCACACCGCTGCTTCGCCGATGAGCTTGTCTGGGCAGTCCACTCTAAGGTGTGGACCGCCACAGTGGCTGCATAAATCAGCCGGCTCCGTACAAAGACGCTTGCCATGGCCGTATGCCAAGCAGCGGGTGCACTGCACCAGAGGCGTCTGGTCTTCGACGCGCACCCTCTGGAGGTCAATCCGGAGTTTGCCTCCCTCGAGTGCCCTCCTCCAGATGATGGGGGAAACACTCAACACAATGCTATTGGCGTGCGGATTACGTGTCTTCTTCCGGTATTTGATGGACATTCTCTGGTCCCCGTCGCCGAGGTCGTGAAAAATCTCCCGGTTCTGGTTCTTAAGGGCTTTTAACACGTCATCGTCACTGTGTATTGACAATACGTCCCTAAGAACCAGAAGCGGGTCCCGGTTCGTCACTTCCTCGACAACGAGGTTCTCCCCGGCCGCCTTCAGTCGGTTTTTCAGTTTCGACCTCTCCTCCCTTGTTTCGCACCCCATTATAACCTTTTGGTCTTTTGCTTTCCGCACCTTTTCAACTCGCACCCAGCCCTCCTTCGCGTCCACTGCTTTTCTGACCCTTTCCAAGATTTCGTCCCCAGTGTCCATCTCTCGTGTTGAGGAGACAACTACGGAGTGCAGCGTGGTTCGCTCCAGGGCCTGTGCCCCGGTATGGCTCTTACTCACAGCTGCTACGCTCGCGTAGGTTGTCTCCCCCACACTTTCCCTGCTAGCCAGACTGTCTCGTAGTTTGACCAATTCCTCAGAGTTTTCCTTTATTAGGGAAATGTGCTCCTTCATCGTCTTTACGAGCTCAGTCTGGCTAGCAAGATTCTCTGGATTGAACTGGGGACAGCAGTCAGCAGCGGGCGCGGCTACAGGTACGGCTGCAGGTGCGGCAGGAACCCTTTCACTCTCAGACTCCTTTACCAGCTCAAAAAGTCTGTTGATAGCGTCGAGCACCGCAGTCTTGATGTCCGTGCGGAGGTTACGGGAGTTGCCCAGATTTAGCTTTGCCTTAGTAAGGCAAGCCCTAGCCTCCGCAGTGCGACTGGGGTACCCGGGCTCAGGTCTTTTGAGCGGTCTTGAGGCATCGGTAGCAGCTCGGCGCGTCCCCGGAGTGGCGGGGCCCACCTGGGACGCAGAAGGAGTGTCGTCTCCGAAGGAGATTCTCCTCCTCGCGTCAGCAGGCGAAGACCCCGCCTTCCCCGCCGATCGCGGCGAACCACTAGAGCATTGGGCCCCGACGGTGCTGGATGGGGTGTGGAACATTTTTGGTTCGGTTTGGTAGCGAGATGGAGCGGACCCCTGCAAAGAGGGGGTCAGGTCAACACTATCTGCTCGGGGGAAGAGAGGTGTGTCAGAGGACACCGGTAACTTCTGTGTCCCTGTAAAGGGGGGATACACAGTAAGTTATAATCGAGAATGTAAAGTAATGTTAGTCGTCCGTTAATTTGACGACGTAACGTCAGTTTTTATGGTTGAGTCTTCAAAAACTCGGTCAAAAGGGTTTAAAAAGCGCTACTTCCCTCCAAAAAGGCCTAACTTTAACTAAAAGAACTAAAATCAAAAAATATTTTTTACAGACTACTTTAAGTCTACCTTCCTATATACCACAGGGCGGGTGGGTGGGAAAATTTTTATTTGAGCTAGACGCACGGGGGTGGTGTCCAGAGACGCGGCTCCGCGCGGGCTAGCGATCTACGAAATAAAACGATCTAGGTGCCAAAGAAAATTCTAGACTTTTGGTCAAAAAACCAGTTTTTGAGTCAAAAAATTTTTGTTTTCAACCCCTAACCCAGAGACCGGCACACGGAATGCGGACCAGAATTCAGGGAAGAAGGGTGAGTACTATTGAAACTATAATCGAACGTTATTTTTGTAAGAAAATTTGGAAAAACAATTAAATTTTGGAAAATTTTGAAAAGCGGGTAAGGAGAAAATTCAGGCGCGTGCGATATGGTCAGAACGTAGGCGGAGGCCTAGTTAGGTCTAAAATAGCTGAAAACAGCTTCAAAATCGCACGTCTGGAGGCAAAGATATCGATGTTTATGTTAAAAACTATCTCCCTAAGGTGCTTTTTGGTACTTGCAGAAACTAATAATTAACAATTTTTTAAAAATGAATACGTTTTATTTGAGCTAGACGCACGGGGGTGGTGTCCAGAGACGCGGCTCCGCGCGGGCTAGCGATCTACGAAATAAAACGATCTAGGTGCCAAAGAAAATTCTAGAGTTTTGGTCAAAAAACCAGTTTTTGAATCAAAAAATTTTTGTTTTCAACCCCTAACCCAGAGACCGGCACACGGAATGCGGACCAGAATTCAGGGAAGAAGGGTGAGTACTATTGAAACTATAATCGAACGTTATTTTTGTAAGAAAATTTGGAAAAACAATTAAATTTTGGAAAATTTTGAAAAGCGGGTAAGGAGAAAATTCAGGCGCGTGCGATATGGTCAGAACGTAGGCGGAGGCCTAGTTAGGTCTAAAAATGCTGAAAACAGCTTCAAAATCGCACGTCTGGAAGAGAAGTTATCGACTTTTCTGTTCTGAACTTACTCCCTCACCTAGATTTTGGTGCTTACACACACATACAAAGAACAATGGAATAAACTGTTTTTTAAAAATACTTATGTTTTATTTGAGCTAGACGCACGTGCGAGGAGTCCAGAGACGCGTCTCCGTGCGGGCTAGCGATCTACGAAATAAAACAAGGTGGGTGCCGAACAAAATTTTGGACTTTTGGTCAAAAAACCAGTTTTTGAAACAAAAAATTTAGTTTTCAACCCCCAACCCGGAAACCGGCTCACGGAACGCGGACCAGAACACAGGGATGAAGGGTGAGTGCTATTGCTACTATAATATAACGATACTTTTGAAAATAAATTTGGAAAAACACTAAATTTTGATGATTTTATCTGAATATTTCGAAAATTCCTAGGGGTGGGTAGGGAAGTTTTATGTACGCGCGTGCAGGTCAGTGCGATATAGTCAGGACGTAGGCGGAGGCCTAGTTTTGTCTAAAATAGCTGAAAACAGCTTCAAAATCGCACGTCTGGAGGCAAAGATATCGATGTTTATGTTAAAAACTATCTCCCTAAGGTGCTTTTTGGTACTTGCAGAAACTAATAATTAACAATTTTTTAAAAATGAATACGTTTTATTTGAGCTAGACGCACGGGGGTGGTGTCCAGAGACGCGGCTCCGCGCGGGCTAGCGATCTACGAAATAAAACGATCTAGGTGCCAAAGAAAATTCTAGAGTTTTGGTCAAAAAACCAGTTTTTGAATCAAAAAATTTTTGTTTTCAACCCCTAACCCAGAGACCGGCACACGGAATGCGGACCAGAATTCAGGGAAGAAGGGTGAGTACTATTGAAACTATAATCGAACGTTATTTTTGTAAGAAAATTTGGAAAAACAATTAAATTTTGGAAAATTTTGAAAAGCGGGTAAGGAGAAAATTCAGGCGCGTGCGATATGGTCAGAACGTAGGCGGAGGCCTAGTTAGGTCTAAAATAGCTGAAAACAGCTTCAAAATCGCACGTCTGGAGGCAAAGATATCGATGTTTATGTTAAAAACTATCTCCCTAAGGTGCTTTTTGGTACTTGCAGAAACTAATAATTAACAATTTTTTAAAAATGAATACGTTTTATTTGAGCTAGACGCACGGGGGTGGTGTCCAGAGACGCGGCTCCGCGCGGGCTAGCGATCTACGAAATAAAACGATCTAGGTGCCAAAGAAAATTCTAGAGTTTTGGTCAAAAAACCAGTTTTTGAATCAAAAAATTTTTGTTTTCAACCCCTAACCCAGAGACCGGCACACGGAATGCGGACCAGAATTCAGGGAAGAAGGGTGAGTACTATTGAAACTATAATCGAACGTTATTTTTGTAAGAAAATTTGGAAAAACAATTAAATTTTGGAAAATTTTGAAAAGCGGGTAAGGAGAAAATTCAGGCGCGTGCGATATGGTCAGAACGTAGGCGGAGGCCTAGTTAGGTCTAAAATAGCTGAAAACAGCTTCAAAATCGCACGTCTGGAGGCAAAGATATCGATGTTTATGTTAAAAACTATCTCCCTAAGGTGCTTTTTGGTACTTGCAGAAACTAATAATTAACAATTTTTTAAAAATGAATACGTTTTATTTGAGCTAGACGCACGGGGGTGGTGTCCAGAGACGCGGCTCCGCGCGGGCTAGCGATCTACGAAATAAAACGATCTAGGTGCCAAAGAAAATTCTAGACTTTTGGTCAAAAAACCAGTTTTTGAGTCAAAAAATTTTTGTTTTCAACCCCTAACCCAGAGACCGGCACACGGAATGCGGACCAGAATTCAGGGAAGAAGGGTGAGTACTATTGAAACTATAATCGAACGTTATTTTTGTAAGAAAATTTGGAAAAACAATTAAATTTTGGAAAATTTTGAAAAGCGGGTAAGGAGAAAATTCAGGCGCGTGCGATATGGTCAGGACGTAGGCGGAGGCCTAGTTTTGTCTAAAATAGCTGAAAACAGCTTCAAAATCGCACGTCTGGAGGCAAAGATATCGATGTTTATGTTAAAAACTATCTCCCTAAGGTGCTTTTTGGTACTTGCAGAAACTAATAATTAACAATTTTTTAAAAATGAATACGTTTTATTTGAGCTAGACGCACGGGGGTGGTGTCCAGAGACGCGGCTCCGCGCGGGCTAGCGATCTACGAAATAAAACGATCTAGGTGCCAAAGAAAATTCTAGAGTTTTGGTCAAAAAACCAGTTTTTGAATCAAAAAATTTTTGTTTTCAACCCCTAACCCAGAGACCGGCACACGGAATGCGGACCAGAATTCAGGGAAGAAGGGTGAGTACTATTGAAACTATAATCGAACGTTATTTTTGTAAGAAAATTTGGAAAAACAATTAAATTTTGGAAAATTTTGAAAAGCGGGTAAGGAGAAAATTCAGGCGCGTGCGATATGGTCAGAACGTAGGCGGAGGCCTAGTTAGGTCTAAAATAGCTGAAAACAGCTTCAAAATCGCACGTCTGGAGGCAAAGATATCGATGTTTATGTTAAAAACTATCTCCCTAAGGTGCTTTTTGGTACTTGCAGAAACTAATAATTAACAATTTTTTAAAAATGAATACGTTTTATTTGAGCTAGACGCACGGGGGTGGTGTCCAGAGACGCGGCTCCGCGCGGGCTAGCGATCTACGAAATAAAACGATCTAGGTGCCAAAGAAAATTCTAGACTTTTGGTCAAAAAACCAGTTTTTGAGTCAAAAAATTTTTGTTTTCAACCCCTAACCCAGAGACCGGCACACGGAATGCGGACCAGAATTCAGGGAAGAAGGGTGAGTACTATTGAAACTATAATCGAACGTTATTTTTGTAAGAAAATTTGGAAAAACAATTAAATTTTGGAAAATTTTGAAAAGCGGGTAAGGAGAAAATTCAGGCGCGTGCGATATGGTCAGAACGTAGGCGGAGGCCTAGTTAGGTCTAAAATAGCTGAAAACAGCTTCAAAATCGCACGTCTGGAGGCAAAGATATCGATGTTTATGTTAAAAACTATCTCCCTAAGGTGCTTTTTGGTACTTGCAGAAACTAATAATTAACAATTTTTTAAAAATGAATACGTTTTATTTGAGCTAGACGCACGGGGGTGGTGTCCAGAGACGCGGCTCCGCGCGGGCTAGCGATCTACGAAATAAAACGATCTAGGTGCCAAAGAAAATTCTAGACTTTTGGTCAAAAAACCAGTTTTTGAGTCAAAAAATTTTTGTTTTCAACCCCTAACCCAGAGACCGGCACACGGAATGCGGACCAGAATTCAGGGAAGAAGGGTGAGTACTATTGAAACTATAATCGAACGTTATTTTTGTAAGAAAATTTGGAAAAACAATTAAATTTTGGAAAATTTTGAAAAGCGGGTAAGGAGAAAATTCAGGCGCGTGCGATATGGTCAGAACGTAGGCGGAGGCCTAGTTAGGTCTAAAATAGCTGAAAACAGCTTCAAAATCGCACGTCTGGAGGCAAAGATATCGATGTTTATGTTAAAAACTATCTCCCTAAGGTGCTTTTTGGTACTTGCAGAAACTAATAATTAACAATTTTTTAAAAATGAATACGTTTTATTTGAGCTAGACGCACGGGGGTGGTGTCCAGAGACGCGGCTCCGCGCGGGCTAGCGATCTACGAAATAAAACGATCTAGGTGCCAAAGAAAATTCTAGACTTTTGGTCAAAAAACCAGTTTTTGAGTCAAAAAATTTTTGTTTTCAACCCCTAACCCAGAGACCGGCACACGGAATGCGGACCAGAATTCAGGGAAGAAGGGTGAGTACTATTGAAACTATAATCGAACGTTATTTTTGTAAGAAAATTTGGAAAAACAATTAAATTTTGGAAAATTTTGAAAAGCGGGTAAGGAGAAAATTCAGGCGCGTGCGATATGGTCAGAACGTAGGCGGAGGCCTAGTTAGGTCTAAAAATGCTGAAAACAGCTTCAAAATCGCACGTCTGGAAGAGAAGTTATCGACTTTTCTGTTTTGAACTTACTCCCTCACCTAGATTTTGGTGCTTTTTTTTTTTTTTTTTTTTTTACGGATGGGAAATCATCAAATGACTTCTCCCGCTCTGGGTGGAGTGGGAGGGAGTGTCAGACTCTTACTGACTAAAACCCATCCATGTTCCTTCATTGCCCTTTGTGTTCCAGGGCCACGGTATCTCTTTCGAACAGTCCCGCAGCCCCGGCAGGCATCGGCCCTTGCGGGCCCCTTCTTGGTTGCTGACATCTCTTTGAGGCGCGCGTGGAACACGAACGCGCCGTCGACACGGCCTGTCGTCATAAGACGGACGGACGGTGAGCTAACCCATTACTCACCGTCCACAGGCCCGCGCCTACGGTGGCCGGGAGCCACCACGTGGCCCCCGACGCCCGGTGCTTCGCCCGCGGCGGCTGGGACGTGAGATTCTCTCCCTCTCACGTCCCGCCACCTCCTTCGCTAGCATGACTGCTTCGCAGAAGGAGGTGACGGCTTCCCATTCCCTCTCGCTCCGGACCATGGCCTGAACCAGGGCCGGGAGCGAGAGGTCGCCGCCGCCGATCGCCGCTACGAGGACACGGCGGAGCTCCGCCCAAGCGGGGCAGACCTCCACGGTGTGCGCCACCGTGTCCTCCGGACGATCCTCACAATGATAACACCCGGGCGTTTCCTCCCGCCCGATTCGGTGCAGGAACCTCCCGAAACAACCGTGTCCGGTGAGGACCTGCGTCAGGCGGAAGGTGAGGGCGCCGTGGCGCCTCTCTAGCCACTCCTCAAAGAGGGGACTCATCGCCACTATTGTGGCGTGCCCTGCACTGGGTTGCGACAGTCGCTGTCTCCATGTCGCCATGAGATCGCGTCGGAGGTCTGTCCGCTGAGCGGTGATTTGCCGCGGCAGCGGAGTTTCCCCCCGACGTAGTGCCCCCGCGCGCCATTCATGCAGGCGCGCGAGGACTATCGCCTCCAGATCCCATGGCGGCAATCCGGCTAGGAGGCTCGCCGCCTCGCGGGAGATCGTGCGGTACCCCCGGATTAGCCTTACGGCTACGACCTTTTGGGGCGCGTTCAGGTAGTGCGCGGCACGCCGCTTAATTGAACGCGCCCACACCGGGGCCCCGTAAAGGGCCATGGACCGCACGACCCCCGCGTAGAGCCTACGGCAGGAGGCGTTTGGACCCCTCAGGTTGGGCAAGAGCCGCTTGAAGGCAGCCCCGGCCCGTTCCAGTTTGGGAGCCAAACGTCGGAAGTGCTCAACGAAGTTCCACCGGCTGTCGAGGACGAGTCCTAGGTACTTCAAAGTCGACTCGACGCCGATGGGAACCCCTCCTACCGTCAGCGTGGATCCCGAGGGTGGCGCATTCCGAGGCCTATGAAAGCTCATGGCCTCGGACTTGTGCAAGGCCACCTCGAGACCCAATTGCCGGATCCTCTCAACGACTATCGCAACCCCGCGTGTCATCAGTTCGGCCGCCGCCTCGTGCGACCTCCCTTGTGCTAGTACCAGCGTGTCGTCAGCGTAACAGACTACGCTGACGCCGCTAGGGAGGTCGGCGCGCAGCACCCAGTCGTAACCGATGTTCCACAAGGGCGGCCCTAGAACCGACCCCTGTGGAACACCGCACGACATAGATTTTGGTGCTTACACACACATACAAAGAACAATGGAATAAACTGTTTTTTAAAAATACTTATGTTTTATTTGAGCTAGACGCACGTGCGAGGAGTCCAGAGACGCGTCTCCGTGCGGGCTAGCGATCTACGAAATAAAACAAGGTGGGTGCCGAACAAAATTTTGGACTTTTGGTCAAAAAACCAGTTTTTGAAACAAAAAATTTAGTTTTCAACCCCCAACCCGGAAACCGGCTCACGGAACGCGGACCAGAACACAGGGATGAAGGGTGAGTGCTATTGCTACTATAATATAACGATACTTTTGAAAATAAATTTGGAAAAACACTAAATTTTGATGATTTTATCTGAATATTTCGAAAATTCCTAGGGGTGGGTAGGGAAGTTTTATGTACGCGCGTGCAGGTCAGTGCGATATAGTCAGGACGTAGGCGGAGGCCTAGTTTTGTCTAAAATAGCTGAAAACAGCTTCAAAATCGCACGTCTGGAGGCAAAGATATCGATGTTTATGTTAAAAACTATCTCCCTAAGGTGCTTTTTGGTACTTGCAGAAACTAATAATTAACAATTTTTTAAAAATGAATACGTTTTATTTGAGCTAGACGCACGGGGGTGGTGTCCAGAGACGCGGCTCCGCGCGGGCTAGCGATCTACGAAATAAAACGATCTAGGTGCCAAAGAAAATTCTAGACTTTTGGTCAAAAAACCAGTTTTTGAGTCAAAAAATTTTTGTTTTCAACCCCTAACCCAGAGACCGGCACACGGAATGCGGACCAGAATTCAGGGAAGAAGGGTGAGTACTATTGAAACTATAATCGAACGTTATTTTTGTAAGAAAATTTGGAAAAACAATTAAATTTTGGAAAATTTTGAAAAGCGGGTAAGGAGAAAATTCAGGCGCGTGCGATATGGTCAGAACGTAGGCGGAGGCCTAGTTAGGTCTAAAATAGCTGAAAACAGCTTCAAAATCGCACGTCTGGAGGCAAAGATATCGATGTTTATGTTAAAAACTATCTCCCTAAGGTGCTTTTTGGTACTTGCAGAAACTAATAATTAACAATTTTTTAAAAATGAATACGTTTTATTTGAGCTAGACGCACGGGGGTGGTGTCCAGAGACGCGGCTCCGCGCGGGCTAGCGATCTACGAAATAAAACGATCTAGGTGCCAAAGAAAATTCTAGACTTTTGGTCAAAAAACCAGTTTTTGAGTCAAAAAATTTTTGTTTTCAACCCCTAACCCAGAGACCGGCACACGGAATGCGGACCAGAATTCAGGGAAGAAGGGTGAGTACTATTGAAACTATAATCGAACGTTATTTTTGTAAGAAAATTTGGAAAAACAATTAAATTTTGGAAAATTTTGAAAAGCGGGTAAGGAGAAAATTCAGGCGCGTGCGATATGGTCAGAACGTAGGCGGAGGCCTAGTTAGGTCTAAAATAGCTGAAAACAGCTTCAAAATCGCACGTCTGGAGGCAAAGATATCGATGTTTATGTTAAAAACTATCTCCCTAAGGTGCTTTTTGGTACTTGCAGAAACTAATAATTAACAATTTTTTAAAAATGAATACGTTTTATTTGAGCTAGACGCACGGGGGTGGTGTCCAGAGACGCGGCTCCGCGCGGGCTAGCGATCTACGAAATAAAACGATCTAGGTGCCAAAGAAAATTCTAGACTTTTGGTCAAAAAACCAGTTTTTGAGTCAAAAAATTTTTGTTTTCAACCCCTAACCCAGAGACCGGCACACGGAATGCGGACCAGAATTCAGGGAAGAAGGGTGAGTACTATTGAAACTATAATCGAACGTTATTTTTGTAAGAAAATTTGGAAAAACAATTAAATTTTGGAAAATTTTGAAAAGCGGGTAAGGAGAAAATTCAGGCGCGTGCGATATGGTCAGAACGTAGGCGGAGGCCTAGTTAGGTCTAAAATAGCTGAAAACAGCTTCAAAATCGCACGTCTGGAGGCAAAGATATCGATGTTTATGTTAAAAACTATCTCCCTAAGGTGCTTTTTGGTACTTGCAGAAACTAATAATTAACAATTTTTTAAAAATGAATACGTTTTATTTGAGCTAGACGCACGGGGGTGGTGTCCAGAGACGCGGCTCCGCGCGGGCTAGCGATCTACGAAATAAAACGATCTAGGTGCCAAAGAAAATTCTAGACTTTTGGTCAAAAAACCAGTTTTTGAGTCAAAAAATTTTTGTTTTCAACCCCTAACCCAGAGACCGGCACACGGAATGCGGACCAGAATTCAGGGAAGAAGGGTGAGTACTATTGAAACTATAATCGAACGTTATTTTTGTAAGAAAATTTGGAAAAACAATTAAATTTTGGAAAATTTTGAAAAGCGGGTAAGGAGAAAATTCAGGCGCGTGCGATATGGTCAGAACGTAGGCGGAGGCCTAGTTAGGTCTAAAATAGCTGAAAACAGCTTCAAAATCGCACGTCTGGAGGCAAAGATATCGATGTTTATGTTAAAAACTATCTCCCTAAGGTGCTTTTTGGTACTTGCAGAAACTAATAATTAACAATTTTTTAAAAATGAATACGTTTTATTTGAGCTAGACGCACGGGGGTGGTGTCCAGAGACGCGGCTCCGCGCGGGCTAGCGATCTACGAAATAAAACGATCTAGGTGCCAAAGAAAATTCTAGACTTTTGGTCAAAAAACCAGTTTTTGAGTCAAAAAATTTTTGTTTTCAACCCCTAACCCAGAGACCGGCACACGGAATGCGGACCAGAATTCAGGGAAGAAGGGTGAGTACTATTGAAACTATAATCGAACGTTATTTTTGTAAGAAAATTTGGAAAAACAATTAAATTTTGGAAAATTTTGAAAAGCGGGTAAGGAGAAAATTCAGGCGCGTGCGATATGGTCAGAACGTAGGCGGAGGCCTAGTTAGGTCTAAAATAGCTGAAAACAGCTTCAAAATCGCACGTCTGGAGGCAAAGATATCGATGTTTATGTTAAAAACTATCTCCCTAAGGTGCTTTTTGGTACTTGCAGAAACTAATAATTAACAATTTTTTAAAAATGAATACGTTTTATTTGAGCTAGACGCACGGGGGTGGTGTCCAGAGACGCGGCTCCGCGCGGGCTAGCGATCTACGAAATAAAACGATCTAGGTGCCAAAGAAAATTCTAGACTTTTGGTCAAAAAACCAGTTTTTGAGTCAAAAAATTTTTGTTTTCAACCCCTAACCCAGAGACCGGCACACGGAATGCGGACCAGAATTCAGGGAAGAAGGGTGAGTACTATTGAAACTATAATCGAACGTTATTTTTGTAAGAAAATTTGGAAAAACAATTAAATTTTGGAAAATTTTGAAAAGCGGGTAAGGAGAAAATTCAGGCGCGTGCGATATGGTCAGAACGTAGGCGGAGGCCTAGTTAGGTCTAAAATAGCTGAAAACAGCTTCAAAATCGCACGTCTGGAGGCAAAGATATCGATGTTTATGTTAAAAACTATCTCCCTAAGGTGCTTTTTGGTACTTGCAGAAACTAATAATTAACAATTTTTTAAAAATGAATACGTTTTATTTGAGCTAGACGCACGGGGGTGGTGTCCAGAGACGCGGCTCCGCGCGGGCTAGCGATCTACGAAATAAAACGATCTAGGTGCCAAAGAAAATTCTAGACTTTTGGTCAAAAAACCAGTTTTTGAGTCAAAAAATTTTTGTTTTCAACCCCTAACCCAGAGACCGGCACACGGAATGCGGACCAGAATTCAGGGAAGAAGGGTGAGTACTATTGAAACTATAATCGAACGTTATTTTTGTAAGAAAATTTGGAAAAACAATTAAATTTTGGAAAATTTTGAAAAGCGGGTAAGGAGAAAATTCAGGCGCGTGCGATATGGTCAGAACGTAGGCGGAGGCCTAGTTAGGTCTAAAATAGCTGAAAACAGCTTCAAAATCGCACGTCTGGAGGCAAAGATATCGATGTTTATGTTAAAAACTATCTCCCTAAGGTGCTTTTTGGTACTTGCAGAAACTAATAATTAACAATTTTTTAAAAATGAATACGTTTTATTTGAGCTAGACGCACGGGGGTGGTGTCCAGAGACGCGGCTCCGCGCGGGCTAGCGATCTACGAAATAAAACGATCTAGGTGCCAAAGAAAATTCTAGACTTTTGGTCAAAAAACCAGTTTTTGAGTCAAAAAATTTTTGTTTTCAACCCCTAACCCAGAGACCGGCACACGGAATGCGGACCAGAATTCAGGGAAGAAGGGTGAGTACTATTGAAACTATAATCGAACGTTATTTTTGTAAGAAAATTTGGAAAAACAATTAAATTTTGGAAAATTTTGAAAAGCGGGTAAGGAGAAAATTCAGGCGCGTGCGATATGGTCAGAACGTAGGCGGAGGCCTAGTTAGGTCTAAAATAGCTGAAAACAGCTTCAAAATCGCACGTCTGGAGGCAAAGATATCGATGTTTATGTTAAAAACTATCTCCCTAAGGTGCTTTTTGGTACTTGCAGAAACTAATAATTAACAATTTTTTAAAAATGAATACGTTTTATTTGAGCTAGACGCACGGGGGTGGTGTCCAGAGACGCGGCTCCGCGCGGGCTAGCGATCTACGAAATAAAACGATCTAGGTGCCAAAGAAAATTCTAGACTTTTGGTCAAAAAACCAGTTTTTGAGTCAAAAAATTTTTGTTTTCAACCCCTAACCCAGAGACCGGCACACGGAATGCGGACCAGAATTCAGGGAAGAAGGGTGAGTACTATTGAAACTATAATCGAACGTTATTTTTGTAAGAAAATTTGGAAAAACAATTAAATTTTGGAAAATTTTGAAAAGCGGGTAAGGAGAAAATTCAGGCGCGTGCGATATGGTCAGAACGTAGGCGGAGGCCTAGTTAGGTCTAAAATAGCTGAAAACAGCTTCAAAATCGCACGTCTGGAGGCAAAGATATCGATGTTTATGTTAAAAACTATCTCCCTAAGGTGCTTTTTGGTACTTGCAGAAACTAATAATTAACAATTTTTTAAAAATGAATACGTTTTATTTGAGCTAGACGCACGGGGGTGGTGTCCAGAGACGCGGCTCCGCGCGGGCTAGCGATCTACGAAATAAAACGATCTAGGTGCCAAAGAAAATTCTAGACTTTTGGTCAAAAAACCAGTTTTTGAGTCAAAAAATTTTTGTTTTCAACCCCTAACCCAGAGACCGGCACACGGAATGCGGACCAGAATTCAGGGAAGAAGGGTGAGTACTATTGAAACTATAATCGAACGTTATTTTTGTAAGAAAATTTGGAAAAACAATTAAATTTTGGAAAATTTTGAAAAGCGGGTAAGGAGAAAATTCAGGCGCGTGCGATATGGTCAGAACGTAGGCGGAGGCCTAGTTAGGTCTAAAATAGCTGAAAACAGCTTCAAAATCGCACGTCTGGAGGCAAAGATATCGATGTTTATGTTAAAAACTATCTCCCTAAGGTGCTTTTTGGTACTTGCAGAAACTAATAATTAACAATTTTTTAAAAATGAATACGTTTTATTTGAGCTAGACGCACGGGGGTGGTGTCCAGAGACGCGGCTCCGCGCGGGCTAGCGATCTACGAAATAAAACGATCTAGGTGCCAAAGAAAATTCTAGAGTTTTGGTCAAAAAACCAGTTTTTGAATCAAAAAATTTTTGTTTTCAACCCCTAACCCAGAGACCGGCACACGGAATGCGGACCAGAATTCAGGGAAGAAGGGTGAGTACTATTGAAACTATAATCGAACGTTATTTTTGTAAGAAAATTTGGAAAAACAATTAAATTTTGGAAAATTTTGAAAAGCGGGTAAGGAGAAAATTCAGGCGCGTGCGATATGGTCAGAACGTAGGCGGAGGCCTAGTTAGGTCTAAAAATGCTGAAAACAGCTTCAAAATCGCACGTCTGGAAGAGAAGTTATCGACTTTTCTGTTTTGAACTTACTCCCTCACCTAGATTTTGGTGCTTACACACACATACAAAGAACAATGGAATAAACTGTTTTTTAAAAATACTTATGTTTTATTTGAGCTAGACGCACGTGCGAGGAGTCCAGAGACGCGTCTCCGTGCGGGCTAGCGATCTACGAAATAAAACAAGGTGGGTGCCGAACAAAATTTTGGACTTTTGGTCAAAAAACCAGTTTTTGAAACAAAAAATTTAGTTTTCAACCCCCAACCCGGAAACCGGCTCACGGAACGCGGACCAGAACACAGGGATGAAGGGTGAGTGCTATTGCTACTATAATATAACGATACTTTTGAAAATAAATTTGGAAAAACACTAAATTTTGATGATTTTATCTGAATATTTCGAAAATTCCTAGGGGTGGGTAGGGAAGTTTTATGTACGCGCGTGCAGGTCAGTGCGATATAGTCAGGACGTAGGCGGAGGCCTAGTTTTGTCTAAAATAGCTGAAAACAGCTTCAAAATCGCACGTCTGGAGGCAAAGATATCGATGTTTATGTTAAAAACTATCTCCCTAAGGTGCTTTTTGGTACTTGCAGAAACTAATAATTAACAATTTTTTAAAAATGAATACGTTTTATTTGAGCTAGACGCACGGGGGTGGTGTCCAGAGACGCGGCTCCGCGCGGGCTAGCGATCTACGAAATAAAACGATCTAGGTGCCAAAGAAAATTCTAGACTTTTGGTCAAAAAACCAGTTTTTGAGTCAAAAAATTTTTGTTTTCAACCCCTAACCCAGAGACCGGCACACGGAATGCGGACCAGAATTCAGGGAAGAAGGGTGAGTACTATTGAAACTATAATCGAACGTTATTTTTGTAAGAAAATTTGGAAAAACAATTAAATTTTGGAAAATTTTGAAAAGCGGGTAAGGAGAAAATTCAGGCGCGTGCGATATGGTCAGAACGTAGGCGGAGGCCTAGTTAGGTCTAAAATAGCTGAAAACAGCTTCAAAATCGCACGTCTGGAGGCAAAGATATCGATGTTTATGTTAAAAACTATCTCCCTAAGGTGCTTTTTGGTACTTGCAGAAACTAATAATTAACAATTTTTTAAAAATGAATACGTTTTATTTGAGCTAGACGCACGGGGGTGGTGTCCAGAGACGCGGCTCCGCGCGGGCTAGCGATCTACGAAATAAAACGATCTAGGTGCCAAAGAAAATTCTAGAGTTTTGGTCAAAAAACCAGTTTTTGAATCAAAAAATTTTTGTTTTCAACCCCTAACCCAGAGACCGGCACACGGAATGCGGACCAGAATTCAGGGAAGAAGGGTGAGTACTATTGAAACTATAATCGAACGTTATTTTTGTAAGAAAATTTGGAAAAACAATTAAATTTTGGAAAATTTTGAAAAGCGGGTAAGGAGAAAATTCAGGCGCGTGCGATATGGTCAGAACGTAGGCGGAGGCCTAGTTAGGTCTAAAATAGCTGAAAACAGCTTCAAAATCGCACGTCTGGAGGCAAAGATATCGATGTTTATGTTAAAAACTATCTCCCTAAGGTGCTTTTTGGTACTTGCAGAAACTAATAATTAACAATTTTTTAAAAATGAATACGTTTTATTTGAGCTAGACGCACGGGGGTGGTGTCCAGAGACGCGGCTCCGCGCGGGCTAGCGATCTACGAAATAAAACGATCTAGGTGCCAAAGAAAATTCTAGACTTTTGGTCAAAAAACCAGTTTTTGAGTCAAAAAATTTTTGTTTTCAACCCCTAACCCAGAGACCGGCACACGGAATGCGGACCAGAATTCAGGGAAGAAGGGTGAGTACTATTGAAACTATAATCGAACGTTATTTTTGTAAGAAAATTTGGAAAAACAATTAAATTTTGGAAAATTTTGAAAAGCGGGTAAGGAGAAAATTCAGGCGCGTGCGATATGGTCAGAACGTAGGCGGAGGCCTAGTTAGGTCTAAAATAGCTGAAAACAGCTTCAAAATCGCACGTCTGGAGGCAAAGATATCGATGTTTATGTTAAAAACTATCTCCCTAAGGTGCTTTTTGGTACTTGCAGAAACTAATAATTAACAATTTTTTAAAAATGAATACGTTTTATTTGAGCTAGACGCACGGGGGTGGTGTCCAGAGACGCGGCTCCGCGCGGGCTAGCGATCTACGAAATAAAACGATCTAGGTGCCAAAGAAAATTCTAGAGTTTTGGTCAAAAAACCAGTTTTTGAATCAAAAAATTTTTGTTTTCAACCCCTAACCCAGAGACCGGCACACGGAATGCGGACCAGAATTCAGGGAAGAAGGGTGAGTACTATTGAAACTATAATCGAACGTTATTTTTGTAAGAAAATTTGGAAAAACAATTAAATTTTGGAAAATTTTGAAAAGCGGGTAAGGAGAAAATTCAGGCGCGTGCGATATGGTCAGAACGTAGGCGGAGGCCTAGTTAGGTCTAAAATAGCTGAAAACAGCTTCAAAATCGCACGTCTGGAGGCAAAGATATCGATGTTTATGTTAAAAACTATCTCCCTAAGGTGCTTTTTGGTACTTGCAGAAACTAATAATTAACAATTTTTTAAAAATGAATACGTTTTATTTGAGCTAGACGCACGGGGGTGGTGTCCAGAGACGCGGCTCCGCGCGGGCTAGCGATCTACGAAATAAAACGATCTAGGTGCCAAAGAAAATTCTAGACTTTTGGTCAAAAAACCAGTTTTTGAGTCAAAAAATTTTTGTTTTCAACCCCTAACCCAGAGACCGGCACACGGAATGCGGACCAGAATTCAGGGAAGAAGGGTGAGTACTATTGAAACTATAATCGAACGTTATTTTTGTAAGAAAATTTGGAAAAACAATTAAATTTTGGAAAATTTTGAAAAGCGGGTAAGGAGAAAATTCAGGCGCGTGCGATATGGTCAGAACGTAGGCGGAGGCCTAGTTAGGTCTAAAATAGCTGAAAACAGCTTCAAAATCGCACGTCTGGAGGCAAAGATATCGATGTTTATGTTAAAAACTATCTCCCTAAGGTGCTTTTTGGTACTTGCAGAAACTAATAATTAACAATTTTTTAAAAATGAATACGTTTTATTTGAGCTAGACGCACGGGGGTGGTGTCCAGAGACGCGGCTCCGCGCGGGCTAGCGATCTACGAAATAAAACGATCTAGGTGCCAAAGAAAATTCTAGACTTTTGGTCAAAAAACCAGTTTTTGAGTCAAAAAATTTTTGTTTTCAACCCCTAACCCAGAGACCGGCACACGGAATGCGGACCAGAATTCAGGGAAGAAGGGTGAGTACTATTGAAACTATAATCGAACGTTATTTTTGTAAGAAAATTTGGAAAAACAATTAAATTTTGGAAAATTTTGAAAAGCGGGTAAGGAGAAAATTCAGGCGCGTGCGATATGGTCAGAACGTAGGCGGAGGCCTAGTTAGGTCTAAAATAGCTGAAAACAGCTTCAAAATCGCACGTCTGGAGGCAAAGATATCGATGTTTATGTTAAAAACTATCTCCCTAAGGTGCTTTTTGGTACTTGCAGAAACTAATAATTAACAATTTTTTAAAAATGAATACGTTTTATTTGAGCTAGACGCACGGGGGTGGTGTCCAGAGACGCGGCTCCGCGCGGGCTAGCGATCTACGAAATAAAACGATCTAGGTGCCAAAGAAAATTCTAGACTTTGGTCAAAAAACCAGTTTTTGAGTCAAAAAATTTTTGTTTTCAACCCCTAACCCAGAGACCGGCACACGAATGCGGACCAGAATTCAGGGAAGAAGGGTGAGTACTATTGAAACTATAATCGAACGTTATTTTTGTAAGAAAATTTGGAAAAACAATTAAATTTTGGAAAATTTTGAAAAGCGGGTAAGGAGAAAATTCAGGCGCGTGCGATATGGTCAGAACGTAGGCGGAGGCCTAGTTAGGTCTAAAAATGCTGAAAACAGCTTCAAAATCGCACGTCTGGAAGAGAAGTTATCGACTTTTCTGTTCTGAACTTACTCCCTCACCTAGATTTTGGTGCTTACACACACATACAAAGAACAATGGAATAAACTGTTTTTTAAAAATACTTATGTTTTATTTGAGCTAGACGCACGTGCGAGGAGTCCAGAGACGCGTCTCCGTGCGGGCTAGCGATCTACGAAATAAAACAAGGTGGGTGCCGAACAAAATTTTGGACTTTTGGTCAAAAAACCAGTTTTTGAAACAAAAAATTTAGTTTTCAACCCCCAACCCGGAAACCGGCTCACGGAACGCGGACCAGAACACAGGGATGAAGGGTGAGTGCTATTGCTACTATAATATAACGATACTTTTGAAAATAAATTTGGAAAAACACTAAATTTTGATGATTTTATCTGAATATTTCGAAAATTCCTAGGGGTGGGTAGGGAAGTTTTATGTACGCGCGTGCAGGTCAGTGCGATATAGTCAGGACGTAGGCGGAGGCCTAGTTTTGTCTAAAATAGCTGAAAACAGCTTCAAAATCGCACGTCTGGAGGCAAAGATATCGATGTTTATGTTAAAAACTATCTCCCTAAGGTGCTTTTTGGTACTTGCAGAAACTAATAATTAACAATTTTTAAAAATGAATACGTTTTATTTGAGCTAGACGCACGGGGGTGGTGTCCAGAGACGCGGCTCCGCGCGGGCTAGCGATCTACGAAATAAAACGATCTAGGTGCCAAAGAAAATTCTAGACTTTTGGTCAAAAAACCAGTTTTTGAGTCAAAAAATTTTTGTTTTCAACCCCTAACCCAGAGACCGGCACACGGAATGCGGACCAGAATTCAGGGAAGAAGGGTGAGTACTATTGAAACTATAATCGAACGTTATTTTTGTAAGAAAATTTGGAAAAACAATTAAATTTTGGAAAATTTTGAAAAGCGGGTAAGGAGAAAATTCAGGCGCGTGCGATATGGTCAGAACGTAGGCGGAGGCCTAGTTAGGTCTAAAATAGCTGAAAACAGCTTCAAAATCGCACGTCTGGAGGCAAAGATATCGATGTTTATGTTAAAAACTATCTCCCTAAGGTGCTTTTTGGTACTTGCAGAAACTAATAATTAACAATTTTTAAAAATGAATACGTTTTATTTGAGCTAGACGCACGGGGGTGGTGTCCAGAGACGCGGCTCCGCGCGGGCTAGCGATCTACGAAATAAAACGATCTAGGTGCCAAAGAAAATTCTAGACTTTTGGTCAAAAAACCAGTTTTTGAGTCAAAAAATTTTTGTTTTCAACCCCTAACCCAGAGACCGGCACACGGAATGCGGACCAGAATTCAGGGAAGAAGGGTGAGTACTATTGAAACTATAATCGAACGTTATTTTTGTAAGAAAATTTGGAAAAACAATTAAATTTTGGAAAATTTTGAAAAGCGGGTAAGGAGAAAATTCAGGCGCGTGCGATATGGTCAGAACGTAGGCGGAGGCCTAGTTAGGTCTAAAATAGCTGAAAACAGCTTCAAAATCGCACGTCTGGAGGCAAAGATATCGATGTTTATGTTAAAAACTATCTCCCTAAGGTGCTTTTTGGTACTTGCAGAAACTAATAATTAACAATTTTTAAAAATGAATACGTTTTATTTGAGCTAGACGCACGGGGGTGGTGTCCAGAGACGCGGCTCCGCGCGGGCTAGCGATCTACGAAATAAAACGATCTAGGTGCCAAAGAAAATTCTAGACTTTTGGTCAAAAAACCAGTTTTTGAGTCAAAAAATTTTTGTTTTCAACCCCTAACCCAGAGACCGGCACACGGAATGCGGACCAGAATTCAGGGAAGAAGGGTGAGTACTATTGAAACTATAATCGAACGTTATTTTTGTAAGAAAATTTGGAAAAACAATTAAATTTTGGAAAATTTTGAAAAGCGGGTAAGGAGAAAATTCAGGCGCGTGCGATATGGTCAGAACGTAGGCGGAGGCCTAGTTAGGTCTAAAATAGCTGAAAACAGCTTCAAAATCGCACGTCTGGAGGCAAAGATATCGATGTTTATGTTAAAAACTATCTCCCTAAGGTGCTTTTTGGTACTTGCAGAAACTAATAATTAACAATTTTTTAAAAATGAATACGTTTTATTTGAGCTAGACGCACGGGGGTGGTGTCCAGAGACGCGGCTCCGCGCGGGCTAGCGATCTACGAAATAAAACGATCTAGGTGCCAAAGAAAATTCTAGACTTTTGGTCAAAAAACCAGTTTTTGAGTCAAAAAATTTTTGTTTTCAACCCCTAACCCAGAGACCGGCACACGGAATGCGGACCAGAATTCAGGGAAGAAGGGTGAGTACTATTGAAACTATAATCGAACGTTATTTTTGTAAGAAAATTTGGAAAAACAATTAAATTTTGGAAAATTTTGAAAAGCGGGTAAGGAGAAAATTCAGGCGCGTGCGATATGGTCAGAACGTAGGCGGAGGCCTAGTTAGGTCTAAAATAGCTGAAAACAGCTTCAAAATCGCACGTCTGGAGGCAAAGATATCGATGTTTATGTTAAAAACTATCTCCCTAAGGTGCTTTTTGGTACTTGCAGAAACTAATAATTAACAATTTTTTAAAAATGAATACGTTTTATTTGAGCTAGACGCACGGGGGTGGTGTCCAGAGACGCGGCTCCGCGCGGGCTAGCGATCTACGAAATAAAACGATCTAGGTGCCAAAGAAAATTCTAGACTTTTGGTCAAAAAACCAGTTTTTGAGTCAAAAAATTTTGTTTTCAACCCCTAACCCAGAGACCGGCACACGGAATGCGGACCAGAATTCAGGGAAGAAGGGTGAGTACTATTGAAACTATAATCGAACGTTATTTTTGTAAGAAAATTTGGAAAAACAATTAAATTTTGGAAAATTTTGAAAAGCGGGTAAGGAGAAAATTCAGGCGCGTGCGATATGGTCAGAACGTAGGCGGAGGCCTAGTTAGGTCTAAAATAGCTGAAAACAGCTTCAAAATCGCACGTCTGGAGGCAAAGATATCGATGTTTATGTTAAAAACTATCTCCCTAAGGTGCTTTTTGGTACTTGCAGAAACTAATAATTAACAATTTTTTAAAAATGAATACGTTTTATTTGAGCTAGACGCACGGGGGTGGTGTCCAGAGACGCGGCTCCGCGCGGGCTAGCGATCTACGAAATAAAACGATCTAGGTGCCAAAGAAAATTCTAGACTTTTGGTCAAAAAACCAGTTTTTGAGTCAAAAAATTTTTGTTTTCAACCCCTAACCCAGAGACCGGCACACGGAATGCGGACCAGAATTCAGGGAAGAAGGGTGAGTACTATTGAAACTATAATCGAACGTTATTTTTGTAAGAAAATTTGGAAAAACAATTAAATTTTGGAAAATTTTGAAAAGCGGGTAAGGAGAAAATTCAGGCGCGTGCGATATGGTCAGAACGTAGGCGGAGGCCTAGTTAGGTCTAAAAATGCTGAAAACAGCTTCAAAATCGCACGTCTGGAAGAGAAGTTATCGACTTTTCTGTTTTGAACTTACTCCCTCACCTAGATTTTGGTGCTTACACACACATACAAAGAACAATGGAATAAACTGTTTTTTAAAAATACTTATGTTTTATTTGAGCTAGACGCACGTGCGAGGAGTCCAGAGACGCGTCTCCGTGCGGGCTAGCGATCTACGAAATAAAACAAGGTGGGTGCCGAACAAAATTTTGGACTTTTGGTCAAAAAACCAGTTTTTGAAACAAAAAATTTAGTTTTCAACCCCCAACCCGGAAACCGGCTCACGGAACGCGGACCAGAACACAGGGATGAAGGGTGAGTGCTATTGCTACTATAATATAACGATACTTTTGAAAATAAATTTGGAAAAACACTAAATTTTGATGATTTTATCTGAATATTTCGAAAATTCCTAGGGGTGGGTAGGGAAGTTTTATGTACGCGCGTGCAGGTCAGTGCGATATAGTCAGGACGTAGGCGGAGGCCTAGTTTTGTCTAAAATAGCTGAAAACAGCTTCAAAATCGCACGTCTGGAGGCAAAGATATCGATGTTTATGTTAAAAACTATCTCCCTAAGGTGCTTTTTGGTACTTGCAGAAACTAATAATTAACAATTTTTTAAAAATGAATACGTTTTATTTGAGCTAGACGCACGGGGGTGGTGTCCAGAGACGCGGCTCCGCGCGGGCTAGCGATCTACGAAATAAAACGATCTAGGTGCCAAAGAAAATTCTAGACTTTTGGTCAAAAAACCAGTTTTTGAGTCAAAAAATTTTTGTTTTCAACCCCTAACCCAGAGACCGGCACACGGAATGCGGACCAGAATTCAGGGAAGAAGGGTGAGTACTATTGAAACTATAATCGAACGTTATTTTTGTAAGAAAATTTGGAAAAACAATTAAATTTTGGAAAATTTTGAAAAGCGGGTAAGGAGAAAATTCAGGCGCGTGCGATATGGTCAGAACGTAGGCGGAGGCCTAGTTAGGTCTAAAATAGCTGAAAACAGCTTCAAAATCGCACGTCTGGAGGCAAAGATATCGATGTTTATGTTAAAAACTATCTCCCTAAGGTGCTTTTTGGTACTTGCAGAAACTAATAATTAACAATTTTTTAAAAATGAATACGTTTTATTTGAGCTAGACGCACGGGGGTGGTGTCCAGAGACGCGGCTCCGCGCGGGCTAGCGATCTACGAAATAAAACGATCTAGGTGCCAAAGAAAATTCTAGACTTTTGGTCAAAAAACCAGTTTTTGAGTCAAAAAATTTTTGTTTTCAACCCCTAACCCAGAGACCGGCACACGGAATGCGGACCAGAATTCAGGGAAGAAGGGTGAGTACTATTGAAACTATAATCGAACGTTATTTTTGTAAGAAAATTTGGAAAAACAATTAAATTTTGGAAAATTTTGAAAAGCGGGTAAGGAGAAAATTCAGGCGCGTGCGATATGGTCAGAACGTAGGCGGAGGCCTAGTTAGGTCTAAAATAGCTGAAAACAGCTTCAAAATCGCACGTCTGGAGGCAAAGATATCGATGTTTATGTTAAAAACTATCTCCCTAAGGTGCTTTTTGGTACTTGCAGAAACTAATAATTAACAATTTTTTAAAAATGAATACGTTTTATTTGAGCTAGACGCACGGGGGTGGTGTCCAGAGACGCGGCTCCGCGCGGGCTAGCGATCTACGAAATAAAACGATCTAGGTGCCAAAGAAAATTCTAGACTTTTGGTCAAAAAACCAGTTTTTGAGTCAAAAAATTTTTGTTTTCAACCCCTAACCCAGAGACCGGCACACGGAATGCGGACCAGAATTCAGGGAAGAAGGGTGAGTACTATTGAAACTATAATCGAACGTTATTTTTGTAAGAAAATTTGGAAAAACAATTAAATTTTGGAAAATTTTGAAAAGCGGGTAAGGAGAAAATTCAGGCGCGTGCGATATGGTCAGAACGTAGGCGGAGGCCTAGTTAGGTCTAAAATAGCTGAAAACAGCTTCAAAATCGCACGTCTGGAGGCAAAGATATCGATGTTTATGTTAAAAACTATCTCCCTAAGGTGCTTTTTGGTACTTGCAGAAACTAATAATTAACAATTTTTTAAAAATGAATACGTTTTATTTGAGCTAGACGCACGGGGGTGGTGTCCAGAGACGCGGCTCCGCGCGGGCTAGCGATCTACGAAATAAAACGATCTAGGTGCCAAAGAAAATTCTAGACTTTTGGTCAAAAAACCAGTTTTTGAGTCAAAAAATTTTTGTTTTCAACCCCTAACCCAGAGACCGGCACACGGAATGCGGACCAGAATTCAGGGAAGAAGGGTGAGTACTATTGAAACTATAATCGAACGTTATTTTTGTAAGAAAATTTGGAAAAACAATTAAATTTTGGAAAATTTTGAAAAGCGGGTAAGGAGAAAATTCAGGCGCGTGCGATATGGTCAGAACGTAGGCGGAGGCCTAGTTAGGTCTAAAAATGCTGAAAACAGCTTCAAAATCGCACGTCTGGAAGAGAAGTTATCGACTTTTCTGTTTTGAACTTACTCCCTCACCTAGATTTTGGTGCTTACACACACATACAAAGAACAATGGAATAAACTGTTTTTTAAAAATACTTATGTTTTATTTGAGCTAGACGCACGTGCGAGGAGTCCAGAGACGCGTCTCCGTGCGGGCTAGCGATCTACGAAATAAAACAAGGTGGGTGCCGAACAAAATTTTGGACTTTTGGTCAAAAAACCAGTTTTTGAAACAAAAAATTTAGTTTTCAACCCCCAACCCGGAAACCGGCTCACGGAACGCGGACCAGAACACAGGGATGAAGGGTGAGTGCTATTGCTACTATAATATAACGATACTTTTGAAAATAAATTTGGAAAAACACTAAATTTTGATGATTTTATCTGAATATTTCGAAAATTCCTAGGGGTGGGTAGGGAAGTTTTATGTACGCGCGTGCAGGTCAGTGCGATATAGTCAGGACGTAGGCGGAGGCCTAGTTTTGTCTAAAATAGCTGAAAACAGCTTCAAAATCGCACGTCTGGAGGCAAAGATATCGATGTTTATGTTAAAAACTATCTCCCTAAGGTGCTTTTTGGTACTTGCAGAAACTAATAATTAACAATTTTTTAAAAATGAATACGTTTTATTTGAGCTAGACGCACGGGGGTGGTGTCCAGAGACGCGGCTCCGCGCGGGCTAGCGATCTACGAAATAAAACGATCTAGGTGCCAAAGAAAATTCTAGACTTTTGGTCAAAAAACCAGTTTTTGAGTCAAAAAATTTTTGTTTTCAACCCCTAACCCAGAGACCGGCACACGGAATGCGGACCAGAATTCAGGGAAGAAGGGTGAGTACTATTGAAACTATAATCGAACGTTATTTTTGTAAGAAAATTTGGAAAAACAATTAAATTTTGGAAAATTTTGAAAAGCGGGTAAGGAGAAAATTCAGGCGCGTGCGATATGGTCAGAACGTAGGCGGAGGCCTAGTTAGGTCTAAAATAGCTGAAAACAGCTTCAAAATCGCACGTCTGGAGGCAAAGATATCGATGTTTATGTTAAAAACTATCTCCCTAAGGTGCTTTTTGGTACTTGCAGAAACTAATAATTAACAATTTTTTAAAAATGAATACGTTTTATTTGAGCTAGACGCACGGGGGTGGTGTCCAGAGACGCGGCTCCGCGCGGGCTAGCGATCTACGAAATAAAACGATCTAGGTGCCAAAGAAAATTCTAGACTTTTGGTCAAAAAACCAGTTTTTGAGTCAAAAAATTTTTGTTTTCAACCCCTAACCCAGAGACCGGCACACGGAATGCGGACCAGAATTCAGGGAAGAAGGGTGAGTACTATTGAAACTATAATCGAACGTTATTTTTGTAAGAAAATTTGGAAAAACAATTAAATTTTGGAAAATTTTGAAAAGCGGGTAAGGAGAAAATTCAGGCGCGTGCGATATGGTCAGAACGTAGGCGGAGGCCTAGTTAGGTCTAAAATAGCTGAAAACAGCTTCAAAATCGCACGTCTGGAGGCAAAGATATCGATGTTTATGTTAAAAACTATCTCCCTAAGGTGCTTTTTGGTACTTGCAGAAACTAATAATTAACAATTTTTTAAAAATGAATACGTTTTATTTGAGCTAGACGCACGGGGGTGGTGTCCAGAGACGCGGCTCCGCGCGGGCTAGCGATCTACGAAATAAAACGATCTAGGTGCCAAAGAAAATTCTAGACTTTTGGTCAAAAAACCAGTTTTTGAGTCAAAAAATTTTTGTTTTCAACCCCTAACCCAGAGACCGGCACACGGAATGCGGACCAGAATTCAGGGAAGAAGGGTGAGTACTATTGAAACTATAATCGAACGTTATTTTTGTAAGAAAATTTGGAAAAACAATTAAATTTTGGAAAATTTTGAAAAGCGGGTAAGGAGAAAATTCAGGCGCGTGCGATATGGTCAGAACGTAGGCGGAGGCCTAGTTAGGTCTAAAATAGCTGAAAACAGCTTCAAAATCGCACGTCTGGAGGCAAAGATATCGATGTTTATGTTAAAAACTATCTCCCTAAGGTGCTTTTTGGTACTTGCAGAAACTAATAATTAACAATTTTTTAAAAATGAATACGTTTTATTTGAGCTAGACGCACGGGGGTGGTGTCCAGAGACGCGGCTCCGCGCGGGCTAGCGATCTACGAAATAAAACGATCTAGGTGCCAAAGAAAATTCTAGACTTTTGGTCAAAAAACCAGTTTTTGAGTCAAAAAATTTTTGTTTTCAACCCCTAACCCAGAGACCGGCACACGGAATGCGGACCAGAATTCAGGGAAGAAGGGTGAGTACTATTGAAACTATAATCGAACGTTATTTTTGTAAGAAAATTTGGAAAAACAATTAAATTTTGGAAAATTTTGAAAAGCGGGTAAGGAGAAAATTCAGGCGCGTGCGATATGGTCAGAACGTAGGCGGAGGCCTAGTTAGGTCTAAAATAGCTGAAAACAGCTTCAAAATCGCACGTCTGGAGGCAAAGATATCGATGTTTATGTTAAAAACTATCTCCCTAAGGTGCTTTTTGGTACTTGCAGAAACTAATAATTAACAATTTTTTAAAAATGAATACGTTTTATTTGAGCTAGACGCACGGGGGTGGTGTCCAGAGACGCGGCTCCGCGCGGGCTAGCGATCTACGAAATAAAACGATCTAGGTGCCAAAGAAAATTCTAGACTTTTGGTCAAAAAACCAGTTTTTGAGTCAAAAAATTTTTGTTTTCAACCCCTAACCCAGAGACCGGCACACGGAATGCGGACCAGAATTCAGGGAAGAAGGGTGAGTACTATTGAAACTATAATCGAACGTTATTTTTGTAAGAAAATTTGGAAAAACAATTAAATTTTGGAAAATTTTGAAAAGCGGGTAAGGAGAAAATTCAGGCGCGTGCGATATGGTCAGAACGTAGGCGGAGGCCTAGTTAGGTCTAAAATAGCTGAAAACAGCTTCAAAATCGCACGTCTGGAGGCAAAGATATCGATGTTTATGTTAAAAACTATCTCCCTAAGGTGCTTTTTGGTACTTGCAGAAACTAATAATTAACAATTTTTTAAAAATGAATACGTTTTATTTGAGCTAGACGCACGGGGGTGGTGTCCAGAGACGCGGCTCCGCGCGGGCTAGCGATCTACGAAATAAAACGATCTAGGTGCCAAAGAAAATTCTAGACTTTTGGTCAAAAAACCAGTTTTTGAGTCAAAAAATTTTTGTTTTCAACCCCTAACCCAGAGACCGGCACACGGAATGCGGACCAGAATTCAGGGAAGAAGGGTGAGTACTATTGAAACTATAATCGAACGTTATTTTTGTAAGAAAATTTGGAAAAACAATTAAATTTTGGAAAATTTTGAAAAGCGGGTAAGGAGAAAATTCAGGCGCGTGCGATATGGTCAGAACGTAGGCGGAGGCCTAGTTAGGTCTAAAATAGCTGAAAACAGCTTCAAAATCGCACGTCTGGAGGCAAAGATATCGATGTTTATGTTAAAAACTATCTCCCTAAGGTGCTTTTTGGTACTTGCAGAAACTAATAATTAACAATTTTTTAAAAATGAATACGTTTTATTTGAGCTAGACGCACGGGGGTGGTGTCCAGAGACGCGGCTCCGCGCGGGCTAGCGATCTACGAAATAAAACGATCTAGGTGCCAAAGAAAATTCTAGACTTTTGGTCAAAAAACCAGTTTTTGAGTCAAAAAATTTTTGTTTTCAACCCCTAACCCAGAGACCGGCACACGGAATGCGGACCAGAATTCAGGGAAGAAGGGTGAGTACTATTGAAACTATAATCGAACGTTATTTTTGTAAGAAAATTTGGAAAAACAATTAAATTTTGGAAAATTTTGAAAAGCGGGTAAGGAGAAAATTCAGGCGCGTGCGATATGGTCAGAACGTAGGCGGAGGCCTAGTTAGGTCTAAAATAGCTGAAAACAGCTTCAAAATCGCACGTCTGGAGGCAAAGATATCGATGTTTATGTTAAAAACTATCTCCCTAAGGTGCTTTTTGGTACTTGCAGAAACTAATAATTAACAATTTTTTAAAAATGAATACGTTTTATTTGAGCTAGACGCACGGGGGTGGTGTCCAGAGACGCGGCTCCGCGCGGGCTAGCGATCTACGAAATAAAACGATCTAGGTGCCAAAGAAAATTCTAGACTTTTGGTCAAAAAACCAGTTTTTGAGTCAAAAAATTTTTGTTTTCAACCCCTAACCCAGAGACCGGCACACGGAATGCGGACCAGAATTCAGGGAAGAAGGGTGAGTACTATTGAAACTATAATCGAACGTTATTTTTGTAAGAAAATTTGGAAAAACAATTAAATTTTGGAAAATTTTGAAAAGCGGGTAAGGAGAAAATTCAGGCGCGTGCGATATGGTCAGAACGTAGGCGGAGGCCTAGTTAGGTCTAAAATAGCTGAAAACAGCTTCAAAATCGCACGTCTGGAGGCAAAGATATCGATGTTTATGTTAAAAACTATCTCCCTAAGGTGCTTTTTGGTACTTGCAGAAACTAATAATTAACAATTTTTTAAAAATGAATACGTTTTATTTGAGCTAGACGCACGGGGGTGGTGTCCAGAGACGCGGCTCCGCGCGGGCTAGCGATCTACGAAATAAAACGATCTAGGTGCCAAAGAAAATTCTAGACTTTTGGTCAAAAAACCAGTTTTTGAGTCAAAAAATTTTTGTTTTCAACCCCTAACCCAGAGACCGGCACACGGAATGCGGACCAGAATTCAGGGAAGAAGGGTGAGTACTATTGAAACTATAATCGAACGTTATTTTTGTAAGAAAATTTGGAAAAACAATTAAATTTTGGAAAATTTTGAAAAGCGGGTAAGGAGAAAATTCAGGCGCGTGCGATATGGTCAGAACGTAGGCGGAGGCCTAGTTAGGTCTAAAATAGCTGAAAACAGCTTCAAAATCGCACGTCTGGAGGCAAAGATATCGATGTTTATGTTAAAAACTATCTCCCTAAGGTGCTTTTTGGTACTTGCAGAAACTAATAATTAACAATTTTTTAAAAATGAATACGTTTTATTTGAGCTAGACGCACGGGGGTGGTGTCCAGAGACGCGGCTCCGCGCGGGCTAGCGATCTACGAAATAAAACGATCTAGGTGCCAAAGAAAATTCTAGACTTTTGGTCAAAAAACCAGTTTTTGAGTCAAAAAATTTTTGTTTTCAACCCCTAACCCAGAGACCGGCACACGGAATGCGGACCAGAATTCAGGGAAGAAGGGTGAGTACTATTGAAACTATAATCGAACGTTATTTTTGTAAGAAAATTTGGAAAAACAATTAAATTTTGGAAAATTTTGAAAAGCGGGTAAGGAGAAAATTCAGGCGCGTGCGATATGGTCAGAACGTAGGCGGAGGCCTAGTTAGGTCTAAAATAGCTGAAAACAGCTTCAAAATCGCACGTCTGGAGGCAAAGATATCGATGTTTATGTTAAAAACTATCTCCCTAAGGTGCTTTTTGGTACTTGCAGAAACTAATAATTAACAATTTTTTAAAAATGAATACGTTTTATTTGAGCTAGACGCACGGGGGTGGTGTCCAGAGACGCGGCTCCGCGCGGGCTAGCGATCTACGAAATAAAACGATCTAGGTGCCAAAGAAAATTCTAGACTTTTGGTCAAAAAACCAGTTTTTGAGTCAAAAAATTTTTGTTTTCAACCCCTAACCCAGAGACCGGCACACGGAATGCGGACCAGAATTCAGGGAAGAAGGGTGAGTACTATTGAAACTATAATCGAACGTTATTTTTGTAAGAAAATTTGGAAAAACAATTAAATTTTGGAAAATTTTGAAAAGCGGGTAAGGAGAAAATTCAGGCGCGTGCGATATGGTCAGAACGTAGGCGGAGGCCTAGTTAGGTCTAAAATAGCTGAAAACAGCTTCAAAATCGCACGTCTGGAGGCAAAGATATCGATGTTTATGTTAAAAACTATCTCCCTAAGGTGCTTTTTGGTACTTGCAGAAACTAATAATTAACAATTTTTTAAAAATGAATACGTTTTATTTGAGCTAGACGCACGGGGGTGGTGTCCAGAGACGCGGCTCCGCGCGGGCTAGCGATCTACGAAATAAAACGATCTAGGTGCCAAAGAAAATTCTAGACTTTTGGTCAAAAAACCAGTTTTTGAGTCAAAAAATTTTTGTTTTCAACCCCTAACCCAGAGACCGGCACACGGAATGCGGACCAGAATTCAGGGAAGAAGGGTGAGTACTATTGAAACTATAATCGAACGTTATTTTTGTAAGAAAATTTGGAAAAACAATTAAATTTTGGAAAATTTTGAAAAGCGGGTAAGGAGAAAATTCAGGCGCGTGCGATATGGTCAGAACGTAGGCGGAGGCCTAGTTAGGTCTAAAAATGCTGAAAACAGCTTCAAAATCGCACGTCTGGAAGAGAAGTTATCGACTTTTCTGTTTTGAACTTACTCCCTCACCTAGATTTTGGTGCTTTTTTTTTTTTTTTTTTTTTTTACGGATGGGAAATCATCAAATGACTTCTCCCGCTCTGGGTGGAGTGGGAGGGAGTGTCAGACTCTTACTGACTAAAACCCATCCATGTTCCTTCATTGCCCTTTGTGTTCCAGGGCCACGGTATCTCTTTCGAACAGTCCCGCAGCCCCGGCAGGCATCGGCCCTTGCGGGCCCCTTCTTGGTTGCTGACATCTCTTTGAGGCGCGCGTGGAACACGAACGCGCCGTCGACACGGCCTGTCGTCATAAGACGGACGGACGGTGAGCTAACCCATTACTCACCGTCCACAGGCCCGCGCCTACGGTGGCCGGGAGCCACCACGTGGCCCCCGACGCCCGGTGCTTCGCCCGCGGCGGCTGGGACGTGAGATTCTCTCCCTCTCACGTCCCGCCACCTCCTTCGCTAGCATGACTGCTTCGCAGAAGGAGGTGACGGCTTCCCATTCCCTCTCGCTCCGGACCATGGCCTGAACCAGGGCCGGGAGCGAGAGGTCGCCGCCGCCGATCGCCGCTACGAGGACACGGCGGAGCTCCGCCCAAGCGGGGCAGACCTCCACGGTGTGCGCCACCGTGTCCTCCGGACGATCCTCACAATGATAACACCCGGGCGTTTCCTCCCGCCCGATTCGGTGCAGGAACCTCCCGAAACAACCGTGTCCGGTGAGGACCTGCGTCAGGCGGAAGGTGAGGGCGCCGTGGCGCCTCTCTAGCCACTCCTCAAAGAGGGGACTTATCGCCACTATTGTGGCGTGCCCTGCACTGGGTTGCGACAGTCGCTGTCTCCATGTCGCCATGAGATCGCGTCGGAGGTCTGTCCGCTGAGCGGTGATTTGCCGCGGCAGCGGAGTTTCCCCCCGACGTAGTGCCCCCGCGCGCCATTCATGCAGGCGCGCGAGGACTATCGCCTCCAGATCCCATGGCGGCAATCCGGCTAGGAGGCTCGCCGCCTCGCGGGAGATCGTGCGGTACCCCCGGATCAGCCTTACGGCTACGACCTTTTGGGGCGCGTTCAGGTAGTGCGCGGCACGCCGCTTAATTGAACGCGCCCACACCGGGGCCCCGTAAAGGGCCATGGACCGCACGACCCCCGCGTAGAGCCTACGGCAGGAGGCGTTTGGACCCCTCAGGTTGGGCAAGAGCCGCTTGAAGGCAGCCCCGGCCCGTTCCAGTTTGGGAGCCAAACGTCGGAAGTGCTCAACGAAGTTCCACCGGCTGTCGAGGACGAGTCCTAGGTACTTCAAAGTCGACTCGACGCCGATGGGAACCCCTCCTACCGTCAGCGTGGATCCCGACGGTGGCGCATTCCGAGGCCTATGAAAGCTCATGGCCTCGGACTTGTGCAAGGCCACCTCGAGACCCAATTGCCGGATCCTCTCAACGACTATCGCAACCCCGCGTGTCATCAGTTCGGCCGCCGCCTCGTGCGACCTCCCTTGTGCCAGTACCAGCGTGTCGTCAGCGTAACAGACTACGCTGACGCCGCTAGGGAGGTCGGCGCGCAGCACCCAGTCGTAACCGATGTTCCACAAGGGCGGCCCTAGAACCGACCCCTGTGGAACACCGCACGACATCTCTCGCCGGTTCCATTCTCCGTTGGGACCAGGGTAGATGACATACCTGTCAGACAGGTAGTCCCCGACCACACGACGGAGGTAGGTGGGCACCCGGTGATACCGGAGTGCCTCCCTAATGCAGCTCCAGGGCATGGAGTTGAAGGCGTTGGCGATGTCGAGCGACACCGCCAAGACGACCCCACCCCGGGACACCGCGTCCCCCGTCGTGAGGGCTCGCACGCGCATGATGGCGTCCACCGTCGAGCGCCCCTTGCGGAAACCAAACTGGTGTTCCGCAAGATCCGGCCCCATTCCCGCAAGGTGCCCGGCGAGGCGGTTTGCAATGACTCTTTCAAAGAGCTTGCCCACCTCGTCGAGCAACACAATGGGCCGGTATGCGGACGGAGAGTCCGCAGGGCGCCCTGGCTTCCGTATGAGGACCAGCTTGCCCGTCTTCCAACGAAGCGGGAACTGGCCTCTCTCCAAGCATGCGCTTAGGAGCCCTTCCAGTCGGGACCCGAGAGCCTCAGAGGCCAGGACCCAGGCTTTGCCAGGTAAGCCATCGGGTCCCGGGGCGGCAGTTTTGGCCTTAAGCCTGCCTACCGCCACTCTCAGGTCTACCCCAGTCACCTCCGGAACGTCGTCATCGTCGTCGCTGTGGTCCGCTTCCGGCACCGCAAGCGGCGGAGCCATAGGCGGGGGAGTATGCTCCCCTCGCGAAGGGAACAGAGCGCTCACCACGTCCTCCACGAGCTCGGGCCGGAGACTCTGCGTCAGCGGGGGGGCCCAGGTGCGGAGTTTGTCCCGCACCATCTTATAAGGGCGCCCCCACGGATCTCCGTCGAGAGTCCCCAGCATCTCCTCGCGGGCCAGATCCTTGGCCCGCTGGACAGCCTCTTGGAGGGCGGTCTTCGCTGCTCTGTAACCCTCGTACAGCTCCGCCTCGATGGCTGCCGCATCCGGAGGGCGGATGCGGAGCCTGCGATGCCTGGTGTACAGGTGGCGCGCGGCGACGCACGCCTCGCGCAGAGTCGTAAGCTCTCGCGACCACCAGTACACCTGACGCCGGGCGCTTCCTGGCCGGACTCGGGGCATTGCCACGTCGCATATGTCGGACATGGCCTCCTGGAACCAACCCGCCTCGTTGTTTACGTCGGCAGGCCTGTCCGGTGATGTCACCCAGGCCTGCACGATCGCGGCTTCCAGGAGGAGCTCCCGGTCCAGCTGCTTCAGCGCCCATCGCGGACCACTCGGGGCCTGTAGGACCGGCGCGCTTGGGGTCTGGGCGGAGACGTCGAACCGGATATACCGGTGGTCGGAATAGGTCTCCACCCCCTCCATGACGCGCCAGTCAACGACACGCGGTGACAGAGCGGGGCTGGCGAACGAGATGTCTACCACCGAGTCGCCCCGCATCCGCACACACGTGGGGACAGAACCCCGATTAACGACGACTAGGCCTGTCTCCAGAGCCCAGTTCTCCACCATCCTTCCCCGCACGTCTGTGTAACGAGAACCCCAAGCCAAGTTCTTGGCATTGAAGTCCCCGAGCACAAGCACGGGGAGGGAATGGCTTCCGATGACGACGCTCAACTCCGTGAGGGAGTTGTGGAACTCGGCGAGAGTTCGGCTCGGGGAGAAGTAGACACCCGCTACGACAATCTCCCCGAACCGTGCTGCTACGCACCCCTGACCCTTCCTGACACTTTCATGGGTCGGGGTACCGGCGGCGGCCGACGAAATTATGGCCACTGAGCCGCTAAGGTCCTCCACCCAGTTATCCCTGGGCGGGACGAAGTACGGCTCAGCGACCACGGCGACGTTGATCGACCACTGCGCCATGCTCTGGAGCAACAGATCCTGAGCGCAGGCGCAGTGGTTGATGTTCGCCTGGAGGAAGCTTAATGGAGCCGTTATTGGCAGTCCATTTCAGCCCCCTCCCGGGCCCCCTGCGAGGGCCCCGCTGCGGGTGTTGCAGCAACTGCTGTGGCGGCGGCAGCGGCAGCGACAGTGGCGGCGGCAGCGGCGGTGGCGACGGTGGGGGTGGTGGTGGAGGGCCTTCCCTTGCCCCTGGCTTTGGCGGGAGCCCCGCAGGCTTTCATCCCTGCCCGGTGATCGGCCGGCCTGCCAGCTGCAGCACATGCGGTGCAGTGCGGTGCAGCGAGGCAAGCCGCGGCCTTATGACCGGGCTGACCGCAGCGGAAGCAGAGGTTGCTGCGGTCCACCTCCGAGGTGCACTGAGCTGACACGTGGTGACCCACGTGACAGCGATAGCACCTCAGAGGTCTGGGCTCCAGCAGCTTCGCCTGCGCTGAGACCCAGCCCACCAGGAGCCTTCCGCCCTCCACGATTTTACTAGCCGCCGTCACAGGGCAGCTCACCATAATGGTTCGCATGCCCGTTCGGTCCGGACGTAGGGTGCCTGCTTTGACCTGCTCGGCAGGGCACCCTCCGGTCCTGGTGACGGCGGCCACCACCTCCTCCTCGGTAACTGAGTCGTCCAGCCCCAGGATGCGCAGGTCTGCGCATCTGACGGGCCTGGACACTCGGGCCTCGTCCGCATTTAGGGACGCTCTGAGCTTTTCAGCCAGAGCGTCAGCGGACGAGCCACTGGATCCTCCGGGGATCTCCAGCACGCGGGCGCCCGTCTTAGTGACCTTAAGCCGGACGCCCCCGGTGATCCCCAGCTCCCCGAGGTCCACCGTCGCCTTCGCCTTGGCGAGCACGTCGCGGTACGACACGCCCCGTTTTTCCGCGTCCGGCTGCAGTGTGATGACTACAGCCGCGGTCTTCGGGGCGCGGAGTCGAGCCGCGACGCTTTGCGCCTTCTTTTGGCGCCTCCGCTCCTCGTAGCGGGCCTTCTTGGCCGCCTTCCGCCCCTTCTTCTTAGCCCCGGCCACTTGCCACCCAGCTTCGGCCGCGGGAGGCTGAGGGGCCGGAGGGGGCGGCGGCAACGGCTGGCTAGCCGCTGGCGCTGGCACTATCGCCACTGGCGCCGCCGCCTTGCCCTTCTTTTGGGCCGCCGCCTTGCCCACCTTCTGGGCCGCCGCCTTCTTAGGCGGCTCCGGTTTCGCCGGAGCTGGCTTTGGGGGGGCTGACGCAGCCCTGCCGGAAGGCCGGCTGGACGGCCCTGGTCCGGACGCGGCTGCCGCAGCAGCCGCATATGAGACCCTCGGCGTCGGGGGCGCCTTGTTTGCCGCCAGGGGGGGGCGCAGGACTATGCCTTCCAGGACGGAGAACCGTGCCTGGAAGGCGGCCAGCTCCTGACGAACCAGGTTCAGGACCTGGTTCTCCACCGGCGCGGCCTGGCTAGCTCGCTGCTGCTGCTGCTGCTGCTGGCCCCCATTTACCACCTCGGGGGGGCCAGACTTACGCAGACCGGCCAGGTCCGCTCGGAGCTTCTCGTTCTCCTTTTGGAGAAGCTCCGTGGTGGCCGTCAGGCGAGCGACCTCCGCCCGCAGTTTTGCCACTTCGCCTGTCGGAGGCCCCGCATATGTGGCTTCCGCTGCCGCCAGGATGGAGGCTGAAAAGGTGGGTATGGCCTTTTGCTTTGAAGAGGGCAGCTTTTTATAGGCCAACCCCTTCAAAGCGGCCTCCACCGCCTTCGCGAAACTGGCCTTACGCTCCGTTTCGGAGCCGCCAGCTGCACCCACCTCGTCGCCTGTGGAGGAGCCCGAACGGGCCGCCCCAGGACCGGCCACCTCCGGGTGGCGCCCCTCCTTGGCAAGCCGCAGGCCCCTGCCCTTGCCCCTGATCCCGCCACGCTTGCTGGTGGGGATCTTGCGGGCCGAGGCCTGCTCGCCTTCGGAAGACGACCCCCGGTCGCCTTCCGGTCTGGACCGCTTGCGGAAGAACTTCCCGTTCTCCGCAGCGGTCTCCTTCCTCCCGCGGCGGGAGCTCTCTGAGCTTCCCGCACTCACATCACCGGATGCAGCGTCGGACTCCGACCGCGCATCCCTCCTCTCCTCTATCCTCTCCGTTTGTGTTTTGTTGTTTGTATCTTTTTCCATTTTGTTCCCACGAGTAGTGGGGGATATAAAATGTCCATCCGGGCGTACCCCCTGTACCCGGATAAGCCATTTAACATTTATAACCCGCCAGGGGGTAGGCTGGTACCCTGGCGGGGAACGCACTAGCGACTGATTTTCCATAGGAACCCGTCAGCCATACATCTCCTCGCGGTGCGTCGCCACTTGAGATTCGGGGTGACTTTTTATAGAGGTTTTCTACCTCGCGGTCCGGGCGGTTAAGCCAAGACCCTCGGTCCCGATCGAAGCCGCGAGACGTGATCCACGACACTTCGACGGTGGGATTACGAGATCGACGGGGACAGTGAAGGACGCAGTCCTTCACCGTCTGCTCGGAGGCAGGGTAAGTGCACACCGAGCCCGCCCTTGCTCTTCCGCTGTGCCCTCTGCTTATCAGAGGGTCACGCGGAAAAACGCCGAGTTGGTCCAAACTGGACCCCTCCCATGTCAGAATATTAGCCACGGACAGTAACATTCCCCGAAGAATAAGAATCGCTTCCCATTCCTCGGGGAAGGATACTGCCCGCGTCCAGGGTGCACCGGCCCAGCAGCTGCTGTTCCCTCCCGACGTATCGAGAAGGACTAGCAGCCACTGGGCACACGAGGAGGAATTCTGACAACGCACCCCAGATTTTGGTGCTTACACACACATACAAAGAACAATGGAATAAACTGTTTTTTAAAAATACTTATGTTTTATTTGAGCTAGACGCACGTGCGAGGAGTCCAGAGACGCGTCTCCGTGCGGGCTAGCGATCTACGAAATAAAACAAGGTGGGTGCCGAACAAAATTTTGGACTTTTGGTCAAAAAACCAGTTTTTGAAACAAAAAATTTAGTTTTCAACCCCCAACCCGGAAACCGGCTCACGGAACGCGGACCAGAACACAGGGATGAAGGGTGAGTGCTATTGCTACTATAATATAACGATACTTTTGAAAATAAATTTGGAAAAACACTAAATTTTGATGATTTTATCTGAATATTTCGAAAATTCCTAGGGGTGGGTAGGGAAGTTTTATGTACGCGCGTGCAGGTCAGTGCGATATAGTCAGGACGTAGGCGGAGGCCTAGTTTTGTCTAAAATAGCTGAAAACAGCTTCAAAATCGCACGTCTGGAGGCAAAGATATCGATGTTTATGTTAAAAACTATCTCCCTAAGGTGCTTTTTGGTACTTGCAGAAACTAATAATTAACAATTTTTTAAAAATGAATACGTTTTATTTGAGCTAGACGCACGGGGGTGGTGTCCAGAGACGCGGCTCCGCGCGGGCTAGCGATCTACGAAATAAAACGATCTAGGTGCCAAAGAAAATTCTAGACTTTTGGTCAAAAAACCAGTTTTTGAGTCAAAAAATTTTTGTTTTCAACCCCTAACCCAGAGACCGGCACACGGAATGCGGACCAGAATTCAGGGAAGAAGGGTGAGTACTATTGAAACTATAATCGAACGTTATTTTTGTAAGAAAATTTGGAAAAACAATTAAATTTTGGAAAATTTTGAAAAGCGGGTAAGGAGAAAATTCAGGCGCGTGCGATATGGTCAGAACGTAGGCGGAGGCCTAGTTAGGTCTAAAATAGCTGAAAACAGCTTCAAAATCGCACGTCTGGAGGCAAAGATATCGATGTTTATGTTAAAAACTATCTCCCTAAGGTGCTTTTTGGTACTTGCAGAAACTAATAATTAACAATTTTTTAAAAATGAATACGTTTTATTTGAGCTAGACGCACGGGGGTGGTGTCCAGAGACGCGGCTCCGCGCGGGCTAGCGATCTACGAAATAAAACGATCTAGGTGCCAAAGAAAATTCTAGACTTTTGGTCAAAAAACCAGTTTTTGAGTCAAAAAATTTTTGTTTTCAACCCCTAACCCAGAGACCGGCACACGGAATGCGGACCAGAATTCAGGGAAGAAGGGTGAGTACTATTGAAACTATAATCGAACGTTATTTTTGTAAGAAAATTTGGAAAAACAATTAAATTTTGGAAAATTTTGAAAAGCGGGTAAGGAGAAAATTCAGGCGCGTGCGATATGGTCAGAACGTAGGCGGAGGCCTAGTTAGGTCTAAAATAGCTGAAAACAGCTTCAAAATCGCACGTCTGGAGGCAAAGATATCGATGTTTATGTTAAAAACTATCTCCCTAAGGTGCTTTTTGGTACTTGCAGAAACTAATAATTAACAATTTTTTAAAAATGAATACGTTTTATTTGAGCTAGACGCACGGGGGTGGTGTCCAGAGACGCGGCTCCGCGCGGGCTAGCGATCTACGAAATAAAACGATCTAGGTGCCAAAGAAAATTCTAGACTTTTGGTCAAAAAACCAGTTTTTGAGTCAAAAAATTTTTGTTTTCAACCCCTAACCCAGAGACCGGCACACGGAATGCGGACCAGAATTCAGGGAAGAAGGGTGAGTACTATTGAAACTATAATCGAACGTTATTTTTGTAAGAAAATTTGGAAAAACAATTAAATTTTGGAAAATTTTGAAAAGCGGGTAAGGAGAAAATTCAGGCGCGTGCGATATGGTCAGAACGTAGGCGGAGGCCTAGTTAGGTCTAAAAATGCTGAAAACAGCTTCAAAATCGCACGTCTGGAAGAGAAGTTATCGACTTTTCTGTTTTGAACTTACTCCCTCACCTAGATTTTGGTGCTTACACACACATACAAAGAACAATGGAATAAACTGTTTTTTAAAAATACTTATGTTTTATTTGAGCTAGACGCACGTGCGAGGAGTCCAGAGACGCGTCTCCGTGCGGGCTAGCGATCTACGAAATAAAACAAGGTGGGTGCCGAACAAAATTTTGGACTTTTGGTCAAAAAACCAGTTTTTGAAACAAAAAATTTAGTTTTCAACCCCCAACCCGGAAACCGGCTCACGGAACGCGGACCAGAACACAGGGATGAAGGGTGAGTGCTATTGCTACTATAATATAACGATACTTTTGAAAATAAATTTGGAAAAACACTAAACTTTGATGATTTTATCTGAATATTTCGAAAATTCCTAGGGGTGGGTAGGGAAGTTTTATGTACGCGCGTGCAGGTCAGTGCGATATAGTCAGGACGTAGGCGGAGGCCTAGTTTTGTCTAAAATAGCTGAAAACAGCTTCAAAATCGCACGTCTGGAGGCAAAGATATCGATGTTTATGTTAAAAACTATCTCCCTAAGGTGCTTTTTGGTACTTGCAGAAACTAATAATTAACAATTTTTTAAAAATGAATACGTTTTATTTGAGCTAGACGCACGGGGGTGGTGTCCAGAGACGCGGCTCCGCGCGGGCTAGCGATCTACGAAATAAAACGATCTAGGTGCCAAAGAAAATTCTAGACTTTTGGTCAAAAAACCAGTTTTTGAGTCAAAAAATTTTTGTTTTCAACCCCTAACCCAGAGACCGGCACACGGAATGCGGACCAGAATTCAGGGAAGAAGGGTGAGTACTATTGAAACTATAATCGAACGTTATTTTTGTAAGAAAATTTGGAAAAACAATTAAATTTTGGAAAATTTTGAAAAGCGGGTAAGGAGAAAATTCAGGCGCGTGCGATATGGTCAGAACGTAGGCGGAGGCCTAGTTAGGTCTAAAATAGCTGAAAACAGCTTCAAAATCGCACGTCTGGAGGCAAAGATATCGATGTTTATGTTAAAAACTATCTCCCTAAGGTGCTTTTTGGTACTTGCAGAAACTAATAATTAACAATTTTTTAAAAATGAATACGTTTTATTTGAGCTAGACGCACGGGGGTGGTGTCCAGAGACGCGGCTCCGCGCGGGCTAGCGATCTACGAAATAAAACGATCTAGGTGCCAAAGAAAATTCTAGACTTTTGGTCAAAAAACCAGTTTTTGAGTCAAAAAATTTTTGTTTTCAACCCCTAACCCAGAGACCGGCACACGGAATGCGGACCAGAATTCAGGGAAGAAGGGTGAGTACTATTGAAACTATAATCGAACGTTATTTTTGTAAGAAAATTTGGAAAAACAATTAAATTTTGGAAAATTTTGAAAAGCGGGTAAGGAGAAAATTCAGGCGCGTGCGATATGGTCAGAACGTAGGCGGAGGCCTAGTTAGGTCTAAAATAGCTGAAAACAGCTTCAAAATCGCACGTCTGGAGGCAAAGATATCGATGTTTATGTTAAAAACTATCTCCCTAAGGTGCTTTTTGGTACTTGCAGAAACTAATAATTAACAATTTTTTAAAAATGAATACGTTTTATTTGAGCTAGACGCACGGGGGTGGTGTCCAGAGACGCGGCTCCGCGCGGGCTAGCGATCTACGAAATAAAACGATCTAGGTGCCAAAGAAAATTCTAGACTTTTGGTCAAAAAACCAGTTTTTGAGTCAAAAAATTTTTGTTTTCAACCCCTAACCCAGAGACCGGCACACGGAATGCGGACCAGAATTCAGGGAAGAAGGGTGAGTACTATTGAAACTATAATCGAACGTTATTTTTGTAAGAAAATTTGGAAAAACAATTAAATTTTGGAAAATTTTGAAAAGCGGGTAAGGAGAAAATTCAGGCGCGTGCGATATGGTCAGAACGTAGGCGGAGGCCTAGTTAGGTCTAAAATAGCTGAAAACAGCTTCAAAATCGCACGTCTGGAGGCAAAGATATCGATGTTTATGTTAAAAACTATCTCCCTAAGGTGCTTTTTGGTACTTGCAGAAACTAATAATTAACAATTTTTTAAAAATGAATACGTTTTATTTGAGCTAGACGCACGGGGGTGGTGTCCAGAGACGCGGCTCCGCGCGGGCTAGCGATCTACGAAATAAAACGATCTAGGTGCCAAAGAAAATTCTAGACTTTTGGTCAAAAAACCAGTTTTTGAGTCAAAAAATTTTTGTTTTCAACCCCTAACCCAGAGACCGGCACACGGAATGCGGACCAGAATTCAGGGAAGAAGGGTGAGTACTATTGAAACTATAATCGAACGTTATTTTTGTAAGAAAATTTGGAAAAACAATTAAATTTTGGAAAATTTTGAAAAGCGGGTAAGGAGAAAATTCAGGCGCGTGCGATATGGTCAGAACGTAGGCGGAGGCCTAGTTAGGTCTAAAATAGCTGAAAACAGCTTCAAAATCGCACGTCTGGAGGCAAAGATATCGATGTTTATGTTAAAAACTATCTCCCTAAGGTGCTTTTTGGTACTTGCAGAAACTAATAATTAACAATTTTTTAAAAATGAATACGTTTTATTTGAGCTAGACGCACGGGGGTGGTGTCCAGAGACGCGGCTCCGCGCGGGCTAGCGATCTACGAAATAAAACGATCTAGGTGCCAAAGAAAATTCTAGACTTTTGGTCAAAAAACCAGTTTTTGAGTCAAAAAATTTTTGTTTTCAACCCCTAACCCAGAGACCGGCACACGGAATGCGGACCAGAATTCAGGGAAGAAGGGTGAGTACTATTGAAACTATAATCGAACGTTATTTTTGTAAGAAAATTTGGAAAAACAATTAAATTTTGGAAAATTTTGAAAAGCGGGTAAGGAGAAAATTCAGGCGCGTGCGATATGGTCAGAACGTAGGCGGAGGCCTAGTTAGGTCTAAAATAGCTGAAAACAGCTTCAAAATCGCACGTCTGGAGGCAAAGATATCGATGTTTATGTTAAAAACTATCTCCCTAAGGTGCTTTTTGGTACTTGCAGAAACTAATAATTAACAATTTTTTAAAAATGAATACGTTTTATTTGAGCTAGACGCACGGGGGTGGTGTCCAGAGACGCGGCTCCGCGCGGGCTAGCGATCTACGAAATAAAACGATCTAGGTGCCAAAGAAAATTCTAGACTTTTGGTCAAAAAACCAGTTTTTGAGTCAAAAAATTTTTGTTTTCAACCCCTAACCCAGAGACCGGCACACGGAATGCGGACCAGAATTCAGGGAAGAAGGGTGAGTACTATTGAAACTATAATCGAACGTTATTTTTGTAAGAAAATTTGGAAAAACAATTAAATTTTGGAAAATTTTGAAAAGCGGGTAAGGAGAAAATTCAGGCGCGTGCGATATGGTCAGAACGTAGGCGGAGGCCTAGTTAGGTCTAAAATAGCTGAAAACAGCTTCAAAATCGCACGTCTGGAGGCAAAGATATCGATGTTTATGTTAAAAACTATCTCCCTAAGGTGCTTTTTGGTACTTGCAGAAACTAATAATTAACAATTTTTTAAAAATGAATACGTTTTATTTGAGCTAGACGCACGGGGGTGGTGTCCAGAGACGCGGCTCCGCGCGGGCTAGCGATCTACGAAATAAAACGATCTAGGTGCCAAAGAAAATTCTAGACTTTTGGTCAAAAAACCAGTTTTTGAGTCAAAAAATTTTTGTTTTCAACCCCTAACCCAGAGACCGGCACACGGAATGCGGACCAGAATTCAGGGAAGAAGGGTGAGTACTATTGAAACTATAATCGAACGTTATTTTTGTAAGAAAATTTGGAAAAACAATTAAATTTTGGAAAATTTTGAAAAGCGGGTAAGGAGAAAATTCAGGCGCGTGCGATATGGTCAGAACGTAGGCGGAGGCCTAGTTAGGTCTAAAATAGCTGAAAACAGCTTCAAAATCGCACGTCTGGAGGCAAAGATATCGATGTTTATGTTAAAAACTATCTCCCTAAGGTGCTTTTTGGTACTTGCAGAAACTAATAATTAACAATTTTTTAAAAATGAATACGTTTTATTTGAGCTAGACGCACGGGGGTGGTGTCCAGAGACGCGGCTCCGCGCGGGCTAGCGATCTACGAAATAAAACGATCTAGGTGCCAAAGAAAATTCTAGACTTTTGGTCAAAAAACCAGTTTTTGAGTCAAAAAATTTTTGTTTTCAACCCCTAACCCAGAGACCGGCACACGGAATGCGGACCAGAATTCAGGGAAGAAGGGTGAGTACTATTGAAACTATAATCGAACGTTATTTTTGTAAGAAAATTTGGAAAAACAATTAAATTTTGGAAAATTTTGAAAAGCGGGTAAGGAGAAAATTCAGGCGCGTGCGATATGGTCAGAACGTAGGCGGAGGCCTAGTTAGGTCTAAAAATGCTGAAAACAGCTTCAAAATCGCACGTCTGGAAGAGAAGTTATCGACTTTTCTGTTTTGAACTTACTCCCTCACCTAGATTTTGGTGCTTACACACACATACAAAGAACAATGGAATAAACTGTTTTTTAAAAATACTTATGTTTTATTTGAGCTAGACGCACGTGCGAGGAGTCCAGAGACGCGTCTCCGTGCGGGCTAGCGATCTACGAAATAAAACAAGGTGGGTGCCGAACAAAATTTTGGACTTTTGGTCAAAAAACCAGTTTTTGAAACAAAAAATTTAGTTTTCAACCCCCAACCCGGAAACCGGCTCACGGAACGCGGACCAGAACACAGGGATGAAGGGTGAGTGCTATTGCTACTATAATATAACGATACTTTTGAAAATAAATTTGGAAAAACACTAAATTTTGATGATTTTATCTGAATATTTCGAAAATTCCTAGGGGTGGGTAGGGAAGTTTTATGTACGCGCGTGCAGGTCAGTGCGATATAGTCAGGACGTAGGCGGAGGCCTAGTTTTGTCTAAAATAGCTGAAAACAGCTTCAAAATCGCACGTCTGGAGGCAAAGATATCGATGTTTATGTTAAAAACTATCTCCCTAAGGTGCTTTTTGGTACTTGCAGAAACTAATAATTAACAATTTTTTAAAAATGAATACGTTTTATTTGAGCTAGACGCACGGGGGTGGTGTCCAGAGACGCGGCTCCGCGCGGGCTAGCGATCTACGAAATAAAACGATCTAGGTGCCAAAGAAAATTCTAGACTTTTGGTCAAAAAACCAGTTTTTGAGTCAAAAAATTTTTGTTTTCAACCCCTAACCCAGAGACCGGCACACGGAATGCGGACCAGAATTCAGGGAAGAAGGGTGAGTACTATTGAAACTATAATCGAACGTTATTTTTGTAAGAAAATTTGGAAAAACAATTAAATTTTGGAAAATTTTGAAAAGCGGGTAAGGAGAAAATTCAGGCGCGTGCGATATGGTCAGAACGTAGGCGGAGGCCTAGTTTGGTCTAAAATAGCTGAAAACAGCTTCAAAATCGCACGTCTGGAGGCAAAGATATCGATGTTTATGTTAAAAACTATCTCCCTAAGGTGCTTTTTGGTACTTGCAGAAACTAATAATTAACAATTTTTTAAAAATGAATACGTTTTATTTGAGCTAGACGCACGGGGGTGGTGTCCAGAGACGCGGCTCCGCGCGGGCTAGCGATCTACGAAATAAAACGATCTAGGTGCCAAAGAAAATTCTAGACTTTTGGTCAAAAAACCAGTTTTTGAGTCAAAAAATTTTTGTTTTCAACCCCTAACCCAGAGACCGGCACACGGAATGCGGACCAGAATTCAGGGAAGAAGGGTGAGTACTATTGAAACTATAATCGAACGTTATTTTTGTAAGAAAATTTGGAAAAACAATTAAATTTTGGAAAATTTTGAAAAGCGGGTAAGGAGAAAATTCAGGCGCGTGCGATATGGTCAGAACGTAGGCGGAGGCCTAGTTTTGTCTAAAATAGCTGAAAACAGCTTCAAAATCGCACGTCTGGAGGCAAAGATATCGATGTTTATGTTAAAAACTATCTCCCTAAGGTGCTTTTTGGTACTTGCAGAAACTAATAATTAACAATTTTTTAAAAATGAATACGTTTTATTTGAGCTAGACGCACGGGGGTGGTGTCCAGAGACGCGGCTCCGCGCGGGCTAGCGATCTACGAAATAAAACGATCTAGGTGCCAAAGAAAATTCTAGACTTTTGGTCAAAAAACCAGTTTTTGAGTCAAAAAATTTTTGTTTTCAACCCCTAACCCAGAGACCGGCACACGGAATGCGGACCAGAATTCAGGGAAGAAGGGTGAGTACTATTGAAACTATAATCGAACGTTATTTTTGTAAGAAAATTTGGAAAAACAATTAAATTTTGGAAAATTTTGAAAAGCGGGTAAGGAGAAAATTCAGGCGCGTGCGATATGGTCAGAACGTAGGCGGAGGCCTAGTTAGGTCTAAAATAGCTGAAAACAGCTTCAAAATCGCACGTCTGGAGGCAAAGATATCGATGTTTATGTTAAAAACTATCTCCCTAAGGTGCTTTTTGGTACTTGCAGAAACTAATAATTAACAATTTTTTAAAAATGAATACGTTTTATTTGAGCTAGACGCACGGGGGTGGTGTCCAGAGACGCGGCTCCGCGCGGGCTAACGATCTACGAAATAAAACGATCTAGGTGCCAAAGAAAATTCTAGACTTTTGGTCAAAAAACCAGTTTTTGAGTCAAAAAATTTTTGTTTTCAACCCCTAACCCAGAGACCGGCACACGGAATGCGGACCAGAATTCAGGGAAGAAGGGTGAGTACTATTGAAACTATAATCGAACGTTATTTTTGTAAGAAAATTTGGAAAAACAATTAAATTTTGGAAAATTTTGAAAAGCGGGTAAGGAGAAAATTCAGGCGCGTGCGATATGGTCAGAACGTAGGCGGAGGCCTAGTTAGGTCTAAAATAGCTGAAAACAGCTTCAAAATCGCACGTCTGGAGGCAAAGATATCGATGTTTATGTTAAAAACTATCTCCCTAAGGTGCTTTTTGGTACTTGCAGAAACTAATAATTAACAATTTTTTAAAAATGAATACGTTTTATTTGAGCTAGACGCACGGGGGTGGTGTCCAGAGACGCGGCTCCGCGCGGGCTAGCGATCTACGAAATAAAACGATCTAGGTGCCAAAGAAAATTCTAGACTTTTGGTCAAAAAACCAGTTTTTGAGTCAAAAAATTTTTGTTTTCAACCCCTAACCCAGAGACCGGCACACGGAATGCGGACCAGAATTCAGGGAAGAAGGGTGAGTACTATTGAAACTATAATCGAACGTTATTTTTGTAAGAAAATTTGGAAAAACAATTAAATTTTGGAAAATTTTGAAAAGCGGGTAAGGAGAAAATTCAGGCGCGTGCGATATGGTCAGAACGTAGGCGGAGGCCTAGTTAGGTCTAAAATAGCTGAAAACAGCTTCAAAATCGCACGTCTGGAGGCAAAGATATCGATGTTTATGTTAAAAACTATCTCCCTAAGGTGCTTTTTGGTACTTGCAGAAACTAATAATTAACAATTTTTTAAAAATGAATACGTTTTATTTGAGCTAGACGCACGGGGGTGGTGTCCAGAGACGCGGCTCCGCGCGGGCTAGCGATCTACGAAATAAAACGATCTAGGTGCCAAAGAAAATTCTAGACTTTTGGTCAAAAAACCAGTTTTTGAGTCAAAAAATTTTTGTTTTCAACCCCTAACCCAGAGACCGGCACACGGAATGCGGACCAGAATTCAGGGAAGAAGGGTGAGTACTATTGAAACTATAATCGAACGTTATTTTTGTAAGAAAATTTGGAAAAACAATTAAATTTTGGAAAATTTTGAAAAGCGGGTAAGGAGAAAATTCAGGCGCGTGCGATATGGTCAGAACGTAGGCGGAGGCCTAGTTAGGTCTAAAAATGCTGAAAACAGCTTCAAAATCGCACGTCTGGAAGAGAAGTTATCGACTTTTCTGTTTTGAACTTACTCCCTCACCTAGATTTTGGTGCTTACACACACATACAAAGAACAATGGAATAAACTGTTTTTTAAAAATACTTATGTTTTATTTGAGCTAGACGCACGTGCGAGGAGTCCAGAGACGCGTCTCCGTGCGGGCTAGCGATCTACGAAATAAAACAAGGTGGGTGCCGAACAAAATTTTGGACTTTTGGTCAAAAAACCAGTTTTTGAAACAAAAAATTTAGTTTTCAACCCCCAACCCGGAAACCGGCTCACGGAACGCGGACCAGAACACAGGGATGAAGGGTGAGTGCTATTGCTACTATAATATAACGATACTTTTGAAAATAAATTTGGAAAAACACTAAATTTTGATGATTTTATCTGAATATTTCGAAAATTCCTAGGGGTGGGTAGGGAAGTTTTATGTACGCGCGTGCAGGTCAGTGCGATATAGTCAGGACGTAGGCGGAGGCCTAGTTTTGTCTAAAATAGCTGAAAACAGCTTCAAAATCGCACGTCTGGAGGCAAAGATATCGATGTTTATGTTAAAAACTATCTCCCTAAGGTGCTTTTTGGTACTTGCAGAAACTAATAATTAACAATTTTTTAAAAATGAATACGTTTTATTTGAGCTAGACGCACGGGGGTGGTGTCCAGAGACGCGGCTCCGCGCGGGCTAGCGATCTACGAAATAAAACGATCTAGGTGCCAAAGAAAATTCTAGACTTTTGGTCAAAAAACCAGTTTTTGAGTCAAAAAATTTTTGTTTTCAACCCCTAACCCAGAGACCGGCACACGGAATGCGGACCAGAATTCAGGGAAGAAGGGTGAGTACTATTGAAACTATAATCGAACGTTATTTTTGTAAGAAAATTTGGAAAAACAATTAAATTTTGGAAAATTTTGAAAAGCGGGTAAGGAGAAAATTCAGGCGCGTGCGATATGGTCAGAACGTAGGCGGAGGCCTAGTTTTGTCTAAAATAGCTGAAAACAGCTTCAAAATCGCACGTCTGGAGGCAAAGATATCGATGTTTATGTTAAAAACTATCTCCCTAAGGTGCTTTTTGGTACTTGCAGAAACTAATAATTAACAATTTTTTAAAAATGAATACGTTTTATTTGAGCTAGACGCACGGGGGTGGTGTCCAGAGACGCGGCTCCGCGCGGGCTAGCGATCTACGAAATAAAACGATCTAGGTGCCAAAGAAAATTCTAGAGTTTTGGTCAAAAAACCAGTTTTTGAATCAAAAAATTTTTGTTTTCAACCCCTAACCCAGAGACCGGCACACGGAATGCGGACCAGAATTCAGGGAAGAAGGGTGAGTACTATTGAAACTATAATCGAACGTTATTTTTGTAAGAAAATTTGGAAAAACAATTAAATTTTGGAAAATTTTGAAAAGCGGGTAAGGAGAAAATTCAGGCGCGTGCGATATGGTCAGAACGTAGGCGGAGGCCTAGTTAGGTCTAAAATAGCTGAAAACAGCTTCAAAATCGCACGTCTGGAGGCAAAGATATCGATGTTTATGTTAAAAACTATCTCCCTAAGGTGCTTTTTGGTACTTGCAGAAACTAATAATTAACAATTTTTTAAAAATGAATACGTTTTATTTGAGCTAGACGCACGGGGGTGGTGTCCAGAGACGCGGCTCCGCGCGGGCTAGCGATCTACGAAATAAAACGATCTAGGTGCCAAAGAAAATTCTAGACTTTTGGTCAAAAAACCAGTTTTTGAGTCAAAAAATTTTTGTTTTCAACCCCTAACCCAGAGACCGGCACACGGAATGCGGACCAGAATTCAGGGAAGAAGGGTGAGTACTATTGAAACTATAATCGAACGTTATTTTTGTAAGAAAATTTGGAAAAACAATTAAATTTTGGAAAATTTTGAAAAGCGGGTAAGGAGAAAATTCAGGCGCGTGCGATATGGTCAGAACGTAGGCGGAGGCCTAGTTAGGTCTAAAATAGCTGAAAACAGCTTCAAAATCGCACGTCTGGAGGCAAAGATATCGATGTTTATGTTAAAAACTATCTCCCTAAGGTGCTTTTTGGTACTTGCAGAAACTAATAATTAACAATTTTTTAAAAATGAATACGTTTTATTTGAGCTAGACGCACGGGGGTGGTGTCCAGAGACGCGGCTCCGCGCGGGCTAGCGATCTACGAAATAAAACGATCTAGGTGCCAAAGAAAATTCTAGACTTTTGGTCAAAAAACCAGTTTTTGAGTCAAAAAATTTTTGTTTTCAACCCCTAACCCAGAGACCGGCACACGGAATGCGGACCAGAATTCAGGGAAGAAGGGTGAGTACTATTGAAACTATAATCGAACGTTATTTTTGTAAGAAAATTTGGAAAAACAATTAAATTTTGGAAAATTTTGAAAAGCGGGTAAGGAGAAAATTCAGGCGCGTGCGATATGGTCAGAACGTAGGCGGAGGCCTAGTTAGGTCTAAAAATGCTGAAAACAGCTTCAAAATCGCACGTCTGGAAGAGAAGTTATCGACTTTTCTGTTTTGAACTTACTCCCTCACCTAGATTTTGGTGCTTACACACACATACAAAGAACAATGGAATAAACTGTTTTTTAAAAATACTTATGTTTTATTTGAGCTAGACGCACGTGCGAGGAGTCCAGAGACGCGTCTCCGTGCGGGCTAGCGATCTACGAAATAAAACAAGGTGGGTGCCGAACAAAATTTTGGACTTTTGGTCAAAAAACCAGTTTTTGAAACAAAAAATTTAGTTTTCAACCCCCAACCCGGAAACCGGCTCACGGAACGCGGACCAGAACACAGGGATGAAGGGTGAGTGCTATTGCTACTATAATATAACGATACTTTTGAAAATAAATTTGGAAAAACACTAAATTTTGATGATTTTATCTGAATATTTCGAAAATTCCTAGGGGTGGGTAGGGAAGTTTTATGTACGCGCGTGCAGGTCAGTGCGATATAGTCAGGACGTAGGCGGAGGCCTAGTTTTGTCTAAAATAGCTGAAAACAGCTTCAAAATCGCACGTCTGGAGGCAAAGATATCGATGTTTATGTTAAAAACTATCTCCCTAAGGTGCTTTTTGGTACTTGCAGAAACTAATAATTAACAATTTTTTAAAAATGAATACGTTTTATTTGAGCTAGACGCACGGGGGTGGTGTCCAGAGACGCGGCTCCGCGCGGGCTAGCGATCTACGAAATAAAACGATCTAGGTGCCAAAGAAAATTCTAGACTTTTGGTCAAAAACCAGTTTTTGAGTCAAAAAATTTTTGTTTTCAACCCCTAACCCAGAGACCGGCACACGGAATGCGGACCAGAATTCAGGAAGAAGGGTGAGTACTATTGAAACTATAATCGAACGTTATTTTTGTAAGAAAATTTGGAAAAACAATTAAATTTTGGAAAATTTTGAAAAGCGGGTAAGGAGAAAATTCAGGCGCGTGCGATATGGTCAGAACGTAGGCGGAGGCCTAGTTAGGTCTAAAATAGCTGAAAAACAGCTTCAAAATCGCACGTCTGGAGGCAAAGATATCGATGTTTATGTTAAAAAACTATCTCCCTAAGGTGCTTTTTGGTACTTGCAGAAACTAATAATTAACAATTTTTAAAAATGAATACGTTTTATTTGAGCTAGACGCACGGGGGTGGTGTCCAGAGACGCGGCTCCGCGCGGGCTAGCGATCTACGAAATAAAACGATCTAGGTGCCAAAGAAAATTCTAGACTTTTGGTCAAAAAACCAGTTTTTGAGTCAAAAAATTTTTGTTTTCAACCCCTAACCCAGAGACCGGCACACGGAATGCGGACCAGAATTCAGGGAAGAAGGGTGAGTACTATTGAAACTATAATCGAACGTTATTTTTGTAAGAAAATTTGGAAAAACAATTAAATTTTGGAAAATTTTGAAAAGCGGGTAAGGAGAAAATTCAGGCGCGTGCGATATGGTCAGAACGTAGGCGGAGGCCTAGTTTTGTCTAAAAGAGCTGAAAACAGCTTCAAAATCGCACGTCTGGAGGCAAAGATATCGATGTTTATGTTAAAAACTATCTCCCTAAGGTGCTTTTTGGTACTTGCAGAAACTAATAATTAACAATTTTTTAAAAATGAATACGTTTTATTTGAGCTAGACGCACGGGGGTGGTGTCCAGAGACGCGGCTCCGCGCGGGCTAGCGATCTACGAAATAAAACGATCTAGGTGCCAAAGAAAATTCTAGACTTTTGGTCAAAAAACCAGTTTTTGAGTCAAAAATTTTTGTTTTCAACCCTAACCAGAGACCGGCACACGGAATGCGGACCAGAATTCAGGGAAGAAGGGTGAGTACTATTGAAACTATAATCGAACGTTATTTTTGTAAGAAAATTTGGAAAAACAATTAAATTTTGGAAAATTTTGAAAAGCGGGTAAGGAGAAAATTCAGGCGCGTGCGATATGGTCAGAACGTAGGCGGGAGGCCTAGTTAGGTCTAAAATAGCTGAAAACAGCTTCAAAATCGCACGTCTGGAGGCAAAGATATCGATGTTTATGTTAAAAACTATCTCCCTAAGGTGCTTTTTGGTACTTGCAGAAACTAATAATTAACAATTTTTTAAAAATGAATACGTTTTATTTGAGCTAGACGCACGGGGGTGGTGTCCAGAGACGCGGCTCCGCGCGGGCTAGCGATCTACGAAATAAAACGATCTAGGTGCCAAAGAAAATTCTAGACTTTTGGTCAAAAAACCAGTTTTTGAGTCAAAAAATTTTTGTTTTCAACCCCTACCCAGAGACCGGCACACGGAATGCGGACCAGAATTCAGGGAAGAAGGGTGAGTACTATTGAAACTATAATCGAACGTTATTTTTGTAAGAAAATTTGGAAAAAACAATTAAATTTTGGAAAATTTTGAAAAGCGGGTAAGGAGAAAATTCAGGCGCGTGCGATATGGTCAGAACGTAGGCGGAGGCCTAGTTAGGTCTAAAATAGCTGAAAACAGCTTCAAAATCGCACGT